>CM053600.1:69852462-69885137 GCA_028646575.1 Pseudocheirus occidentalis | reverse complement strand
GCTATAACACCTATTCAACCAGACTATGGTACAATGTGAAGGAGTTTGCAGATCCTATACATGATTGTATGCCACCATGGCGGGGGTGGGGGTGGGGGGTGGGGAGGAAGGGGAGGAAAATCTGAAACTCAAGTGACTCTGGAACTGAATCTTGTAACCTAAAAGTAAACAAACAAGTCAATAAAAAAAAAGAAAGAAAGAAAGAAACCTCCTGTTCTTGAGGAAGCCATGCTGAGTCTTGGTTATCGCCTGATCATCCTGCGTCTTTTCTGGATGTTCATTGACCGTTGCTTTAGTAAGAAACAGGCCGTGTGGGCAGCTAAGTGACGCGGGTGGTGAAGGGCCGGGCCTGGAGACAGGAAGATCCGAGTTCAGATGTGGCCTCGGGCACTTGGTGCTTGTTTGATCCTGGGCACATTTCTTATACTCTTCCTCAGTTTCTTCATCTGTAAAATGGAGATAATAATAGTACTGCCTCCCAGAGTTGTTGTGAGGATTAAGTAAGATTTTATGAAATGCTTGGCACAGTGTTTGGCACATGGTATACTCCATATAAATATTAGCTACTGCTACTACTACTACTACTACTACTACTACTACTGCTACTACTACTACTACTACCACTATTACTACCACTACTACTATTACTACTACTACTACTACTACCACTACTACTGCCACTACTACTACTACCACTACTACTACCACTACTACTACTACTACTACTACTACTACTACTACTAAGAACTGAAGTCTTTTTCACTGGCTGGTACAATTCCATTCTTTTCCTTTTTTAGGGAAAAGGGGCAAAAGAAATTAGCCATTTAAACAAATTTAAACAAATCAGACTTTTAAACAAATCTTGTATCAAGCAACCATGTATTCTGTGCCAGAATTAAATAGTCATCTCTGATAGGGATTGCATTATATTGGGGCTGACGCATCGCGATCTCTTTGCCCTTCCCTAATCCTGCAGATCTACTTGAGATTGTTGACAATAGGCTCACAGTCACACCGCTTGCCTGCGAGGTGTAAAGGATATGAAATCCTGCTCCATGTTTGATTACGGAAGAAAAGCATCAAATAAAGCATTTGACTCTGTAGATTCAAACACATTCCTGAAGGCTGTCTTCTAGGAAGGTTGCTCTTACATGAAGATGGTACAAGATTCCTTTTTCAAGATAAATGCCATCAGAGATAACTGTTAAATTACTCTGATTATCAATATTTTTTGCTGTTGTTGTTCATTTGTTTCCGTTGTGCCTGACTCTTTGTGATCTGATTTGGGATTTTCTTGGCACTCTCCAAATTACCCTTTCCTTCTCTAGCTCATTTTACAGATGAGAAAACTGAGGCAAGCAGGTGACTTGCCCAGGGTCACACAGCTTGTAAGTGTCTGAGGCTGCATTTGAACTCTGTTCTCTCTGACTTCAGGCCCAGCATTTTATCTACTGCGCCGACTCAATGCCTAATCAATATGTAGTGAGGCATAAAATAAAAAAGACATGTGTTTTTGAAAGGTGTTAGCGGTTCATTAGAGATGTGGAGGCTCATAATCTATCAGATTTAGAGCCTGAAAACCTTCAGAATCATTTAGTTCAATTTTCTTCATTTTATACTGAGACCAAAAGAGGTTACATTGTCACAGTCCTTGTTGTCACACGACCACTGATGAGCATGTTCTCCCTTTAGTTCAGTCCCTGTTCCGCTGCAAGCACCGTAGCTGTCTTTTAAAAGGAGAGCTGCTGCCCTACTGATGGTGAGGCTGTCTGGCTGTGGAAAACATTGCTCTTACTAAATACCAGGGTACTGAAGCCCACAGAGTATTGAAGAACATCCTTAAATGATATTGGCCTGACTCCACATAAGAAAAACCAAGTGGATGAAAAGTGTCTGTCAGATAGAGAGAGAGTTATTAACATTTTTTGTGTGATGTACCCTATTGGCAAAACTGATGAAGCCTGTGAGCCCCTTCTCAGAATAATGCTTTTAAATGCATAAAGCACATAAAATTACACTGGAAACCAGTTATATTGAAATACTGTTACCAAAATATTTAAATTCTCAGACCCTGTGTTAAGAAAACCTGGTCTAGACTGCTCTGGTTGGAAGGGTGGCAAGCCAGTAAGTTACTCTACCAACCTGTATATCTAGGACAGACGTGGCAGATACACAATGAGCTAGTTTCACAATTGAATAGGAGGAAGAGTGAATAAGTTGGATTGCATTTGAGAAATTCTGCAATGTATTTAATGGCACCCAAATGTTTCCTGATATATAATCATCTTTTTAATTGTAGTATTCTTCCTGCTGATGACATGGGTTGGGACTGACTCAAACCAGTCACCTGGTCCTTTCTGTTTGATTGTTGTGATCATTAAGTCAATTTCCTTCATGCCTGAGCCTTTGCAACTCCATTTGGGATTATCTTGGCAAAGACACTGGTGTGATTTTTCAGTTTCCTTTTCTAGGTCATTTTATAGAAAATGAAACAGAGGCAAACAGGATTAATTGACTTACCCAGGGTCACACAGCTAGTAAATGTCAGAGGCTAGATTTGAAGTCAGGCAGAGGAGTCTTTCTGACTCCAGGTCCTGCATTCTATCTATTGAGCCACCTACCTGCCCTACTATGTTTACTACTAGAACAATATGGGACATTCATAAGTGATTCAGCAATTAACAAAAGGAAATTTACTTAGCCATAGCAAAAGGAGGATATTCACCAAGGTAGTGCTTTGAGGACACCTTGAGTTGTTTCAACTAAGGTAAGCTTCCTTGCCTGAATTGCCTATTGTGGTTTGCCAGCCAAGCATCGTGTGTAACTGGACCTCTCTGTGGTTGCTTTGTCCTTGGGAGACCAAGAAATTATGTCAGTAGCCTGAGCTGTTAGTCCTCTTAGCCCAGTGGTTCTCGACCTTCCTAATGCCGTGACCCTTTAATACTCATATATGGGCATGTCTGTATGTGGGTAGACCTGCTTGGAGACAGAGAAGCGATCTTGGTTCCTAAGACCATTGGAAATATGTGTTTTCCAATGGTTTTAGGCAACCCCTGTGAAAGGGTCATCAACTCCCAAAGGGGGCATGACCCACAGATTGAGAACCACTGCAAGCCCATCAAGTCTCCAAGATAATTTTAGTACCTTTTATGGAAAAACTACCATAGCTTGCATAAGAGCAGGGGCTAGGACATTGTTCCCACCACATGCATCATGTGATTCACGGAACCCTGTAACTTCTGAAGAATTAAAATTATAGGACAACAAGGAGAATCGTATTTGTTTTCTTTAAAATCAAGCATAAGAGAAACAAACAAAATACTCTCATAACCCAGTGAACACTGCTTTCTGTTCCCTGCCACATGTGACAAAATATACTTCATACCATACCTATAGTCACACCTTTCTGCTGAGAAGGGAAAGAAGACATGCTGTGCTAGAAGTCTTCTGAAAACATAATTGGTGGTTGACTACAGTGATCAGGATTCTGTGATTCTATGCTCTTTGAATATTGTTTCCCCTTTATTCTATTCACTGGATAAATTGTTCTCTTGATCCTGTATGCTTTGCATCCATTCCCACAGGTCTTCCCAGGATTGTCTGAATTTGTCACATTTGTTGTGCTTTAAAAGCACAGTAATATTCAATTATTGTCCACTCTCCAATCATCAGACAAAAACTTTTGCTTCCAGTACTTTGCAACTATTAAAAAAATGGTGTATTTCCAACGATCATCTGAAAATTACTTATGGCATAAAGGATCTCCATCAGAAAATGGATTAGAAAAAAAAAGGTGGCCGGGGTCCTTGAGTGGGAATGAGAAAGATCAGATGGATATCCCCAGTATTCTACTGGCTTCCACAGAATGTTAAAACACCTTCAGTAACACCCTCAGCTTTTTGGGTTGATCCTTTTAGGGTGATTTCTGAGACAGTTAATCACATATGATGAGGATTGCTTGTGATTACAGATAGATTACTTGTGGTCTGCACTAATAGAAATGAGATAAAAAATGTTAAAAGTATTGACTTGTTCTCTTTGCTTCCATTTAAGTTTACTAATGTATATTTATTTTGTAATAAAGATTCTTCATTTTATACATTTTAATATTTTTAAAGTGGGTGTTTTTTTTACTACTCAACATTTTTCTCAAAAATATATGACTGTACCATGTACTACTACTTTTCCTCACTTGTATGCAATAAAAATATGATTCTATAACCTTTTTAAGTAATTTTTTAAAAGGGACAGTGATAATTGAATGCCTGTGTTAGTCTTTTGAGTCTCATCAAACAGCCCAGCGAGTGTTTTTAATTTTTTTTTACATGTTTATCATCTTTTATTGCTTTGGATATATATTACTTTTGGATATTGTAAGTAACAAATTTTATATGTAATTCTCCATTGGCAAACTATAGCCTTATTGTGGAGGAACTTCAAGGCTTGGACTAGAAAGAGAATCTAGAGAGAGTTTAGATATCAGTACTGTTATCTATTGACCATTGTCCCTGCCTTTCCACCCAGATTTGACAATCCCTCTCATCCTTTAGCAATAGGCCTAGGTTGAGGGCTGGCTGCTTGACCACTCCCTAAGCTCTTTTCACCCTGCTGCCCAAAATGGAGATGGAGCTGAGGACCTGAAGATGTGAACAAGCAACTATGTCAGACTTGCTCTTAACAATGTAATTTTCATTTTCCGGGCAAGAGGAACAAGGGCCAGTAAGGCCCTTTGAATGCTCAATAAAAGTCGTAAGAGGTTTTGTAAGTTTACAGTTTGTTCCCTCTTTCCCTCCTTCCTTCCCTCCCTCTTTTTGTCTCTTCCTCCCTTTCTCCCCCCTCTCCATTTTCCCCTCTCCCTTTCTCCCTCTTCCTCTCCCTTCCCCATCCTTCTTTCTCTTTCTTTCTGGAGTAGATCTGAACCTAAAAAGAGAAAATTGAGAATGAGTACAAACTCCTAAATCATTACACTTTAATTAGTGAAAAATGTGATGATAATACCTATAGTATCTGACTTATATAGGGTGGTTGTGAGAATCAAATGATGTAATTTAGCATTTTTGCCAGCTTTAAAACACTGTGTAATTGTCGGAGATTATTGAAACGAAACATTCTTATTTTTTTAAACTTTTTTCTTTATTTTTATGTAATTGAATTTCATGTTTATTTTTAGTTTACAGCATTCATTTCCACAAGATTTTGATTCAGTTCCACATATTTTCTCCCCATCTCTCCCCTACCTACCACCCCAAAACAGTGATTCCACTGAATACCCCCTTGTTCTTTCCTTTATCCTCCCCTATCCCCCTTCCAACTTTCCAGTTGGGCAAGATGGATCTCCGTACCCCAATGCCTATATATCTTATTTCCCAGCTGCATGTTAAAAAAATAATATATTTTTTAAACATTTGATTTTAAAACTTTTAATTCCATATTCTTGCCCTTTTTCCCTCATCACTCACCCTTACTGGGAAGATAAGCAGTTCATTCTGATTTTTTTAAGGTTAGAAAGGTAGTGAGATCGTGTTAGAGTAGCTAGTAAATAAACCTAAGCAATGTTATAAAAATGACCTTTTTTGTACAGCCTTGAGTTGGGATTGAAATGAGTCAGAGGAAGGTAAAACTTTGGTGACAGCTCTTAATTGGCAACTGTAAGAACTGTGCATCTAGCCATACAGACATCTTAACTCTACTGCAAACTCAGAACTCCTAACTGTACAGTGCTGCCCAGTGTGACTTCTGGCCCTAAGGCCAGATGAAATATGGAATTGTACCTCAACCCAGGCTAATGCAAAAGAATAGGTAGTAGTACTAGTCTTTGTGGTCTTCATCATAGCAGCTAACATTTATATAGTGCTTAGTCGGGGCCAAGTGCTAACAAGTACTTTTAAAAATATTTCTTGATTTGATCCTTACAAAAAATCCTGGGAGTCAGCTGTTACAATGATCCCTGTTTTACAGATGAGGCAAACAGGTTAAGTGACTTGCCCAGGGACACAAAACCAGTAAGTGTCTGAGTCCATTTGAGCTCAGATCTTCCCGACTCTAGGCCCAGTTCTATATTTACAGTAAGGAAGACCTACTTTATGGATGTAGTATTTTAATCTTATTTAATATTCAGCTGATTTTTTAAGAAGTTGCTTACATTTTATAAGGTTGAGCTGTTATTTATGAAATATTAAGATTCACATTTTGTTTTTCTTATCTAATGTCATTTATGTAGCATAGTTTGGCTTTACTGCTCTTGCAGTGCGGGCTTGTGTCTTCTGTATTATTTCCTGTATTTAATAATTACATTTCTTCTTTCTGTGGTGAAATTTATAACAACAAAGCATGTGACTGCAATGTATCCTCTCTTTGAGCAGAGGTATTACTTAACCTTTGTGTGTAATTTTTTTCCATAATATTGGGTTATGTTAATGCTCATCTTAAAGAATAGAAACATTCACAGACAACTTGGCAGGCATTAGAATAATTTCTTATTTGATCACTTCTTACCATCCTCCGATGTCACCCCTTCCCTCTCAACCACATTAATAATAACAACAAAAATCCCCAAAGTATAATGCAACCCTAAGGATTGGTAAATTGAAATTGCTTGATTCGAGGCATCTTTGAGTGATTTTTTTCATTTCTGTGCCCTAGCAGCTAATGAAACTGTAAAAGAAAAGATAATTTTAATGTATTGAATCAACGATTTTACAAAACCCATGCATTAAATCCTTAAAAGTGATTTTAAAAATGCTTACTCCAAAAAGTACCAAGTCACATAAGACTAATTTTTGAAAAAATATTGCTTTGGGGGCACCTAGGTGGCGCAGTGAATAGAGCACTGGCCCTGGAGTCAGGAGGACCTGAGTTCAAATCCGACCTCAGACACTTAACACAAAAACTAGCCATGTGACCTTGGGCAAGTCACTTAACCCCAACTGCCCTCCAAAAAGCAAAAAGAAAAAAAAAAGAAAAAAAATATTGCTTTGGATCAGTTTTAAATCTTGGATCTGTTATAACTTTCATCATGAAAAGGATTTGATTATTTGCAGTACCTTCTCTTCTCAACCTCCCCCTCTCCTGTTGTTGTTGCAGTCATTTCAGTCTCTTCGTGACTCCTTTTGGGGTGTTCTTGACAAAGATACTGGAGTGGTTTGCCGTTTCCTTCTCCAGCTCATTTTACAGATGAGAAATTGAGGCAAACAAGGTTAAGTGACTTGTCTAAGGTCACAGGGCAGGTAAGGATCCGCTGCGCTGACTTCTCTCCACCGCTCCCTTTTCCTTCTCTCTCTGCCATCATCTCCCTTCTTTCTCTTTGTCCCTTCCTCTCCCGCTCTCTCCTTTATCTTCCCTTCCCCCTCACCCTCCTTCTACTCCACTCCCTTGCTCCAGCCCCCTCAAGTACAGTCAAATCCCAGTGCAGATCAGCATCGGAGCTTTAATCTGTTCTGATTTTCCAACCTGGTTGGGTTGGCATCTTTTTAGGAAGCCTGGTGGCTCACCATATTGATGCCAGACATCTTAGCTGCACTGAAACTCAGAACTTTTAAATTCATGTGATCCACCAGCCTTGGCAATCTCAACAGCAGGGACTAAAAGTGTTTATCATTACATATTTGCTTTCAATAAATTTTTAAATAGGCAATAATGCTGGATATTGTAACTTATTTTTTATTAGATGTGTTACCACAATATTCTTTTCCTCCCTGTACTTACAGAAACCAGTGTAGATGTAGCAATTGTTTCAATTTTTCATCTTGTTGCTTGAAAGATTTAAGAGTTTGATTTATTTTTTTCCCAATTAGTAGTCTCTGTTGTTGCTAAACATTTTTATAATTTTTCTGGACCCATGAAACATTTTCTTTTTAAATTTAGGGAATATTTCAGGATCATTAGCAATAAACTCACTGGAGATAGATAGCTGTCATCTCATTTGTTTGGGATTTGGTATCTCAATAGGTTCATCAGTGTTTCCTTGTCAGAGTCTTAGTTGTTAATACTACAACTTTTCTTGTCTGTCGATTTTCTCAATAGCTAAAAGAGGCATTGGTACAGAAATATTTGTAGTAAGACAGAATGAAAAGCCAGGAAAGCATCAAAGACTATTATCAGATACAGATTTTGTTTTTACCTATAATCTGCCAAGACAAACTGACCATCACCTGACTGCTTTTTAGTGAATGATCATAAGCCCCAAAAAAGTGCTAGGGTATTTAATCATGGGACAAATTGTAGCCACTCTCTACGGATTATCTCAAGTTAGTTTACACCCACTGTCAAATGCTCTAGGCTTAGATGGCATGCTAATCAAATCTGTAGTTGATGTGAAGCTGAGAGATAGCTAACAGACCAATACTAATCTAAATCCAAAAGAACACTTAATAGAAATAAGAATAATAGTACTAATAGGTAGCATCTATATAGCATTTTAAGATTTGTACAACCCTTTAAAAGTACTGTTTCATTTGATCCTCACAACAATCCTGGGAGGAAGGTACTATTAATAAGTCCATTTTATAGATGAGGAAATTGAGGCAGAAGGAGGTTAACTGACTTGTCCAGGCTCACTCAACTAATAAATGTCTGAGACTGGATTTGAACCACAGGTCTTATGCTCTCTCCACTGTACTAACTGCCTGTCGTAAATATAAAGATGCACATTTGTGATTAAAAAAAAATCTCTGGTACAAAAATGTCAGATATATGGATAGGGAAAGAGTTTATGACTAAACAAGAAATAGAGAAGGTCATAGGAAGTAAAATGGATAATTTTGATTATGTGAAATTAACAAAAGGTTTTGCAGAAACAAAACTAATGCAGCCCAGAATTAGAAGGAAAACAGGAAACAGGGGAAATTTTATAGCAAGTTTTCCAGATAAAAGCCTCATTTCTCAAATATATAGGGAATTGAGCTAAATTTATAAAAATAAAAGTCATTCCCCATTTGATAAGTGGTTGCAAAAGATATGAACAGTTTTCATAAGAAATCAAAGCTATTAATAGTTATGTAAAAAGCAAAACAAAGCAAAGGACTGATGAGAAAAATGCAAATTAAAACAGCTTTGAGATACCACCTCACACCTATCAGATTGGCTAACTTGAAAGGAAAGGAAAAATACAAGTGCAGGAAGAGAATGTGGAAAAAAAAACACGATATGAATGCATTGTTGGTGGAACTGCAAACTGGTCCAACCATTCTTACAAACTGTCAAAATGGCTATAAAACTATGCACGTCCTTTGACCCAACAATACCACTACTTGGTCTGTATTCAAAACAGATCAAAGAAAAGTTAAAGGACCTATTTGTACAAAAATAATTATAGCACCTCTTTTTGTGGTTGCAATGAATTGGAAATTGAGGGAATGCCTTATCAGTTGGAGAATGGTTAACAAGTTGTGGTATATGATTGTGATAACACTGTAGTTCTGAAAGCAGTGACCAAAGGGCATGGTTTCAGAAAAACCTTGGAACACTTAGATGAGCTGGTGCGGAAGTGAAACGCACACAACCAGGAGAACATTGTAAACATCAACAGCAGTAATTTAAATCAACTGTGAAAGACTTAGTTACAATGATTTACTACAATTCCAAAGGACCCCAGATAAAAATTGCTGTCCAGTTCCAGAAGCAAAACTGATCAACTCTGAATATAGGTTGAAGCACACTCTTTAAACTTTATTTTTTCTTGGGTTTTGTGTGTGTGTGTATGTGTGTGTGTTTTACAACATGTCTAATATGAAAATGTTTTTCACGACTACAAATGTGTAATCGGCATATTGCTTGCCTTCTCAAGGGGTGGAAGAGGGAGAGAACTTGTAACTCAAAATTAAAAAAAATATTAAAAACTTCACATATAATTAGGAAATATATGATGAAAAATAAAATACATCCAAATAAAAAGAAGAAATCTCTGGTATAAGTAAAAGATGGAGAAGAGTGAGGCTAGCTAAGCCTCTAGGGGAAAAAAAAAACTTGGAGATTTTGGTAGACTTCAAGTTCAGTATGAGTCAGAAGTGTGACATGGCAGTCAAAAAACCTAATGAAATTTTAGATTTCATTAAGAGAGACTTAGTTACCCAAGGGAAGTTGGAAATAGTTCCTTTTTCAGCTCTAATCAGACTACATCACCACATTTGGGAAGGAGGTAGATTTTAGGAAAGACATCCTTCAACCTTGGTAATTCCCATCTTTTGTTATCTTACCACGATTTGCATGATAGGTGGTACCTGGTGTTGTTTTAAATTCGCATTTCTCTTACACTTTTTTTGGAGGGGGGAAGACAGGGCAATTGGGGTTAAGTGACTTGCCCAAGGTCACATGGTTAATTACCTGTTAAGTGTCTGAGGTCCAATTTGAACTTGGGTCCCAGGGCTGGTGCTCTTTTACTGTGCCATCTAGCCACCCCACTCTTACGCTTTTAATTCAGTGACATGGAATGTGTTTTTGTTTGCTTATTTATGTTTTGCATTTCTTCTTCTGAAGAATCATTCATATCCTTTGACTACTTACCTCTTGGTAGGATGGTTCTTGGTGTTTGTGTCCATTTCCTATATGCTTTGGTCATCAGAATTTTATCAGTCATATTTGATGCAAATATTTTCTAACATGACTTTTTCTCTTCTAATTATCTTCATTAAGTTTGTGCAAAAGTTTTAAATTTTAGTCTGTAAAATCTTGTCTGTTCTCTTTTATGATCTCTTCTATCCTTTGCTTTTTAAGAATCTGATCCTCTCTATGCTCCCCTTCCACCACTCTCCCCAGTCATAGTTGTGAAAGGCATTTAATCTTAGAATGAATTTTTCATTTGAATGGACCTATGATTTCATTACTATAGCAAATTCTCTGTGATCAACCTCCCTCTCCCAATGCAGATTAGGACCTGGCTCTGCAATTTTATCATAAAGAGTTGCCTGAGACATAAAGTAACTTGACCAGGGTCTCACAGCCAGTAATAGCAGAGTCTGAATTTGAACCCAAGTCTCCCTGGACTTCCTTAGTTCAGCATTTTATCCACTATGCCAGGCTCCCTCTCTCAGCATAGATTTTCAGTGGTCTTCATAATGCCATTAAAGACATGGCTTCATAGACAGCAGATTTTTATAAACAATTACAAAAAATCAGGTCTTGCACACAGGGGCAAAATTGATAAGCATGCATTGGCAAAGTGAAATACTTGGCCATTTCCTTGAGCCGGCTATGTGGTTCAGTGAATAGAGCGCCAGACCTGGGTCAGGAAATTGTTGTTCAGTCATGATCCCATTTGGAATTTCCTTGTCAGAGATACTGGAGTGATTTGCCATTTCCTTCTCAAGCTCCTTTTTCAGATGGGAAAACTGAGGTAATTGACTTACCCAGAGTCACACACCTAGATGAATCTTCTAGATTCCAGGCCCCGTGGTCAGTTGCCTCAAGGATGTCAGGAAGACCTGAATTCAAATCTAGCCTCAGACACTTACTAGCCATGTCACTCAGGGCAAGTTACTTAACCTTCATTTGCTTCAGTTTCGTTGGCTATAAAATGGGATAATAATAATTCCTATTTCAGTGAAGTAATAATGCTGAAAGGTGCGCAGCACTTACACCTGGCGTAGTAACAGTAGGGTCTCCATCAATTCCTTTCCCCAAGAAGAGGCTTCCCTAGTAAAATCTGTCAGCAGGCAAGTGAATATTTTACTTTAAATCCAAGGAGTGGCTCATTTCATTAATATTCTCCTCTCTTGTGCTGACAGCTGACAATAGCCTCACAGCCTGAAGGGAATGCAGGGTTGAGAGCACCAGGGAGGGGAGAGACTGTCCAGCAGTGAATGAAAACTCTTGGCCGGGACCTGGTGATCCTTGTAGAGGGCTATCATTTCATTGTTAACATCTAGCAGAGCAGTCTGAAGCGGCTCTGTCAAGAATTCTTTTTCATATCTTAACACTTAAAATACTTCCATCCTTAGATCATTTTTCCTGAATGGCGTCTCTGGAGCTGTTGCTGCGCACTGTTGGACAAGCAAGACCACCGTTTGAAAATGTTCTTTTAAAAATTCCAATAGGCTCTTTCATCTGAATCAGCTCATACTTGTTTTTTTTTAAAGGGATATTTGATTAAATCGTTATTTGAATAATTCTTTTTTCTCCACCTTGAATGTAACTAGATACTTCAGTGTTAACACCTTGGGTTACACTTACGATGGTAAAGAATTAATTAATCTTGACTGAACTATCAAATTGCCCCTCGGGATGAGGGTTATAATTAAAAATATCAGTGAACTTTGGGCTCTTTGTGGGCTGCAGGGTCCCCTGTAAAATATTATTAAAAGACTGAAAATATTTACTCAGGTATAGTGAATACAGAGTAGAATATAATCTTGGTTTGGTTAGCAAAGACTCTGTCAGATTAGATTGTCTTTATTGGACTTCTTTGGATTTCTGAAATGTTACCTGCAGATCTATGGTTCTGTCATTTTCAGTATGTTTGACTCTTCACAGGTTCATTTGGGGTTTTCTTGGCAAAGCCACCTAAGTTATTTGCCATTAAGGAAACTGAGGCAAAGAATGTTAAGTAATGTTTAGCAGACAGTCATAACTTCACTAAACTTAATTAAAAACTAGTTTTATTACAAAAGAAATGAACGTGAATGTGGAATTCAAAGAGTTCATAGTCCATACAGAAGTTTGCATTTTTATTTTTATTTTTTTTACTTTTTGGACGGCTGTGGGGTTAAGTGACTTGCCTAAGGTCACATGGCTAGTTTTTGTGTTAAGTGTCTGAGGCCAGATTTTAACTCAGGTCCTCCTGACTCCAGGGCTGGTGCTCTATTCACTGCGCCACCTAGCCACCCTGAAGTTTGCATTTTTATTAACAGCAGGACAAAGGAAGGAGGAGGTACCAAAAATCTTCACCCAAAAGGGCCTGGCATGGGAGGGGGAAAGGTTCAGTAAAGATGGAAAAAGGACCAAACCCCCCTGAAAAGGAAGAACAAGGCGGTGGCAAAAGCCTCACTCTTTTCCCTTGGCCTCTGCTAGACTATAAAGATATCTATAAGGGTCAAGGGTCCCAGCTACACAAGCAGTTTCTCAGCCAAGTGCAGACTGACTGGCCTCTGTCTTGACTCCTAGGGATACATAGGTAGTCTGGCTTGGGGTTAAAACAACACGTTACATCAGTTCGGGGGTGGGGAGACTTTTTCTTGACATATTCAGGGTCTCCAGCATGCTCTGCGTCCAGTTTTCCTAGAAAATATGGCAACTCAAAAAAGACAAGTTTAGAGGACCCTTTAATAGTTCTTAACAGTGACTTGCCCAAGATCACGCAGCTAGTAAGTATCTGAGGCCGGATTTGAACTCAGGAAGATGAGTCTTTCTGACTCCAGGTGCAGCACTCTCTTCACTGTTCCATCTTCTAGTGGCAGCTATTTTTCAGTAGAGCATTTTGTACCCAGGGTTGCTCAGTAAATACCATATAGGTATTTAAGGACTGTACACTTGACATTTTTTCACGTAGATTTTCTCACTAATCTCTAATCACTAACCTCTTTCCCTTTACATTACAAATGCTGAAAGTGTGTGTGTTGATTGGGGTGGGGGGAGGAGAAATCCATTCCCTGGATTTTATTCCTTTCTTTTCCTCTTATATATCCTTCACACAAAAATGTGGTTAAATATCTTGACATCTCTGCTTTAAAGCGGGAATTTGGGGGTGGGGTATTTAGGGAGGGATATAGGAAATCAGTAGAAATATATTTTAATGCTTCAGGAATTTGTAATTTCATCTATATAGACACTTAAACCAGCACAGATTGTAAAACCTCCCTTGCTATGTAGCTTAGTAAGTTCCTTTGGCTGAAAAGATTTATCACCTGACAGCTTCCTTTAAGTCCCAATTAAAATCCCACCTTCTATAGGAAACCTTCCTCAACCCCTCCTAATACTAAGGCCTTCCCTCTGTGAAGGAGTCATGGGAGTGAATGACATTTACATGGGAGAGAAGGTAGAAAGAGCTAAGAAATCCTGCCAAACAGTCTTGGAATAGCACCTAACCTTGAATCCCTAGGGGATGGAGAAGAAGGGATACATGGTGTCTTAGCAGCGGGGGGAGAAGACGGTGTCTCCAGTGGGCTGTGTGACCGATCTCTTTACTGTTTCTCATCAGGTTTTCAAGGAAGGGGGCTAAAAAAGTGAGTGTAAACAGCAACTCTTGGTTTCTTCTGGCCAGAAACTCTGCGGTTCTTCCCCTCCCAGATTGATTCTTTGGTGAAGGCAAACTAGACCACCTTTAGCCTCGATTCTTACCTCTCCTTTAATTACTGAATTGGGTGTTGCCTCAGAGAGACTGAAAAGGCCATGGTCTCCCCCTGTCCCGGGGGGCATTGCCAGTTTTCTTGACCTGTGTCTTGCCACTGGAGTCCAAAAACTCTAGAAGAGAGTGAGGCCGGTGACTTCGTACAGCTCTGTGTCACTTAAATCCAATTCACTTGCAAGTCAAGACATCATCCTCTCGATGTCCTTGGTCCTCCTCGAGAAAGAA
Organism: Pseudocheirus occidentalis; assembly: GCA_028646575.1. Lineage (NCBI taxonomy): Eukaryota > Metazoa > Chordata > Mammalia > Diprotodontia > Pseudocheiridae > Pseudocheirus > Pseudocheirus occidentalis. Next base: position 69,870,634 of record CM053600.1, on the reverse strand, counting down.
GGGTGAGGAGCAGCTAGGTGGTGCAGTGAATACAACACCAGAGAGTTCAAATCCGGACTTGGACACTGGATACTAACTGCGTGATCTTGGGCAAGTCACTTAAGCCCAATTGCCCTGCCTTCCCCTCTTCAAAAAAAGAGAAAGAAGGAAGAACAACAGCATTTATCCTATATATAGCTTGCTTTGTATCTGTCTGTCTCCCTCATTAGATTGTAAGCTGCTTGAATTCAGCTACTGTCTCTGGCCACTATGATTGGTTAGTCTCCTGATTGTGAGCTGATCCAAATTTAGCTAGATTGGCCTTTGGATGACTGTAACCCTTTTCTGGTTAGACATTTCCAAGTCTCCCTCATCTTTAAAATAAAAATTCCTTCCCTAGATCCTCCCATTCCTTCTGACTCTCACAGTGCATTTCTTTTCCTTTCTCATCCGGACTCCTAGGAAAAAAGCTCTCTCCATTCCCTGCCTCTGTTTTCTCCTTTCTCTTGCATCCCTCCACCCTTTGCAGTCTGGTTTGTGACGTCATCACTCAAACGGAACTTCTTCACCCCAGTGATGGTGGTAGTCTCTTAGCTGCCATAGTGCACGTGCCACACCAGCCTCCATCCTCTTGACCTTTGCTGCATTCGAAGCTGTTGACCAGCCTCTCCATTTGGAAGTGGTCTCCATTAAGGTTTCTTCCAATACCTCTTTCTCCTGGTTCTTCTATCTGGTCATTCTTTCTCAGCCTCCTTGGCTAGCTTAGGTCTGTACTAAAGCTCTGCCCCAGGCTCTTGTCTCTCAGCACCTTCTTTCTGGGTGACTTTGTTAACTCTTCTGATTTTAATTCTGCTTTCTTTGTATATGACTCCAAATCTACAGTATATATGCGGTCTCATTTTCATAGTCTTGGGTCTCCTTTACATATCAGTACTGTATCTCCAAACTGTCAGACCCCTCACTCTTCCTCACCCCAGATATTTAATCTGGTTGTTAAATCTTGCCTTTTCTACCCCTATACTCCTTCTCATAGCTGATCTTTTCTCTCTGCTAGCATGGATAGCTATCACCTTAATCCAGGCCCTCTTGCCTGCGTTATTACAACGCCATCCAAATTGGTCTCCTTGTCTCAAGATTCCCTTTGCTCCAGTCTGTCCTATATGCAGCCACCAAAGTGAGTACAGATCTAATGATCTTGCTCTCCTGTTCAGTGAACTCTGGTGGTCTCTATTGCCCCTAGGATAAAATAGAAACTCTCTTTGGCCTTTCAAGTACTTCCTGACTTGGGCCCAACCTATTTTTCTGTCCTGATTTTAACCCCTCCTTAGTCTCTGCAATTCTGGCAAACTACCCTTCTGTCTCCTTCATGTGACCCTCCTTCTTCCGTCTCAGAGCCGTTGTAAGGCTATCCCATACGGAGGACCTCTCTTTATTTTAAGGAAACCCAGGCATCTTCCATGTGAAAACTTTGCTAATTCCCCCCAGCTACTTTGCATTTATTTGCTGTGTATGTGCAAATTCTGTGATGTTTATGTATATTTAAATACATATATATTTATATAATATTTATATATATTTTTATATGTACTCGTATGGGTGGAGATTATTTTATTCTTTGTATTTCTGTCTCTAGTGCTTAGCATATAGTACATTTAATAATAAGCCCTCGTTGATTGGTCAGTAATTCAAATTTCATTACGTTTAGCTTTTCCATTTAAACATCATTATTTTAAGGCTTTTCATCTCAGGAACAACCACTAGAGTATTTTTTCCAGTGGCCTAACTTGAAAATCAAGTTGCTCTCATGCCAGGATAAGGGTATCAGGCTTTAGTGGAAATATAGAAAAATTAGAATGGAGTCTGAAACTATCATGTAAGTTTGTTGGGGCTTTTGTTTTTTGGCAGAGAGGGGAAAATGATCAAATTCAGGCATTAAACCAGTTAGTTTGAGAATAACGACTGGAACACCACCAGATCTCTCATTGGTTCTTATTTTTTCTTTTAAATAGATTTTGTGCGGCTATTTTACCACCTAATACAAATATTTAGAATCACCTGTGAAACTTCTGCTAGAGGTGAAAACTGAAGATAATTCTACCATTTTGTCACTTCTGAAACATCTTCTGACAGTAATTTTATTAAAGAGCAATACCTCATTTTGTCCATCACATCCTGTAACTGTGTGCCAAAGGTAAGTCAAATTATGCTTTAAAAGCTTAAATGGGTCTTGCTGAGATCCTGAATTAGGACTGTTTTCTACTCTTTCTGTGTAGGATTTAAGCTATGATTATGTTAGGATTCAGATTCCTAGCTGCTGAGTTAATTCAAGTTTAACTTTTCAAAAGGGGAGGGTAAGATGGAATTATTTTTCTTGTTCAATTTAAGTTTCTTTGCATATGTTAAAGTAGGTGAAATGATAGAAGTTAAGTCTTCTTTCTTATATTGAATACTGGTGAGTTTTAATTTCTTTTCCATTTAAATGATAACTTGTTATTTCAATGGCCTTCTTCTTTTATGCAGTAGAGACCGAGTACCCATCACTTTAAGACAACTACACTCTTGTGGCACCAATATTTATGTTGTAAATTGAATGTGGCTTGTGGCTTCTGGAGGTTATAGAGCATATTTGTTATAATAAATATTGTGAATAACATCTCCCTCTAACAAAAGGATTTATTAGCCTTAGCAATGACTGATATTTCTTTCTGCAGCCAGTAGTAAGCACCAGTGATTACTGTATGAAGTTAAACTAGATAAGATTCATATTTAGGGAAGACAAAAAAGTGTGGGTAGTCCTAGGAATTAATTGTAGAGAAAGATATTAATGTAGAGAGACTTGACCTCTGTGTTCAGAATTCCTCTTTGAAAGACTGAAGAAACTTCCTTATCTTGATAAAGTTTTATCTTGGTATTCATAAAAATATTTCATGGACACTATTTTTTTAGGTTAAAAGTATTGACTTGCTAAAGTTCTATAGTTACATTTTCACTATTAGTAGCTGGCACCTGAATTTGGTGAAAAAATCATTAGATTCTTGAACATTTGTCTTGGAATGTTAGAAATTCCACAATGGTCAGACCAGTGATGATTTCTCATAATAAATTTTTCTTTGACAGGGATACCAATGAATGGTTTATGGGAAGGCATATTTATTCCAAGCTTCTTTTAATAACCCATTACGAATCTATCTCCAGTGAATTTCTGTGAACCCATCTTCAGCTACTTATTATTCTTACACCATTTCATCTAGTTAATATTTTTATGCTATTCCCCTTTTGGGGAGGGGAAGTGTAATAAGTTACATACATTTTCTGTCTCAGTGTGAAGTGCTATTTAAACTAACTGATATTTAGTGAAGAAGTCCCTACCCTATTCTCCGTTTCCTTGCACGAACTTGTATCTTACTTTGAATTTCTTCTCTCTAAGCTGAAAAGCATGATAGTTTTTGTTTGTCTTTGTGAAAATGCCTCTGTTCTTTTAACTGTTTTAATTTTCCTTTGTCCAGATTTTCTCAAACTCTATTCAGTCTTTATTCAGGTGTGTAAAAACTAGAGATGCCATCGCAGATTTTATTTAAGGGTTGAAATTATTGGAATTTTTTGTTTATTTTGTTTTTTTTTTTTACCTTCCCCGTTGGTATTATTTGTGATGATATCTTTCTGATATTGTTAGCACATTCTGCCATTATTTTCAGGCTCTATATTAACTGCTCTGCCAAGTTAGCACATTCTTCCCGACGTCTTTTTTCCGTCCTCCCTTGCTCCCAAGCTAACCTAATTTCCTATGGCACTTTGAATCTCTCCTTTGCCCCCATCGTTCCCTACCTTGTGTTATATCTATATGCGTACATGTTGTGTTCCCCTCATTACAATGTAAATGCTTGAATTATGTTATTTCATCTTTGTGTCCTGTTGCCACACAGCCAGGCTCTTTTTAGGACTGATGGAATGACTTTATACTTAGGGAGGTTTCTCTTTATTGAGCCCTAATGTTTAATAACTAGTGTCACCAGGGATACAGCCTTACAGCAAACAGAGGCCATCTTAGTGGCCTTTTTGCCATTTCTAATTCTCAATTTTGTCTCAGTTCTTCACTGAAATCAAAGGTCCTCCCCTTTAAGTCATCTACACACTATTAACTAGAGTTAAAATATTAGTAATATGTAAAAAGATTGTATAATTTTTATTTTAATAATTATCTATAATTTAAGCAGTTATTTATGATTATTATATAGTTATTTATTATAATTTTATTGGTATGCTTTGTTTTTGCAGCATGATTATTTCTGTTTGATATTCTCCTTTCTTCACTCCAACATTGTAATTTTAAGCACTTATTACATAGTAATATTATTTTAAGGACGTACTACATAGTAATATTATAATACCTACATGGAGTATACTATCAGTTATTTAGAATTATATTTTCATGATGTAAATAATATTTCACTGGACAAATAGTAGATCCTGTGGGATAAAGTGATATTATATATTTCAAGAGAGATTATATATCAGGTGGCTTGAATTGTGTAGGCTGAGTAAAGTAAATTAGACTTTTATTTCATAAGTTTCATTTCAGTTTTCTCCATAAGTTAGTTACCATCGTGTCATAATTTCCCATTCTAGTCTGGAAACAGCAAGAGCTTTGTTTAATGAAATATCCCTCTGAGGAGGGAAAAGGAAAGTTAAGCATTATTTATGTAACCCTTTCATTTGCAAAATGCTTTACAATCATATTTCTGTTAGTAAAGAGAACCAGTTTGCCTCTTAATAATCAGTTAATGAGCATTTATCATGTGCCCACCATAAGTGTCATGTTAACCTCAGTTAATTGTTCAGTTGTTTTAGTGTCTGACTCTTCATGACCCCATTTGGGGTTTTCTTGGCAAAGATATTCGAGTGCTTTGCCATTTCCATCTCCAAGTCATTTTACAGATGAGGAAACTGAGGCAAATAGGGTGAAGTTGACTTTCCCAGGGTCATTTCGCTAAGTAAGTGTCTGCGGCAGGATTTGAACTCAGGTCTTCCTAACTCCAAGTGTGATGCAGTACCCACTGTGCCACCTAGCTGCCCTAAGCCTCGGTTAATACTTTACCAAAAAAACAATAGCAAAACTAACATTTAAAAAATATTTCTAGTGCTCAATACTCTTGGTGCTTTATAGTCTTTGGGAAATTTCTAGGGACTAATAGCCTACATCAGATGTCACTAATCCTAGATGGGAAGTCTCGTTTTCTGATTTGGGGAACTATCTTCAAGCATCCCTACCCTTGTACCACAACTGCGAGGGCAAGGAGGTGGGTAGCTCATCTTCCTGATTTCAAATCTGGCCTCACACACTTACTAGCTGTGTGACCCTGGGCAAGTCACTTAACCCTGTTTGCCGCAGCTTCCTCATCAGTAAAATGGCAAATCGCTCCAGTATTTCACCAAGAAAGCCTCAAATGGGGTCATGAAGAACCGGGTATGATTGAAAAACAACTGAACAAGGCCATAGTTACTCTGTGGGAGAGGAACCATAAGTCAGGGCTTCCTCTACAGTAGTGAAGGCTGTCAGTAACAGGCTGTCACTTGTTAGATCTTCAGAGACTACCTTGCCCAGATTCTGCCATTTTGACTATTAGAGACTAGAGTTGTTCTGCTAGGTTTTTGAGTTGTTCTCAATTATTAAATAGAATCAGTACTAAGAATATGTTTTCTTCTGCTTTTGTAGCACAAAAACACAATAGCCTTGTTTAATTGATATCTAAGTGTGTGGGGGGGAGGGGGTTCACTAGTCTTTCTACAATCCTGAGGTCTGAATTTGATGCCCAGCCCCAGCACTCAACTAATAAACTGTTGATCTTACTTAACCACCCTGTCTTAGTTTCCTCACCTTGAAATGGGGACCATAATAATACTGCTTATGTTTCACTTCCTACTTCACAGGGGTATTATGTGAAAATATTTTATATATTTTATTTTATTTCTTGAATTCAACTTGTTTATATTAAGCACCTACTTCTGCGCTAGGTGCTTGAGATTCTTCATATATTTTAAAGTACTATTATTAATATGTGTGGTTTGCTATTAATTATTAAGAGAGAAACTAGAAAGGAAATCCCCAAGTAGTCAGACAAGTACAATCCAGGTTCAAGTGATCGATGAGTCCAGAATTGGTTGGGACAATATAGACAGAAAAGTCTCATATTGTCTCTAACATCATGAATTGTTAATAGGACAGATTGATAGCAGACACCAATAAAACAGGCTCCCATAGAGCCAAGCATTGGGAAGTTATTCTTAAATTTCCCTAAACCTTTGATTGGGCTTAAGTTGGAATAATCAGATGAGAAATGTATTCTCATCTCCTTAAAATTCCATTCAACTGACCGAATAACCTTTTACAGAGTAATAATAGTAACACCTAACTTCCCTAGAGGACTTTTCATTTTTTTTCCCCCAGGGCACTTTAACATCCATTATCTCCTCTTTTCTGCTATACCCGTGGCAGCCCCTTGAAGTAATTAAGTGTGGGTAGCATTCCTGTTTTATGGGTGAAATTGAGCCACAGAGGGAGGTAAGTTAAATGCCTAATTTGTTTCCCCTTTTACTTTGGCTATCAGGAATCTCAGAGAAATAAATTTATAAATCCTAGAAAAATACGTGGAGAGTTGCCGTAGCTAGTGAATAGAATGGGATGGGAAACACAGGTGTCTTAAATCTTAGCAATTTGCTCTTTCTACTGATACCAGAGCAGCCTCTTATTATTGGATAGGACCTAACAAATTAATGAACTTCCAAGGGGAGTCCAGTGAGCTTGATTTTGATTTATGGCAGAATTCTAGAATGTGATAATTAAATGAATGGTTGGTAAAGAGCTAAAAGCAGTGCTAACGAGGGACCATCATGGTTTCTTCAAGAACTTGGACAGGCTAAGGCCGACAAAAGATGGTTAATAATGTCGGAGCAGCTATAGAAAGGCAGGTAAACTGCCCTTAGTTTTGCTGATCTCCTTTTTTGTCATTGTTACGTGTGCTTAAGAAATTAGGAAAGGGGCTGTGTATTCAGAAATGCTTGTAATACACAAACAGACGATATAAATATAAGACTTTAAAAAACCGACCAGGCTAGACTAAGACTTTTTTTTTTTTAGATGATTGATAGACTGGTATTAAGTATCATTTATCTCAATTTTAGTAAAACAGCTAACATAGTTTCTAATGATACTGTGTACTAGATTGAGAAATGTATATTAGAAATAGTAAATAAATAATAAATTTACAAATAATAAATCATAAACAAATAGTAATTTAAAAAGCATTTATTAAACATTTAGTGTGCCAAGAACTATTTTAAATATGGAGATATAAACAGGAAAAAAAAAAAAGCTAGATGATCCCTATTCTCAGAGAATTCACACTGTAATTTGGTGAGACAGCACATAGAACAGATATAACTGTGAGCCGGACAGAAAGTCCCAGAAGGGCTAAGGGTATAGCAATAGGTCAGATTGCAAGGCCCAGAGGTCCTTAGGTTCCATAACTAGATCTGTAATGTTGTTGAGGGACTGAAAGTGTAGGGGCAGGTTAAATCCCTAAGGGCTAGAGCTTCTTCTGTCTTATTGGAAAGAATAGACTTCTTGACTTTCATCTAATCCAGGTCTTGTGAGCAGTCAGTCATCCTAGGCTGGGGAAGAAGTTAGGACAGGCCTAGTGTAGGTGGTGGTCTGCCTTCCTTCTACCCCAATCTAGATGTTTTCTGGGTCGCCTTAGGGATAGAGGAAGGGACCAGTGAGAAATACAAGGAAAGAAGTCTTCCAACTTCTTTCTTCCAAGAAGTCCAAATGGAAGACTTAAATGATGAGTGCTTGACTCCTGAACACTATTATCAGTGATATAGATAAAGGTATATTATAGTGTGCTCTTCAAGTTTGCAGGTGGCACAAAACTGAGAGGAATAGTTAATACAAATGGCAGAGCCCAAAAGATGTTGAAAGGCAAAATGATAAACTGAATCTAATGAGATGAAATTAAATAATTGTGTGTCTAAGTTTAAAAAAAAATGAGCCTTAGAGTGCAAGATGACAGTTTATAGACTCAGATTTCAGTTTATCGGGAAAAGATTTAGAAATGTGTATGAACTTCAGGCTCAAAAATTTATCAGCCTGACGGAGCAGCTGAAAAAGTTAATACGGTGGTCTTCTGCACCTCTGAGAGAAATGTTGACTAGGGTTAAGGGAGGGGATTTAAGGAAGGTGATAATCTCATCCTCCTGGATACTGAATGGATGAGATTTATGTTATATTCCTTTCACGTTATTTTTTAGGAAAGACATTTGAAAAGCTGTAGAATATTTATAGGAGGACAACTCTGATGGTAAAGTATCTTGTGTGATAGTGGAATTGGTTAAATGAATGGGATTTATTTTATCTAGAGGAGAAACTTTAAATAAGGGAGACTTCAAATGATGATTGTCTTCAGATCTTTAATGAATTATCGAGTTGAAGAGGATTAGATTTGTTTTGCAAGGCATCTAGGTAGCACAGAGGATAAAGCGCTGTGCTTGGAATCAGGAAGATTAATCTTCATGAGTTCAATAGTTGTGTGATCCTGGGCAAGTCACTTAAGTCTGTTTGCCTCAGTTTCCTCATCTGTAAAATGAGCTGGAGAAGGAAATGGCAAACCACTTTGGTGTCTTTTCCAAGAAAACCCCAAAATTGGGTTATGAAGAGTCAGACGTGACTGAAATAACCCGATAGTAACAACAGATTAGCTCTGCTTAGGCCAAGAGGACAGACTTGCTCTGTTAGAGCATGAATTAGAAATAAGTGAATGGAAGTTTATAAGAGACAGAACTGTTTGATTTAAGCAGATGTTTCCTAATGGATTAGAACTATCTTAAAAGAAGAACAGAGAGTTTTGGGCAAAGAGGGGGTTCCCCCTTCACCGAAGGTATTCAGATAAAGACTAGATGACAACTTGTTGCTCCTATTGTAGACAGGATTCTTGGTGAGGTCTTGGTTAGTTAGGTTAGATGGTCACCAAGATTCTGTGATAAGAAGTTGGTTCTGTGGCTGTTGGCTGGCAAGCCATTTGTGTAATTAACAGCAATACGAATGGTGTTATATCTGATTTGCAGTTCAGGAACTCTAATACTATTGAATGCATTGTCAAATAAATATACTTTTAGTGTTTTTCCCTGAGGTTTGTGGGAGGAAGGAATTCACAGTTATTTCTCTGGTATTTGGGGCGGGGCATAGGCTTAACTAGGGTGTTGCAAAGTAAAAAACATCTTCCTGCTCTCTCCTCAAAAAGTCTAAGGCAGATGTCATTTGAGCCAGGTTATTTTCAAAGATTTTTCATTAAAATTAAATGGATAAGAATTATGAAAAGAGCACCAGTAATGAGCTTCCTTAATTTATTGATTTCACTCTTCTATTATGCTCAGTGTTCTGTTCTGGCTAAAATATTCTCTAGCCATTTCAGCTAAATAATGAAAGGTAGCTTATTTGAGAAAATATCCTACTGAAATTTTTACTTAAAACGTGTAGGAAAAAGGGATAAACCCACAGTTTTCTTTTCATTTTGTTTTTTAAAAGGTAGGGTATGAGTACTTGTTTTGAGAGACAAGAAATATATCTGTTCCTATCCCCTATTTTAGAGTACCAACCACAGTGCTGCTTTATAGAGAGTTGACATTTGCTAAACGTTTATTGATTTGATTAAATTTTAAATTTTCTATTTATATAAAGTGAAAGAATCATTTCCACCCAAAAGAGAAGGCAGTATTTTCCTTTTTCTTGCTTAATGGATTCTTGGAAAGCTTGAGAAACATGTAATACTACTATATATTTTTTACAGATTATAGATTATACAAGTCTTTGAACATGTACTAAATGGATAAATGATAAAATGGTATAGAGAATCTTTATCTTGGTTAGTATAAAAGTCATATTTACATGAAGCAGGCTTATGTCAAAACAAATAAGAATTTGCAAGACAGTATTAAAATTGAACAGAAAAAACATACTGTTCTAAAGGAAGGCATGATGCTGCTAAATGTTAAATAGGGAGTAATATTAAATAGTAATTAAATAGTAATATTAAATAATAAAAAATTAAATATTCTTTGTGACCTTTCCACTATATAGCTTTCCCCCCAGTATAATGTATATGTGCGTGTGTGCGTGTGTGCATGTGTGTGTGTGTGTGTGTGTGTGTGTGTGTGTGTGTGTGTGTCTTAGACTGATGTTCTTGAAGAATAGGTTTGCAGCAAGAAAAATCATTGAATCACTGAGTCCCATTCATGGAACTTGAATACATAATAAGATATGAGTCAGACTCCCAGCATGAAAAGGTACAGTAATTCTAGTATAATATAGTGAACTGAAAGTGGTATGAGAAAGAAATTAGGGTTAGAAAATTGTTTTCATAGTTAAATGTTTACTGAGGTGGAAATTAGTGGCGTTACATTAATAAATTTCCTTTCCCTGCCCTTCACTCATGTAATATCTCGCAGTAGGCAAAATGGAGTATTTCTTTTAAAAGCCATGTGCAGTTCTGATTATGAGATCCTGCCTTTCTAATAACTTTAATCATTCAACTGGAAATGAAAAAAAAATCCTGTAGTTCTTAGGTATAGAGAGTCATTCTTGACAGGATTGTTATGAGGCTCAAATGAGAGTGTCTGTGTGTCTGTGTGTGTGTGTATGATCTTTAAAGTTCTACAAATTAGCTGCTCTTGCTACTATTTTTGTAATAAAATTACAGAATTAACTTTCTGAATCTTAAAAAAATACAACAAATTTGAATATATGAAGGGAAATAAATGTGTTGTTTTAAAACTCTCAGATTATCAGTCCAGTCACTAATAAATATTTGTAAATTTTCATCTGATTATATCTTTTACTATTTAATGGTCCCATTGATGAGGGCATTCCCTCTAACAATGCACCACATTGTTTCAGAAATACTTTTTTATTATTTTCTGTTGTTTTTACATCACTTATATTTCCCAGTCTACCTGCCCGCCTTCTAGAGAGCCATCCCTTATAAAAAGAATTAAAGGGGACGGGGAAATTGTGTGGGTAACCGTTCAGTAAAGCTAGTTAATGCACCACAAGAGTCTGATGTTACTGTGTCCTGTTTCACACCTGTAGTTCTGTCCCTCTGAAGAAAAGCTGGGAAAGTATCTTCTTTTAGCTCTTCTTTGGGACCAGGCTTAGGTATCATTTTACAACAATTTTTTGTTGTTGCTATTTCTTTTTACATTGTTGTAGTCCAAATGTTCTTAACTTTTTTCACATGTGTCATGGACCTCTTGGCATTCTGGCAAAGGCTAATCCCTTCACCCCCTTAGAATAATATTCTTTAAAAGCATAAAATTAAATTCATATAATTACAAAGGAAACCAGTTGTATTGAGATGGAGTTACCAAAATTGGTCTCACACAGAAAAAGTCTTTGTGGAGAGTGGGCTCAAACTATAAAGCACTGAAGTATGTGCCTGATAAACACACTTGTAAAGAAAGGATAGTTCAAAATTTCTGGTTATCAGAAATTCTTTTCTCTCTTTGAAGATTCATTATGAAGCTCTACTTAAGTGTACCTTTCTGCTGATCTTTGGTGATTTGTGTCTCTGTCGAGTCTAGGTAGAAAGTCTTTTTTGATATGAGCCACTTTCGATGATGGTGGTGGTGATGGTGATGGTGGCGGTGGCGGTGGCGGTGATGGTGATGGTGGTGGTGGTTTGTATCTCTGAAGAGTCTATCACTAGGGTGTCTTTTTTGGTGTAAGAGGCCACTTGCTAATAATAATGATAATGTTTGGGCCTCTGTAGGTCTATAGCCAAGATGTCTCTTTTTGGTAGAAGAGGCAACTCCTCTTCTTCCTCTTCCTCATCTTCTTATTATGATAAAAATAATAGCAATGTTTTTTTGGTATCAGAGAACATTCTCTAATAATAATGATGATGGTAATGGTGATGATAGTATTTTATAGCACTTTCAGATTTATGCTATAATTTTAAAATATTTTATTCTAGCAACAACTCTGAGAAAGATAGGTGATATTATATCTCCATTTTATAGGTGAGGGAACTGAGAGCGACAGAGATTATTAGGTCACAGATCTATTAAGTATCTCAGGCTGGATTTGAACTTTAGGTCTTTCTGACTCCAGATTTCTTGTTCTATCCATTGTACCGCTTCTGGCTTCTTGAAACTGCTTGCTCCCTTGAGTAACTATCTCTCTGATCCTTCTGTGTCACATTTCTCTTTAGTTTCTCTTTCTCTGCTCCCTGCTAAATATGCTATTATTACTCGTTCAGACAGTCTAGTAAAATGATGGTAGGAAGAGGGGAATGTAGTACTTCATCAGGTCTCAGTCCCTATACCCTATGTGCTGTCCTCTGGTACCACCCAGAAAGGACCCATCTTCTCAAGAGATTCCTGATCCTGGAACCTGGAGTTCTCCAGGTCTACTGAACAAGTGATCTCTCTTGAAATTCCCTCCATCATTTAAAGCTGTCAGATGCAGTGGTCCATCACTTCTGTTCCATTCTTCATCCAGTCATAAAGGAATCATAGTATCCTCTACCACATTCTTTACAATGACCAGACATGGTGAACCTGCAGCCTTGAGGCCACATGTGGCCTTCTAGGTCCTCAAATGCAGCCCTTTGACTAATCCAGACTTCATAGAACAAATCTTCTTAATAAAAGGATTTGTTCTGTCAAATTTGGACTTGGTCAAAAGGCTGCACCTAAGGACCTAGAGCCTTGAGGCCACAGGTTCCTCACCCCTGGTACATTTAAAACTTCACCACTATAACTGCTTTTAATCTGAAGTGGCAAGGGAAACTTCCTATTTTATATAGGAAAGACCTGTGCATGATTGTAGGTACCAAGAAAAGAACCAGTTAAAAGAAAAAGATAGAAGCTAGAAAGAAAGGGGAATAATTGAGGGAACAAGGTGCTAGAAGAAGGAAAGCTTGGACACTATGAAAAGCATGAGGGAAGGATTGGCTTTCTCTTGAGACTAGAGGCAAGGATGAGAGCACCAGTACAAGTAGAGCAGTGGTTTTCAACCTTCCTAATGCCACGGCCCTTTAATACTCGTTATGTGGGCATATCTGCATGTGGACGGACCCGCCTGGAGATGAATAGAGGAGCCATGTCTTGGTTCCGAAGACCATCAGAAATATGTGTTTACTAATGGTCTTAGGCGACCCCTGTGACTCCTGTGAGGGTCATTTGACCCCCCCCAAAGGGGTCACGACCTACAGGTTGTAAACCGCTGGAGTAGTCTTTTTGAAATGGGAGAATAGATAAGTTAATGAATTTTAGATGTTCAGCTTTGTCAGAAATGGTAAGAATGGTAAGAACGTTTTGTGGAATATATGAAATTGGGAGATTCTGGACATTTTAAATTATGCAGTTGTCCGGAGCATTCTTGTCAGCCCCCAGAGAGCAATATTCTGTGGTCTGTTATTAGACCAGAAGAAGCAGATTATATTCTCCATACGATAAGGCAGACATTGAAGCAGTACTTTTAAATACACTGTTTTTGTTTTGCTTTATTTTGTTTAATTAGAAAAATATGTCTATAGAAAGTATAAGCATAGTAGTTTTTAGGTCTATGAAAGAAAGGTGTAGCATTCATGAAAGCAAGCTTGTTTTCTGTAACTGTCTTCGTTATGAGAAGATAAACAATGCTACAGCTAATTTCTTTTCTAGGACAGTAGAGTTAGAAGGAACCTGAATGAATGGGATTTAGAAGGAATACTGATGGACAGAAACCCGCCAGATAGTTTCTCCCACAATCTGTATGTAGGCATTCTCGGTGTTGACTGTAGACAGAAGTTTATGTACTTTTCATTTAATGATAGAGAGCTTAGAAAGACTGCAGATGGCTAAGGGGTGGGGGTGATTGTCCGTATGGGCACACTCAGTGTAAATTTGGTTGACTGGCAGAATTTCTGCAGCACTAAGGATTTAGGAAATTCTTTAAAAGACTGGATTATTATGAACAGATTTTAAAAAAGTATTTTTTGCTCTTTATCTCCTTTCTAAATTTTCCAGTTTTACTGCAAACCATGACTAACTAGAATAAAAGGTCCAGTATTGACTGTGTCCTATTTCATTTGCTCATTATAACACAAGAAGTTCATTACATATTAATATGTTCAGGAAATATTTTAAAATTATTTTAATAGTAAATATGTCATTAGAGACAGTGTATTATAGTGGATAGAGAACTGACCTTAAAGCCAAAGAGACCTGGCTTCAAGTCCTGATTCTGGCATATTCTTGTTGTGTGGCTCTAAGCAAGTAGATCTCTTAGCCTCTTGAGGCTCTAGGCCAGTGGTTCTCAACCTTCCTAATGCTGCGGCCCTTTAATACTCGTATGTGGGGGTATCTGCATGTGGGCAAATCCGCCTGGAGATGGATAGAGGAGCGTGTCTCGGTTCCTAAGATCATCAGACATACGTGTTTTCCAGTGGTCTTAGGTGACCCTGTGACCCCTGTGAAAGGGTCGTTCAACCCCCAAAGGGGTTTTGACCCACTGGTTGAGAACCACTGCTCTAGCCAATTCTCCAAGACCAATAGTTACAAATTAGGTACTGACCTGTACTTGAATGTTGAAGGAATTTCCTGACCCAGGAGTTTCCTGTGCCAATGAAACCAATGAAATGAGGCAGCTGGGTGATGTAATGGGTAGAGTGCTGGTCCTGGAGTCTGGAAAACTCATCTTCCTGAGTTCAAAACTGGTCTCAGACAGTTACTAGATGTATGACTCTGGCCAAGTCACTCAGCTAACCTCTGCTGGCCTGTTTTCTCATCTCTAAAATGGGGGTAATAATATCACCCACCTCCCAGGGTTGTTGTGAGGCCCAAAAGAGATAATTATTACAAAGCACTTAGCACAGGGCCTGGCATATATTAAGGGTCATATAAATGTTAGCTATTATCAGTAGCACAGCTCCAGTGCCTGTCATATTATTGTATATATGTGTGTGTGTGTGTGTGTGTGTGTGTGTGTGTGTGTGTGTGTGTGTATGCCAGTTTAATTGATCAGTGTAGAGAGCTCCTGTTTTGGAAACTTCCTCCATTGATTCACATCCAGAATACCATGACTTATTCATGGTTGCACAGCTAATATATGTCAGAGGCAGAGATTGCACCCGTGTCTTTCCAACTTCAAGATTGCCTCTCTGTCCCCGTGGTGCCCCAGCAAATTGTAATAAACCCCCTGAAAGAATGACACTAATAAGATACCTTCTACCATTAAACCAGATTTACACTGATGGTGCCTATATCACTCCTCAGTCACTGTGTGACTGACATGTTCATTCATTCTGTGAATATTAACCACTACTTACATGCACTGGAGAATGTCTGCTGCTTGAAATACAAGAGTAAATGATAAATGTTCTTGATCCACAAGGAGCTACAATCTGTCATGTGTTAATTAAGAAATCATTTATAACATATTTAAATGGCTAATGAAACATAATTTCTTTTTACCAAAGTTATGATGTAGCATGATTTTTTAGCATGTGAATATTTATTCAACACAGCTCTGAAAATAGGTTGATTTCAGTTTTTTCAGCAGATTCCAGGGCATAAAATCCTAGTAGTTAGAAGTAGAGAAGGGCCTTAGAGCTCATCTGGTCCAGTCCTTTCCTTTTACAAATGAAGAAAATGAGGTGCATTGTGTTTAAGTGACTTGCCTACAGTTACATAGTTATAAGTAGTAGAGCTGGGATTTATGTATTCAGTAGTATCATATATTGAGTTCGCTAAATATTTTAAGTGTCTACAAAGTACTAGACGCTGGAGACTCAGACATAAAAGAAAAAGATCCTATTTTCAAGATGGTCTATGCATTTGTTTTCACTTGTGTTCAACTCTTTGTGACCCCATTTGGGTTTTCATGGCAGAGAGATTGGAGTGGTTTGCTGTTTCCTTCATTTTACAGATGAGGAAACTGAGGTAAACAGGGTCACACAGCTAGTGTCTGAGGCCATATTTGAACTGAGGAAGATGAGACTTCCTTGCTTCAGGCCCAGCACTCAATCTACTATGCCACCTGGTGGTGACTATGAATATGCCAGTGGAGCTCTGAATTGCAAAATATAACAGACTCTCCATATAGAAGACAGAAGCAAAGCATTCATTCAAATCCCGAATCCAGAAAGCTGGATCCATCATAGCAACAACAGAGTTAATGCATATTATCACTGTAGAAAGCAACACTATCCCAAAGCCTTCTCCCTGCCAGGTCCTTCCCACAAACACTTGTAATCCTAACTGTTTCCTTGCCTGCGTCTTCTCTCGCCTTCCATTCTAACTGCTTTGACTAACTTCTTATTTCACCTGTTCAGCAGACTCTTCCCACCACAGGTACCATGTGATTATATTCAGCTTATTAAGGGGCAGGGAAGATCTTCAAATTCCCATTACCATTATAGATACTTAAATTTAAAAGGAGGATGAGGCAGAAAATACATCCACATGTAAGTGTATATAAAGTATTTCTAAGTTGGGGGATTAGGAAAGATTTCTTTAGGTGGTGACCTTTCAGTTAATCTTTGAGGGAAGCCATTGATTCTAAGATTTGGAGATAAATTGATAATGTAATTCAGCATGGGAGACATTGCTGGAATTACTTATAATTTACAAAATGCTTTATATAGGATAAATTAAACTGTTGTATGACATATGATAATAACAATAATTATTATTTGCAATGTTTCAATAATAATAAAAATTGAAGATTAGGAGTTGTGGGCTCCCATGCTAGGTCTGCAATCACTTCCTCTATGTGTCTCAGTTTTCTTCATCTGAAAAAAATGAAGGAATTGGTCAGGATAGTCTCTAAACAACATGAGTCTTTGACTAAAAATATCAAATAGCAGCCCATCCTCTCTTTGGATTGTTTATCTTGTCTTTTAATTTTGGAGTTTTTATTCTGTGTCACTGATGAATTCAGAATGTTCAAATACTCTGAAATGTCACGATATCAGTTAGTCAGCTGGCATTTAATGCTTTATGTGTGCCAAGCATTATGCTAAGTGTTGGGCATCCCAAAAAGGACCTCACATTCTAATGGAGACAGTATGCAGCTGACTCTGAACATGCAAAGGTTTACCCTGTAACTGGAAGTCTCAAAGGGAAGGCTCTGAGGTATATTGAAAGGACTGGACTGCGGTGGAGACTTGCACTGAATCTTGACGATTAACCAGAGTAACTAGGAGGCAGATGTTAAAAGCAAGAGTGCTCCAGGCACGGGTGGTAATGAACCAGCACAGAACCCGTCAGGAAGTGTCCTTGAGCTGAATTGTAGATTATGTGTAAAAACACCAGGAAGAAGGAGACTGATTGCAAATTCAGTGCATACAGAGGATTTTATAATTGGTTGGAAAGGCAATAGGAAGCCACTGGAGTATGAATAGGCTCAATGACACAATCAGACTTGAGGGGAAATCACTTTGGCAGCGAAGTAGGGGATGGACCGGAGTGGGAAGAGAGTGGAAGACCAGCTAGAAGGCTATTAAAATAGTATAGGTGTGAGCTGTGAGCCAGAGAAGATCTGCAGGAGGAGGGTGGCAGCAGTAGATGGTAGAAACAAGATGACAACCAGTGGTTAGATATGTGAGGTGAATGAGAATGATTCTGTGTATTTGCTGCATTTCACTTGGTTTAATTTGAACTGCTGTGTGATCTGCACATAAGAATTAATTGATGAATTGGTATGTTTATGGTCATATTTATTTTATGACTTAATTTATTATGTGCATTGACCTAGAAGATCCCTGAGGTTTTTTCCCCCTAAAATTCTTAAGATAATACCTCGTACTTGTGCCATACTTTAGAACAGTGGTTCTCAACCTGTGGGTCACAACCCCTTTGGGGGTTGAATGACCTTTTCACAGGGGTCACAGTGGTCGCCTAAGACCGTGGGAAAACACATATTTCCAGTGGTCTTAAGAACTTCCTCTGTCTCCTGGCGGGTCCGCCCACATGCAGACATGCACACATACCACTATTAAAGGGTCAGAGCGTTAGGAAGGTTGAGAACCACTGCTTGAGAATATCAGTTCTTAGAATATTGGTCCTCAGACCCCTGGGAGTCCCTGAAACTCAAGGGATTTGGGAGGTCTAAACTATTTTCATATTAATATTAAGATGTTATTGCCTGTTTAAATAT
>CM053600.1:69784111-69826832 GCA_028646575.1 Pseudocheirus occidentalis | reverse complement strand
GTATATTTTTAGATATTATAATATATAATATTATGTAGTAATATAATACTATATTATGTAATATACAACAATTAATATATAATAAAATGATTAATATATAATGATATAATTATAATATAATAAATATTTTTTTATATTCTCAAAACCTAGCAAAGTGTCTGACACATAATAGGGAGGAGCTAAATAAATAACTGCTGACTGATTAACATAATTTCACTTTTCTCATTTTGCTTGGCATACAATTAAACAATAAAACCTATGCATTTTCTGTCACCACACTCCTCTTCAGTCCCAAGGCACTTCCTCTGATTGCTGATACTTTAGACACCATTCTCGCCAGCTCCCACTTTCCTCCCCTGGTCTAACACCCAAATGTCTTTTAGCTCTCTTTTATGTTTCTTTGGGAACCCTACAGTACTTAGTGATACTTGACATTCATACGGTGCTTTAACGTTTGTGAATTGCTTTTACATCACTTATCTCATTTGAGCCTTTGAGAATGGCATAATTATTCCCATTTCACAGATGAGGAAATTAAGGCACAGAGGTATTGTCACTTCCTCCATGGTTATGTAACTAATGAGTATCAGGGGGATTTGAACCCCAGATCTTCCTGCCTTGAAGTCCAGCACTCTGTTTCTCTGTGTGTATGTGTGTGTGCGCACACATGTGTTTTTTCATACATACATAACCTATAGCTCAGCGTCCTGCATGTAGGAACACACAATAAATATCTTTTGATTGATGTTGGTCTCACTGCTTGGCATGGGAAGGTGTAAAGCAGTGGTTCTCAACCTTCCTAACACAATGATCCTTTAATACTCATATGTAGGTGTATCTGCATATGGGCAGACCCACCTGGAGACGGACAGAGGAGCCATGTCTTGGTTCCTAAGACCATTGGAAATATGTGTTTTCTGATGGTCTTAGGTGACCCCTGTAACCTCTGTAAAAGGGTTGTTCGACACACACACCCCATGGGTCCAGACCCACAGGTTGAGAACCACTGGTGCAGAGAGAGATAAGAAAGAGAATACTGATGAGATTGCAGATCTAAGTAGCTAAATTGGCCTCTAGTGGGGTCATGGAAAAAGCACTGACCTTGGTTTTATCCTTGCCAGCTATGCTTTTTTCTGTATTCTGTCTTTTTCTGCTTTCCTCTTAAGGCTTTTTCTGGAAACCTGTTTCTTAAACCACTTCACTTTGGATCAATTCACTATTCATTCACCATCCCTATTGAAAGCCATCATGTCACTAAGATACTCTCTTGGTTCTTCACAAATTTATATTCCCTGCCCTTTTCTTAGACACCTGGACTAATCTGGAATTCCCTTCCCCCTTGTAGGGGATTGCTATATTCCCTTCTCAGGGATTCCCACCATTTAGACACATTCACATGATAAAGACAATCATCATTTTTGCCTGAAGAAATCCCTCTCTTCCCTTCCCTACAAATTTTATAATACTCAAGACCCTCATTTACATTTTATCACAGCTACTTCTGGGTTGTGTTTTGGAGAACATCAAGTGAATCAGTTTGAATGGGAACCAAACCTTTATGTTTTCTTGTTTTGTTTTTTTTGTTTGTTTGTTTTTGTTTTTGCTTTTTGGAGGGCAGTTGGGGTTAAGTGACTTGCCCAAAGTCACATGGCGTTGTCTGAGGCCACATTTGAACTCAGATATTCCTGACTCCAGAGCCAGTGCTCTACTCACTGTGCTACCTAGCTGCCCTTATGTTTTCTTAAAATAAATAAATTTATTCACTTTTTTTAACCAGCATTTATTATCTCTTCCTCCCTCTTCCCCCTATTGAAAAAAGTTAGTCCCTTCTCTGTTCTCTCACCTAAATAAACTTATTATGATAAATATGTATATTCCAGAAAAAAAATTCTTTATACTGACCAGGTCCAAAAATATACATCTAGTTCTGCACACTGAGTCTATCACTTCTCTGGCAGCAGGTGAATGTGTATAGTTGGGTAGCATTAGGGCATTTCTTGTTTAGTTCTCTTGATTAATGAAAACTTTTATATTTTCTAAAATGATTGAACTGCTCATTGAATGGACCTTCTGTGTATATATGGTAAATGTGTGTGTGTGTGTGTGTGTGTGTGTGTGTTTATAATCATCAAGGAAAGTATGGATCCATTAAAGTCATGTAGTGTACTGTGGCTAAAGTCCTTCTCCCATTGTAGCTTCTGAAAAGTTCTGCTAACTCTAGTAGTTCCTACCAAGTTGGAAAGACTTCAAGCACAGACTTTATGATGTCTGTATGTCTGTCCTTCCAGGAGCAGCCTACCTAACAGAGAGAAAGACAGAGAGAGACAGAGAAACAGCTTACCATTATACAGGACTTTATGGCATCCCAAGGACTTTGCTTACAGTAATGCAAGTATAATTTATCTCCATTTACAAATAAAACAACTGAGACTCAGAGAAATTAAAAGATTTGCCCATAGTCATACAGGGCAGAAAGGATTCAAACTCAGGTCCTCCTGACTCTGGAAGTTCCTTCCTCGAAACCATAGAATTTCAGAGTTGGAAGAGACTTCCTGGTCATTTGTTTAGTTCAACCCATAACTGAACAATAAAACCTTCCATATCATACTTGAAGACCTCCAGTCCAAGGGCAGCTGCCCATCTTGTCCCAGTGCAACTTTTGGATAATTCCAGTTGTGTCCAATTTTTCCTTATATTGAGCTTAAATTTATTTGTTTGTAAGTTGGATCCACTTCTTTTATTTCCCAGGTAATGATATTTTTTGTCACAGTGATTCATGAAATGGGCAACTAAAAAAGTAGAAGTAACAATCTTAAATTCATAGGCTTAGAAGCATAAAATTATACCTAGAAGTTACTTCAGAGATCATCTTGTCTAACCGCTTCATTTACTTTCTTTGATCTGAGAAGTATCCACAATGATAAAATTATAGATCTTTTGAAATATTGAAGTGGAATATTGAAAAACTTTCCAGATCAAACTTGAACCTAACAGGTTTTGGTTATTTTTGGTTATTTTCCCTGAACTGAACCCCAGTATTTTGGAATCTATTTTTAAAACTATATCCTTTAGTAATTATGGAATCACATGTAACCAGTTCTTCTGATTCCATAGCTGGTGATTTTTCCCAATTCTTTCATTCTACTCCCTTAGGCTACCCTTTTTCTTTGGGGTTTGGGAGTGTTATTTTTTAGATTATTTGCATTTTATCCCAAAGACACACCAGGGAAATAAAAGGAACCAAGATCCATTATTGCTAGTTTGGCACAGCTTGGGAATGAGATTTGAGGATTTTCCATATCTTTCAATCAACCATACTCACATCTAAAAATACCTTTCATTAGGGTATTCCTAGTGACTTAGAGAATCCCACAACACAAGTCAAGTAGTTCTGATCTCGAGGTGAGCATTAGGAAGTTAATTAAAGTGCTGTGGGAACTTTGTCCCTTCTTGAGCATGACCTTCAGTCAGGAAACAAATCTGCTTGGGCACATGTATACTTACACTTACTACCTATTTGGTAATTACCTATAATCACCTCATTTCTTTGAGCCTTATAGGTTTCCTCACCTATTAAACCAGAGACTTGGACTAGTAGAAGATGGTTTTTAAGTTTCATTTCAGCACTAATTCTTACATTCAAGCCAAAAACCATATCTTCTATCTGGGGAAAACCATACGTACACATACAAATTTAAAAACCTCCCTGGATTCTAGGATGGCCATGGCAGCCGCTATTTTTCGAAGAGAATAATGCCAGGCTTTTCGAATCCATCTGAGCCAATACATAGAGAGCGTTGACAACAATAGTTTGTGAGATAGCTGCTACTCCCCCCCTCCAGTACCCTGGAAGTATGTCACAGGCTTCACTCTCAAAATCATAAGTGATAAGTACAGTAAAATTTGTGTACACAACAGAAAAGATTTGGATAGTCTTTTATTCTAATCTCCTAGTTCATGTCTAATTATTAGTAATTATTATAGCATGTAAGTTGAATTTTTAAGGTGTTTTTTTTAAGTCTCCCCTTCCCCCCCCAATTTGGAGTTAGCTGATAAAGAAGTTATATTTGCAGCCAAGACCTCTCTGTCATGATTCCTGCATACCACTAGTTCCAGTTTATCAATGGATGGGGATCACCTATGATCCCTTCTTTTTGTTCTTACTGCTGCTTAAAATAGTGGCTGACATCCCACCCCACCCCACCTTCTGCCCTATCCTTTAGCAGCTGCTCAAGCAGCAGGCGGGGGTAAGTTCTGCGGCCGGTCAACTGCCTCTCCTATGAGGAGTAATGCCATAAAGGCGGTCTACTCAAAGAGAAAAAACCCATAAAAACTTGAATTATTTATATGGCAACATATATGTTAGTTCAACTTATACTCTGCAAAAAAAAAAGAAAGGGATAAGCTATTCATGGAATACCTAAGGTATCCCACCTCCTTTACCTCAGCTTCTATGTCCTGTTTTGAGTCTGTATAAACCCAAAACTGTGTGCCTCATGAGCCTCCACCAATACATCTACTATTAATACAAGAAATATTAAATCAAACCAAATATATTTATTGCATGAACTTCATGAGAAAAGTAGTAACAACATTTCTAACATAAACATGGAGTACATACTTCCACATGGTAAAAATGGACACACATAGGAAATAGAAAGACAGACGGATGCATGTAGGAAACCAGATATCCAGGGCCCCCATATGAAGGGACACAAGCCAAGAACACATGGGACCAGAACACACATCTGGAAAGATGACTCCTACCTGATGCTCCAGGGTCACTCATTTCTTCTGGGAATGCCACTGCACTGCTGTTTCTGGGACTGCTCTCCAAAGAACATGCTGCCTTTATCAGATGCTGCTTCTGCTAGATGCATAGACTTTGCCAAATACTACTCTGCTGGATGCATAGGTTTTCCCTCATCACTTCCAGGCATGACTTCACTGGGCATGTGGTTATAGACTTCTCTCTATTTCCAGCATCTAGCTTTAGCTAAGTCATTGGCTTTGCTGCTATCTCTCATGGAAAAAGCAGCCTTTGCCATGCTCTTTTAGATTAAAGTTCTGAAGTTTTTAAAAAGCAGCAGTCCTCAGCCATGGTCCATCAAGAGTCTTCCCTGAGGGGTGGCTATGTGGCACAGTGAATAGAGCACCAGCCCTGGAGTCAGGAGGACCTGAGTTCAAATTTGACCTCAGACAATTCACACACTTACTAGCTATGTGACTTTGGGCAAGTCACTTAACCCCAGTTGCCCTGGAAAAAAATAAATAAAGTCTTCCCTGGGAGTTGAATGGGGTATAGGACTTCTCCATTGTTTTGTTTTGTTTTTTCCTCCTGTTTAAAGAGTAATTTGTCTCTTCCTTTCCAGAGAAAGGCAACTAGTGGCACAGAAGATAAAGGCCTGGGCCTGGAGTGAGTTTGACTCACCTTCCTGAGCTCAAATCTGACCTCTGACACTTACTAGCTGCATGAACCTGGGCAAATCACCAACCTCTCTTTGCCTCAATCTACTTGATCTGCAAAATGAGTATAATAATAGCACCCACCTCCCAGAGTTGTTTTGAGGATCAAATGAGATTTTTCATGTATATTCATAAAAGTGCCTGGCACATCTTTGGTATTTTTTAAATGCTTATTCCCATTCCCAGTCCCTAACTAGAAGACCTTCGGTCTGCAGCAGAAGATTCTTTGTTCCAGGTACTAAGCCCATTAGGAAGTTGAGCAGGGTTCTCAAAGACAGCTTACAGTCCCTAGGCTTAATTTTTACTTCCTTCAATGAATTTTGGTCTCCCTATCAGAGACTCTTTGGGAGGCTGGCATTCCACACACCGCCTCCCCTGCCCCCGCCACAGTTTTAAACTGCTGCTGACAGACTATACCTAGTCATCATACAAAACATGTTTTTTTCATAACTGTAAAGGGCTCTATAGTTTGGGGTCCTAAAATTTCTTAATTCTAAAACCCGCTCTGCTCTCCTGTCTATATGGAGGGTAGGAATGTGCAGAGGCAAAACCAAGACTATTCATATTTCTTCCTTTCATTTGTAAATATAACCAACAAAACTGGTATAGGTTCTGTTCCTTCCCTCCAGTTGACTTTCTCCCCTACATTAACAATTTGGGCATAAGGCTAATAGGGCATCATCTATCGCCCTCCCTGTGCGTATCAATTATGCCAATTAAAATAGCCATAATGACTGATGAAGAAAGTACTACTTTGTGAGCTGTTCATGTAGGTTGGAACTTCAAACTCACGCAGAATTTATGGAATTCAAAAGCTCTTTGCAAGTTCAGGTAATTTATCCTGAAGCGTAAAACATGGATTGTAGTTTCTGCCCATCTTTAAGCAGACACGGGATGCCTCAGCTATTTGTCTTAGACAAGATGCATCTGAGCACGGTGACGGCAACGATGTGATTTTCTTGTATCCGGGGCTTTGAGTTTACTTCTATTCAATACAGGCTGCCTATTTCTGAGATGAGCAAGAAAAAGATTGTCTCCAGGGCTGTTTTAGGCTTTGTAATTTAACAAAAGAGGTGAAATTATTTTTAGCCCAAACTTAAGGCTTTTTATTTTCTTAAATATAACTGTGGGACTAGGAAATTGTTTTCAAGATGGTTTGCCCTTCCATATCCTCGTAATGATTCTCTTTATCCTTTTCCATATAATTCTGGGAATTATTATTATTATTAAAATTCAAAAACATGGTAAGTGATTGTTCACATGACAAACCACATGTTCAGTCGGCCACATCTCCCAAATAGTTTCCTCAAGTTGAACTAATGGGCGTTAAACATCTTCCTTCAAGCAACTTTCCAAGCACGCATTGATATCTGGTTTTGTTTTCAATTTTTATTTTTTTATTATGAACCTGTCAAACATCAAAAGCAAGGAGCATTTTCATATACAAAGAAGAAACAGAAAAAGAAGATTCTGTATGAAATTCTGAATCTGTTGGGTGTAGCAAGATGTCATCCCAAGGAACGCAGGGGCTTTGTGCCCTGTATTTGACTATGAGCTTCAAACATAGGATTTTGGTAGGATATGGCCAGACCTGAGAGGCTTCTTGGACCCCTTCAGTCCCCATGAGAACATCCAGAAGGGGTGCTGTGTCAGTGAAAAGAAGACCCAGCCTAAGGCATGACTTCTGATGGAAAGCCTGAGTTCAAATCCTGCCTCAGACATTATTTGCTTATTAGCTTGATGATACTCCCAGGCGAGTCATTTAACCTCTCTCTTACTTTGCTCATTTTGTAAAAATGAGAAAATATTTGTAAAGTCCTTAGCACTGTACTAGGCACTTTATGAATGCTTATCCCTTGTTACTTAACATACTTGGTCCTGTCCTCTGACTCTAGACATGACATAAAGGTGTCGGGGGAAGGTAGGTGGTGGCGGTAGGGAGTGGTTTGGGATTTTTCCCTTCCTGAATTTTGCACATCCAGTAAGTAAGAAGACTCATCTTTCCAGAGTTTTCAAGAGTTATTTTTTTTCTTTGAAGATCTTTGAAAATATCTTTTTGGAGGGGGGGAAGGCAAGGCAGTTGGGGTTAAGTGACTTGCCCAAGGTCACACTGATAGTAAGTGTGTCAAGTGTCTGAGGCCTGATTTGAACTCAGGTCCTCCTGACTTCAGGTCTGGTGCTCTATTCACTGTACCACCTAGCTGCCCCATTTTTTTTTTGCTTTTTTTGGTCTCTTCTTTTACAAGGTGACTAATAGGGAAATGTGTTCTACACGACTGAACATGTATGACCTAGATGAAATCGCTTTCTTTCTCAGTGAGGGGGAAAGGAGGGAAGGAGTGACAGAGAATTTGGAACTCAAAATTTTTTAAAAAGTGAAAAACTTTTTACATGTAATTGGAAAAAAAATATTATTTTAAAAGATACTTTATAACTAGTTTCCCTGTTTCCAATCTCATCCCTCTCCAGCTGATGCTTACAGTCACCAAAATAATCTTCCTGTAACACGGGTCTAACTGTGCTGCTCCTTTGCTAAAGCATCTACAGCATCTCCCTATATTGTTTCAAGAAATAAAAATACAAGCTATGTGTTCTCATTAAAGTTTTTCACAATAGGCTTCGGTCAGCCTTTGTAAGCTTATTTCTCATTACTGTACTTCAGGCACTCAGGCAGTGTTCCCGTCTATCTAGCCTACTTTCTGTGCCCCAAACTTGGCTCTGAATCTTTGCACAGGTTGTCTGTGCGAGGCCCCCAGGCCTTGAATTCATGTCTTCCTCATCTCTCCCTTTTCTCCTTCACCAAGTTTTTTGTTATTCCCTTCAGCCTTTCCCTCCTGAAGTGTGATCGTATTTACTTTGCACTTGGTTATCTGTGTCAGTATTGTATTACCCCAGTAGGATGGGAGCTCTTGGAAGGTGGAACACTATTTTTTATTTTTGTTTGTGTGTATGCCTAGCACCTAAGATAATGGATGTTGAACTGAAATGGACCTTAGCGTCCATAAAGCCCAAACTTTCATTTTACAGATGAAGAAACTAAGGCCAGGGAAAATGAAATGAATTGCTCAGTGTCACACAGATAGTAAGCTGTTAGAAGAGGGATTTGAACTCTGTCTACCAATGCAGTCAGGGCACAATACATGAAAGGACTTTTAGGACCTTTGTCCTTTGGCCAATAACGCCTCCTTCACTTTCTGTACTTTATAGAGTGAAGGATAGGAAGCAGCAATCTCCTGGAAATGTGTAGTGGCTAGTCATCTAACACCAGAGACATTGCTCTTACCATTGAACTACAAGAAATCAAATATTTAACCTTTAAAAGCTATAATAGTATTGGACTCTTTCAGACCATTCTCTACATCCCTAAATAAGCCACATTACAAACTTTATTCTCAATGTCACTAATGAAAAACTTGACCAAAATTGGCAGGGGTGAAGTTTTCCATGAGGTATGGAAATCATTACCACTGGAGACCTACATCATCTTTAGCAGCTCTTTACAGAGAACAAGTGAAGGGCAACTTTATTTTCCCTCAGTTTACAGTTTTAGGTCCCTTGTGCTAATATCATGGTAGACCCTGAGTCCTATGTGATTCATTCAAGAAGACTTTTGGTGAAGAAGAAAATTAGAAGCTTCTTTTCTGTCACTTAAGTAAATTAACTTAGCCTAATTAGATTGTGTGTGTGCTTAGAAGGCCTTGTGATAGGTTCCTTATCAAGGTAACACAGAGGGTAGATTGCACAGAATCTACTCTGTACTTGGACCCTCAACTTGCCTCTTGACAATAAACTATACAATCTCGAAAGATGAATTGATACTGTAATACCTATTGAGATTCAATTAATTTTGCTCCTTGATATACATGACGCAGGTAAATACTTTGCTCTTAAGTAACCAAATCACTTCACTGAGATGGTATGGTAGTAATAAAATATTACCTATTACATAATTTGGGGAATAATAAATCAGATTGGCAAGCTCTATCCTGTTTAGATTATAAAATGTGTCAACAAAGAATTGCAATAGTGTTATACACTGTTATTTTAACATGACATTTATTAAAATAAAATTTTAGACGTCTACATTCTTTTAAAACCTGGAAGGACTAGACAGGTATGAATTATTGTTACTAAAGCCTTACTTAAAATAAATGAGAAGAATAAAATTTAAATGATAGAAATGTTTGATTTTGGTTTATATTGAACAGATAAAGACACTTTTTTTTTGAGTGGGGAAGGCAAGGCAATTGGGGTTAAGTGACTTTTCCAGGGTCACACAGCTAGTAAGTGTGTCAAGTGTCTGAGGTTAGATTTGAATGTAGGTCCTCCTGACTCTAGGGCCAGTGCTCTATTCACTGTGCCACCTAGCTTCCCCTTAAAATATTTTTTTAAGCCTTTACCTGATAACTATAAATATTGATAAATTTGTAAGCATTGTCTGTCTACTTAGGAATTCAGAGTAGTAGTACTTGAGATTTAAGCAGAATCAAGGTTTAGCTAGTCATAGTGCCTATCCAGTGAGTTCAATTTTTACTTTTCTTTTTTTTGGAGGGCAGTTGGGGTTAAGTGACTTGCCCAAGGTCACACAGCTAGTTTTTTGTGTTAAGTGTCTGAGGCCGGATTTGAATTCAGGTACTCCTGACTCCAGGGCCAGTACTCTATTCACTGCGCCACCTAGCCGCCCCTCAATTTTTACTTTTACCTTTAGAAAACTGTTTGCTATGTAACTAGGGGGAAAATAAAATATTATGTAACTTTAAAAATAAAGAAAATGAAAGGAAAAATAATTTTATAGAAGTGATATCATCATTGAAAAAGTCCCCAATGAAGTATTAATGATGTTTTCCAAATCCAATTAAGATTTTCAATTTCTGAATAAGTTTCTAGGCTATTGTATGTCGATCAGTAGTAAAATCTAGAAAACATAATGCTATTGGAAACCTTGTATTTTATTCTACCATTAACTGATTAATGGAAAAATAAATATGTTTAATTAAATTTTTTAAAAGGACAGAATATTCAACATGTTTGAAAGAAAGAAAAGAAAGAAAAAGACTGTTTGCTAAGTGCTCCTCTTGACAAATAATAGAGTAGTGCCTTCCCTCCTTTTGCATATTCTCCAGCTCCTACCCAGTTATATCCATAAAAAATAACTCACTTGCCATCAGTAACTTGTATAGGAGAAAGAACAGTCAAAGGGGTGTGCAGGAACTAGCTCTTATCTCTTGGGAGAGCAGATTATTAAATTTTCTGTGTGAACATTCACACTTTGGAAATGAGAACTACAAATCATGGCTTGATTTATTATTTTGTTGATAACCTAGACTTATAGAAGTGATGAAGAAAATGTTATTAATACAGATTAAAAGTATATTGTGCTTTTTGGAGAGCTGCTTGTTAAATATTTGCAAGCATTCCTCTGAATTTACTTCACAATCATGTCCCTCTTCAGTCTGTTTGACTGTCAACATATGGGCTCAGTCAAATTCACAACAAGCATTATTGGACCCCAATGATGTCCCTAGCACCAAGATGGGTTCTGTAGAAGATACAAGGAAATTATAAGACTAAATTCATGCTTTCAGTGGCCCTCTAATCCAGGTGGGAAAAAGAGACTAACATCCAAATTACACATTAATTGTAGCTTATTATAAATTTTTTTCTTCATTTTTTGTTTCTTGTGCCACTAGTAAGTGTGGTTTTTAATAAATCACATCTTCTGTGTGCCTGAGTTTCCTAATCTGTAAAAGGGAGAGGGAGTTTGAACTAGATTGGTGTCTACTAACCAAAGGTCTACTGCAGAATGAAAAAATATATAAACTCTCTAACAGAGATGCTCCACTCATATCTAACAGATCCTAGATATCGAGTTTGAAGTGACTTTATAGATTGTCTCTTCCAACCTCCTCATTTTAGAGGTGAGGACACTGAGACCCAGACAGGTAAAGGGACTTGCCCAATACAAGATGCAGGATAAGGAAGGGATCTAGTTCTTAAGCTTAGAGGTAAGAAGCAAGGTCTTTAGTAATAAAAATTGTGTCGACTGATAAAAATGTTTTGGGAAATGGTTGTAGCATATATTGAATGAACATCTTAGAGGCCTCTTCCAGGTTTAAAATAGCATGTTTTTTGTATGGATATTTATCTTTCCAACTAGATTATGATCTCTTTAGGAACACAATTTTAGAATGGGAAGAGACCTTAGACTTCATCTAGTCAAATGCACTCATTTTATTGATGAGGAAACTAAGACCTAGAGAGATTTAGTGACTTCATTGTGGTCACACAGGTAGTAAGTACTGGATTTTGAACCTCGATTCTCTGACTCCAAATTCATGGCCTTTTCCATGATACCATACTGATACTCTTGTGGGTTTACTTCTTTTAATTTAGATTTGTTTTGTCTTCTGCATAAAATAATGGTAGGCATAGAAAAGTCTCAGTAAATATTTCTGGATTTACTGGCGTAGTAAAGTAAGTACAATAGGAACTCAAAGAGGGAGGGGTCTGGTTTAAGTGGAAGCAATTAAAGAAAGATTTATGGAAGAAATGAGACTTGTACAGAGTGTTGAAGGCCAGGTAGTATTTGACTAAACAGAGAGGTTTAGAGTCAGATTATGGAGGGGGTTTTTGACCAAGGGAATGGCATAATGAAGACAGTGCTCCAGGAAGATGGTCTCCAGATGATGAATTGGGGGAGATGAAGAAAGGTTAGAGACAGAGTGAACAGCTGGGAGTCTGTTGCACAAATGAAGGCCTAGACTAGGGGTAAGGCACTGGGAATGGAGAGAAAGGGATGAGATGAGGATCATTTGACAAGAAAAGTTAATAGGACTTGGAGACAGACTGAACTTTAGAAGTGATGGAAAGGGAAGTACTGAAGAGTACATATCAGCAAATTTATTCTAAATGTTGGCAGGAATAGGGAAGTTGTAAAGAGGACCCAACCCAATTCTTCCCTGCCCTGCCATGAGCCCTGACCTCCTGAGGATATTTGCCTGGGAAATACCCAGGCAGAAATGACCGGTAAGTATTGTTTAACACACCTTCACCACTGGCCTAAATTCCCAGAAGAATTAGATTGAATATTTTCAAGGGTTTATATATTCTTAATGCATATACTCTCTTTAACTCTGAATGAAATTGAATGCACACATCAAAGGGAAAACATCCCAAATACTCAATTAGTTCCTGCTGAGTCAACCCAGTTACATAGGCTTATGTAGTGCTCCTAATTCAGCCTGACCGTAACCGAGCTATTTTTTTCCTTTCCTGTGTGACTATCGTACTTACAATGACATTTGCAAAAATGAGGTGTAAGAAAAACAAGAGTGTTTGTTCCTTGAAGCTAGAAATACCTCCTGACTATCAGAATTAGCTTATACTCACCATCTTTCATCCTGTTCCCATCTATTAAACCTCCAGCCACCTGAGAGCCATTGCCAGCACAAATTTGCCTTCATTTCCATCATTCATACTTTCGTCAGCCAGCTCACACACTAACTTCTTGCCACTTTGACTCAGTTAGAAAACTCAAGTCAACATTACAATGTATCACACCAACAGACAAGTTTCATGATGTCAGTTTCAGTGACTTTATTCAGATAGGTGCTACCCCCCCTCCTAGTCAAGACCTCATATACACCTACTTTTCTGTCACTGACGTCTGACTGACTGACAATCGCCTTTGAATCTTGTTAAACATCAGAATCAGTCTTTGTTATTGTTTCTGGCACCCAAAATATTGTCAACAAACAGCATGAATCAGATGGCTTTATTGTAAATCTCTGCGTAGATTGCTCTTGCTCTGAATCCTTCTAAAGCCTTATGCACAGGCACACACTATATTCCCACAAATACAAGTATGCATATGAAAAAAAAACTACAGAGATTTTTTTTTCCACAGTAAAATTGACTGGCACTGCTTGAAGCTGTCATGTAGTAATCTCTTCAATAAATGCCAACACTATGAAATAGTGTGCTGCAGGAAGTGACTTGTAACCAGTCAAGATTGCTGGGGCATGTAAGCAGTAGGAGAATTACTCAAGTTCAAGTTTGGTTCAGGGTTAACACCCTTACATTTGTGAAATGAACAATGGGACCTCAAGTGGACAAAAGTAGTTGGGGTCTTTGATAAGGTGAAACTGTAAAGTCTGCTTACAATGAAATAGTAGTAAAGTCAACAGTGGGGAGGGGGAAAGTTGTTTATTTGTTGTTTTTCAGGCACGTCTGACTCTTTGTCGCACCATTGGGGTTTTCTTGGCAAAGATACTGGTTTGCTATTCCCTTTACCAACTCATTTTATACATGGGGAAACTGAGGCAAACAGGGGTAAGTGACTTGCCTAGAGTTGCACAGCTAGTAAGTGCGTGAGGTCAGATTTGATCTCAGGAAGAGGAGTCTTCCCAACCCCAGACCCCGCACTCTATCCATTGTGCTACCAAGCTGCCGCCTGTTGCTTAAGGAGCCTCCAAAACAGATGGTCGATGTGATTCCAACCCAGATGACATCTGGAAAGCTTTGTACTGGAGAGGCTGCAGTCCCTGCTACCTGACACGTTTGAGAAGCAGTTTTGCTTAGTGAATATGATGTATTACTTGGAATCAGAAAGAACTGGGGTCAAATACCTCCTTTAATACTTGTTAGGTATATGACCATGGGACAAGTCACTTAACTTGTCTGAGCCTTAGTGTTCTTGCCTATGAAATAGGGACTGGATTGTTGTGAGATTTAACTGATGGTTTGGAAAGTTCTTTGCAGACGTCAAAGCTTATGTAAATGCTAGTTACTATTATTCCTCATTGAGTTAAAAGTCTTGGATACTGGAGAAGTTTCTTCAGACCAACTTTGTATCATCCACTCTGCACAGATAACTAGGAATGAAATATTCTAATGTCTTTGTCTAAGTCACTGATTTCTTCGCTTTGCTTTAAGTATTAGTGTGAGATAATGGAAAGAGAACCTTGGGCTGGGTGCAAGTTTTGCTCATTTACTAGTAGCGAGATTTTGAACAATTAAAACTGAGTGATAGCAACTGTGCCTTCTTCAGAGCAATCAAACAATACGTGTCACTATTCCACAAACTTCTATGTGCCACACAAATATAAGATATTAGCAGTAGTGCTAAATTTGGCAATGTCACAATATATTGACTATGATTTCATATTCATTTTGTTCATTTCAATGCAACTAAATTCAAGAAATATTTCTTAAGTGTGTGCCCTGAAGCAGGCACAGCTTCAGTCTGAAATACAAAGACAAAACCAAAACAGCTTCTGCCCTCAAAGGGCTTGTATTCTGCTAGGGGATATCCCATATACACAAATAAGTAAAAATAAATTTAAAAAGTTAAAACTTCAAACAAAGTAAATTAATTTTGAAAGGTAAAGAATGCTAACATAGGGACATTGTGTGAGTAGTGTATCTTGAAGTTAGGTGGATTACAGTAAGGAAAGCAGTACATTCTAAACATATGCAAAGGCAAAACATTGAATTACAAGAACAGAAAATGACTTGTGGGGCAGTTTGACTGGTCAGAAGACCAATATACAATAAGGCTGAAAAAAGTAAGCAGGGGCACTTTTTAAAAGCTTATCTGCCCAGGTTACAACAATAAGACAGCTCAAACTTTTGTCAAAAGGATATTGAGCATTTCACATCTATCTGGCACTTTTTATTTGGCCAGAAAATTCTTAATAGCTAATGGATGTTAATGGCATGCATGAAATGTATCCCTTATATATTTCTAGCTCCCAGTGACAGATCAAAGGCTTGCTTTTGGCATTTGCAAATAGTATGTTTTCAAGGCCCTCCAGAGCTGTAGTGGTAGCACTGTCTGATTATCTTGCTACTGAGCCTACCCCTAGAGAGTTTCTTCTTATAATTTTCAAGAAAGAACTGAAATTGCTCCAATAATGATTCAACAGCCATTCACAAGAACAGAGGTCTAGAAATATGTTAGGATCCTTTCCCGTCTCCCTATCTTCTCAGACAATTCCACATTCTGCTGGGCTGAATTTTAGAGAGCTGAAAACAATGGAATCAAGGGTTTTACCGACAATAACTCATGATAGAGGCGAATCTTTGTGGCAGAGATGGAGTAGTCTGGGAACCTTCGTTTCACTTCCCCAGAGTTGAGAGAGCATCATCATGAAGTATTATTCTGGTCTGGGCTTCTACAGGGATCCTGCCCAAGAAGTGGCTAACCCAGGTCTCTTCACAACTCAGTACCCAAGTAAAGAATAATATTATCTGACATTATTATGTGGCATGTTCCAAAAGTCTTATGGCAATTTTAGGCTATTAAACCTTAAGGCTAAAAACTGCACTAGGACTTTTGGGACACCCTATATAGGGCTTTAAGATTTACATAGCAATTTACATTTACTATCTCAATTCAACTTCCAAGTATCCCTGGGAAATAGATATTACAGGATATTATTCTCAATTTACTGAGGTTCCATATCTTGTCTGTTGCTTTGCTTTGTAAGCATCAGAGGCAAGGTTTGAAGCTAGGTTTTCCTGAGTCCATTTCCGAACTTCATTCTATCCCTTATACCACACTGCCTCTCTAGAAGCAGCAAGAGGAAGGACAAATGTAAACAAATGTTGTTTCTAGAGAGCTAATGGACCTACAAGGTGAATACCTTAACCATGACAATCAAGAACTCTTTATAGATTTTGTAGACTAGAAGAGAACTAGTGAGAAGCAATGGGAAATTATTTCAATTTTTTTCCATGGAACTCAACAGCATTGTTCTCATATTCAGAATCGGATGTTATTTCAGTTCATTCAGTACCTGGGAAGGCTCAAGATTAATAGTATGGAAAGATTCTTACAAATGATATTTGAAATGACTTGGGGAAGAAAAAAAACCTACTTCAACCTTTCCATTATACCATTTCAGGTAGACTATGTTCCTAAAATAATAACTTTTTTCTTTTAAGATTCTCAGTACTCAAAATATTCCAAATAAATTCTGTGATTTTATTGATCTGATAGTTCCCTCTAATACTGTAGACTATAACGTCTCCACACCTATGGAGCCCAGCAGATTCAAAAGTTCAAAGTGAGGGGGTCCCCCCAACATGTTGGAAGCCTCAGAGGGCCCCTTCCCACCACATAGAGCCTGCCTTGTTGGAGACTAGAGATCTGGGTTATCTATAAACTCAAGATTGAGATTATAGGTCAATTTACCTGAGGACACTTGGAATACAAAATTGAAATCAGGTTAGCATCAAAGTATCAATATTATCTGGTTAGTGACTGAGTTGATTTATGACAATCCAGAAGTAACTGAGTAGGAGCAGGAGGGAGAATCCATATTTACGTAGACAATATTCATGGACGGACTGCATCTAATTGTGTGCTTTGTACATAACCACACCATATGATGTTATGTATTGCTTGTGATATACTTATTTTATTTACAGCATACTTTGCTCTATGTGCTATGGATTCTGTATTACCTATGAATTATGCATTTGGTCTATAGCAGAAGTTGTTAAACTACAGAGAGCGTCAAATCTAGCTGCAACCTATTTTTGTATGGATCATGAGCAAAGAATTTTTTTTTACATTTTAAAATGCAATAAAACTTTATTTAAAAGTATAAAAGCCATTCTTAGATTAGGACCATACAAAAACAGATGTGACTAATAGCTGGCCAGATCTGGCACCTGGGTTATAGTTTGCCAGACACTGGTATATAACATAGAACTTTGTTATAGGTGCTATGTGTTATGTATTGCATATCAGCTTTGTATTAGGTCCACAGTCTTTAGTCTTGCTTGGATGATTCATGTCATGTATCTGCATTGTACCTATGTATGTTGTCTGCTATATAAGACTATGTAACTGCATATGTATTTTATAAAATATATTATTTTCCAGTTGATGAATCTTTATATTCTGTTGTGTTTGTCCCTTTTTCTTGAAGAGGACCAATGATATCAGAAGGGTGATATTTTGACTTGCATATGAATGGGATTTAAATGAGACAGAATTGCACAAAGTTGTCAGCCTCACTCTTTCCTCTAGAGTCATCAAAGTCAAGACAAGACAAAAGTCAAGGACGATTGGCATGTCCTGGGATGCAATGCATGTCCTGGGATGCAATGAATGACGTTGGCCTTTCTAAATTAAGGTCTTTTTTGAGGAAATGCCCATTCAGTGACTAAGGGCTGGGTAAGAATTGAGACAAAAGTTGGCCTAATTTTATATTACAAAAAATCTGGGAGAGGCAGACAAGAATAAAAAATAGTCACTATTTACACTCATTCTAAGGTATCAAAATATAAACAACCAGTCATGAAGTCTTGGGATGTTTACTGGCTATTCAGTGAAAGCCATTGTGATTTGAGATATGTGTTTATAGATATATAGCTACATACCCAGTGTGAATCCCAGAGAGTGCGAAATTTTTTACAGGGTAGGGGAGATTGTGGAGGTGTAGCCCCATGAATAGACTGTGCGCTTCCATAATACTTGGGACTAAGGTAGAGCCTCTCTCTTCTCTGATTTCCATTTTCTAGAAGGCTGGACATGTGAGCATAATATAGCAATGTCACCCAGCACAGACTCTGATATGTGAGAGTGCTTCCATTCTGAGCAATTTAAATTACATTATGAGAGCTTCACTGAGGTGTTGAAATGTGTGGTAATAATGTAGAAGTAGAAGCATGCTCAGAAAGAGAGACGAAATGAAATGGTAGCCATATCTAGATGAGACTGAAGGCATAGATATGGGCTGTGAAGGTCAGGCTGACATGGCAGAGATTGTGAAGACGGCCAACGTGGAAGGAAGGAGGTTCAGGCAGCATAAACAGGATCTAAACATAATGAATCTCTCATTCCTGAGAGATCAATGCTTGTGAGCTGCTGTACCAAGAATGAAAAGGAAGTGACTAAGCAAAGACAGTTACGGTGTTAATCCAGAGCATCATACTATATGTCACTTTTGTGTCCCTTTCTTGCTGAGTCAGTAGGAATGATTATTACTTAATTCAATTCCATGTTATTTTTCATGCATTCTGTTTTAATTAAATACCTTTTGCTTTGATTTCATGAATCACCCAACTTGACTTGGCACGGAATCATTGGTAGGGGCTTAGGTTCATGAATTTTAATAGACAATGAACTAAAAAAAAAAATACTCAACCTTGGAAGCAGGGCAGAATCCTACAGTCTTGTGAAGATGTGAAGAAGAACTATGCTACAAGTGAATTAATGAATATCCGGTCAAGGGGCATAGTTAAGATCTCAAAAGATTCTAAATCTGTTACAATGATTGAAGGCTGGTAAAAAAAAACATTGTTTTGTTAGTTCCTTTTACCAACTACAGTCACTCTGAGGTATCTGAGCCACCAAAAAACAAGTTGTCAACCAATAAACACTTGGATGATTTTCCCCAGAGATTCTATAAGAGTAGGGAGAATGAACCATGTTCATCATATGATGAGCACTTGAGAGAGGAATGAATAAACATGGAAAGATGAATGGGAACCAGGGGCATAGACAGAAAATTATCTAGGATGAATAAATATAGTTATCCCTTTCACGTTGCAACCTCCCCCCTTCATGGTTTCAATAGCAGGTCAGCATAGGAAATTAAATGGGAATTTGAGGGGAGTTTTGAGGAAACCACAGACAACCCACTTAAGTCATAACATAGAAAAAGTTTAGAAACTCAGAAATGCACAAAATGTATGCATAGTATTGTATAATAACATATTTTATCTTTTAATGCCATAATAGCTCAGACTTCTCTGGTATGAAGGATCAAAAAATTTTATGTGGATTTTCTAGATAACAAGGATACTGTGACACTAACCCCCACAATGTGGAAGGGATAGCTATATTTCATTTGCTTTGGGACAATGTTGGGGGTCAGGGGAAAAGGGACGATGGTTCTGTACAAGAATTGGATGATATATCTGGCAGTGAAGTATTTCAATGGATTTTCTTCTTTGTAGCTACTCCCTTAATCAATGTAGACAGCAACTCATCCATGCCTTCTTTTCCTGTGCAATGGTGATTAAAGATTACATAATAACTAGTATTTACATAGTACTTTGAGGTCGTAAAATCATAAGTTTTAGAGTAGGAATGGACCTTAGTGGTTATCTACTCCAACCCCTTCATTTTACTGAGGCTCAGAGACATTAACTGACTTACTTAAGGGCACACAGGTAGTAAGTAGGAGGACCAGTAGTCAAATCCAAATCCTCCAGGCAAAAAAAAGAATACTTTTCCCACTATAATATCATGGGAAGACTAGAAGAATTTTTTTAATGGGAACTAAAGTTTGAGAGAAAATGCTTTGAAAGAAAATTGGCAGGAGATTGAAGGATATCTAAAGCAAAATCAGAATCAACTGAGTGGTCTCTCACAGTATTCATATCTGATAATCTGATATTTTCTACTCTTTTATTAATGGTCATCGGAAGCAAATGCATCCTCCCTTGACTTAAACTGTGCCTATAAATACCAAAAAATCAATTTTTTTTTTAGTTTTCACACTATCTGTGGGGATAAGAGTTTCAAGCTATTGATCTGTACCTAGAGCCAACACAAAGTTGTGTGCCAGCACACAGATATGTGGAGTAAGCTGGAGTATAGGGGTTTGATTTTTTTTTGGCACATAGGCATATAATAAACATGTTGCAGCAGTGGTGGAAAAAAAGATCTGGAGGACTTCACCAACTGTAAAGAATCTCTCTTCAATTTCAGCTCTATGCTGGATCTCCCTCATGACAGGGATGGACAACTTGGCAAGAAGTCGTCTCACTGTTTTATGATTTACCTGATGATACTGATCAGAAAGTCATAAAACAAGATTATCACTGTTTTTTCTTTCATGGTATCTTGCAAAATTCTAATATATTCCTAAAGATTCATTTCTGAGCCTTCTGGACAAGTTCCATTTCCATTCAAAAGAATTATCCTAACTATTCACAAAGAAAAAACCAAGAATTGATAAACAGAACTATGTATAGAATGATTCTACACTCACACACACACACATATACACACACACCCCTCTTTGTGTCTAATGGTGGCCATCTGGGGGGAGGGGGAGGAGAAAAAAAAGAAAAAAAAAGAAATTTGCACAATAACTATCATATATTTAAAAGGAATAATAAGTTGTACATGATATAGTTGCAATTTCATATGCAATCATCTTTTTTATTATATTATGTTATGGAAATGCTTATTTTATTCCACAATTTAGACTGTTTTTTTAAAAGAGAAATCATGTAGATAAAGAATGCTTATTATCTAGTTATGACATTTCTTCATTTCTCATCAGGCTGTATTTCAGATTTTTCTATCTTGCCCCAGAAACCACTTCATCCTGAAATCACTTCAGTATTGGAGTTCATACTTTGCAAGGAACCTCAGCCCCTTGTAGTCCCTCTAGCCCACTTCATCTGGTTGGATGGCTACACCCAGAACCCCTATTTGAAGAGGCAACTTCAGACCAAAATTCTCTTGATTTTTCTCCAGGTTCCAAAGTTGATTCCTTATCATGGCCCCAGTAGATACACCCACCCCATTTCAGCTTCCTTTTATGTGTTGCCTTCCTTCATTAGAATGTAAGCTTCTTGAGGACAAGACATATCTTTCATTTTTCTTCTATTTTTATTCCCAGTGTTTATCCCAGTCCCTGACACACAGTAAGCACTGTTGATGAGCACACAATCCAACTTGTTGATTAGTATATATACCTTGGACAAGCACCCAAAATTCCAAAATCTAATTGTTGGACCCAGAATTTAGAAGGAAGATAGTAGACTTGATTGCCTATGTGAAATTACAGAGCTCCAATAATGACCCAAACTTCTACTTTAAATAAAGACCATTGTTATTGTATGTCTACAAGTCTACACAAAAATCTTCTAAGATGAAGCAACATTTAGAGGATAATAAAGATTAGGCACCTGGTGGGTGTGAGCAACATACAAAACATTACAAATAAGACTGAAATCAAAGAAATGTATGATTGAAAAAGAGAGTTGTTTTCTGGTACAAGTAAAGGATAGCCATTGGAGAGTCTATGGACACCATTGGTGTCCTTGTGACGTCAAAAGAAAGTAAAAAAGTTCCCCTTCCCCCAGCTTAAGTAGATGCCCTTTGGTAAACTGAAGAGAGGACATGGACAAGAGTTTTATACACATGGCAGACCTAAGTGACATTGAGATCTATATCTATATAAAATGCAAGGAACCTCCTTCCATTTTATAGTGATAAATTCACAGATTTATTTGAATATGTCTCCAAATTTATCCCTTTGCCCACATGCTCTTAAATTACCGTTCATGACAATGTAATGGTGATGGTAACTTGAAAATCTTCCCTGCCCCTTAATAGACCTAAGGGAACTTGAAGATCTTAATTACAAGGAGCCTGTAGTGAGAGGAGTTTGCTGAATGAGTGGAGCAGAGCCCAGAGGAAGCTGGGAGTCAGAAAAGTTAGAGTGGAGGGAGGAGAAAGGATGCAGGCAATGAGACAGCTAAGCTTCTGGGTGTTTTGGGGAAGGCTTTGGGCTGCTGCTGCTCTCTGCAGTGTTATTGTGTATAGATGTCTTTGTTGCTATGATGAATTTGGCTTTCTGGTGTAAATGTTTTGCTTCTGTCTTCTCTATGGAGAATCTGTTATATTTTGCAATTCAGAACTATATTGGCATATTCATAGTTGATACTGGTGCTAGAAGTTTTGCCTTGGTGATACAGACAACTATTCTCTACCCCAATCTTCCAAGGAAGTCTTGAAGCAGAGGATAAAAAGCAAAAATAGTGGTGTTAAAGAGAAAGGGAAGATAAAGGTTAGGAGGATACTGTATGTACTACAATGCTTACATGAACCTGTGATATAATCTAGGTATTTACTCTCTCTAACAGGGCACATCTCAGGCTAACCACACCTTTCCATCCTGTCCAACTTTTGTTCATGTCTTCTCATCAGTCCTCCATCAAGGATCCATTAAACACCCTGAAGACCTTTATCTAAGTCTTTTACTATTCCATGGGCACCAGTGCATGGTGGTGTTGATTTGTTTTCCTTCATTCTTGCTATGTGAGCAACCCATCTTTTCTACTCATGCATTTCTAAAATAATAATTTTTGTATTATTTCTTGTATGCAAATTATCTGTAGTACTACATCTATTTATGCCCAACCTCTGTCTCTCTGCTGCCCTTTGAGTTGCTTTTAATTCAGATTTCTTGGAGGCTGTGATGTTCCATAATTTGAGATGTATAACATTACAGGGTGGTGGCAGGGGGAGGTGGGGGGGGAGGGGAGGCATGATTTATTCTAGATCTAAAATTTCATCAGTGTAGAAACTCCTGGAAAGGAAAATGCTTCTACAAGTAGCTACTCTACAGCTCTTACTATTAGAAAGCTGCCTAAGTCATTGAGCTGTTAAATGATTTCCATTGGGTTTTGCAGCCAGAATGTCAGGGACAGGACTTGAACCCAAGAAGTCCTAACTCTAATAGTACTTACCTCTTGTGTGACCTTACCTTTGCAGGTCTGCTTATCTTCTTTTGGTATCTGCCTTCACCCAGTTCTCACCTGTTACTCCAAGAAGCTGTAGTGGGTGCAGCAGCACACTTAGCCTGGTAAGACCATCTCAGGAGACAGGCTAACCCAGGCTGAATGCAACCAACAGCCCTCAAACCTGCCAGTGAGTTAGGGGAATATCTACCCCAAGCATGTGAATACTTCCCTGGCAAAACGGGTGGACGAAAATAATTTATTCCAACAACCATGAAGGCGGCTGATGGCTGAAGCAAGCACAGTAGAGTGCTTAGAGCTTGGTCATGTATGACATCAAGGTCATATACTGTATCCCAGGCCATCACCATCCATCCTAACTTTTGTCTAGCCTCTGGACCTCAGTGACTCTGGAAGAGAGAGTGAGACTGATGACTTTATGCAATTCTTTCTCACTTAAATCCAATTCATGCATAAATCAAGACATTACCCTGTGATATCATTGGTCCTCTTCCAAAGTGAAAAATGAACAACAACAACAACTCCTCAGATCCATGAAATTGCTGCTGTTCACCATAGGGAATCCATCCTGTTCTTCTCCTCTTATGCAATTCTGGACCCCAACCATTGTCCATCTGCAGTGCCTGTCCACAATACACATACCAATGATCTAACTCAATGATCTGTCTGTCCACTGTATATCTTAGTCTAGAAAATAGACATTCTTCATTCAATTAATATAATTTTTTCTTTCTGTGTAGATATTTAGGCTGAACTCTGTTGAGAGGCTATAGATCTAATTAAGAAGTTTTGGCAACATTCTTAGACTTGATGCAGTCTGCCCAATGTCATTCACAGCCAGGAGTGCACAGAAGACCTCACTATACATACAGAATCCCTCTTTTAGGATGTGGTTGAATAATTAAAGGTAGATTGTAGAAAAAATAACTTAAATCAATCACAACAAAACCAACTGAAGGAAGGATGGGACAAATGAGCATATCCATTCAAAGTGTTTCCTAAATAGTCATCTACCTAGTGAAACTTTTGGTGCAGGTATATCTAGCTAGAGAATTTATTAAGTCCTTTATTGTGTGTGCTCTATGTTAGGCATACATATACAAGCAACCCTAACACTTCCTAATCTCCAAGAACTTACATTCTAATAGAAGAAATCAACACAGAGCGAGCTAGAAGGTGGGGGAGAGGAAGGGTAACCACCACCACCACCACCACCACCACCACAATGATAAGCCTACTGTATGCCAGGGACTGTGCTAATTACTTTGTAATTATTGTGTCATTCAATCCCCACAACAACTCTGGGAAGTGGGTTTTATTATTATCCCCATATCATAGATATGGAAATTGAGGAAAGAAAAAAAAATTAGGTAACTTTCCCAAGGTACAGAGCTAATAAATGTCCAAGGTTAAATTTGAACTCAAGTCTTCCTGACTCCAGGTTCAGTGTTCTATCCAATGTGCCACCTACCTGCTCCACTCAGGGGCTAACTTGGGGAAGGGAATGAAATGAAACATTTCTGTTGCCATTTCTGAAATAATATTCTGGGCAGACAACCAGAGCAGGACTTCTGGGCAGAGGTAAGGAGGCTAGCCATAAGAATGAAGAAAGAAGCCTGGAGAGTAGAGTCTTGTACAGAATGCAATAGTTAAGAGATCTATGAATTCTTTGGTGTAGGCACTTCCTCTATAAAACCCTTTTATGCCTTAGCAAATGTTTCATTCATCTCTGTGCCTAAAAGGCTTGTTACAGGTAGCTGACCTTTGGTGAGGCTCTTCTCTGAACTGGAACTAGGTGGTACCTGAGGAGATACCTCCAGATCTTCACTTGTCCAGAGCTCAAAGACTTTTCAACTTCATGAGTCCGAGATACAATGAAATATTAGAGCAGTTCTGTAATAGCAAACACAACATACATGGCAAGATAAATGTTGGCCTTTACCCTCTTAAAGCTCATAATTAGAATTTATTTTCCCTTGGTCCAGACCTGTGATTTCATCAGTAAAAAGAACTCCTGGCATGAATGTCAGTCTGGCAGCAGAGATAACAGATAACACCTTGCTGACTTCCCTCCCTTCCTAGCGTGGATGCTGATTAACCACAAAATCACTCATTTAGACAAACATTTTCTGTTAACTGGTTGTTATCTCCGTTGCCAGATCTGTGCTTTGGGATCTTTGAGCTTTGTAACTGGTTAAAGGGCAAAGAAGGAAGAAAAAGACATTGGGGTGGGGAGAAGTCTGACTCACCCCCTGGCTAGCTTTGCAGATTTACTGGACTTTTTCTCATAGAGCTAGGGTCATGCTCTCATGGCCTTGGCTGGACTCTGGGTGCATTAATCTGTAAATTTCCCAGAGCCCAGGGGCTCAGTCCTCTGCAGAGGTGGCTATTAGCTCCCAAGGAACTTTATGGCAAAATATAGAACGAGAGGTTCCTACTATTTGTTCCTGTCCTGAATCTCTCACAGTTCTCCTCTACCTACCTCTATACTCTAGTCTAGAACATGCTATGGTGTAGTAAATGGGTTACACTCACTCAGGGTTTCTTGTTGAATACCTCATACATCAAGGTGTCTTACATATATGAGATGGATCAGTAGGCAGTTCTTGGGGGCTAGAAAAGACACTACAACTTGTGATTTGAATCAAGTTCATTCTGATTCCAGTGCTGACTCTTGAGAGATTTGGTCAGGCCACCTCTCCAATTAGACCCTACTGCAAAAGAAATGCCAGACAAACAAACATGAAGCACACGAACATTAAGATCCCTAACAAATACTCAAGAATGAAAAAAAAATGCCTCTAGTTAGGGGAAGTCCTTAACCAACAGCCATCAAATGGAGTCTCTCGTTATATTGTACATAATGACTCAATGACTTGACTTTATGGAGGTTAAGATCACTTTCTTTCTTTTTAAATAAGATTTTACCCATTATTTTAAAAGGCATAAAACCCTGGCAGTTAGATACATAATATGGTCATCTTTCCTGCACTTTAAAAGCCCAGTTAATGTTAATGCTTAAATGTTGGCTGTCATGACCAGCGTAGCAATATAATATTAACGACTATACATAATTTGAATTATGAGAAAGCTCTGTGGCAAGGGAGAGCAGTTAATTCAAACGTAAAAGTGAAGTGAAGTCTTTAAGTTGGAAAACAAGGTTTCCTTTTGTTTTGGACATACAATATTGTTTGTGAGATATAGTTTGTGCTTACCTGAGCTGCTTGTGGATTTCTATTATTTTTAAAAATTGCAAAACAGGAGGTAAAAAAGCTTTCTTTCACCCAAAGACGGTGTGTGCTTTGTGAAGGACTCTGATAAAAGCCTGAAGTTTCTCTGTTAAAATCCAGCTGTCTATTTTTATAGACAGCCAAGTGCTACTGGTGCTTGAGAGACTGATTACAGGGCAAACCTGAGGTTGCCTTTAACGCATAAATATGTGTTTTGAATGGCTGAACAGGCATTTGGAAAAAAGGAGTGGAAGGAGGAAGAATAACAAGGAGGAATTGCAACTGGCCTAGGTAGGTTGGTGAAGTTTCAAGTAAAAGGGACTTATTGGTAATTAAAACTGAGGTAGAAAGGAAAAATAAGACACAAAGCAGAGAGAGATCTGGGAAATCTGATCCAAAGTTCAAAGCCTAGACTCAAGGGAACACTAGAGAAGGTCTGCCAGAGACTGGAGGAAGGAGATAGGGAGAAACAAGAATTACCAGGATAGAAGTCAGAAGTGGGGCTACCTGGTGGTGAAAAAAAGAAAGAAAGAAATCTTAATTTCCCCAGTAGCAGAGAAACCTAGAAGGAGAGCTAAAAGTAGT
Source organism: Pseudocheirus occidentalis (assembly GCA_028646575.1). Classification (NCBI taxonomy): domain Eukaryota; kingdom Metazoa; phylum Chordata; class Mammalia; order Diprotodontia; family Pseudocheiridae; genus Pseudocheirus; species Pseudocheirus occidentalis. The sequence continues at coordinate 69,800,031 of CM053600.1, read as the reverse complement.
TCCTGGAACTAGAAACTGGAAGTTAAAAGAACTATTGCTTAAAATGTTGAGTATTAAAATGAAGATAAAAGGGGGGGGGGAGAGAAAGAGAGAGAGAGAGAAAGAAGGAAGGAAGGAAGGAAAATCTAGAAAGGAAATATTTAGAAGGGATTGTGCAAAAACGAATAATGTGAATTTTTTCTGTGGAATATGCATCCCAGAAGTTATTTTCTGAATCAGTCATCAAGCCTCACTGGGTCATAGATCTAAACCTGTAAGGGACCTTAGAGACTATTTAATCCAACTGTCTCATTTTAGAGAAGAGGAAACTGAGGTCTGAGGGGCCTAAGGGATTTGCTCAAGGTCATACTTGTCCTGAAAATGTTTTTTTTTTTAAGGAAATTATATTTGTATTTCTTGCAACTGAACTAGACAATGAATAGTATAGTAGATTCTAATGTAGTCTACATAGATCTGGAAACCATTGAATGTCAGAATCCAAAAACGAATAATCTTGATTGGGTTCATATCATTTTGGGGAGAAATGTCCAGTTAAGTGTCCCATGCATCTGTGTTCAGCCCCGTGAGGGGCTAACTGTGCTCATTTTAGCATTTTTTATCAGTGACCCAGATAAAGGCATAGATATTAATACTCATTTGACTTGTAGATGATACAAAGCTGGGGAGGGATAAGGACACAGCAAGACAATCATGATTCTATAAGATCTTACCCTGATAAAATATTAGGGGTGGATTTAATAGGATAAAAGTAAATAGGAATAAATGAAAAGTCTTGCACTTGAGGTTTTAAAAAAAATCAATTCTACAAGAGAAGAAGCATAATGAATTCATGTGAATAAGAACAGGAGGTTTTTAGTGGACCTCCAGTGTAAAATTAGCCATGAGTGTGAAATGATAGCTTAAAAAGCTAATTGAATCTTTATTTTTTCCTTTTTTATTACAGACTTGACTAACCACTTTTCTTTACACAAAGAATAAGAAAACAGGATTGTATATGACAGTTTGAACCTTTGTTATATACAGCCTCAGTGGTTCTCAATCTGTGGGTCGCGACCCCTTTGGGAGTCGAACCACCCTTTGACAGGGGTCACAGGGGTCGCCTAAGACCATCTGAAAACACATATTTCCAATGGTCTTAGGAACCAAGACATTGCTCCTCTATCTGTCTCCAGGCAGGCCCGCCCACATGCAGATACACCCGCATGCAAGTATTAAAGGATCGGGGCATTAGGAAGGTTGAGAACCACTGGCCTAGAGGGTTTTTTTTTAAGGTGTGTGTTAGATTTAACTCGTTCAAATATCACCCTGTTCGTTTGTGTCTCTTTCTAAATATCCTAATACTTCCTTTTGTATATTTTAAGTTAACAAGTTTGTTTGATGCTTTTTTCTTTTCTTTTTGTTTTTTGTTTTTCACTCCTGCTATTGCTCATAACTCCCTTGTGTCCAAAGTTCTCCCTTGTAGAAAAAAAGTAAAGAGCAGACAAGCAAAAGGAGTGTACATTCTGCCCTCTAGTCCAGTGGTGGGGAACCTGTGGCAGGTTCCCCAGTCCTGCAGCCTAGCACTTTTCTGTGAAGAAGAAAAAGAAGAAGGAGGAGGAGGAGAAGGAGAAGGAGAAGGAAGAAAAAGAAGAAGGAAGAAGAAGGAGGAGGAGGAGGAGGAAGAGAAGGAGGAGGAGGAGAAGATTTATGGAGTGAACGCTATATAGCAGACACTGTGCTAAGTGCTAGACAATTACTATCTTCATCTCATTTGATTCTTGTAATATTCCTGAGAGATAAGTGCTGCTATTATTTTCATTTTATTGTTAAAGAAACTGAGGCAAACAGAGGTTAAGTGTCTTGCCTAGGGTCATATAACAATTAAATGTCTGAGTCCAGTTTTGAACTCAGATTGTCCTAACTCAAGGCCCAGTGCTCTATCCACTGCATCGCTGCTGTCCCTTTGTTTACTATTGACTCAGGAAGAAATTGGCTAAACATCAATGTAAAATTTGTATAGTTTTTTTTTCTGGTTTTGGTGTCACAAATTGGGCATTATCTGTCCAATAGCACAGTGTCTTACACCTAGTAGGTACTATATAAATACTTATTTCTCTCCCTCTTCCCTTTATTACTTATTAACTACCTATTGACAAGGATCCTCAAAGCTGCATAGTCTGCATGGCAATGTGGTATAGAAGAATGAATGCTCAGCTTGGAGTAAGGAGATCCAGCTTCAAATCATGCCTCTTAGTTGTGGAAAAAGGCCACAGTGATGAAGTTCTGTTTCTGTATCTTTCTCATAAATTGGAGAACCTGGAGCACCCCAGGTTCTCCAATTCAGTCTCCCAATTTGTAAAATGGGGCTAATGGTACTTATACCGCTCACTTCATTAGGTTGTTATGGGAAAGTGCTGCCTGAAGGGAAATTCTTCTGTAGGGAGATTCTGAGCTTGTTGCAGCTCATATATACATAATGAAGGCAGGAATTTAAACAGGAGGAAAAAGGTGTCTTCCAGTTGTCCCATATGTAGGTTTTCTTCCTTTGTACCTCCCCTTGAAATTCATTTGTATAGAAGATAGAGAAGAATCTAAGGGGTTCAGAAAAGCAGGTGATCTCAGACTCAGATTGCCATTAGTAGTTTGTTGAAGAAGTATTTAAAATGTTTCTTTATTGCAATTTTACATTAAGTGGAAGGGTCAAGGACTTTCTAACCCTAAATAAGTGATATAGAGATTCTGCCCTTCGTGAGGAAAAAGTTAAGAATTTTTAAAAAATAGACAATTCCTACAATTGCTACTAAACCATCTGTCTGATTGTAAGTTTCAAAAGTCCTCTAGAGTCAAGATTCTCCTTTTAGAAAGAAAAGGCCTATCGTGGCAAAGTCCATGAGAACCAAACCTCTTAAGGGAAGGAAAGCAGTAAAAGGCAAATGGCAGGATCCTCGTTCCTTCTTATAAGTAAGAAATAGTGCTTCATTTGAAGTAGTTGAAGCCAGAATCCAGGTTGTGTGATTGATGCCTGAATCCAGAAGCACAAAGGAGCTCCATAATCATGTATCTGGTAGAAATCATGATTTTCAGTGATGGAGAATTAATAGAACACCATTGAAAATGAGATCAGTAGAAACATACACCAGTGTCTACACACAAGGTCAGACCAACAGGTAGCATACCCAACTGGAGCAGTTCAGTGACATTAGCAGCCTTACAAGATCAAAAGTAAAAGTTGTACCTTCATGCCTGTGCCCTTATAGTATGTGTTCTGTACATGTGTGTCCCTCCAAGTGTGATTCCCATGTGAGTTCAGTCTTCCTACTGATAATGTATAGAGTCATGAGAAGATTTGCACCATGTTTATGAAAGATAAGATTTTTGAACTGCTTTTCTTACTTGCTGTTTCATTAAATGCCTTGGCTTTGAACTAATTATGTCCCCTGACAGACTAATAAAAGTAAACACAGTAGTAGGGGTTCATGAGCAATGTTTTGGCTTTTTCTTTTTAGTAAATGAAGATTCATAGAGTACTTGGAACCTCTGGCAGATTATCTACGGGCTCCATATGTGAAAGGGGAGGAGGGTGCCTTAGGTACAGTATTTATCACAAAGGCATAAAAGAGGACTTCATCTTTGAAAGCTAAAACCATCCCTATCCAAAATTAGAAATTCCAAATTAAATGAAAGAATTCATTTTTCCCATACTTAAAAGGAGGATATAACCCACATTTTGCTTTTCTTATGAATTTTCCTCAACTTGTGAATGACAGCATTCATGCTGGAAATTGAATTTGGGTATCTAATGCATCATATGGTCTTAGTTAGGAAACGAGTTCTATTTTTAGGACATTTCTCCTCCATTTCCAAACATAGTAAATAAATTCCTATGATTTCTCTGTGTGTGTTGGAACTAGAAAGAAAGCTTCTTTAAAAAAAATAAAAAAATAAAAAATAAAAAATAAAAAATTTTAAAGAAAGAAAGCTTCTTTAAAAAAATAAAACAGAGATTGATTTATGTTTTGTGAGAGCTTTTTCATTGTTCTGTTGTTATGTGAAGGTTTAGATAAAAATATTAGTTGAACTAAACAAAAGTGACTTGAGCTTATGTATAAAACAAGAAATAATATTACACATTATGCTTTTTTCTTCTGAAGGAGAGACTTGGTGGTATTGAAATATGTTTAATTTTTCTATCACGTAGTAAATAACCTTGGCTACCACCACAGAAGTACTTGACTAACATTTCAGTAAGGGCTCCCAGAGGGACAAATATACGTTTGGATGTATAAGTGATGCCAGGGCAAATGTTTGGAATTTCTTTAAAATGGCATGATCTTCTGAAATAAAGACCAAGAAGGAATTTATCTGCATGAGGAAAGAAAAAGTATCTTCAGAGACAGACCAATTAATCTAATGAGGATGGATTTCAACTAGCTTTCTAGGGATCAAAGCCCCCAAATTAAGCCTAATACCATTAATCTAAAGAAGAGATCTGTGCTTCAGAAAAAGCTATGGAAAGTCAAAGAAGGCTCAAATAGGACTGGAAAAACTAAAGAGAAGTCAAAAGAAGGAAACAATGACTTCTTGAAATCCTTGTATACAACTGTGCGAGAAAAAACATAGAGGAACCTTGAATTCTTCATTCAACATCATAATTTTGACTTGATTGTAATTACAAAAAGACACATTACCGCACAAAGTGCAGAGACGTAAGGATATTCAGAAGAGCAAGAAACAGTGGAGGAAGGGATAAAAAGATGGCATTGCCTTGTTCCCTTATCAAGTGAACAAAGCTGTAGTGCATATAGTAGCAAGACCACTGAGCCCTTTAAACACTGCACTCATTGCTGTGATGGCTAAATAACTTCCCTGCTCTAGGACCAAAAGAATCAATTTCTAAAAACAGCACATTTTAGTTCAGTTTCATTAGAGACTGAATCTAAGTCAATCAGAGTTCACTATAGAAAAGATTGAGTGACACTGAAGTCAGCATTTTTATCTATTGATTATGATTTATAACAATTAATTAAATGTTCAGTTGTAACAGGAGAACTGAATGAAACAATCTTGTTCTACAACATGATTATAGAATTGATTTTTTTTCCCCAGCATTTTAAAGTGATCTGTATTTTCACAGCATAGGAGATGCTGTAAAGAGCCTTAGAATTTCAAACCAGAACGCCTCCTGTTCATGTGCTGTTTTGCAATAAAGGAAAACAATAGTATTAAAACTGAAAATCAGCCTGAGAAAGTGGAATCAGTATTATTAGAGTACTTCCTTGCTTGCTAGCTGATCATTGTGTTCAAGTTACATCTCCCCAAAGTACCTAAAACCATAAATTAGGTCATATGAGAAATCTGAAGTCCATAGAGAAGAAAGGACTTGCCCAAGGTCAAACAGCAAGTAGCAGATTCAGATTCATAATAAGTGTAAGAATTTAGAGTCAGTCAATGATAGAGTCAGTCAATAGAATTGTTTTTAAATGACCTCTCATTAACCTGTTTTATAGGCCATGTATTCAGTGACCTATAATTTTTCAGTCTTTTGATTTTGTTCTACTATTTCTTATTGCCTATTTAAATCATTGAAATCTGTTTGCTTCATTCTGTTTTTCTTTAGGGAATCTGCTACTTTGGTCAGGCTATCTACCACCACTTATACCCCAAACTGTATTACTTTCAAGATCCTGTACCCTGAAACTTTTTTCTTTAAACAGAATCAACTGCCCTTCTACCTCTTCAGTTTTTTCACTCTTCCTAAAACTGTTCTTTTTCATTTAATACTTTCTTTTTTCTCCTAGCTTATCACTTCTATTTTGGCCTAACTTTACACTCCTTAACATGTTATACATACGTACATACATACATACATACACACATACATACACCTATACCTATACTTATACCTATACCTATACCTATATATATATATATATATATATATATCTTCTCTTACCTTTGAACTCCTTACTTAACCAAGGGATCATTTATGAGTCTTTGTTTCCTTGTCTCAATAAGTAAAACTTTATTATATGTATTGCCTTTGTTAACCTGAATTCTTGCAAGGACTATGAGGTCCCTTTTAAAGATATGAGTCAAATTTTGATGTCTTCAAGGGTAGATCCATAATGGGATATGAGCCATAGGAATCTGTACTAGAAAAAGTTCCTTCCAAAACATACAAATAAATCTAGTCTGTCAGAGATCAGGGACTGATGTACAAATTACATTATCCAACCTCTTCTAGATCCTCATTACTACATGACAATCTTTTTAACTATCTCAGATTGATTATCACACTCCCCACAGTGGCAGTTACAAAACCATTCCTTCAACCCCCAACTTGGGCCTAATTTCTTCCCTTTCAAAAGCTGACCTTGTTTTCTGCTTTACTGAAAAGGTTGAAGTCAGTACTCATCTTCCCCTCCCTCTATCTTCCTTCTTCCCTTCTACTCACCTCATTGTTACAATCTTGGGTGATGAGTTGAAAGTCCTTTCTCCCTTTTTTTTTAACTACTTTTTTTTTCAAGTGAAGATTCACCTTTTATACTTCCCACTTTGGTCCTTTTTTGAGAAAGTAAGCATAACAGAATCCTGTTACAAACATGGACAGTTAAGTAAAACAAATTCTTGTACTGGTCATGTAAAAAAATATGTCTCAATTTATACTCAGACCATCAGCTCTCTCACTGTGTGGAGGTGGGTAGGATGTTTCTTTATGAGTCCTCTGAAATTGTGACTGATCCTTGTGTTGATTAGAGTTCCTATACATTTTAAGGCTTGTTTAAGATTTAAGGGTTGTTTTTACAATATTTTTGTTTTTGTATAAATTGTTCTCATGGCTCTGTTTATCTTATACATTTGCTTAGACTTCTCATGTATCTATTTTATTCCATTGATCCAGATATATTTTGGCCTAGTACCAGGTAATTTTGATGAAAACCACTTTGAAATATGTTTTAAAGTAGGAAATACAAAATCTGTGTGACCTTGAGAAAGACAACCTCTCTGAGTTCATTTTCTTTTATCTGTAAAATGAAGAGGGTGGACTACATGGCTTCTGAGGCTCTTTCCAGCTCTAAATGGGTGATTCTATCATTCCTTACCTAGAACACATGCTCTCCTAATCTATTTTTCAAAATTTTTATCTTTATTATGTATAACTATATTTATCCCACCTCCTTTGTGATCTGATCTTTTATCTGATGCCCCCATAAAAGTATTCTCTTTCTCCTTAATTTCCTTAGAGCACTAAATCTCAATTTCCCCTCTGTCCCTATTTCTTGCTCCCTTGCACTATAGTTACTTGTATAAATGTCTGCCCTACTTTTCCACTTGTTGGCCAAGAAGTTCCTTAAAAGTAGAGATGATTTTTTACATCCCTAGTACCTAGTACAGGGAATTCTAAAAGTCTTAGTGCAGTTTTAAGCTTTAATAACATCAGAAACATAGAAGTCACAACTTTATTCAAAAAATTTGAACATCTAATTACTCAAATTTATTTTTCATCTATTTTTGTGAATTTTCAGAAATAAAATTTTAATTTTGACAAGATAGAGTACCCCATTGCTATGCATTGCACGTGACAGTTTTTGGATGACCCTAAGACTCCACTGATCTATAGAGGTGATCCCATTGCTTGACCACTTCTGGCCATCTTTTCTGTCTTCATTAGACTTTTTCTTCTGGGGTCACATCAAAATTGTTGTGTATGCATCAAAACTTTGTTCAGTGAATGATTTTTAAGGCTAAGGTTACAAATACAATCCTTTCAATCACTGAGTAACGTGAAAGTTTTTGCGAAGTTTGAAAATCACGGAGACGTAGAACACAAGACAGAGGTTATTTAGAATTATAATGATTCGTTTTTCAAGTGTTGCTTTTTGTAAGTTTGTAGAATTTGTACTTCTAAAGTTACTTTACGACTGAACCAAGCTTTTGGGGAAGTCCAGTATAATGCCTTTCATGTAGTACTAGTTCAATGAATGTGTGTTGAATTGGAGCGGTGTATAGGGTGTTCAGGGAGGACTGGCACCACTAGTATGAAGGCTTGCCATGCCCTTTTCAGGGCTGCTCTTCTGCCTTTTGTGTCCACCTTTCACCCAACTCTGACCTATAGCTTTAAGAAGCTGTAGCATGTGCAGAGGTCACTCCCTGGTAAAACATCTCAGAAGATGGACTAAACCAGGTCTGATAGACCTCAAACCCATCAGTGAGTTAGGGGGATGTCTATGCCAATCATGTGAAGACTTCCCCTGGCAGACTACGTAGATGAAAACAATTTGTTCCAACAACCATGATGGTGGCTGAAGCAGTGCTATGGAGTCCTTAGAGCTTGGTCAGGCATCAAAGATGCCATGGTCTTCAACTGCATCCCAGGCCATCTCCAATCATCCTGACTTGTGTCTTGCCGCTGGACTTTAATGACTGTGGAAGAGACAGTGAGACTAATGACTTTGTACAGTACTTCACTTAAATCCAATTCACTCTCAAGTCAAGACATCACCCTCCGTTGTCATTGGTCTCTGCTGTTTCCTATGTCAGTACCTCCATTTTAGATGATCTGGTCACAAAACCTGATTGCATCTGTTTATTGTGTTTAAATTTATTATGTTGTTATTCAATCAAACTACTGGGGTGACTGAGGGGTGTGGTCAGTAGGCTGGGGAAGAGCCATAAGTGACATAATCAACATGAATTCCTTGGTGAACAGTCCAGGACTCACACTGTGGGGCGGAGTTATGGGTGAATGATAGTCACTTGTCTTAGAAACCTAACTGTTGATGGGACCCAGATATATCAGTTACCTGAAAAGTCAATGGGACTTGCTAAGAGGCAGTGTTAAGCTTAAGGTCTAAAGGAAACTACCTATTTCTTCAGTGTAGTTAATCTTGTTTACCTGAAGGCTTAGATTCTCTTTTAATCTTTCTTACAGACATGATGTGACTTTGGAGCAAAATAGCTTTTTAGCCTTTGACTTCATAACACAATGTGAAATGGAAGTTTGGCTTTCATCCAGCCAATTCGACAAATTCAGATTGCCAAACTAGATCGTATTATCCTCCCAAAAAATTCACTTTGTGATCTAAATTATTCAGATTAGTCATCTATATTAATCAAATAAACTGGATAATTGCCAAACCTCTACTTCATTCGTTCTTTGTAGTTCCAGCACCAGTCTATAAAATGGGGTGGGGAGCGGGTGAATACTAAGACCCTAGCTAGTACACAGAGGCATCATATCCTTTCTACCCTGCCCTCCCCACTGGAAAACAAAACAAAACAAAACTCTCATAAAATTTCTGGGAGATATTTATTATTAAAACTGTTATAAAACATGTTAATATTGTTGCCTGAAATAAGAATACACACACATATGTATATATGTGTATATGTGTGTATATGTGTATACATGCATATATATACACATATATACATATACATACGTGTGTGTGTGTACACACTGAGAGTGTCCTCTAGGACCCCATAAGTTTAAGAAAACTTTCTCAATGTGGAATAGGGGTTAGCATAATTTTACCACAAAGGATACAGTATAAGTCACTCAGTTTTAGAAAACTCAATCATCTAATTACATCAAAAAATACATTAACTACACAATTCGCCACTACCACCACTACTACGATAAGACAGTACACTCAAGGTGAACCAATCTTAGTCCATTCTATGCCCAGAGGAGTCTGGGAATGAATAATCCAGCTTCATTTTTAATCTCTGTCTTTAAGGAGTTTAATAACATATTTTCTATACAAACCTCTTTGGTTCATTTCAGTCTCCAGATAGATATCTTGGTAAAGTGGAAAGTAAATTCCTCCAGTTGCTGTCTCTGCATGCAGCCAACCATAACCTTCCTTTGGGCAACTGTAATACATACATACCAGTAATACTTTTTGGGTTAACCACAGTTTTAGTTCAACAACAGCTTTTAGGCGAATAGTAATGGAAAAGAAAATATAAATCTTCTCTAAAAAATAGAGATAAGCTTTGGAATTAATAAATATGCTTCCTGTGAGAGACAGATAAGAATGGGGGCAGGGGAGGGAGATGTCACCATCTTCATTCCCAGCTCCTGCGCTGGCAATGGCGGCTTCCACATGGTTAAGTACCATGACCATGGTAGCAACAAGGGCAGCAGCAGCAGGGGTAGCAGTGACAGTGGTTGATTCCCAGGAGCCCCACCTGTCTGTCTTTCTCTTCTTTCTTAGACTTCAATTACCTGCCTACCCTAGTCATTCATTGCAGTTGAAGCCCAGAGAGTGTTGAGCACTCAGGTTCCTTCCCCCACCCCCCAACCCTAGAAAGTTTGCCTTTGTCTCTGTGATGTTTTCTTCTCTCTGTTAGAGGGAGGAGGGGCTGAAGTTCTATTCTTAGTATCTTGGATCTCCATGCAGACCAATACTAGTGACCATATGTTATGGTTATGGTTACACTGTTTAATAACTCCTGTCTTATCACCTAATTAGGGGTTGTCAGGGTGCATGGTTAAGATTACTCTCACCAAAATGAGATAATTGAATTGTGTTTCACAAGTCAAGAAACCAAGAAAAATCTTGTAAGTAGAAGAGGCAGGCTGTAGTCCTGGTTCAGCCATAAACTAGCTATGTGACTTTGGGTTAATTATTGACATGTTTTGGGTCTCAGTTTCTACATCTGTACAATAATGGGGTTAGACTAAATCCGAGGTCCCTCCAAACTCTGAACATAGAACTTCAAAGGAGCTTAGGAGAGTAATGTGTATGTGTGTATACTTACACGTATACAAATATCTGTGCATATATACACATATACTTACATACATATATACATGTGTGTATACCTACATACATTTATGGAGCTTTCCTCACTCTAGGCCTAGTGCTCTATCAACTATATCACCTAGTTGCCATATATACATGTATATGTGCATGTGTGCGTGTATGTATACGTATAAATGTATGTGTGTATATGTATAAATATGTACATATGTGTATATATTCTACAAAATGTTTTTCTTTTTCCTCATAGAAACAAATGGAAAATTGAAACAATACTTTTCCCCCATAAAAACATTTTCAAGATCTTTTACCAATTTCATGTGTAACTTGAGCTGTTATGTTCTAATACTGCTTTAATCTATATGAGCTTACATAATGTGGAAACTTTTTGGAATCCTAGTCAGTAGGAAGTGACCAAGTCAAGAAGCAGGCCTTACCTAGTGACCAAGTTCCTGTGAAGACGCTTCCAGCAACTAACAGCTTGGCTTCAAGAAGGACTCAGATTTCTTAGACTCATCCCTTGTAAATCTCCTTTTAAAGAGGTATGAGTCTATAGCATTCTCTTTCTTTTTTTGATTGGCATTTGACATGGAATGGATTTCATTAGCAGGGGTACAAAAAAGTCCATCAAGAAATTCAGAATTTCAATGTTTTTTTCACATAGAAAAAAGAAAAAGATACAAAATATGGGGTGAGTTGTAACCTTGTTTTAAACCTGTAATCAACTTCCTATTAATAGTGTGATGTCCAGACACTTGTAGAGAGAAATGGTAATTTGGGGGGGGGGGTGTTTCTGGAGTCTATTGTACCAAGAACATGTTTGAGGAATTCTTTGATAGTTGCATACCGTGTGTAGTATTGATATCAAAACGCAGAGGAACATTTCATCTACAGGTCTTGTCATTTCCAGACCTGATTTTTCTGATGCATGGTGGGATTTTAGATCACATTCACTGTGTTGAATTTGCTTTCCTACAAAAATAAAATTTTCCCCCATCCCATCTCCTCAGTTTAATTTCTCCCATCCCTTTCCTCATCTGGATTTTTTCCCTTGGTCTCTTAAGAAGCTAGTGATAGAAAGTTATCAAGGCCATTTATGTGCATATACCAAAAAGTTAGTCTGAATGAGAGTAACTTTATACTGATGAAGAATTATAAGGAGTCAGTCACAGAGTCCAAAAGGAAATTAAAATTGCTCTGAGGGCATTTATACTTCTAACAAAAACCAGGAACCCACTTCAAATAATTTTCATAGATACAAAGCTTATAGCCCATCTAAGAATAATAGGTTTTAAGCTGAGGATGATCCAGGTTGATTGATGGTTTAAAAAAAAAAGAAATAACCAAAATCTAAGCACAAGTTCATTGCCATAATCTTTTGTGTTAAAGTTTGGAAATGATTCTATAAAAGTATAGATGACATTTCATTTTGAAGTCCCTTATTAGGTATTGACATTAAGTACATCAAGCAGCAGGATTGATTTTTTTTTTTGCTTTTTGGAGGGCAGGTGGGGTTAAGTGACTTGCCCAAATTCACATGGCTAGTTAGTGTGTCAAGTGTCTGAGGCCAGATTTGAACTCAGGTCCTCCTGACTCCAGGGCCGGTGTTCTACTCACTGTACCACTTAGCTGCCTGTAGCAGGATTGATTTTGATTTCTCAAACCTTTTGTCTTAATGTTTCCATAACATTATGCAACCTAAAGTTTTCTTTTTATAAATGCAAATTTGCATTTGCTACAACTAAGTTGAAATTCTTGAATATTAATCTTTAACAAACACACAAAATTGTCAGTTTTGTTAAGGAGGAAAAGGCCATCTGTTGGGAATGTAAGCAGTTAATTGGTGTTAGTCATTCTGTTTCATTGTGTATGATTTCTAGGTTCCAGGATGCAACATAAAACAATTTTTTTTTGCATCAAGACTGATGCAAAACATTGATATACTATATCATGAAAAGGTTTGTATTTAGTGAGGAAGGACTTTGCGCTGTTCTTTTTGTTTTTTGGAAAAGTTATTACATTTGGAAATGTTCTGAAGCTGTTATTTTTAAAAATAAAACATTGCAGGAAAAACTTGCTGAAACCCTACCATTAGATTTTCAATAGTCCACTAAGTACTGGAAAGGTTCTACTCTTTCTCTAGATTGGTTTGAGACATCCTCTTGAAACAGAAAGACTTCAGGTTATAATTTTCGCCAAGATAAATGCCTATTTCACCTATATCCTCACTGGATGACAGTTGTGCCTCTTCTATTCCTTAGAAGGGTCCAATAGTCAGAGAATGTATTGATTTGTAAACTTTCATTTCTTCTAATCTTCCAGGATCAACTTAGCTGAAGAGAGAGAAACAATTTAACATGATTGAGAGGCACAGAGCTAACAGTAGAAGGATTCCAGTGCATAAATTAAAGTCTAAATTAAGCTTTTAGGAGATTTCTCTAAAACAGCTATAAAATTACAAAGTAGATTCTCAAGGGAAGTGGTAGAAGGCCATCATTTTGAAGCATTTAATACCAGGATAAAAAATCACATCAGAAGTACTGAAAAGGAAATCTCTGACTATCACAAACAAATGCATGCAATCTTTGTAAGCCCTGATTCTTCTCTTCATCCTCAGGAAGACAGATTTTCCTCAAGGACAATTTTGTGCCTTGGAGGAGCTTCCCTTTTTCAACTATAGGTAATCTGTGCATAATAATTTTAAAAGACTTGGGAGCCTATAATATTATATATATATATATATTATAAAGCCTATAATGTGGGACAAGACTTATGAATAATGATGAAACTGAATGTTATGTATCTTCAAACCTCAGTAGAGAAGGCCTGTCATATTATCTCAAGTTGACATCTTTGTTGTGTTTAGGTGAATATCAAGTTATTTATAAATTCCTGAAAAAATGGCTTAAAATGAATGCTTCTCATTTAGAAACATAAAAAAAGAATGTAGATAAGATTATAGAATCATAGAGACAGAGACTTGGTGTTTCAGGATAAAGGTGAATGACTGCTCAAAAGCTGAAAATATATCTGGGCAAATTTCCATGATTACACATAAATGGGTGGAACTTTTGAGGACAGCAGCCACTTGTTGCTAATACCTCCAACTAAGAAGAGGTTTTGAAAAATGATTATTCCATTCCACAGGCAACTGGATAAATCCAGTCATGCAGTTCACCATAAAGTAAAACTACAGTTTCAGCTCTCTTACTGTCTCCCGATGAAGATAAGAAAAGTTGGAGGCTGGGTGGGTATAACTGTTGCTCTCTATGACCAGAATATTATTCATGTAGAGTATGTGATTTTTTTTCTGTTACAAAAGGGAGAACAGGGAAAGAGAAGAAAGATTACTTTTCCTGGTTTAAAGACTTATCTGAAAAGTCATGGGCGAGTGAAATGAGTTCTACTATAAATTGATCCCCTACTTATACTAGATACTCAAATCGATGTGATACTATCCATGTAATTAACATGTCAACAATCATAACCCATCCATGTCTGACTGATCTGTGCAGCGTTTTTTTCTATGTCCTCCCCTAAGTTCACCACATGGGGCCTATTCAGCATCATGGGGAACTTTTTCACTTCATCTCACTATCTTAAAGATAGCAGCAGAACACAGGATGTCTCTCATTCTCCTCACAGGACAACCCCTTCTTTCTTACAATCAATCATACATTTATTTAATGACACCCTTTACTCTGTTTAAATCACATCAATTTTAAAATTGGTTTTGCTTTTGACAAGATAATTCCCCTTTATGACTAAAGATTTGCAAGCGTTTTTTTCCCCACTCTTTTAATTCAGAGAAGCTAATAACTTAACATGTAAATCTAGATTAATTATTATAAAAGATGCATTACGTTTCAACTGAGAAAATAATGTAATTGACAGTTATTCCTTATATCAACTGGCCTCAGGGCATATGAGGAAATGTGTGAAGTAGAGATTTTTAAATCACAGTCAATCCTCTTGGGTAGGGTCACCTAAATTCATTAGCCTTGACCATCCTATGATGGTTTTACTGGACTAGTGACAGGAAGGTTGAAGTTGAGGATCACCCCAAGGGTAATGGAGACAGTGACCAGTGGAATTTGGAGGGTATGAGCAGACTACAATAGTGAAAACCTCAAATAGAAATAAGGGACCACTAAGGCTACATATTGACTTGGAAGAACACATATTAACATTATATATGTTCTAATGTATATTTTAAAAATTGTTAACTATTTTCCAATTCCATTTTAATTTGGTTGGGTCATACTCAGGAGTGTTGGGATTGGAGAGTGGGAAATGCAGACTGCAGGGTATTTGATACCTCTGTGCTATAGCATAAGAATTATGCAAGAAAAAATGATGTATAGGATATTATCAGAAAAATAAAAAATAGAAACAAAAGATGGGCCAATCATGTAGTAAGAGGGAGGTATAACTGATGGACAACCTATGTGCTTTATTAGTATCTGTTTAATATCAACAGATCTTGAGGAAGGCTCCCAGCGCACTGAGTGGACAATAGATTTGTGGAAGAACATAGGTAAGAGTTGCTTGGGATGGCAGCCATGGATAAGTGGCTAGAAGGAGTATTCTCATTTATGTGATCACTGATTTAACAAAGAATCAAAGAAACTGTAGGACAAAGAATGTGTCTTCAATGAAAATATATTACTCCTACTTGTTTTAAGCTTTATTTTGGAAATTGTCGGTCCACCCTAGCTAGACAGTCACAGAGGTAAGTATCTCAAGAGCTGATTTACAGTAAGCCCACAGAATCATGCTTTTTTTGTATTCCCAGAGACATTTGGAAGCAGTATGGTCCTGGGCCAGTAGTGTTCAAGGTTTCTAAATTCTTATTCCTGTTCTATAAGAAATAATTGGTATTATCATGTATGGTTGTGAGCAGGTTCTGAGAAGTCTGTTTGAGGATAGATCTGAGCATGTTCTAAAAAGCATTAATGAAATAATGGATAAAAGGACAGATAAAAGCATGTTTCATAGATAAAACTATTGATCCTTCCATTTTGTATTAACTTTAGCAAGTTATTTAAACTTGTTAGAATGAATGGGGTTAAAACCTAATGTCTTTTATATCAGAGATACAGTGATGAGAAAGAAATAGGTTGGTATCTTTGATGTGTTACATCAGATAAGCAACATGGAATAGTGGATAGA
>CM053600.1:69753517-69783611 GCA_028646575.1 Pseudocheirus occidentalis | reverse complement strand
CCTTTGTTTATGGGGGAAATGTTCTATTGCTACTTTTCTACAAAGAATAGTATGGACTGTTGGATGGGGAACTAGATTTGGAGGCTCAATTACTTAGTTTTAAATCCAGTCTCAGATGCTTACCAGCTGTGTGCCCATGGGTAAGTCATTTAACCTCCACGTCTTAGTGTCCTGTGAAATAGAAGTGGAAGAGTTGGACTTGGTGACTACTAAGTTTCCTTCTAGTAATAAGTCTTTAATCTTAGGATTCTTTTTTTCTTGCTTTTTTTTTTCTTTTTGGAGGTAGGGCAGTTGGGGTTAAGTGACTTACCCAAAGTGACACAGCTAGTTTTGTATTAAGTGCCTGAGGCCGGATTTGAACTCACATCCTCCTGACTCCAAAGCCAGTGCTCTATTCACTGTGCCACCTAGCCACCCCTTTAATCTTATGATTCTTACTATGTCATGCTTTTAAATGTCTTTGCTTTCACGTAATTGTTTCTTAGGTTGACTAGCAAAAGCAAATACCTTAATGGGGACCTGTAAACTTTAGTTTTGAGCAAATGTTAAGACCCACAGAATATGTCAAATCTGGGATAGCTTGTCAATTGAGGGTTCCCTAAGTCCTATATTGAAGCCATCTGTTTTAGTAAATGTAAACAAAAGATACAAATCATTACATTGCACCATAGCACTTTTAGCATACATATATAAACATATTATAATATGCATGTATGCGTGTATATAAACATTATATATATACATACATATATATAAATAACACAAATCCATAAGCCTTCTCTTTCTCTTTTGCACAATTATCCTTTATATCAACAAGCAGGTTACTAAGTCATTGAGCCTCCAAATCTAGTTCCAACAACCATCAATAAGTAGAATTTGTACAAGGAAGCAAAGAAGTCTACATTATCTCAACACACTATCCTAATCCCCTCCCCACCTAAATCACAGTGTCATTACAAATTGGTCTGGAGCAATGGGTCACAATACAGTTGTTTTGAGGTCAAGGTCATGGGATCAACAGTTGTGGAAGCTACTTAGCTTTTATTCCACGACAAATTTAGTGACCTCTAAACCCCAGTCAGTTGTCTGTCATATGTGCTCCATGAATCTTGTGGTGTACAAACAAGAGGGTATGGATGGATCAGTGGAAACCTGTCACCACTACTAGCAAAACAACTCATAGCAAATGCTCCTGTTAGAGATTGGTACAGGGGCATCTAGGTGGCAAAACAGAGAAGAGCACTGGGCTTGGAATCAAGAAGACTCATTCATGAGTTCAAATCATGCCTCAGACACTAAGCTGTGTGACCCTGTGTAAGTCACTTAACCCTGTTTGCCTCAGTTTCCTCATCTGTAAAATGAGCTGGAGAAGGAAATGGCAAACCACTTCAGTATCTCTGCCAAGAAAGCCCCAAATGGGGTCATGAAAAGTTGAATATGACTGAAAAATGGCTCTACAAAAGAGGTCAGTATTGGCATCTTCATATATGAAGTCTGGCATGTGAAAGAGAATAAGATTTAGAACTGAAAACCATTTTCAGGACCAACAGTTTATCAGCTTTAGTACATTCATATTTTAAAATAATTGATTTTTTTACTTAAGAAAATCTATCTTTTTACATAACATTGGCTTTGAATACTTGGATCTAAATGCCACTGTGGTTAAGCTGGCATACACTCAAAAGGTACCTTAAATGTGCCTGTAAGCTTTCAGGCAGAATGCCACATTTGCTCAAAACTACTCACTTCTCTGGGAGTTTCAGGTTTTTTTCCTGAAAAATTTTCATCAGAGTGTTTCCCATTAACTTCTTCTTGAACAGCCATCCAATCATGCTGCAAGTATGATTGTAAATAAATCATATCATGCACATCAATAAATATGGAACCACATCTAACTGTTTATATTCCAGACAGTGAACTGAGTTAATTCTTTCAGAGGCTGCTAGAATACAGAATCAACACTAAGTACTGCCAGAAAGGACTCCTGGGGGAGCTTTTTAGCAACGTTACAAATGTCTGATTGGCTTCTACCCTTAGTTTTGTTTTTAGTATCTAACCTATAGGGTAATATTGAAGTAATATAGCCCTAGCCCATGAGAGTTGAGCCTACCAAGAGGTGGCAATGAAAAACACACTTCTTCCAGCTATCAAAAAGAGACAGTTTTGTCTGGATGGATAAATGTCTATAATTCCACCCCACCCCTACCCTGCCACCCCATAACCCATTCTGTCCTTATGGGATTATGTTGAAATGCAATAGTCAGGGTAATTGGAGCGTTTTTTCTTCATGACTTTTCTAACTGAAGCATAATTATATAATAATTGCTACTTTTGTTCACCATAAACATCAAAGTCTTGTCAATTTTCAAGTAAATGAAAATGGTCAAACTATAGGGATTGTGAATGATGGAAATGCCTGTGAGGCCAGGGTAATGTTCTTCTGCAGATCCAGTGCACATAGTAATAGCCTCCTCTTAGTGGCACCTTTCCTAGAAGTCCTGAAAATTGGATATAATCTCTCATTTCAAAATTCTGGCTAGTGTCAAGACCATTTGCTGCAGCACCATTTACCTTTGATAATTAAGCTGATAGCTGGAGTGCACCATAAAATATGAGCTGAAAAGAACTTCTCAGGATCTGCACAGCTCGCATGGGTCCCTCCATGATTTTGTTTATCCAGAAAATTCAGGTGTAAAATGATTTGTATGCAACTATGATTTATATTAATATCTAAGTCTAGGGATGTGTGGATGCCAGCCCAAAGGTGCTCACAAGGGCTAACTGTTAAATTGTCAGTGTGAGCATTTATAACTCAGAAATTGGCAAACACTACAAATGACAGCTTGATTTTTTTTTTGTCTTAAGGATTGTCTATACTTAAAAAGTAATGGAGATAATAATAATAATATAGATTAAACTCAAATCTGTATTATAGGAATAGTTTTTAGAAAAGCTCCCATTAAGCATTTACCAGCATATCTCTGTCTAAATCCTTTCCCTTATTGGGACAGCTCAAAAATCTCTAAAATTTTATTTTTGTTAACACTCTACTAGTGACATGACTATGAATTTCTCTATCTTTCCTTTCTTTTTTTAGGTTCATTTTGTTTTTCAAAATGTTTATATTGACAGACATAAACATTTCCCCATACAAAAAGAGAACAAAAAAGAGGACTATGTAACACTGTGAATTTCTATTACGTGTCACTTTTATAATGTGCTAAATTTAACATATTTCCCACACTTCTGTGCTTCCTGAGACCCCTTCTGATCCTCCTTCTGCTTTGTTCTGTGTACTTCATTTTATTTTTGATAAGAATATATTATTTTTCCCAAGTTACACATAAAAATCATTTTAACATTCATTTTAAAAAAATTTTGAGTTCCAGGGGCGGCTAGGTGGCTCAGTGAATAGAGCACTGGCCCTGAAGTCAGAAGGACCTGAGTTCAAATATGGCCTCAGACACTTGACACACTAGCCATATGACTTTGGGCAAGTCACTTAACCCCAATTGCCCTCCAAAAAGCAAAAAAAAATTGAGTTCCAAATACTCATGCTCCTTTCCTCCCGTCCCCTCTTCCTAATTCAGGAAACAATTTGACATGTTATACATGTGCAATCATGCAAAGCATATTTCTATATTAGTCATGTTGTGAAAGAAAATACATTCTGTGTATTTTAAAAAGAATTCTATTGATGTTACTTTCTGTTCCATTTTTGTTATTATTGTTACTCTCTCCTTCTCTGCTCCAGCCCCCTCTGCCATCTTCCTCTCTCCAAAAATAAATAAAAACCTTCTTTTTGACAAATAAGAGCAGTCGAGCAAAACAAATTCATACATAGGCTATATCTGAAAAGTCTCGTTTTGCACCTTTAGCCCATTATCACCTATCTGGTAAGAAGTGGGAAACATTAAAAGCATCAGCAGTTTGGGGTATGGTTGGTCATTGTGTTGATCATAGTTATGTATGTAGATACAGATGTAGTTATAGTTTTAGATATGTATTTGTATACATCATATATCTATTGCAGGTGTGTTTCTTTATAATGTTAAATATGACAGAGATATAGATTTAAAACTGTCTGGGTCTCAGGGACCTTAGATTCCATTTAGTTCAACCCTTGAGACCTGAGGATCAAGGTAGTTACATGTTTTTCCTGGGGTGTGATGTTACCTTTGGAGATTATGACATTGGATTTCAAGTGTTGGTCTGAGCATGAAGATGATTACTAAGACACATGATGATGATGGTGGTGATGATGATGATGATGATGAAGATGATGATGATTGATGATGATGGCTAGAATTTACATTGTACTAAAATGAGGTAATCTTTGTAAAGCACTTTGCAAACCTTAAAGTACAATGTAATTTCTAGCCATCATCATCATCATCATCTTCATTGTCATCATCATCTTCATGCTCAGACATCAATGTTGTCATTATGCTTATTAAAGGACCTTGAAATAAGAAAAGAGCATCTATAAAACTTTAAAAAAAAGAATATCTCGCTTTGTAGAGATTAGCTTCCAGATTAGATCGCCAGCATTAGGGCTTGCCTACCTCTTGTCTTTATTGGCTTTTTTTCAAATGAGAGGCAGGTTGGGGAAGAGGAATCATAGGATGAATCACCAAACCCATCTAGGTAATTGTATACAGCTGCTTCTCCTTTTCTCATCAGTGCTTTTCTTCTAGTTCACTCAATTTCTTGTGTATCTTACATGAACAGGTTTTTCTTACGCTTCTTTTGTTCTGATCACTGTTTGTCATTGCCATTGGAGCAAGAGGTACAAAGTCTCTAATAGTCAGAGTCTTGTATACCTCTGAGAAACCATTAAGATCTACCTTCCTAAAGTATCGCTCCCATCATGCTAGAGATGTTCATCATCTCTGCTGAAGAACCTATGATGGTTTCCTAATTCTTATCAAATGAAGATTAAATTCCTTAACCTCGCATTTAAGACTTTCCATGAACAAACTCACTTTACCAAACCAGTCTCCTAATTGTTCCTTACATATATCATAGTTATTTTCATCTTTTTAAGGCTTAGTTCCCCAATACCCTTCTCTTGTATAATTTTCCCCTTCCCATATACCCACTACCAATCCAACTATAAGCTTTCTTCAATCAAGTATCATCTTATTTTATTTTATTTTTTAAAATATTTATTTGTTTTCTTGTTTACATCATTCATTTCCATGAGATTTTGAGTTACAAAATTCCTCTCCATCTTTCCCCTACCCAACACCTCAAAACAGCCCTATCCCACTGTATAACCCCTCCCCCAATCTGCTCTCTCTTCTGTCTTCTCCCTTGCCCCTCTGACTTTCCGGTAGGTCAGGATGCATCTCCCTACCACAGTGCCTGCATATCTTGATTCCCAGTTGGATGTAGTTACTACTGCTACTACTACTACTACTACTACTACTACTACTACTACTACTACTACAACTACTACTACTACTACTACTACTACTAATAATAATAATAATAATAATTACATATATTTTTAACATTTGATTATTGAACTTTAAGTTCTAGATTATTTCCCTTCCTCTCTCATCACCCACCCCCACTGGAAGGATAAACAATTCAATACAGGCTGTACATGTGTAATTATGCAGAACATCTCCACAGTGGACATATTGTGAGACTGATTATATGTCCCTCCTTCCTATCCTTCCCCCTGCTCTTGTTCTATTCTCTACCCTGTCCCTTTAGAGAAGTTTGTACTTCCAGCAACCCTCCCCTCCACCCTGTCATAATATGAAAGTTATATTATGAGATTAAATTACCATAGAAATGTTCAACTGAAGCTTGAGTTGATCTGTCTACTGTGTTTTCTCTAGATCTTTGTCGCACACAATATAGAACCGAAGCTTTGTTAAACAACAGTGATACAAGTGTCTCAAGTTGTAAATCTGTCCAAACTTCCTATATGTGTCAAATAAAAGTAATGACCCCATGGTCTGTTGCGATGGGAGCAAGAGTGAGTGATTCAGTTAGAACTCTAAGACTATGACTTCACTACAGGATAAGAGGAGAAAATAACGGCAAATGAAAAGAAAAGCTCTGTGATTTAAGAGACAAATGCCTCTGAATGTTAGAAGAAGCACAATCATGTTGGAAAGGCAGATAGATAATAGGTGAAGGCATTTACAGTTTGATTATGATATATTTGGAAGGGCTGCCCCGTGTGCATTGTCCCTAGGGTTCTCAAGAACAGGAGAAGCAAGCCCATATCTGTATATAATATTAATATACTACATCCTGAATATACCAAAATGATAAGATCAAAGTATGATCATTTGCATGAGATATTTTTGCTTTGCTATAATCATTTGCTATTCAATAACCTGCTGGCCTGCTTTTTGTTTAGTCTAATATCCTGGCCAAACAACAAGATATAGCAGATTCAATTCAATTCAAAAGTCATTTCTTAAACCCCTACTATGGATGCAAAGCACTATACTAGGCACTTGGTATGCAAAAGCAAAATTAAAAACAGATCCTGTCCTCAAAGAGCTTGTATGTGCAACTCCAACTCAGTGGGAATCACAAATCCCCTGAAGTTGCATTATATTCATTTGCGCAGCATACTTCCTCTGAGCTGGAACTAATTACCATATTTTACATAATTATAAGTTTGATAGTGTGAATTTAAATGCATGTGACCACTTCAGAGTAATTCATTATTTGCCCTAATTGGGACCTGGCTTTATTTTAGATCAAAGGATTTAATCAAGCAGAGTTGTCTCCACATTTGCTATGACCATAACAGAACAAAGAAGCACTGATTTTGATATTTCTTTCCTGGGGTCTATACTTTGTAGGCTTTTAGCTTAGTAGAGGGGTGGAAAGCAGGGTTGTTGAGTGTGGTTCAGAGAGGAGGGTGATGGTTTAGGAGACTATGAGAGAGAGCTAAGAAAATGACAAGTGATGGCAAATAAGGGTGAATGAAAGGAGAAAGAAGAAAGCAAATTGAATTTCCCATAGCCTCTCCCTGGGAGCTGTATATATTTTTCTTAAACAAACACTCTAGACATCAAAGTTTCCACATAATTAGTGGAAGACTAATCCAATATTGCCTACAATAGGGACAGCACAACAGACTTTAAAATATTTTCATTTTATTTTCATCTCTACTCAGTCTTCTTTATTATTGAAATACAACTTGGATGGCTGGACCATACAGGAAATGCTAAGAAATCAGGTCCAATCAAATAAGTATGGACTTTCCCAGAAAGAGATATATATATATGATCAAGAGGTAGTATGTTATAGATAGGGCACTGAATAAGAACTCAGGAGGACTTGGGTTCAAATCTTGCCGTTGACATTTAAGAGCTCTCCAGGGATGTGCTTGAACCAACTCAAGAGCAGATTATTAAATTTTCAGTATTAGCATTCACATCTTGTAAATTAGCAAACACTTAAAAATCAGCGCTTGGTTTATTGTTTTGTTAATTTCCTAGATTTAAGAAAGTAATGGAGAAAATGCTCATAAGCCAAATTAAAGTTAAAAGTGAATTATATTTACATTTTTTTCTTGGAGAGCCAGTGTTAAAGCTTTGCCAGCTCACCATTGTAGGTAAATCTGGGCAAGTCGTTAAATCTTTCTGTGCCTGAGTTTCACCTGTAGAATGAAGGGACTGGATTCCACACATTCTAAGATTCCTTCTAAATCTCTCATCCACTAAGCTACACTCTCTGTTTCTCTTCTAACACTCTTTGAAAATGGCGTTTACAACAAATCCTTCACTTGGGATGTATAATGGTCTTATAAGGCTTACCAAATCTGTCCTATAATTACTATATGAACTTACCTTACTTTTTGGAATACAGCTTTACAAATTGTTGTTTAAGATGAACTTTAAAAAATTGAATTGTATCTTAAGTGGAAAATATAAGCTCCTTGAGGTTAGGAATGGTTTCTTTTTTTGTCTTTGGAAGGGGGGAAGTCAAGGCAATTGGGATTAAGTGACTTGCCCAAGTTCACTTGGCTAATAAGAGTGTCAAGTCCTCCTCATATTTTTATAGGACTCTGTCTAAACTATTCCTAAACTTAGCCATTTCTCCTCTCCATTTGATTGAAAAAAGTCTTTGAAGTCAAACTCAATGTTTTTTTTCCTCATATTTGCATCTGTAACATCTAGCACATCATGCATGTAGCAGATACTTAATAAAAGTTATCTGATTTGAATTGAAATTTTCTAACAGATATAAATTTGTTTGTTTAGCTTTATTTTTGAGAGTAGTTACCCTGTAATTACAGAAGGGCTCTTGAAGGTACTTGTGAGGGTAGAGGTTGTTATCAAAGATGGTGGTAGCCATTTTATAAGTTAGGTTTTGAGACTGAGAGTTTCATCTGGGCCCTTTAAATTTTATAGAAATTCTCAAAAAAATTGGAGTTCAAGTTAGGCAGTCCTTGCTTTATAAATATTTAATTTATGATTCCTCTTACATACAAAAGGCTATCATTGTCATACCCTCCATCCCTGGGATCCTGATAGAGTTGCCCAAGGTTCCCGTTCCCTCCCTTCCACTACTGGTGACGTCCAGTATCTTCCCAGCACTTTCTGAGGTTCCCTGCTGGAACCTCAGAAGTCTTAGTCTCCCTGTTGTGGTTTGATGTTAGAGAGGGATAGAACAATGGGAGTTTCTGTTCTTACTTAGAGGGCTACTCCACGAGGTGAGGAGATTGTGTTCCCAATAAACTAATTTGAAATTCAGATCTTCTGCACATAGAATCATGACTTAGTGGAAAGAACATTGGAATAGTCAAAGGGCCAAAGATCTAGTGTCATCTCTGTTATTGTAAGTCACATAGCCTCTAACAAGTCACTATAGCTTTTCAGGCCTTGAGTTCTTCATTTGAAGAATGAGAATGAGAAGAGATAATCTATCAAGTCCTTACCATTTGCAAAATTTTATGTTTGTATTAAATAATATTATGGTGGTATGCACAAATCATTGTTAGGTTCTATAGAGCTTTGTAAATTACCA
This sequence comes from Pseudocheirus occidentalis, assembly GCA_028646575.1. Taxonomy (NCBI): domain Eukaryota; kingdom Metazoa; phylum Chordata; class Mammalia; order Diprotodontia; family Pseudocheiridae; genus Pseudocheirus; species Pseudocheirus occidentalis. Next base: position 69,774,602 of record CM053600.1, on the reverse strand, counting down.
AGTCCAAGTCCTATATAAAAGTGTGAATTTTATTATTGGTTTAACTAGCATTTGTGGGTTCTATGTGAAAATGTGTTACCCATTCAAAATAACCTACTTACAAATCAACTTTGGGAATATAACCCATTTATAAATTGGGATTACCTGCCTAAAGATCCCTCCATTTTGTTATACAGTTGAAAGGGAAAAAGGTACTGTGGTTAACTGAATCTTCAAGTTACCTTATAGTTGATCCATGTGTACAATGGCAAATCTATGTGCCAAGTATAACCTGGAATTTGTGCTGGTCATTTGACCATTCCAGTGACCAGAGTGCCAGTTAAGGATATACATCTGTGTGTGTATGTGTGTGTGTGTGTGTGTGTGTGTGTGTGTGTGTGTGTTTAGGGTGGTAATATTTATTAGTATTTGAACTTTTTCTTTAAAAAAATTGCACCAACTATTTCAACCTATTAAATCAAAATCTGGAGGAGTTCTTTCCTAAGGATAATCATTGATAAGAAAACAGATTTGGAAAGTACTCAGATAACGAAAAGCAACAACTCTACCCTCCCTCAAATTAAAAATGCTGAGAGATGTGTTTATTTGCACAACCTACCCAAATCCTCTGATACAGTAATCTAGCTACAAAGATATGGTGCTTTCCAATTCTGATTTTGGGGTAATGAAGATAGATGTCAGTTGATACCATTGAACTAACATGTGGCCTCCTCTATTTACCTTATGTTTTCAGCAGAATCTTAGAATATTAGAATTAGGGAATCCTTAATCCATTTTACAGAAGAAACCTAAGGACAGCAAGATTAAATCACCCAGGGTCATATAACCCAAATATTTTGACCTGTGTTACAGGACTCTTATAAGTCCATTTGATTTTGGATTATATTTTCACATAAATTTTCAGAGTATTCTGGGATAAAAGATAAAGCTACTCAAGTTTTCCCCCCAAAAAATCTCAAAGTCTTGATACCCAGGTAAAACTAGTTCAATATAGAAATCCTTTAATTCTTCTTCTGTTTTATGATCACCAGGGAGAAAAACCAGGCCATACCACATGCCTCTACCACGCTCTGAGCCATTGGGGGACATATTAACAGTGTTGTAGTCAGTGTTCTATTTTATCATCTTATTATAACAACACTTCCTGAGATATGTCTGGAAATGACTAGCGAGGTCTGGGACAATGCCATCTGAATCCATCTTTCCTGAGGCCATTTTTTCTATCCATACTTTTTGGGAAAGCAAAGCATACATTCCAAGTGTGATGAGCAAAGTAACTGGTCTCACATCCCACAAGATACGGAGGAAGCCTTTGGTCTCTTTGCATTGCAAGTAATAAATCAATCTGATATCTTCAAACAATAATAGTTTCGTGGCCAGGCATTTCTGCTCTGACTTCCTTTCTTTCCTTTTATGTGAAGGGCTTCAGTTGGAAAAATATTAGAAGCAGAGCTGCTCGGGACTTGCAGAGAGTTAAGTAAATTTAGCCTTGATTCTGTCTTGAATTCCACTGCAATCTTGACCATGATTAAACTGTGCCTATCTCCTTACCTGAAATGGGGACTTTAATGAAATAGTCAACGTCAGGGCCATACAAAGGGTAGGGCCACAATAGGAATCAAGCTACTCACATTTACAGAATCCTTTAATGTCCACAAAACATTTTCACCACACACATCTAATGACAAAAGAGGTGTAAGTACTGCTGTCTCCATTTTATAGATAAAGAAAGTAAGTTTCAGAAAGGCTGGACATGGACATATAGCTAGTATGTACTGGATCTAAGGCATGAACTCATGTTTCTTTCATCTAAATCTAATGTTCTAATCATTAAACTACTCTGACTTTGGGTCTAAAATAATTGAAGAAAGTACATCCAGAGTTCCCTCTCCTTCCCTCTTTTTTTTCTCCCTCCCTCTTGATTTGTTATACACCCTACCTCTGTTTATTATCACTAATACAGGGGTTCATCACCTGTTTTGTGTCATGGGCTCCTTCGGCAGTCTGGTGAAGCCTATGGACCCTTTCTTTGAATAATGTTTTAAAGCATAAAATAAAATATGAAGAATTACAAAGGATTGTTGAAATTTTGATAAAATACAATTATCAAAATCTTTTTTAACAGGCAAGTTCATGGATCTCACCCAGGTTCAGAACTCTTGCATTAAAGCTTAAATATAACTTTCTGCTCATCTACCTCTATTCCCAGACACTCATAATAAGCATCATCAAAACCAACATTTTCATGGCTTCTTAAGGCTTACAAAATACCTTACATATATATAGTACTGCATTTGGGCCTCCCAGTAACAGTCAAGCAGGTAATACAAATGTAGTTTATGTATTTTATATAGAAAGAAAGTAAGACTCAGATAAAATGACTTGCTTGAGATCACACAGCCAGTAGACGGCAAAACCAGAAGGTGAAACCAAGATGAGTAGTGTTTGCATTTTATCATGCTACTCATAACTGTACCAGTACCCATCACCTTTCTCAGATAAAACTGAATGAAATGAGTGAAAAGTAGTTTGCAAATATAGGAGAGTGTGAAATGTGAACCCCCAGGCTTTCTCTGATGCCTTGTAGCTAAGGAGGGGACCTTGTATCCTTTTTTATTTTTTACTTTTAAAATTTTTTTAAATTTATTTATTTATTTTAGTTTTCAACATTCATTTCCACAAGATTCTGAGTCACAAATTTTCTCCCTGTCTCTCCCCTATTCCCCACCCCAAGATGGCAAGGATACTGAATACCCCTTCCCCCAATCTGTTCTCTATTAAATCCCTCCCCTTCCATCCTTGTGTCCTTTTTAAAAATATATTTTTTATTTATTTCATTAAATATTTCTCAATTATATTTGAAATTTTAATAATTCATTTATTTTGAATTTTGAGTTCCAGATTCTCTCCTTCCTTCCTGCCCCTCCCCTAACCCTTGAGAAGGCAAGTAACATATTGATTATATATATGTGAAGTCACACAAAACATTTCCATATTAGCCATGGAAATGTTTACAAAAGAAGACATCTTCAACAACAACAACAAGAACAACAGAAAAATAAAGACAATGCAAAAGTATGCATTATAAGTTCATCTGTTTTCTCTCTGGAGGTGGATACCATTTTACATCATGGTTTCTTTGTATTTGTCTTGGATCATAGTCTTGATCAGAGTAGCAAAGTCATTAAGAGTTGATCATCATTGCAATATGGTAACTGTGCACAACTTCCCCTGGTTCTGCTCCTTTACTTTGCATCAGTTCACATAAGTCTTCTGTAATGATATTGGAATTTGAAGATCTTCCATGCCCCTTGAATTTGCTGATGTAGCAGCAAGGGGTGAAGCAAGAGAACGCCAGAACCAAGCTAGCGTCTGTGCCGGTGACTGGAAGCAGTAGTGGCAGCAGCAGTGGCAGAGGTGCATGAACTCCTTTTTCTTTGAGCCAGCCAGACTCTCTGCTAGGGACTCCTGCTGAGGACTGCCAGGGACATGAACCCCAGAGGGGCCAGAGCTGCTGTGAGCAAGCTGCCTGGATGCTGAGCAGTTGTTGTGAGTGAGGAGAAGAAGATCTTTGCCTGAGGTAGCCTGTCCTGTTTTGAAGGCTTGAGAATGTAGGTGTTTACTACTTTAACAACATGTGCCCACTTCATAACTACTATGTTGGCTTTTTGACTTTCTGGTTTTGGGACTCACTTTTCTGGTATTTGAATAAATGCTCTGGCTATATTTACCATTTAGAGAGCCGGTTACATTTTGTGATTAATAACCATATCAGCATACTTATAGTTACTGTAGGCATTGTGAATATTGCATTGCTGATGCATCTTCCCATATAAGTTTTCTGAAACTATCCTGTTTATCATTTCTTATAGCACAGGAGTATTAAATCACAATCATACATCACAACCCGTTCAGTCATTCCCCAGTTGATGGGCATTCCCTCAATTTCCAATTCTTTGCAACCACAAAAAGAGCTGCTATAAATATTTTAGTATATATTGTCCTTTTCCTTTCTCTTTGATCTCTTTGGGGTACAGACCTAGTAGTGGTCTTACCGGATCAAAGGGTATTCCCAATTGTATAACTCTTTGGGCCTAGTTCCAAACAGTTCTTCAGAATGATTGGATCAGTTCACAACTTCACCAGCAGTGTATTAATTTGCCTATTTTCCCCTATGTCCTCCAGCATCGATCATTTTTCTTTTCTGTCATGTGAGCCAATCTGATAGGTATGAGGTGGTATCTCAGAGTTGCTTTACTTTGCATTTCTCTGTTCAATGGTGATTTTTAGAGTCTTTTGTGTGTGACTATTAATAGTTTTGATATCTTCTTCTGAAAAAGGTCTGTTTATATCCTTGGACCATTTATCATTTGGGGAATGGCTCTTATTTATAAATTTGGCTCACTTCCCTATGTATTTCAGAAACGAGACCACGATCAGATAAATTTAGGGACCTTGGGTTTTCAAATTTAGGCCATCAAAGCACAAATTCAGGTAGATCTTTCAAGGAAGTTGAATAAAATTTTGAGTTGTGAGCTCGTCTACAGATAAAATATCTATGAACCAGCTTAGTTAGACTCAAAGGGGCTTGGTCCACCAAATGATAAGGTAGTTTTCCTCATAGTAGCTCAGAAAGAATGAGGCATGGAGCAGTCACAATATGTATCAGTAGACACAGTACCTACTGTGAAGAGATCATCAGTCTTTTGAACTTTAAAAGAATAGAACTGTTTAAAAGGAAAATAAGGGAAGAATAAAAGATCCATTCAATTTTGAAGTTTGGGCCTCAATTTTCTTTTTATAATGTCATTCTATCTGTAACAGTGGTTTCTCTTAATTGCATATGCCTTGCTTCCTAGGAGCTCCATGACAATAAGTTGCTACAAAAGAAAAGCAAAACCAGAAGGAGAAAGGATCAGAACATTCCTGTTGTTTTGCTTTTTTCTGTCTTTATAGTCATGTAGATTAGATCTGAGGTTTCAGAACTTACATTTTCCAAATACATGACTAATCCAGGAGGATCACAGTGGCTTTTTTTTGTAATTGAAAATGAATTTTGTATTCTCTTATTGTGTTGAAATATAGCACTGGAGAAAGAGAAGAAATTTAAGAAGCCAATTACTGTCATCATTTCTCTGAATTACAGGTATATTCAAACACTTCATTGTCTGTCCGCCTACATTCAAAACAACTCAAAATTAATTGATCTTTTTTGAAGCACAAACTGAAGTTTCCAGATAATTAATGAAGGCCCTATGGAAAATATTACTATATTTTCTTTCTTTAAAAATTATTAAAACTTTATCCTTCAGAATAAAAGCTAACATACTTTTAAAATAAAATCAGACAAGATAGGAGGAAGTGGAAGATAATACGGGTATGTGTTTCTGTATGTAATTCCACAAAGAAGCATATGAAAAAAAGTAATGGAAAATTTTATATCAGAATTCTTCTCTTACTCACCATAAAAAGCAAAGGGATTTTTTCTCCTTTTGATCATATAATCACAAAGACTTCCTCCAAATACTAGGATTTACAAACAAGGATGGATCTTAAGGATTCAGTTTACAGCCTATGGTCACAATGTCACTTGAGCTTTTTTCCCACAAACCAGTTAGATCTGTGTGAGAGAAGCACAGAAGGGCAGGCTCCCTATTTGGGAAAGACTCCCTATTTCCCTAAAACTGGACATCCTCTCTCACTCCCAAGAGATTAGATTATTTCCAGAAGATGGAGCACTCTGAAATTAGCCTCCAAGTATAAGACTTTACAAAACAAGAGCCTGAGTAAATGTGATAACAAAATACAGAGGAAAAGTAGCTCATCTCTTTATAGTAAGAGTATCTTGGTCTATTATGGTCCTTGATCTATTATCTAATGGTGAACATAACACCTGTCAGTCCCTCGCTTTGTAGAGTAGCTTGTATTCTGTAAAGTGCAATTATTATCATTGTATTTTCTTTGGATGAAAAGCTAAGTAGAACTTCAGACTCAGAGAAAGCATGTAATTTTTGTTTTGTTTTGTTTTGTTTTCTTTCTCTGAAGATTAGTGAGCAGATCTGTTTTCAATCCTTGACAGAAATAACAGAAGCTTTCCATGCCATAAGCCTCCATCAGTGATAGTCTACTTGACACCTTCTGTTTCCAGGTTTTAGGTCATAGCAACTTTCTGGCCGAGTGAAAGCCTCATATTCAAACTTAAAATTTGTTCTTAGTTTCATAAAGCCAGAGCTTGGGATTTTAGTACAATAATCCTCTATTTCTAGACCTCTCCATCTCATTCTACCTTAAACTACTGGGTTAAAACTAATTTCCATAGCTCTTTGATTTACAAAGTATTTTGATTACAATAATAATCTTCAGACCATTCATATGATGTTCAGAATCCCTACCCCACCTCTAATCAAGACTATAACTCAGAATCTGAGAGAGTTGAGAAAAGAAATAAAAATTGCTATTTTCTAGTTGATGAGGCTATGAGACTTCCCACATGGTTGATCCTTATAATGTGAACCTCAGACCAAATACTGAAGTGAAGAAAGACGCAAACCAAGAGCACATAACCCCTACAACCCTGCTGGATGCTCATACTGGGGGGTTGGGGGGAACAGCTGTTTTAACTACAAAGTAATGCAAACACAGTCACTAATACCTCCAGGGAAATGTTTTAAACTTTGACAGGGTAGAAGGAGGGATGGAATACCCAGTTGGAAATAGCTGGCAAGAATCCTGGATTCTGTCAGGGGGCCAAATTCATGTCCAGACAGAGATGGGAAGGAACCCTTATTTCCTTAGTGTGGGGGAAGGAAGTAGAGTCTAATCCAAACCCATTCCCCTCATCCCTCCCCAATAAAATTAGATCCTATTCTGAGAACCAGAGCCCTTGGGAAAATTGGGAAATCTTCCCAGGCTGGTTCAAGAGTATAAACCCTTTCCAGAGATCTATACCTCACTATAGGATAGGATTGCCAACTAGCTGGCATTTGACTAACTTGGCTGGTATTTTATTGTAGAAACAGGTTATTTTTTTATTTTTTATTAATTTGTTGTTCTGCAGCCAGTATTTTTTTAAGTTTTGATTTTTCTAATTTTGTTCTAGAAGGAACCTCTCTAAGGGTGGTCTGTAATCATTAGAGCTCATTTTACAGATAAAGAAACTGAAACTGAAGCTATTAAGCAAGATGTCCAAGGTCCAATGTAGCAAGGAAAAGTAGCACTTTAAATGAAGTCTTCTGACTCCACCTTTGATATTGAGCTAATGCCGAAGCTCATGCTTTGCAGCTCAATGGAGGAAAGCAAAAAAAAAAATTACATTATAAAATAGTTAAGTATTTGAATAATTTTTGTTGCTCAGTTGTGTCCAACTCTTTGTGACCCCATTTGGAGATTTTCTTGGCAAAGATCGTGGAGGGGTCTGCCATTTCCTTCTCCAGCTCGTTTTACAGATGAAGAACGAAGGCAGATAGGGTTAAGTGACTTGCTCAGGGTCACACAGCTAGTAAGTGTCTGAGGGCAGATTTAACTTGCAAAGAGGGGCATTCATGATTCCAGGACTGGTGCTCTTCACTGTGCCACCTAGATGCCCCATTTGAACAGAAGAACCACAGAATTTTAGAATCAGAAGGGACTTCAGTGGCTACCTACCTGAAAAATCCCCTACCTGAAATCCCCTACCTCCATCTCCTACCTGAAAAATATTCTTCTCTCTAATATATCTTCCAAGGGGTCATTCAGATGTGGCTTGAAGACATCCAATGACAGAAAACTCTTTAACTCCAGAGGCTACCCATTTCACTTTGGGATATATCTAATTATTATGATCATACTTTAAACTTACAGGACTTCTTAAACTTTTTCCACTCATGACACCTTCAATGCTTCTTAAACTGTGGGGTGCAACTCCATATGGGGTGAAAACCCAAAGTATTTTTCTTCCCTTATCATCTCTCCCTTCTCCCCTAACCACAGGAAACTTGCTATTTCCACAGGTTTGTGATGGGAAAAATAGTTGAGAGAGGGAAAAAAAAAACTCTTTACCTAATTATGGTTAGTTTCATGGCTAAATCTCATACATAGAATCATCTATTTAGAACTGTTAAAGTCCTTAGAGGTCAATAACTCCAACCCTCTCAGTTTTACAAATGAGGAAACTGAACCCAAGAGAGGTATGATGATTTATCTACAGTCATTCAGGTGGCAAGTGAAGAACCAGAACTTGGACCTGTGCCCTTTGCTCTGCTCTACTACTTTGCCTCTCAGAGAGGCCATCTTTGGTCTTCCCCTTGAGATGGCATATGGCTATATCAAGGAAACCTGACTAACTTGTTAACATCTCTAATCCAAGCCAGAGAGTTGTAGAAAGGGAGGTACAATTCAAATTCATTTCAATCCAGCAAACATTTATTTATCAAGTTTCAATTATGGGAAAGGCATAGTACTAGATTCAATTCAGGCCCTGCCCTCAAAGAACTTACTTTCTAATATAGAAAAAAGGCTATTACACAATGGGGGAGGCAGATGAGTACAAAGGAAGAGATCAAGGCAAAATGCTATAAAAAATTAAAAGAAAGAAGTGTTCATCTAGACAGGCAGTGTGGAAATTAGTTCATTGATAAAGTTTAGTTTGGGGATTCAGAATTTATATTCTTAAATGTACTAACGTGTAATAAAGAAAAGGAAGGAGAATAAAGAAAATAAGCTTGCAGGTTTGGAGACCTGATTTCTAGACTTGGCTCTGCTATTATTTACCTTCTTAACCTTGAACAAGTCAGTTCACTTCTATGAGCTGTTTCTACATCTCTAAGGTGAGAGTATTTGACTAGCTGAAACCAAAGATCTCTTCCAAGTCTAAGATTCTAAAAATGTAGGGAAATTGGCATTCCTGGTAGCTCTTAGGCCACTGAATAACTTCCATTACTCTCACAGAACTGTCCTATTCGTATGCTGACCACGCTGGAGGCTAGCCAGGCATCGTTACCTCGACTAAAATTGACAGAACGAACAGTGATAAGAAACTTTGCAGCTCAAGTTTTCATGGAAAAAATAAATGGAGGGAGGAGGGGGAACAACATCAAATAGGACCCCAAGTGTTAAGATGTACCAGTTTAAAAACCTATTAAAAATAATCAGACACTCGCCTTCCTGGACAATCTCTCTAAGAAGCTGTTTACCCTGAGTGGCCTGGGAGAAGTGGACAGAAAACACAAGAAAATACAGGTTAGGTCTGGTGGGAATAGAAATTCTAGCCCTTTGCTCAAAATGAATCATTGTCATGGCTAGAGGAAACAAACTTGTTTATGTATAAATGCTCAGTAATCTTATTTTCCATCATGTTTCAGCCAGTGACTCACTGTTTGTTTACGAATGGCAAAGAACAGACACTTTCTAGTATCCTGTAATAAACCTTCATTGCATATGCAGGGAGACAGCCCAGTCATCCCCTCATTATACTCACAGGAGCATGAGCAGACAGCAGATAGACCCTAGATTTAAAAAAAAAAACACCACCACAGGTTGATGCCATCTGCTTAAAGAGGAAGGCTTCTCTTGTGTTCTTGTGTTGTGAGCAGAGTCATTGATTGCTTGTTTCTAAGCAATAAATAAATTCATAGGAGTAATTAATCCACCAGCTGGGAGTTAATGAGCCCCTTTTTAAATACTCAGCACTGTACTAGGCTCCCTGATACACAAAAATCGTGCCAGACAATTTTTTCTGCAAAGACAGTTCAATAGGATAAAATGCTACATCACAGTACCTTTTAAACAGATCATCTCATACCCATACATCATCATCATTCCAGATTCCTTGAAAGATATATCAACTGAAATAACTGTGCTCAATAACCCTCAGAACATAAATATCTGGCAAGGCATAAATCAGGGTAGGACAGATATATGCTCACCTAAGGTGTTCGTCTATATAATGAAGGAAATCCAGTGCAGAGTCTATGGATGGTGAGGTCTTTCAGGAACTCTTGTTTGCAGATGATATTGTTCTGATTGCATCAAGACCGATAGCATTTCAGAGCCTCCTGGAAGAGATCTATAGCCTAACCATCCACACATGAAAGACAAAATGGATGGAGAAATGCAAAATATATGAAAAATAAATACAAGTTAATTTTTTTTTCTACTGACTTGTTTATTTACTTTTAGTTTACAAGATTCAGTTCCACAATCCCTTGAGTTTCAATTTTTCTCCTCTCCCTCCTCCCCCCATCCCCGTGGCAGCATGCAATCAAGTATAGGATCTACAAATACTTTCATGTTGTACAATAGTCTGGTTGTATAGAAGGGTTGTAACCAATGTAGTGAACAACGGGGAAAATGAAAGAAAACCAAACATGGAAAAGAGCAATAGCATGCATTGCTTCAGTCTCCATTTAAACTCTGTTCTTTTCTACATCTTTTTCTGAATGTAGACATCTCCTTCCATCCTGAGAGTTGTAGAGCTGTCTTATAACTGTGCATTGCTGAGAAGAGTCCAATTTACCAAAGGTGCTTGTCACACATATGATGTGTCTGTGATTGTGTACAAATTTTTCCTGGTTCTGCTCTTTTCACTTAACATCAGTTTGTATAAGCCTTTCCAGGTGAATATGAAGACCATCTCCTCCCTATTTCTTATAGCACAATAGTATTCCATTACAGTCATATGCCATAACTTGTTTAGCCATTCCCCAATTGATGGGCATCTCCTTAATTTCCAGTTTTTTGCCACCACAAAGGGAGCTGCAATAAATATTTTTGTACATATGAGTCTTCTTTCCACTTATATGATCTCTTTGGGATACAACCTCAGAAGTGGTATTACTGGGTCAAAGGGTATGCAATTATTTATAGCCCTTTGGGCATAGGTCCATATTGCTCTCCAGAATGGTTGTATCAGTTCACAGCTCCACCAAAAATGCATTAGTGTTCTAATTTTTCCATATCCTCTCCAGCATTTGTTATTTTCCTGTTTTGTCAACTTAGCCAATCTGATTGGTGAGATGTGATACCTCAAAGTTGTTTTGATTTGCATTTCTTGAATCAATAGAGATTTAGAGTATTTTTTCATATGCTTATAGATATCTTTAATTTCTTTTTTTTACTTTTTGGAGGCCAGTTGGGCTTAAGTGACTTGCCCAAACTCACACAGCTAGTTAGTATGTCAAGTGTCTGAGTCCAGATTTGAACTCAGGTCCTCCTGACTTCAGGGCCAGTGCTCTACTCACCTAGCCACCCCTATAGCTTTAATTTCTACCTCTGAAAATTGCCTGTTCGTCCTTTTACCATTTGTCAATTGGGGAATGACTTGTATTCTTATAGATTTTGCTTAATTTTCTGTATATTTTAGAAATGAGGCCTTTATCAGAGACACCAGTTATAAAAATTATTTCCCATTTTCCTACTTCCCTCTTAATCTTGGTTACATTGGCTTTGTACAGAAACTTTTCAATTTAATGTAATCAAGATTATCCATATTGCATTTTATGCAACTCTGCAACTCTTCTTTGATCATAAAGTTTTCTCTACTCCATAAATTGGACAGGTAAACTATTCCTTGCTTCCCCAGATTATTTACAGTATCAGCCTTTATACCTAGATTGTGCACCCATTTAGATGTGACTTTGGTGTACGGCATGAGATGATGGTCTATGTCCAGTTTCTGCCATACTATATTCCAATTTTCCCAGCAGTTTTTGTCAAATAGTGAGTTCTTATCCCAGAAACTGGGATCTTTGGGCTTATCAAATAGTATATTACTATAATCATTGACTACTGAGTCTTTTGTACCCAATCTATTCCATTGATCCTCTACTCTATTCCTTAGCCAGTACCAAGCAGGTTTGATGACTGCTGCTTTATAATACAGATTAAAATCTGGTACAGGTAGGCCACCTTCCCTAGCATTTCTTTATACAAGTTAATTTTTAAAGGAAGATACTAGCAGTTAGGGAAATGAGAAAGGGCCTCATATAGAAGGTCATGCTTGAGTTGAGCTCTGAGGAAAATGAGATTCTAAAAATATGGAGGTGAGAAGAGAAACTGAATAAAAGAATGAAGGAATGAAGAACCGAGTTGGTGTTAAACTTTGAGCCTCAGTTTTTACATCTGCAAAATGGAATAATGACAGTTTCTGCCTCACAGGTTTGATGTAAGCCTCAAATGAAATAATATATGTGAAAACACTTTTAGGTGTCAAAGAGGTGGAGATGGGGAAGGGCAGTAAGGAGATGAGGCCAGCTGGGAAGGGAAGTTAAATAGATAGGATGAGGTAGTTATAGGGATTGTTGAAAGTCTGACAAAAGTCATAATGTGCATCCTGGAATAGGTAGTGGGGAGTAATTGTAGGTTCTTGAGCAAAAGAGTAATGATATAATAAGAAAAATATTCTACTGCTGGCCTGATCAACCTGAGAGAGGTCTTTTACTTTTTCCTTTTGGGCAGCTGACTAGGGAAAATTACAGGCAAGCCTAAAAGAAATGTATACTTTAGGATCTGCTGGGAACAGAACTTCAGATGAGAAAGACATCTAGGGATTTCAGTGGATTGTAAACTCAGTATGAGTCAGCAGTGTGGTACAGCAGCCAAAAAAGCTAATTTGACCTTGAGCTGCATTGAAAGGGAATCTAGGAGTAGGGATGTGGTAGTCCCACTGTACTCCAGCCTCCTCAGACCTCATATGGAATATCATGTTTAATTTTGGGCACCACAGTTTAAGGAGGACATTAATAAATTGGAAAGTGTCTGGAGGACAACTGGGATGGTGAAGGACCTTGATTTGTATGAAAATTCATTGAAGGAAATGGCATGCTTAGCCTGAAAATAAAGTCAGAGGGGGTGGGGATTGGGGGTGGAGAAGACATGATAGTTGTGTTCAAGCATTTGAAAGCCCATACTCCAGAAGAGTAATTAGACTCATTCTGTCTGGTTCCAAGGGTAGAATTGGGAATAATGGCTAGAAATGACTATTTAGGCTTGGTGTCATAAAAAAACTCCTAACAATTAGAAGTCTAAGTGGGTTGGGCTTCCTGGAGAGGTGGTGTCTTCCCCCTCCTTGAAAGGCTTGTAGAAGCATCTGCCACCTCAGAAGCTTTCAGACAGAGTCTGGATGACCATTTGGTGGCTATATTATAGTGGGGATTCTTTAGGTAGGATTTGGACTAGCTAACTACTGAGGAAGGTCCCTTCCACCCAGGCAAATGTTTAACAACTGTTTCACTGGGTGAAAAAAATGTATATACATACTTTAATATTTAATCTGTATTGTTATTATTTTCCCCATCACTTTTTTTAAAATCTAGAAAATAAACGGAATAATAAATCAAGCCTTAATTTGTATTGTTTGCCAATTTCTGAGGTATAAATGCTTACACTGAAAATTTAACAATTAACTCTTACAAGCCTGTTTGATATTGTCTCATCACATCCCTAGTTGTTAGACAATATTTGTAAAGCACTTATCATGTGCCTCTTACATAGTAGATGTTTAATAAATGTTTCCTTAATTTCTCCATTCCCTGTACACTTCTCAAATTCCGTGAGATGGGAGTTGACTAATCCCACCCAAATGCCTTCAGAGAATAGATAGATTCCTCTTCCAGACCTTGATTCATTAGGGAAAGGGATGCTTAATCTTAATGTCTAGAAGGAGGAAAGGCATTAGGGTTCAATAAAAAACGTTTTAGCCATTCTGTCTACAAATAAGACATATTCTCAGAGAACCATGGTGCTCTCATTTAGCTAAGGGCAAACAGTTCTAAAGGAAAGACTGTGAGTCATTTTATGGGAACTATACCAATGCCCTACCCCTCAGTTAATCTTATCTGAGTATACAGAACTGTTGAACTATAAAAAGAATGCCTCGTTCTAAAGCCCTAGAATGGAATCATGTTGCTAGAGCTACAAATTCCCAGGAAAGTCTACAATTCATTCATCTCTGCTCGCATAGAGCTTACACCATAGTAGGGGGATATTGCGTGATGAACTCTCCCATGTTGGCACATCTTGAATCAAATGCTTGGAAGTGGAAGAACCTGGAGTGGGTGTAGTGAGTGAAGTGTATAGAGGAAGAGGTTGGAAAAGAACTATGCTGTGTCTTTATTCCCTTATGTCGGTAGGCATTGTGCTGAGTGGTGGGGGTATGGTTTAGGTTGTGGGTTTGTGCTACTCTTGGACCCACATAGAACTTGCACCAGAATTGGAGGATTAAACATATGATCATAGTATGGTCAGATCCACCACAGAGTAGTTGCCTATCTGAATTGTACCATTTAAACTCTTCATTATTTCCCATTCTTGTAATGGTACACAGCTAGAGGCACTGGAGAGGGAATGCAGCATCTGAAGGATTGAGCGTAAAGAGAGAATAGATCAGGAGCAGTACAGTATATTGAAGAAAGGGCTAAATTCATATCCTGCAGCCTCAGAGACTGATGTAACCCTGGGAAAAGTGCTTAACATTTCCCACTCAGTTTCCTCAACTGTAAAATGGGAATCTCCCTTACAGGGGTTTTGTGAGGATGAGAGGAAGTAATATTTATAAAACCCTTAGCATAGTACTTGGCACATAGCTGATTCCCTTCCCTATAAAACAAGTTCTTGGATTCAATTCTTTCTAGCTCTGAATCATATTTTCTTTTGTAATTGCGCTTTGGTGTATGACTGTAGCTAAGTGATAGGAGAAAGAAGAGACTCCAGAGAAGACCAAAAAAAACAATCTTGGGTTTGGAGTCACGAAGACTTGAGTTCAAGCCTTGACTGCCACACAGGTAATAACCTGAATGACCTTGGACAAATCACTTAACCTCCTTAGTTTTTTCACTTGTGAAAAGAGGAGTTTATACTAGCATACCCCTCCAAGGTCCTTTTCCATTCCAAATCTATAATTCTATGGGGAAAAATGATTAGAAGGGTAGGAGAAGAATTCAAATAGTTTAGTGGTCAAGAAACTAAGGAAAAGGTTACTTTCTCAAAGTAAGCTATGTCCAGTGATAAATAAAAGTCAAGGAGGAAGATGACTGGAAAGGACCTTTTCAAAGAATTAATTAAGTAGAAAATCAACAATTATATGGGTAATATATGAAAAACAATTTGTCCAAGGAAGACAATAATCTGTGCTATGTAATACTGATTTTATTTATTTTTATAATCTCGATACTTCCTATGTGGAGAGGAGGGTGCTTCAAAAAAAAAACTTGGATGGTAAATTTTTATGCTTATTTACCAGATAGGAGCAAAGTGTGAATAGTTATGGGAAGAGGTTGAAACACATCTACTTTTCTATATTCTCCTTTTCTTTCTGCCCATATGGAACCACCTCCTGTTCCTAGATAGATTGCCAAACCATCTCTTTCTCCTCCTGTTAATCCCTCTTGAAGGTTAACCCAGAGGGCAAAAAACATGAGTCTAAATATGTCCTCTTTGATTTTCTAAGTCGTGTGCTCCTAAAGGACAAGGGTTCCCTTGATTTAATTTGCTTGATTCAATGCCCAGTGGAGGTGGATTTTTAAATGAAGATTATTTATTTACTTCTTTGTTCCATTTTTCAAATGCCTTTTTTTTTCTGAAGGAATTTTTTTTAAAGAAAATGTCCTTCTAGTTTAATGTAGTTCTCAGCTGAAGGTCTTCCCTAAGGTAAGTGTGAAAAGATGTTAAAAATAATTAGATCACTGTTCAAGAAGGATGTTTTATTCTTTATCAAACTACCCTTCTAAGCAACTGTGTAATTAGGGCACCTGATGGATAGAGTATTAAGCTGGAGTTGGAATCAGGAAAACCTGGGCTGACATCCATCTTCTGATATTTTCTTACTGTGTGACCACAGTCAAGACACGTAACTTCTCTGAGGTTCAATTTCTCATGTGTAAAATTATTTGTTCTTCACAGGACGGTTTTGGAGTTCACATGAGATAATGTATACAAAGTTCTTTGCATGGATTGAAATGCTAAATAAATCTCAACTATTATTATTACTTATTAATTCCAAAATGTATCCCTTATATAATGTGTTAAAACTGAAATCTTATTTTAAATTCCTTTCCCTGGACAAATAAAGCTATGATATCCATTTGGGTTCTAAAGTATGATCTAACTTGAGCGATCACTGAGTGTACCCTCTCCAAATCTCATTAGGTATTTCCTGGCTTTTATAGGCTGTATATGACAGGGTACAGGCATGTCATGCAAAGCCTTCAGAAGCTTGGCTCTATTCTCTCTCCAAACAAATAATTTATTCTTTGAGATCAGCTTCTAGATAGGACCCCTCTTTCTCTGGCTCAGTATTAGCTTATTTACCAGTAACTTTCCAGGGCTCAGTTCAGACAACCCATAAAACCAAAGAACCACATAATGCTGAGTGGATTTGGCCTTAGAAATGATCTGGGCAATATTTCATTTTCACAGATGAACAGACTGAGGCCCAGGGAGCTGAAATGATCTGACAAAGATCATCTGCTTTGTAGGTTGCACAGTATCTTTTTAAAATACTGAAATAATAAGAATAATAGTTAGCATTTACAGAGTACTTTAATATTTGCTAAATATTTTACAAATATTTTCTCATCTTATCCTCACAAGAACCCTTTGAGGTAGGTGTCGTTATTAGCCCCATTTTACAAATAAGAAAAGTGAGGTAGAGGTTAAGTGCCTTGCCTAGGCTCACACAGCTATTAAGTATCTGGGACAAAATATTGAACTCAGGTCTTCCTGAGTCAAGGTCTGACTTTACCCACTGTACCACCTACTGTCTCAGTCATTCTAAATTGTTGCTGTAAAGGGTGTGATGAGGGAAACTACTGATGTGCTGAACTGGGTCACTCTTCACATGGACCTGGGATCTCTTAACTAGTAAATCTAATGGCCTTTTCCCATTCTTTATCCTTCTTGGCCTCTCTGCAGCCTTCAATGCTGTTGATTACTCTCTCTTCCTTGATGCTCTCTTCTGGGTTTGCACGGCACTTATAATTCCCTTCCAAACCTCCCTCTTACTATGGAAGGCACCACTATCCTCCCAGTCACCCAGGCTCACAATCTAGCATCATTCATTCTTCACTCTCTTTCCCACCCCTCCCCTCATATCCAATCCATTGCCAAAGCTTGTTGACTTTACTTTCATAACATTTTTCAAATATTCCACCTTCACCCCTCTGACAATGCCTCCACCCAGTTATAAGCCCATATCTGCTCATGCATGGATTATTGAAATAACTTGCTGGTTACCTGCCACAAGTCTCTACCTCAGTCCAATCTATCTTCCCCTCAGCTGTCAAAGTGCTCATCCTAAAGCAGAGATTTGACCATGTCACTCCCTTACTTGATCACTCCAGTATCTCCATATCACTTCCAGGATCAATTATAAAATCCTCTTTTTTTTTTGTATTTGAAGTTCTTCATAACTCGTCCCCTCCAACTTTTCCATTTTCTTATATCTTGCACCATAATCTGCAAAGTACTTTTCAGTTCTATGACACTGTAATGGTCAGTGAACACCTAGAAAAGGAAGCAGTAAGCACGGAGAGCTAACATGGCCATACCTTACTTTTTCTGACAAGGTCATTAGAATTATAGATCTAGGGATGAGAAAAAATAGTCCACCCAGGTTTTAGCAAAGCATTTGATAGTTTCTCATTCTATCCTTATGAGAGAAATGTAGGCTAAATAATAACACAATTAATTGAATTTTGGATAGTTTGAATAGATAGACTTAAAGAATAATTTGTTAGTGGATTTATGTTGACTTGGAAGATCTCTAAGAAGAGTTCCAGAGATCTGTCCTTGCAAGGCTCTAACATTTTTCTCAATGACTTGGATCAAGTACAAATGTCAGGTTTATCACATTTGCAGATGACACAAAGCTACAAAGATGAGCTGTCACACTGGATGACTTGTCAGGATTCAACAAGATATTGGCAGGTCAACATTAAGTCAAATAAAATAAGATGAAATGTAATGGAGATAAATGTAAAATCTTAGCCTTGGGTTCAAATAATCAATTTCACAAGTATCAAATGGATGAGGCATGTCTAGATAGCCTTTCATAAAAAAAAAGATTGGGGGTGGGGCTTTAGTAGACCATGAGCTAAACATGAATCAACAGTGTGATACGGCATCCAGGAATAAGGGAATGACAACCATGCTGTACTTTGCTCTAGAACCGTGGTTCTCAACCTGCGGGTTATGTTTAATTTGTAACAATGAAAATAGATCCTGCATATCAGATATTTACATTACAATTCATAACAGTAGCAAAATTACAGTTATGAAGTAGCAACAAAAATAATTTTATGGTTGGGGATCACCACAACATGAGGAACTGTATTAAAGGACCAAGGCATTAGGAAGGTTGAGAACCACTGCTCTAGACAGAGCATATACAATATTGTGTTTAGTTTGAAGTGCCACATTTCAGAAAAGATATTGATGTAGTGAAGTATTTTCAAAGCAGGGCAACCAGAATGTCCAAGGGCCTTGGATTTAGGCTATATGAAGACTGGTTGAAAGAATTTGGGGGTAACATATCTTTAAGTCTTTAGAATGCTGCCATTATAGGAAAGAGGAATTAGATTCGTTTTGCTCACCTATATATGAGAGAGCTAAGAGCAATGAGTCAAAGTTATAAAGAGGCAAATTGAAGCTTAATGTCAGGACAAGTTTTCTAAAAACTAGAGCTATACAATAGTTAAGCGCACTGCTTTGAAATGTAGTGGAAGACCTATGATTAAGAACTGGATGACCACTTGTAGGTGGGACATGTTGAAGAGGGACTTTTTTTGTCAGGCATGAATTGGATTAGATGGCCACTTAGGTCCTAACTTTGAAATGCTTTGATTCCTATCAATGACCCAGGTAGGAGGTAGACGATCCAAGTCTTATAGAATCTCAGAGATGGAAAGGACCTCAGAGGCCATCTAGTACAACCTGTACTTGAAAAGCAATCCCCTCTATAAAACACCTGCAAAGTAGACCTCTGGCAGTGAGAAACCCAATATTATTGTGCCCATTTTGGAAATAAGGAAATTGAGGATCCTTGTGGGTCAGGGTCATACTGCTAATAAAATTCAGAATGGGGACTGGAATACAGGTATTTTGACTGTAATATCAGGGTTCTTTCCATTACATTGCATTGTGTGGTTATTATATTTATAGACAACACTAAGCTAGAATGAATAACTAATTCACTGAATGTAGGAATGGAGAAAAACCACGACCACCAACAAAGCTAAAGTTGGGGGATAAAGTCAATAGGTTGAAATTTATTTAATGCTTCCGGGATCTGAATTTTCATCAGTATAATTAACCTGATTATGCATGTAGATTGCAGCCCTCCCGTTTTCATGGGTTTTTGTGGGTGAAAAACATCCACCTAGTGGTACACTGTCTGATTATCCATCTCTCTGAATTCCACTAGGCTAGTTCTTGAATGTCAGGCACAAAGACTCTCACCAAACTGAAAGTCATTCTGCTTTGTTAGAATCTAACAGAATTAGCCTTTCATTAGTGCAGTGTTCTAGAACCCAGAGTTATATACACTTCTCTAGATGAGGCATCAGAGCTGGACCTCTGGTGGAAGAAGAGGAAATTCAACAAAAATGAGCATAAGGTCCTACATGTGGGCCCCTAAATCAATTAGATAAGTAGAAGATGAGGAAGATGTGGTTAGAATGTAGTTAATATGAGAAAGAAGGAATTCTCGATGGAATCATTAATATATGTCAGTGATTTGATCTGTCAGACAAAAGCAATGAAAGGTATATAGATAAAGAAGGGTGATGATCTTGCTTTATTCTGTCTTGACCAGACCATATCTGGAGTACAGTATGTCTCAAAAATCTTAGTGGAGTGTTTAAGATTGAATAGATTGAAACTAATGGCTTAGAACTGCACTAAGACTTTTGGGACACCTTGTATTTTGTTTAGATTTGAGCACTATATTTTAGGACATGGACAAGTGGGATGGTGGCCTCAAGAGGACAATGGGTAATAATTAACCTCAAAATCATACTAAATAAATATTGGGGGAAGGAACTGGGAATGTTTAACAGGTGGAGGAGAGAAAACTTATAGGGGATTTGGTTGCAACCTTTTTATATATCAAAAAGTTGTTATATGGATGATGGATTTGACTTTTCCTCCTTGGCTTCAAAGCAAAGAACTAGGAGGCATGTTTGGAAGTTTCAGGAAGGCAGATGTTGGTTTAACACAAGGAAATACTTAACAAGAATGGAATACCTTTAAGATGGTGAGTTCCCCTCAATTCAAACAGAGGATAGAGACTGCTTCAAAGAATGCTAAAGATAGAATTTGCATTTTAGGTAGGGGTTGAAGTGATGTCAAACTCAGAACCCTGTTTGTGCCACACAAAGCTCCCCATTGCTTTCCAAATAAGATTAAAATGTAACTGGGAAATGTTTAACAAAATAACTAAAAATACAATATAACATAGATAATGTTTACTTGTGGTTTTCTAAGTCAATATGCAGGTTGCAGGCATCCATCTATTTGAGTTTGCCACCACTGGACTAAATGGCCATTGAGCGCCCTTCCAATTTTAAGATTCTCTTCTAAGTACCCAAATTAACCACAAAAGATAAAGGAAGGAAGACATTATTTGCACCCAGAGAAAGAACTGATAAATAAAAGTATATATTGAGTGATTTTACATATATATGTATATAGTATGTGCATAGTGTAGTATAGTATAGTGTGTATGGAATATATAGTATACATGTATAAAATGATTTTACATAAGTATGTACACATACACATGTATTTGTATCTAATGGTAGCCATCATTAGGGGGAGGAAAGAAAAAATTTGCATGGTAACTTTATTATGTATTTAAAAGAAACAGCAAGAAGTAAATAATAGATTCACAATTTCTTGTGCAAACATCATTTTATTGTACTGCATTATAAAAATGCTTGTTTTATTCCATAAATTAAAAATAAAATAAAATAAAATTTTTTAAAAATCTACGAAGCTGTGATTTTTGGCAGAATCAACCCTTTGCTTTAGTTAATAAAATCCTCCTTACCTATTTACCCTTGCACTCAATTTCTATCTGCCAGAAGTTTTGACCATCTTCGTTGCTCACCGGCTC
>CM053600.1:69736141-69753017 GCA_028646575.1 Pseudocheirus occidentalis | reverse complement strand
CAGATGTGCTTTCAGTCTTGTGGAGAGTTTTGGAGCTTGAAAATCTGTTTAGCGTCCCATTTTATGAGTTTTTTAGTGTGTTTGTGTGGGAGCTGTGGTCCTTTGCTGCTTCTATGCCGCCATCTTGGCTCCGCCCCTCTTTTATTACAAAATTAACAAATGTCAGCAAGAACAATTATTTCAATCTGCAATGAAGAATAGAGAAAGAGATTTGTATATCCCTTGTTTTCCATTGCACCACACTGCCTCTAGAGCAGTGGTTCTCAAATTGTGGGTCGCAGTCCCTTTGGGGGTCAAATGACCCTTGCACAGGGGTCTCCTGAGACTATCAGAGAACACGTATTTCCACATATGGTCTTAGGAACTGAGACACCGCTCCTCTATCCATCTCCAGGCGAGTCCATACACATGCAGATACGCCCACATAGGAGTATTAAAGGGTCCCGGCATTAGGAAGGTTGAGAACCACAAAGCCACTGCTCTAGAGTTTAGAGCTAGAAGGGCCTTAGGGGGAAAGTCACGCAAAAACTACAAGCCACATAGTTTCATAAGGATAGGGATTATCTCATGTCTAAATCTCCAGCATAGTGCTCTGCACATAATAGGCACTTAATAAATGTTAATTGAAAGTACCACTCACAATTCCGCTCAGTTTCTCCTGGTTTTTTTTGTCACATGTTCACAGGGTCTTGAATTTAAAGAGCCCCCTTTACAACCCAAGTAGCTCAAAGGACATTGTGTATGATTTGCAGACATATTATTCTTATTTGGGTATGCATTCATGGATTTGGTAGGCGGACACTGTCAGACACCTAGCAGTCAAGGTCAAGTTAAGGACAGGATAAATTATGATTAGTTAAGTGATAAACACATACATAGATCCATTAGGGGAGGCATGTACTGGGCTACCAGTACAGAATGTTCTATATTTCTCTTGAGTTTAAATGGGAGAATAGATAGGCAGTCACAAGAAATGGTCTTAGATGCCACTACTTCTTGTAACTTTGAAATGTAAATGCTATTATCTTTATTATATGTTATTATATTGTACATATTGTATAATATATTGTATATCACATACCGTAGGCATCTGAGAGAATCTCCAGCATTTAGCACCAAGTTCAGAGGAGAGTCAAGAAACTCTTGGCAACCCCATCTAATCACCAGATACCAGCTTCTCACTGGCCCTGTGCCAGGAGGTTCCAGGATTAATAGCTAAGAAGCTGAAACAAATAGAGGCCACTCTCTCTCCAAATAAATCTATAATGTTCTTCAATATAACACATCTTCTCAACAGACAGGACACAAATCACTGACAATCCTCATTTTAGCAAAACAGGAGGGCCCCGATGGCCCCATCTTAAATGGTCTAGTTTTTTGATCTATCATCTGGGCAGTAGAGATCAATGATCTCATATGTAATGAGAGATATTCGAGTTCTTCGCAGGACCTTAATAGGATGGCTAGAAGATGAAAAAATTTATTGTGACATTTGTCATATCATTGATCTGTTTACGTGCCTGTTGCTAAAATAACATGATAGGTAAGCATAACCCAATATTGGATAAATGTGAACATTCTCACGATGAAGAGTAAGATCATAATTCATTTAGTCTGCTAAATCAGGTGTGCTAAAAGCTCCATGAGGCAGCTTCATTCAGGCAAGTGGAATCTTAAAAATAGATCCTTTAATGGTCAATTTTCTTCTTTGTTTTTTTCCTTTTTTTTTTCTAATCTTAGTGCTATTGAGCTATCTACTCAAAGGCCACACTGAACAACGGGTAAGGAGCAGGGCTAAGAAATCACTGCTTTGGTATCGCTAATATTTCTAACATTTACAAAGTGCTTTCTTCAGAACCATCTGGGGAGCAGGGTAGTAGAATTATTAATATTCCCCTGAAGTAGGTAATAGACTCATCAGCATTCCCAGTTTGCATATGAAGAAACCAATGTTGGACCAAATCAATTGTCGCTCATCCAGTTTGTAAGTGTCAAGCCTTGGAGCTGTAGATTGGATGCTCTTTCCCTTATACCATACTCAATTCTACTGTAAAGTATTATCACTGATAACAGGGAAATATTATTGACTTTGAATGCTTCCTATTTAGAAGGGGGAAGTTTTATGGCACTGATTTTGGACTATAAATCAGCACTGCTTGCCCTTCCTCCCCTTCTGGATATTCTCTCCTTCTTTGGTTTCTGAAACACAGCTCTCTTTTGGTTTTCCTCCTACCTATCTGACTGTTCCTTTTCTGTCTCTTTTACTGGTTCATCTTCTTCCTCCTGGACTCTGTAAGACTACGATGTTCCTTAAGTTTCTTCCCTGGGCCTTCTTTTCTCTTAGTTTATGATGGGTTTATCCATCGCCTTGATACAAATGACCCTTAAGTTAGCGTATCCAACATAATCCTCTTTCTTGAATTCTGCTTCTATATCTTGATCTACCTTCTGACATATTCACTTGGATGATCAGATATGGCATCTCAAAATCACTGTGCCCCAAATTGTGCTCATCACCTCCTTATATTAAATCTATCCCTCCTCCCAAATTATCTATTATTGTTTATGACTCCACTATTCCCCCATACATACACACCTAGGCTCTAAATCTTTGATTCTTCTTCCTCCATCACTCCCCATAACCCCCATCAATTGCCAAATTATTTTAATTCTAGGGCCATGACATCTCTCGTATTCATCTCCTCCTTTCCACCCATAAAAACCACCACCCTAGTTCAGGCCTCCAAACCTCTCACTTGAACTATTGTCATAATCTCCTAACTGTCGCTTTACCTTGTATTTGAATCTTTTGGAAGATTTCCAATCTTCATTCAGTGGCTAAAATCATCTTAAATTAATATACAAGTCTGACCATGCTGCTTTCCTGCTCAAAAATATTTGCATAGCTTCCCATGCCTCTAGGATTAAATGCAAACTCCTTAGCTTCCCATTGAAAGTCCTCCATAACCTGGTTTCAAAGTATTTTTCCCAAATAATTTTGTATCATTTCCGTTCTTTCATTCTCTGGTTCAGGCCCACAGTATTATCAACTATTCTACAAATGTCACCTCCATGCCATTGTAGAGAGGCTACACCTCTCCATAATGACATGTGGGATACAAAACTTTGCTCTACAATCAGACACAGGGGCTGAAAGGATGGATGTAGCTGATTTTAAACTGGGAATACTTTGCCTGCCTTTTATTAGTTAAGTATAATGGCTCTGACTGAAGAGCTCTCAGCTTGCCCTTAGCAAAAATATGATTCCAGACCCCTTTATACCTTAACATACTTGAAGACTCAGCAAGGCAAGAACTACAGGCCCAGTAAAAACACTGCAGAACCCAATTAAGAGATGCTACTGTGCCAGTCTTGAAAAGATTCACTGCATCCAGTGAAAAGCAGACCTAGAAGATTATTCCCACACCTGGCAAAGAAGCGGCCTGGAGAACCTAGTGGAGCAACATACCCAGTGGAGATACCATGTTTAATAGAGCTTCCTGTGAGCAGTTCAAAGCCATGTGCAGCAGATAGCATCTTGCAATGTCAGAGATGTGAGTTGCCCCACCATGAGCATCATCATCATCATCATCATCATCATTATTATTATTATTGCTTTTTGGAGGAGGGAAGGTAGGAGAATTGGGGTTAAGTGACTTGCCCAAGGTCACAAGGCTAGTTTTTTTTAATGGTAAGTGTCTGAGGCCAGATTTGAACACTCAGGTCCTCCTGATTCCAGGGCTGGTGCTCTATTCACTGTGCCACCAGCCACCCCAGCATTATATTTTCTTCAATTTCAATTTTTTTGTTATTCTGAACTCTACAAATACCAGCAAACACAAAGAACAGAAAAGAGGACTTCCTATGAAAACATGAACTCCACTACATTCAGCTTCTTCCTTTTTCTAAAGTATGTAATAAATTCAGCACCTTTGTTTCAAAGCTGTCCTTCTTGTCTGTGGCACGCCTTGAATCTCCTTCTGCTCTATTCTATGCCTTATTTTAAACATTTCATTGATTTTTTTTCTTTTTTCCCCCTCTTTTTATTTTTGCTTCAGACTCCCTCTTTCAGTGCTCCCTCCTCCAAAAAATAGAGGAAAAACTCTTTCTTGTAACCAATAAGCATGGTCATACAGAACAAACTCACAGATTGGCCACATTTTAAAACCTGCATCTCATTGTATAGGTCTGATTCATCACCCCTCTCTCAATTCTCTAGAGCAGGCTTGTGCAACATATGGCTCAACAAAGAATTTCTGGCAGCCGGAGAAAAATGTAGAGGATCTAAAAGAAAGTAAAGATGTAACCAGTACTTTGTCTGTGTCCTGGTTAACCCACATTCTACTAGCCACTATGGTGCCCATCATGTAATACATCGGGTAGGTTGCCACATACACTCTCTTCTGTTTGGCATGTGACCTGCAGCAACCAACCATTGTCAATCTATCTCTAAAAACCTATCTGCGGTTAGAATAAGTTTAGCCCATTTTAGTTTTGACCCCTACCTATTTTTGAGTTGTGCAGGTCTGCTCTGAAGTGACCCTCCACACATATCCCCTATGTGCAAGTCCCTTATTCCTCCTCATGATCCCTATGGATGGTTATTCTCCTCCTCATTGATGGTGAGTATATTTGTGGGAAAGTGTACTCTATGTTTATGGGCTAATATTCCATTATACATCTTCATGCTATGCTCTATCATTAAATGCCTTTGCATTAAGCTTATTGAGTCTTTGGAGTACTAAAAATGTAGTTGCATTAAGCGGCAGCTTGTGAGCTGTTGTTCTGAGAGGATGTTAATCCACAGAGAACCTTGAATCTGGGGTTGACATTTTGTGAAGATGGGGTAGTGCTACACTGTGCTAAGGCATCAGAGCAGGATATTAATGTAGGACTTCTATGGAAAGTTTAAGTCTTATTAAGCATGCTTTAATATACATAAAAGACTTTTGATTTAGAAACATATTTACCTTGTCCCCCAGATTAGCCCTGTAAGGACAAATTTCGCTGGTATTGATGAGTTGGTAAGGCAAATAAGTCTACATACAGTGGGGCCCAAAAGGATTGGTCACTTCTACCAGTCTGGGTTAGTTTCCTTTGCAAAGTAGACAGCTGTCATATTTGGGGGGGAGGGGTGGGGAGAGAAAAAGCAAAGGTTTCTACTATAACAAATAATGAAAAGAATAAACAATCTGTCCCCAGCAAATGTAAACATTCCATTATGCCTCCAGAGCTAGGAAGGAACAAGGGGCTCCTTCATTCATATGCACAGGAGGCAGCAATAGATTAGGTTACGACTCAAAAGCTCAAGAACTCTGCTCTGGCTCTACGGCTGTGACTTCTCATTGCTACAGTGTCATCAAATACAAAATGAGATTCCTCACAGCTCTCTAAAGCAAGGTTTTGAAATCTGGTCGTTACACATAGGCTACCTGCTTATAAAGGTTAAAAAGTGATGGGACTGGAGAAAGATACCAAAGCAAGTTTGCCTTCCCACTCAAAATCCCTTCCTGGCTTTTAAGAGAAAAATAGGAGTGGATTTGACGTTCTTCTCATCACACCTGCTCAGAAACTGTTTCCCTGGCCACCTGGCAGCTGGGAAAAGCTGGTCCTTTAAAGGAAGAAAATTTAAATATTCAAATATTCAAATCCTGGGATTTTTGTTATTCCTCTCCAGATGTTACCTTCTCACTCTTGTCTTTTTTCCTCACTTGCAGCCTCTTAGCTCTCCCAAGCACCGCTTTTATCCCTGTTGATTTTGAATTTCTGTACCTTTTCACCCACTTGTTTCTGTTCATCTCCAACTTCTTATGCTGCACCTCACACACAATACTAAAGCAAATACAGTATTTATAAGCTCTCTGAGTGTAGATTCCATCTTTCCATATGCTGTCTGGTGCAACTAGAACATGTCAGGCATTTAATTAGTGTTAAATAATTTATTACAATGTTGAACAAAACATATTTAGGTAATCAAAAGCTCTTCTTTCTTTTTCTTTCCTTCTTTCCTTCCTTCCTTCCTTCCTTCCTTCCTTCTTCCTTCCTTCCTTCCTTTCTTTCTTTCTTTCTTTCTTTCTTTCTTTCTTTCTTTCTTTCTTTCTTTCTTCCTTTCTTTCTTTCTTTCTTTCTTTCTCTCACTTTCTCTTCCTTTCTTGTTTGCAAATGTAGGAGTCATTGCACAGAGGTTTTTTTTTTTTTCTGATTTGCTAGAATAGGAAATTACCCATTTCTCATGGACTCCAGAGATGTCAGTCTCCAAAGTCATTAATTTCCTCTCAAAGAAGTCAAGCATGTGGACCAAGCACTACAATAGAGCTCTCTCTCCCTGGAATCTGGACCCTTTAGAAACTTCAGTTTTGATTGTCACTGAAATAAGCCACCGCTGTGTTGTTTTCGGATAAATACAAACAAATGCATTGAAATGGGGAGAAAAATGCTATTCTCAAGAAGTTTGGGGATTCGAAAAGTGAGATTTCCACAGTTGTCCCTTTCACAATTGAGTGATGAACTTAGCCTGGTTGTGAACAATGTTCTTTAAAAATAATCCCAGAATTCACCATTCCAACGTTACTCAAAAACAGCCTAAGGTTGTATATAAGCATAGGGATCTGGGCAGTAGCATCAAGGGAGCACCTTGAGGTGTACCTTATTGCAGGTTTAATTCCACAGACTCCCAGCTCTTTTATGGAGGGATTGGTTTCTGAATTCTGGAAACCAGTTAAAAGATCTAGGTGAAACTACTACTAATGGCTAGTGGGAGGCTCCATTTTCAGTTGTAAAAGATTAAAATGTAATCCTGATTAATTTTTTTTAAAAGAAGTATCTATTTTCAGATGGTCATCTTCTTTCTTTAAAAAGAAAAACACGCTTTTATTGATGATTTTTGTTTTTATGTCACAGACTTTTCTTCCCCCTTTCCCCTTCCAACCATAAGGAAACAAAGTTATTGCTATTTTAAAGAAGGGAAAACTGAGGCTAAGTTTTTATGTGGCGTATAACAAAGAAGAAAACCTGGGAAGCGTCTGCCAATGGATGTGACATTCTGCCCTCCTAGTTCCCCAAGTCTCTACTAAGCAAAAGAGAGGTATCGTCCATGATCTCCTCTCGTGGGTCTTTACTGATTTTTCAGCTCCTTAGAGCCTTGACTTCTTCCCAGTGATCATCTCATTTATATCATTATGGTCATGGTATATATTGTTCTTTGAAGTCTGCTTATTATGCTCTGTATTAGTTCATATAAATCTTTCCATTTTTCTCCTACTTTGTCATTTCTTGTTGTTTTAAAATTTTTTTATTTAATGTTTTATTTAAGGAATAAAACAAGCACTTCCATAACATATTTCTAATAGAATAATTATATTCCATTCTAATACTGTCATTACAGTATCCATTCTGTGGTCCCTAGACCTTAAACTTTCACCACTGAAATTAACACTTAGAACATTATGCACATAGCAGGCACCTAATTTTGTTGAATTGCACTGAGTTGAATTGATTGATTCTATTGCTAGTAAAAATTTAGAGCATATTCAGTGATAGACACAGATGAAGTAATCCAAGCCTCAGCAGATATCCATAGGAAATAGATTCTTTCTACTGTCAGGGAAAGTGAAAAATGAGTTACAGTATCTAAAAGTAGAAGCAAAGAGACAGCTCAGGAACTATTGGATATTGGATTCTTGCTTTGCCAGATTGTCTGTTTCCTCTAGTGTTTGGAAAGTGGAAGACTACAAAAAGTGCTGCTAGGAATATTTTGGAATAGATCTAACACCTCTCTTGGTGTGGCCAGCACAACAATCCATTTCTGATGCTTATTATCTTTGTTATTTAGTTGTTCTCAGTCATGTCTAACTCTTTGCAACCCATTTCTGGGGTTTTCTTGGCAAAGATACTGGAGTTGTGTGCCATTTCCTTCTCTTGCTCATTTTACAGATAAGGAAACTGAGGCAAACAGGAGTAAGTGACTTGACCAGGGTCACACAGTTAGGAGGTATCTGAGACCAGATCTGAACTCAGGAAAAGGAGTCTTTTTGACTCTAGGCCCCATACTCTATCTAGCTACCCCACTACCTATATAAGTCTTGGGCTAAGTTATTAAGCCTCCTTAGGCTTCAGTATCATCATCTGTAAAATGAAAGTGTTGAACTAAACTGCCCTAAGGCAGTGGTTCTCAACCTTCCTAATGCTGCACCTCTTTAATATGAGTATGTGGGCGCATCTGCATGTGGGCAGACCCTCCTGGAGATGGATAGAGGAGTGATGTCTCGATTCCTAATACCATTGGAAATATGTGTTTTCCGATGGTCTTAGTCACACCATTGGACCCCCAAAGGGATCACGACCCACAGGTTGATAACCACTGCTCTAAGGTACTCTCTAGCTCTAGACCTATGATTTTGACCCAGGCATCTGAAGTACAGGAGGGGATGGGGGTGAGCTGGAGCCAGCTTGACCCAGCTTTCAAAGGCCAATTATGAAGTGGGTAGGTGGCATAGTGAATAGAGCACCGGCCCTGGAGTCAGGAGGACCTGAGTTCAAATCCAGCCTTAGAGCCTTAACACTTGCTAGCTGTGTGACCTTGGGCAAGTCACTTAATCCCAATTACTCTGTCTTTCCCCCTCCCAAAAGCAAAAAACCAAAAAAGCCAATTGTAGAATTTTCATGTTATTTACATACTGGAAATCAACAAATGCCACAAAACAGAGTTCAATTTATTATTTTTTTCTTTTATGGTCTAGATTCAAGAAAGTGATGGAGGAAATATTAATGACAAATGAAACCTAGAAGTGTATCTTGGATAATTTTTTTTTGTAGAGTCCGTTGTTGAAAATTTACCAGCATACACCTGAGGAGCCACTTCTTTTTCTTACTGAACCACTTTGGGGGTCTATGAAACCAGTGTGTTATAAAGTGGCCTCAAAAACTGGCAGGGAATTTAATAAACAATGACTATATCTGCCGTGAAATACCTGGCGTTACAGCAGTCTTATTAGGAAAAGAAGCCTTTGTTGATCTGTGCCTGCGGGAAGAATAAATGGGCACCTCCCCAATAGGTTGTCTATGATGAAGTCCGCTGCTCTGTGGGGCCTATTCATCTGCAATCCCCAAATGCATTTATACAGATGATTCTTAGGATAAAGCACTGCTTTGGGTCAAGCAGGGCCACGTCTGTTGTTTTTGTTGTTGTCCAGTCTTTTCAATTGGGTTTGACTCGTCATGATCCCATCTTGGGTTTTCTTGGCAAAGAATATTGGAGCGGTTTGCCATTTCCTTCTCCAACTCATTTTATAAATGAAGCCATGGAGGCAAACAGGGTTATTCATAGTCAGACGGCTAATAAGTGTCTGAGGCTGGATTTAAACTCATGAAGATGAGTCTTCCTGACTACAGGTCCAGCACTCTATCCACTGTGCCATCTGGTGCCCTAACTGAGGCAAACAGGGTCACAGCTAGTGTCTGAGATCAGATCTGAACTCATTAAGATGAGACTTTCTGATTCCAAGCCCAGTGCTCTATTCACTGTGCCACTTAGCTGTCCCATTGTCTAGGTGCTGCTAAAGTCACAGGGTCTGTCCCCAACTTTTCAAGGTTATCTTGTATTCCTCTCCAGCATGAATCTTCTACCCAGTGGAATGTGCACTGAGTCCTTATGGTTTCCCAAACACAAAATTTATTCATTCATGTTTCTATATCATTAATGTTTCTTAGTTATATGACCAGAGTCCCAAAGTCCATTAGTAGAGATCAATCTGTAGGGGCATTAGATCATTAGATGGCTTGATCTCCACCAAAGAGGAGAAAGTCCCATATCAATGGGCTTTGGGACTGCAGGTTACCTAAGAAAGTGAGAGGCAGGCAGTCAGTTGTAATTTCTAGAGAGCTTGCTTCAGAGCTAGAAAGGCCTGGATTCAACTCCTGCTTATGATACATATTGGCTGTATGATTCAAGCCATGCCACATAAACACTTAGGCTCAGTTTCTTCATATATAAAATAGGGATAATAATAGTATTTACTTCACAGAGCTGTTGTGAGGATAAAATCCAATGGAATAATGCAGGGTGTCTCAAATCCTTAATCCAATTTAAAACTTTGAGAGATTAAAATTTTGTTGTGATTTTTTTCAGATACCCTATAGCTATTAAATGCTCTGCAATGTAAATGCTGTTGCTGTTGCTGCTGCTGCTGCTACTACTACTACTACCACTACTACTACTACCACCACTACTACTACTACCACTACTACTACTACCGCCACTATTACTACTACTGCCACTACTACTACTACTACCACTACTACTACTACTACTACTACTGCCACTATTACTACTGCTACTGCCACTATTACTATTATTGCCACTACTACTACCACTACTACTACTACTACTGCCACTATTACTACTACTGCCACTACTACTACCACTACTACTACTGCACTATTACTACTACTGCACTATTACTACTACTACCACTACTACTACTACTACTACTACTACTACTACTACTACTACTACTACTATTACTGCTACCACTACTACTACCACTACCCCAGGGAAATGAGTGTTTGTTCCTTCCTATTTTTTGAATACATGATTTATAGATGCCTGCTGTTGTGCAATCATTTTTCTTTATTATAATCAAATGAGAGGTAGTGTATCTGGTTTTAGAGTTAGGAATACCTAGTTTTTAAGTTTTGCCACCTTCAGGTGGGCTGTGCGACCCTAGGAAAATCACTTGAACCTCTCACGGCTCTAGGTGTCTCTCCAAAGATTCTAAGCTGCAGAGGAGGCAGCTACCTACAACAGTGGTGGGGTGGGGAGGTTCCTCACCAGTAACTCCTGTGAAATACACCTGTGAAACCATGGGTTTAGTCTCTCCTCCTCTAAGGGAGAAGAAAAGGTAATTTCATAGGATCATGCAATATTGTCATTGAAAGGGGCTTTACAAAACCTTTAAAAGCACTCCTTGACCCCAGGCAGGAATCCGCTCTACAAGAGGTTTTCACTAAGGCTTGGAAATTTCTAGTAATGGGCTACATTCTGAGATGGGTCATTTCCATTTTTCTAACTTCTCTCACAGTTAGAAAGTGTTTCCTTATCTGGCGCTGAGATCTAGTTCCCTGTAACGGCCACTTATACAGTTTCTGATTCTATTCTCTGGAGCTTTTACAGAAGAAACATAACCCTTCTCCCACAATAATAACTAAAATGAATAAGAGCTCACATTTATATAGTACCCATTATTTGTCTGTCACTGTGCTAAGTGCTTTACAATTATGATCTTGTCTGGATCTCACAACAATCCTGGGAAAGGTAGGTGTTACTGTTGCCATTGTACAGAGGAGGAAACTGAGGTTAAGTCGCTTGCTTGCCCAGACTCACACAGGTAGTAAGTGCCTGAGGCTGGGCTTAAACTCAGATCCTCCTGGTACGCTACTGTCTACACTGCCTGACTCCCCTCAGACTTTGGAAGACCGTATTTATGCCTTCTCTTCTCTAGGATAAACAATCCCAGTTTCATATTATCTGGTTCCCAGACTTGTCACTATCATAGTTTTACTTCCTCTCAGTCCTTCTTTGGCAATATGTCTGGTAAAATGTGTCATCCTAAATTGAATACAAAATACTCCAGATGTAGTTATTGTTAACTCTATTACTTGTGTTTGACTCATCATGACTCCATTTGGGGTTTTCTTGGCAAAGATACTGGAGTGGTTTGCCATTTCCTTCTCCAGCTCATTTTACAGATGAGGAAACTGAGGCAAACAGGTTAAATGATTTGCCCAGGGTCATACAGATAATTAGTGTCTAAGGCTGGATTTGAACTCAGGAAGATGAGTCTTCCTGAGTCCAGGCCAGGCACTCTATTCACTGTACCACCCATCAGATATAATCCAGTAAGCTAATTATCTCCTTTCTCCAGGATGCTACATATTTATAAATGCAGCTATTTTTTATTCATATTGAGCACAAGAATCCCCAGGACTTTTTCACAATTGCTTGTTGTCAGCCAGTCAATATGCATTTATGTACCTTTTATGTTCCAAGCACTCTGCTAATCTTGAACTGTTCTTCGCTATCCAGTGTAGGTACCATAAATTTAAAAAAAAATGCTTTTTCCTCCAGTCCAATGCCTCAACTGTCATTGCTTGTGTGATAAAGTAGAAAGAGCACAAGTTTTGGAGTCAGGGGACCTGGGTTCAAATTTCACCTCTGATATATGGTACCTGCATGACTTTGGACCTTCCTGACTGTTTCTTCTTCTGTAAATGCAGTATTGGACAATCAGTCCCGGCCAGTAGTAGATCAGTGTTCACATGCCATGATTTTGAATCTCAGTTTTGCCATTTTATTGGCAGTGCAGTCTCAGACAAATCACTTCACTTTTCATTGCAGTTTCTTCATCTGTAAAATGAAGGTATTGATGTCTCTGAGATTCCTTCCAGCTCTTTATCCATGGTCCTACATTTAAATTTAAAAGTGTGATTACTGTGTGAATTTACAGGCATTCTAGAAATGATTTTATGTTCCATTTTTTAGTATTGTTGAAAGAGACAACCACATTTTTAGTGTATAACTTATTTCTCAATATTCTCCACATGGTTTAGTCAAATTTCTGATCTTTGGAGTTAGCTCTGAATTAAGTATGAACATACTCAGTCCACTCATTTCTCATTTTCTGATGTATAGACAGATACCTTGAATGAATCATTTAATTATAGCATTTAAGTAGAAAAACAAAACCAAACAGAGAGAAGAGGGTGACTGAACAAATGAACTTTCATCAGCGAATTGAATTTTATTGGTGGGAGTACTCAGCTGCATTCCATGTTACTTAATTAGAAAAACAATTAATTGTGAGATGCCCAGATGAAGCTTTTCAATTACATAATAATTGGCGATCATTCTGGTATTCATCTGAACCAAAGGGCACATTTCTCATTTGGAAGAGAAGCATAGTGTTACCCCAAACATAAAGGCAACTCAGACTTCCTCACAGTTTATCATTAACTATAAGCAGTTTAACTAATATCTTCATTCTTTTTTTTAAAGCTTTTTTAAAAAAATCATTAAAAGATATAGATCATAGTGTCGTTTACAGAGGGACAAGACAAGGGGTTGAGGTCTCCAAAATGGGATGCATATTTTCAAGCAAAAATGAAATTAATCAAGAAAGGGGCCAATAGTATTGTTTATAAAATGCAGGGTCGCCTACATTAGCACAGACCTAATATGTCTTCAACCATGGAAATGGTTTCTTTTTTTCCCCACATCTGTCATTTTTCTCTACTGGGGTTTTGTTTTGGATTAGGCCAGGTCCCACAGCTGTTATTGACTTTCAATGTGACCTCTTCTCTCCAGCCTTAAATTTTAATGAGAGGTGCTCAGGCAATGTTTGCTAAATTGAATTGACAAACAAAAACTAGCTTGCAAAAGAAAACAGATTCCAACTGCATGAAGATCGACTGATCTTCTTTTTGGAACCAAGGACTGTATAAAGCAACCATCTTGATGAACACTTACAAATCTTTCCTCCCTGTCCTCCAATTCAGATAGCTTGATGGGAGCTAGGAATCCTTAATAAATAGTTTCTCAGTAAAAAATGAACTCCCAGAAACTGTACTAGCCAAACCCTGATGTTCTATCCCTAAACTATATGGTTTAGATCAAGTTGTATGGGGGTCACAGATCCCTTTGGCCATCTATCTGGTAATCCCATCTCAAAATAATGTTTTTAAATGTGCTATTTTTTAAATGTGCTATCAATTTCATAAAAAATATAGTTATAAAATATTTTTAAAAACCAAGATTATGGACCCCAGGTTCAATCAATTGTAAAGGGCTGGTCTTGAACAGGAAGACCTGAATTCTGACACATACTAATTGTGTCACCCTGGACAAGTCATCTTCTCAGAATCACAGGCAATTCTCTTAGACTATAAATTGTAGATGAGAGGCTGATTTGCCTCAGTGGAGACAGTTCTTATATCCATAAATAGATGAAATTACAGGTCAAAACCACACCCCCTTCTGCACTCCTGCTGACTCCATCCCCCAAATAAAAGCAAAGCAAACTATAAATTGCTAAATAAAGTCCATTCAAGGGTCCTTATATTCTGATTTCAACTTACCTTTTCACTAATCCCCTATAAACCAGAATAGACAAACTGGAGCTCCATCCGCCCATACCTTGTGCTTTCAGTTCCATTCAATTAAGAGCAAATATATTGAGTACCTATTATGTTCCATGTAGTTTGTGCTATGCTTTTTTTGTGTGTGTGTATCTTTGTTCCTAGTGTTCCCTTGTCCTGGAAATTCTTCCTCTTTCCTAAAATTTAACTCATTCTTTTTTTTTTTTTGGATGAAGGAAGGTAAGGCACTTGGAGTTAAGTGACTTGCCCAAGGTCACACAGCTAGTAAGTGTCAAGTGTCTGAGGCTGGATTTGAACTCAGGTGCTCCTGACACCAGGATTGATGTTCTATTCCCTGCACCATCTAGCTCCCCCTAACCCATTCTTTAAGGCCTAATGTAGACGACCACTCTTCCATGAAGTTTTCCTTGATGTCCTGAAGTGGAAGTCAAAACTTCCTCTCTGAAGTCAACAACACTTTGGTTGTGCCACTTTTTTGGGGGCAAGGACTGCCTTTCTTTTCATGAATTGTCTCCCAAAAACTTAGCACAATGCCTGCCATATGGTAAATGCTGTGATTTCTGGGTCAGGAACTTATGGTCACCCAGCCAGTATGTGCTAGAAACAGGATTTGAATGCAGGTCTTTCTGAGTCCAAGGCCAGGACTGTGCCATAGAGGCTCTCCTGTGCCAGCTATTCTTACTGCCTAATTATGTGCATGCATTCCCATCTCCCTTATTAGATGATGAATTCCCTTTGGTCAGGGTGCATATCTGACATATCGTGCATCGCCAACAACTATTTCCAAGGACGCCATCACTGTCCTTCTGGTCACCGTGGTTCACAACCACTGTCATCCTCAGCTCCTCATTCTTACTTACACTTACCAAGTCTCGCTGATTCAACCACAACAGCATTTATTACACTTTCTTTTCTCTTAACTCAAGCAGCTACCACCCTAGGTGCTTAGACTATTGCCATGGATTCCTAATTGGCCCCTGAGACTCAGTTCTCTCCCTACTCTAGTCCATTCTCCCTACTGCTGCCAAAGCGTTTTTCCCTGAAGTTTAAATCTAACAATGTAGCTGCCCTACTCGATACCCTTCAGTGGCTCCCTATTATCTCCAATATCAAATATTAACTCCTTGTTTAGCATTCAATCTGGGCTCTTTCTACCTTTCTAGCCCTAATACACATTGCTTGCTGTCATTGGTTCAGCCAAATTGTCCTTTTTTCCTGTTCCTCATATGAAATACTCCAACTTCTTTGTACCTGGAAGGCACTCTCTCCTCACTTCTGCTTATCTTGGAACAGCATCTTGTTTCCTGGAGCTGAAACCAGGCAGAGCAGAAGAAACAAAGTGGACAAATAATACCATTTTAAGGGTAACCAAAGTTTTGTTTATGCCTAGATGTTCATTTTGTCTCTCTTCCTCAATGGAATATACACTCTTTTAACTCAGGGACTCTTTTTTTCTCTTGTCGTTGCATTCCCAGAGCCTAGCAAAGTTCCTGACACATATAGTAGAAGGGGGTTAATAAATGCCTGTTGCCTGATTTACTGATCAATAAATATTTATTGAATGAATTAAATTAATACAGGAAAAACCTTGTGAGTTCTTATTCCATCTCACCTTCCTCTTTATTACTATTTTGGTTGTGCTAATTGGTGGTACAAGGTCTGACTATGGGAGATACCAGAGAAGTCCAGTTTTGTGAAGCAATTTTTATAAGTGATTGGATTTTGGGATGCATATACTTGGTTTCCAGGTGTCTTCTCCTTTTGTCCTGAGGATTCACCTAAGGTGGTTGCAAAACAAAATATTCCTAAGCACTTGGAAGATGCTCAGGATTATAGGGACAGGTAACCTGTAATGATATCTTCCATGATTTTGGGTAGATGGGAACGAAATACATTAATGATATACCATGAGTATATCAACATTTCTTGAATGAGTTAGTGAGCAACTGAACAATGTGCTAGGGAGAAGTAGTGTGGTACAGTGGATAGCATGCTAAACTTGGAAGCAGGAAGGCCTGAGTTCAAATCTTGTTTCCTGGACAAATCACTAAACCTCTTGGAACTTCAGTTTCTTCATCTGTAAAATGTGGATAATAATAGCATCTATCTCATGGGGTTGTTGTGAGAATCAAATGAGAAACTATATGGAAAGTACTTTGCAAACCTATATTGCCATAGCAGCCACTATGAATATGCAGGCATATTTCCAGGGTAAATTTGCAAAATATAAATAACTCTCTTCCTCAAAGGCAAAAACCAAAATATTTATTCAGGTACCAGAAAATCAGTTCCACCATGGTAACAAAGCCTTTTATGCACATCACCAATCCAGGAAACACTGACATCCCTAAGCCTTCCCTCAGTTAGGCCTCCCTACAAACAAGCTTCCCTAGGCAAAATTCCTCCCTCCCTCACTCATGCTAGCTGCTCTGCCTCAGCTCTGCTTTACTCTCTCTTCCTGTTCCACCCCTCCTGCTTCACCTGTTTGTCCAGCAAGCTCCTCCTACCATGGGCTCCATGTGTCTCAAGCTCCATCACAGCAGTCAGCTGGGCCTAAGCTCAAAGTGGGTCACATAGACCTATTAATGGGTGGAGAAGATCTTCCTATTTCATTAACATTACAAAACTTTAAATTGATGCATAAATGTTACCAATTATTACTATTATAGTGAATGATAACAGCAGTCCCATTACAAAAAAAAGAGATAAAGCAGAATACATAAAA
>CM053600.1:69717808-69735641 GCA_028646575.1 Pseudocheirus occidentalis | reverse complement strand
TATCTATCTATCTATCTCTATCTATCTATCTATCTATCTATCTATCTTTTCTATCTATCTATCTATCATGTATGTAGATTCTAGTAGCGTAAGTTTACTGAGCATGTTGCAGTGTTTTGAATGCCTATAAACTGAAACTGCACAGGTTGGGCATGGTTTAGGCTTTAGTTTTTTCAATAGTCAATCAACTAAAAAACATTTATTAAGTGCCTTCTATGTGCTAGGCACTATGCTAAGCACTGGGTCTCCTAATGGGAGAAGGATGGCAACACGGTTGTGTAATGGTATATTAGAAAGGTTCCTGGGCTTACAGCCAAGAGGGTTGGTTTTACTTCTAGGCTTTGATCCTTGCTAGCTCTGTGACTCTAGGCAAGTCACATAAGATTGCTCAGGGTCAGTTTTCTCACCTGTAAATGTTAATATGAGAAAACTGTGATGTCTTCATTATAGGAAATCTATTTACAAATCCATTTATGATAGAGTATGGGATTCTTTACCTGGGGTCCATAAACTTTTTTTTGACATTTCAATAGAATTGGTCTCCTTTGTAATTTATTATATTCCATTTTGTGCATTGAAAAACATTATTCTGAGAAGGATCCCATAGGCTTCCCCAGAATGTCAAAGGGATCTATGACACAAAGATAGGTCAAGAACTCCTGATATAACAGATAATTCCTACCTGCCTGAGACACATATAGGTTGAGTGACTTGCCCACGGTAATAGAACTAAGAAGTGCCCAGGTTGACTTTTGAGTCTTCCTGACTCCAAGCTGGAGAACTCTATCCACCCATCACATGCTGGTTATACTTCTCAGTAAAATGAGGGTGGAAATATGGTAACAATAGCTGTACAGAAAGCATGACCTGAGTGTGCCAAGGCAACCCATCCCATGTTTTATGTATGTGTTTTGGGTAGGGACTTAGCTCACAGGGTCGTTGTAAGGAAAGCACTTTGTGCTTTTAGTTCCCAGATATCTGGTTCCCTACAACACCAAAGTAGAATGATTGCCTCTGAGTATCAAATATGAATTTTATTTCATATACCTCCTTCTACTAGTACCATCCACCAATGAGCTTTCTGCTTTGTGAAAAATTAACAGTTAGCAGATGTCAGGGAATGTGTTGCATACACTGTGATGAAATAAAATCATAGCAAAAATTTTGCAAACACTACAATTAAATCATAAAGACTAAGAGGAAGCTCAGAGGAGGTTTCCTTTTGCAAGACATAGGTGACAAGCCCATCTGGTATTGTTCTTGCATACTGTGACCCCATCCCTGTCCTCTGAACCTGCCTACCCCTTCTTTGAAGGCTTTCCTAGCTGCAGCGGCAAAAACATGAGATTTGGACTTATGAGAACTAAGTCCAGATCCCAATTCTGATGCTTAGTAGTTTTATATCAGGGAGCGTAGCCTTTCTGAGCCTCAGCTTTCTCACCTGTAAAATGGGAATGTTGATCATTGCTTTCCTTGCCTCACAGAGTTGTTGTGAGGAAAGCTCTTTGCAAAGCTTAGACTGCAAAGGCAGGCCAAGGCCAGGAAGACTTGTGCTCAAGTCTCTCAGCTTCAATTTCCCCATCTGTAAAATGCGAATAATAATAATAGCACCTACCAAGCAAACAAAAACCTCTCAGGGTTATTGTGAGGATCAGATTGATAATGTGCTTGCTATTCAAATCCTGTCTATGACACAAACTGACTGTGCGATTCTGGGCAAATTACTTAATCTCTTTGTGCTGGAAGCAATTCTTAAGATTACAAACTACAGAACAGGTATCTTTTTATATTCATGGGTGGTACAGGACAAACAATCAGAGGAACCACGAGATATTGGGCACAACATTTGCTCTCTCTGGGCCTCAGCTAATTTCTAAGGTCTCTTTCAGCAAAAAAAAAAAAAAATTTATAAGCCTGGGAGTTCTCTCCACCAGAGAGAATCAGAATCAGATCTGATAGTAAAAAAAATGCTATAAAAATCTGAGGTCTTCTGCCTTCTCTTTTGAAAACAACCAGGATCCAAAACTTGCTTAGCAGTCAGTATAAATGACCTAAGTAGCAAATGGAATCATTGTTATGTCAACTTCTAAAGCTAAACTTACGGAGACAGATGTGTCACTGGTTCCCTTAAGCCTGGAAGTGAGGAATGATATGAGTGACAGAAAATACATCAGTTGGCAAGGAGACTATCTGATGACAGCCCTTGAAGATAAGTCATCTTGGTCCAGCCCCACTGGGCAATGCCAAGGGTCACATAGTCAATGAGATGAATCATGCTGAAACTGAACAACAGTGCTGATTGTGCCATTGAGAAGTCTGCAATACATCTGGAAGTCAGACATGTCCTGAGGAATGGGCTGCTGGTTTTGAATCCATATAGATATGTCATAGAATGTGCCCTCTTTGCCCAAACAATTACTCCAAGGCATCTACTGCTTCTTACCAGTGTGATAAACATTCGCTACCAAATGCCATTATACTTGGAGGACAAACAAGTTGTTCTAAATAGAACAGGACCATTGATTTAGTGCTGAAAGGGATTTTTATGTCACCCTGGTTTGTTGTTACCAAGTTCTCAAGATAAGCATTTCCATTCTGAAGTGGTAGAAATTCAAATTCCAGTACAAACATAAATGAGTAAAGATGCTACCTCACTGACCACCCACACTGCCTTACCTTAGGTAGTGGGGTAAGGTATTCTGTACTCTTTTCAGAGGCCTCTAAATGACCATTTTTAACATTTAATTTTAATTGTAATTTTTCTTAATTACATGTAAACAAAATTTTTAAACATTTAAAAACTTTTTTGAGTTTTATATCCTTTCCCTCCCTCCTTTCTTTGAGAAGGCAAGCAATTTGTTACATTGTGTCTGTGTGGTAATGCAAAACATTACCATATTATTCATGTTGAGAAAGAAAATGAAGACCAACAAAACCAAAAATAACAATGAAAAAATTTTAAAGTATGGTTCAGTCTGAATTCAGACTCCATCAATTCTTTCTCTGGAGGTGGGTAGTATTTTTCATCCTAAAAAAACTTAGGAATTATCTTCGATCATTGTATTGTGAAGAATAGCTAAGTTATTCCCAGTTTATTATTGTATAATATTACTGTGACTCTGTACAATGTTGTCTTGGTTCTACTTATTTTACCTTGCATCAGTTCATGTACCCAGGTTTTTCTGAAAGCATGTTGCTTACAGTAAAATAGTATTCCATCACAATCATATACCACAACTTGTTCAGCCACTCCTCAATTGATTGTCATGCCCTCAATATCCAAATCCACAGCAAAAAGAGCTGCTATAAATATTTTTATACACATAGGTCCTTTTCTCTTTTTTTCTTTGCTCTCTTTAGGGTAAAGATCTAGTAATGGAACTGCTGGATCCAAAGGATGTTAGCAATTTTCTCTAAATTCTTTATGACCTGCTTAGAGGGAAATTATGCTTATTCCATTTTACAAAGACTCTCCTCCTTTTTCTTGTTCTTGGACATTGGTCAGATATGTAACTTTAGACCTATTCCAAAGGATTTTAAGTTAATAGGTATGGAGCTAGAAGTGCCCTTACTCTGGCTTATGGTTTCCTTAGAGTGGATGGCTTGCTACAAACATGATCTGATTTCATCCTTGCAACATTCCTGTGAGGTAAGTAATGCAAATGTTATTTCTCTTATTTCCAAATGAGGAAATTAAGATGTTAATTACCTGTCTAAGATTATGAAGTTCACAAGCAATGGAACCAGGATTCAAACCCAGGTTTTCTATTTTCCAGACTATTACACTATTCTAGTGATTAGTTGTTTAGCAAGAGGCATCATTCTGTTTTATGCTTTTTCAGGTCTCATTACAAGTTGTTAATCAATAGCTCATAGGGACATAGCAGCATAGGTTTAGAAGTGGAAGGCAAGTTAGAGATTGAGTCCAATTTCTTCATTTTATAGAGGAAGAAACTGACTCCCAGAGAGATGAAATGATTCACCTAAGGTTACACAGATGATAATGAGGTAGGGTGTGAAGTTTAAATGCAGAGCTTTGACTATTTTATTATTTTATATATCATAATATATTATAATTAATATAATATATAAATTATAATTAATAAGTAATATGTTAATATTTTATTATTATATTAATGTTATTAATAATATTAATATATTGTTTTTCTTTTTAAAAATTATTGAATCTTTCCAATATACTGATACTTTGGCCACATAAGAGATCTTTTAATAATTTATTTACTTTAACCAGAGCTTAATTTAGACAGGACTTTGGATCAACTTTAAGAAATAATGATTAGAGGCACAGAAAAATGGAGTTTCTGAGCTGGGAGCTTAGAGGTCATTTAGTTGAATATAAACAATGATCTGATGGAGGCCACCTAAAAGCTACTTAAAGGCCCTTCCCCCACAAGAGTCGAAGAATTCACTACTTGCTAGGCAGTTCACTCCAGTTTTTGGACAGCTCTAACTTAGGAAATCTTCCTTTTGAGTTGCAGTCTGCCAAAGGCTTTTTGCAATTTCCACTCATTCTGAGTTCAATTCTTCTGGCCAAAAAGCTAATTTATCTTCCAACATCACTTAAAAAATTTCAAGATGGTGGTCTTGTCCTCTCCCATCTTCCCTCTTCTAGGTTAACTGGGTCCATTTCTTTCAGCTTGTTATGACTTAGTCTTCAGGCATCTCAGCATTGTGGTTGCCCTCCTCTAAATGTGTCCTAGTTTATGAATGACCTTTCTATAAATATGGTGCTCAGAACTAAACAGTGTTGCAGATGTATTTTGGCCACCGTAAAAGTCAGTAGGCATCTCATCTCCTTAGTCTTGGATGTAAACCTCCATTATTGCATCCTAAGAGAGGAGTTGCCTTTTTTTGAGTTCGTCTCATACATTATTGATTCCTCTTGAGTTTTCAGTTCATGAAAATGCCCATCGCTTTTTCATATGAACTGTTGCTATCGGTGCCTCTTCATGTCATTTTTAAAAACCATCTCAATGTGCTTAGTGGTAATAATAGCTGACATTTATATAATGCTTTATGGTTTACAAAGACTGTCACACACAGTACTTTATTTAATCTTCACAATTACAGCTGTAAGTACTTCAAGTTTTATTATCCCTTGAGATACTATCTTATCTTGCAGATAAGGAATTCAGTTCTTTTTAATTTAATAAACATTTATTGGGCACTGTTGATATGCAAGGCATCATGCTAAGTGCTAGGGGTAGAGGAATAGGGTTTTTCTATGGTGTCTGGATCTGTAATTTCATTAGGATGGGGAATTCTCCAGTGAGGAGAAAAGAAAAGCCTTTATCAATGCAAGTTGGCATCTTCTCTGCAATTTATAACCTTGGAAACTTACCCAGAGCATGAGAGGTTTAATGAACTATCCAGGGTCATGGAACCAATATGTATAAGATGTAGGAACCAAACCCAATTCTTTTTGGTTTAGAGACCAACTGTCTTAAAAAGAATACAGTCCCTGACATCAAGAAAGGTTAAGTGACTTGCCCATAGTCAGTACTTAATGTCAGAGGTATCACCCAATTTGAAGCCCTACACTTTTTCTCCTTATTCATTTTGCCTTTCATTTGTACACATAGCATTCTTAAATCATAGAAACATCATTTTAGCTTTGAGAAAGTATATTACAGGTAATCAGATCAAATTCTTTCCATTTAGAAATGAGATAACAGTGTCCCAGAGAGGATGTCAGAAGGTTAATTGGTGGCAGAACCAAGATTGGACTCCCAATCTCTGGTGCCA
Source organism: Pseudocheirus occidentalis (assembly GCA_028646575.1). NCBI lineage: Eukaryota > Metazoa > Chordata > Mammalia > Diprotodontia > Pseudocheiridae > Pseudocheirus > Pseudocheirus occidentalis. The sequence goes on along the minus strand of CM053600.1, from coordinate 69,729,875 downwards.
AGTCCAACACTCTTTCCATAGTCACATATCATAGATCCAGTAGTGAAGGCTAAAGAGAACCATATTGAGGATCCGGATACAAAAGTCATATGTGGGAGACCGTAGTGGCTTAAGGACTAGCCAGAAAAGGAAATCAGAACACAGGAAATTCAGAGGAAGGAGTTCCTTGGTACTATTTTTCCATTCTCTCCCATATTTGTTGTGATATCTATATAATGGTGTAAGGGTAGGAAAGGGTGGTGGGCAGATTGGCTGGGGAGCTAAGATGTAAGTGATTTGCTCAATATATGTCAAAGACGGACTTTAAACCTAGGTCTTTCTGAAGCCAACTCTCTCTCTATAGACCATATACTTCATACTGTTTTGTTGGTACCTGTCTACTGTATTTGTCATATAATATTGTATACTTAGCTAAGTTTATTTCTTGAATCACAGCTAGAGGTAATGTACTTTCTGGTTGTAAGTGGGAGTTTGTTTAAGATTCAGTTAGATCATACTGCTAGGAAAATAACTGAAGGAAGTCAGACAGAAAGAAAGATCCTATATGCACCAAATTATTCACAACAGCACTTTTTTATGGTATAAGAAGAAACAAAGTGAGTGCCCGTTGATCGGGGGAATGAATAGACAAAGTGTGATGTGTAGATATAATGGAATGTTATTGCACTATAAGAAATTATGACTATGAAGAATTCAGAGAAACTGGGAAATACTTGTGTAATGGGGCCAAATGAATAAGTCCACCCTACGCCATATGCATTCTGGTGGGCTTGAAGATTCAGCCTAATGCAGAAAATCCTGGAGGATTCCTTATTCTTGGATGCTAAACCTCCATTATTGCATCCTAAGAGGGGAGTTGCTTTTTTTCAGTTCATCTCATACATTATTGATTCCTCTTGAGTTTTCAGTTCATGAAAATGCCCATCTCTTTTAGTTGTACTGTCAATGAACTACTTTTAGTAGTACTGTCAATGAAAAAGGAAAGACAATTTGCTCTCTTTCTTTCTCTTTCAATTTCTCTTTCTCTTTCTCTGACTGTCTCTCCTACACCCTCTTACTGAGAAGGGGATAAGGGACCCCTCTCTCTTTTCCCTGAGGATCTATGGCCACAGATTCCATATGGGCAGTTTAGGTGAGCCTAGGCCTTGAGCACTTGGCTACCTTTTTTTTGTGTGTGTGTGTTTTTTCCCAGCATAGGTGATCAAACAGTGATCATGAGAGATAGACTTTTGGGGAAGTAGCTATTGTGGGAGTTCCTATGTCCCTTAGTTGGTGCTTCTTAACTTGAAGAGAAACCCCCTGATGCTATGCTTCTTCTTGGAGAAAATCACCACTGACAGGAACCCAGTCCTGGGTCTGGCCTGCCAACCAACAGACCTGGAGGGAACTGTTCATATGCCAAGCTGAGGATGAAATGCTGAATCTCACAAAAGTCTCACAAAATATCTAATGTTGATATTTTAAGTATCAACCTCCTGAGAATGAATAATTGTAATTATTTGTTTATGTTGCATGTTTAATGCATGCTTCTGAGTCTTTTTGTGTTTTAAGCATTTCTTTTATGTAGAAAAAATAAATAGCTGCCCTGTGCATGTCCTAATTTATTTTGTCTACACTGTACATTGAGTACCTCTCTACTCCCTTTTGGGCAGCTAAGTGACTCTGGATGAAGCTTGGAGTCAGGAAGACTAATCTTCCCGAGTTCAAATCTGGCCTTAGACAGCTACTACCTGTGAGACCCTGGACATGACACTTTACCTTCTTCGTCTCAGTTCCTCATTTGTAAAATGAACTAGAAAAGGAAATGATAAACTACTCCAGTATCTTTGACAATAAAGCCCCAAATAGGGTCACAAAGAGTCAGACACCACTAGAAAAAATTTCTTTTTGGGGGAGACCTCAGATGTGAGACGAATTTAAGTTTTAATTGATTCTTCTGGGGGCTCCAGAGAGTGTTAAAAAGAGCTACAGATTGGAGGTGGCTAGGTGGCACAGTGAATAGAGCACCGACCCAGTTCAAATCTGGCCCCAGACACTTGACACACTTACTAGCCATGTGACTTTGGGCAAGTCACTTAACCTCAATTGCCCTCCAAAAAACAAAACAAAAAAAAGAGCTACAGATTTAAAGAAAAATAGCCTGGTCCCTCATTTTAGAGGTCAAGGTCTCCCAGGACTGAACCTGGTCTGTGTGAAAGCCTCCAGAGTTAAGTATTTGTTTAGCCGGACAGAGTAATTGTCTCAGCCACCCTGGGCCCAGCACCACGACTGCAGTTGCACTCACTCTTCTCCTGACCTGAGAGCAGAAGCATTCTTTATTGGGAGAGGAAGAGGGAGAGGGTGAACGTCATAGCCTCCTCACCTGCAGACCCAGGGGCTATATGTTGTTTACACTCAAATGAATTGGTATGGAGCGAGGTAAGAAGAACCATGAAAACAGTATACCTACCTAAGCACTACAATGATATAAAAATCCAACAAAACAAAGCCAAATGCTGAGTAATTGTAATGACAAATCTTATCTTCAAAGAAGAGAGGAAGGGACCTATAAGGGGGCAGAATGCTGTATATGCTACAATAGTTGGTCAGTGTATTCATTGATTTTTGGTCAAAAAAATTTTTTTGGTTACAAATGAGGGTTCATTGAATAGGTGGAGGGGGCAGGGTACATCTGGAAATGACTGATGTAAAAGCAAAAGGCAGAAATAAAACTTTGTTTTAAAGATCCATTTTCTGAGTTTACAGGACCGTGGTTGTGAGGAAGTGGGAGAACATTTGTCCTTAGTGCTAGGGTTACATCTCACCCCTCCTCCAAGGCTATTCATTCAGAACTTTCAGTGCTGGAAATAAAAACACAATATAAAAACTGACACGATCGCCCCATCAAATGACTTGCTGCTCTGAGTTGCCCAGTTGGCAAGACAGGACTAGAACTCAGATCTCTTGACTCCCAATTTCAGTATTCAACCAGTCACTAGTTTCTCTGTTGGTGCTCTGCCTTTTAGACCCTCTGTATTCCATTGGAAAGCCAGATCATTGGAGAGTTTTCTTGTCCTTCTTGTCTCTGATCTCTGTCATGCCAGACCCCAGCTAATCAGCATGAGGCTTTCCTCTTGAATCCTTGACTACTACCTAAGTGACCCTCACTCTAACTATAGCCTCCCATTTTGTTTGCTCTGTCTCTTTCACCTTGGACCCTGTTCAGTGTTTTAATCCTCACCCCCTGGAGCCCGATTCTGAACTGCTTAGACGTCAGTTAAAACCTGGAAAGGATCGAACTCCTTCCTCCTGGCAGCTGGCTGTTAACTAACATAAAGCGCTCTCTCTCAGAAGTGAGGGGCTTGGGGGAGGGTATGCCTCATTCTTATCTTAAAAGACAATAGAGAGTTACAGAAACATCTGCAACTTGCTTTTCAGTTTCTCAATAGAAAGTTTCACAGACAAGGCCATGCTACATTGTTAATTATTCTTTAGCCATTCTGTTTACCATCTGGTACCTGAGGCTGTTACATTCCCGTACAAATAACCCTCCAGCAACCATGAATTAAGTCCTTGGAATACCACAATAAAGTCTTTGCTTTCTCTTGCTAAACTTTTAAAGTCCATGAACAGCTCCTGCTGACATCTTAGAAGTGAACTCTAGTTGTGTATGTCTTAGGGGTATATTTTTACTTAAAGGAAAAAGTAGGCAATGTAACTATATAATGTATTCTTTAAACCTTCGGGTATCACACAAATTATGGCAATCAGCTTTCCGAATGGGAAGGGATAGGATAGGGAATAAGGATTTATTAAGTACCTACTGTGTGCTAAACTCTTTACAAATGTTATTTCAAAAATTGGGGGCGGCTAGGTGGCACAGTGAATAGAGCACTGGCCCTGGAGTCAGGAGGTCCCGAGTTCAAATCTAGCCTCAGACACTTGACACAAAAAGCCAGGTGACCTTGGGCAAGTGACTTAACCCCCCATTACCCTCCAAAAAGCAAAAAAAAAAAAAGTTGTTTCATTTGATCCACACAACAACACCAAGAAGTAGGTGTCATTATAACACCCATTTTATAGTTGAGAAAACTGAGGCAGCCAGAGATTAAGTGATTTGCTCAGGGTCATAGACACACTAAACTTATTTGAAGCTAAATTTGAACTCATGTCTTCTTGACTTCTGGCCTCCTGTTTGAACCACTGGGCCCCCTGAGGAAAAGCAGTTTTTTGTAACCCTTTCCATAGACCCAGGATTAGGATTGTTCTGTCTCTAGCCCAGTACTAGATGTATTCACTTAGGTAGATGGGTTTCATTTGGGTTGCCATTACGTTAAACTAATAGCAGTTTTCCAGGTTCCTACCTACTTCTCTTCAGACAAAAACCTCACTATACATAGATTCAGTGAAGGGGGGAGAGAAAAGTTATAAAAATGAAAAACAATAATAAATGTTCCAAGATCCTGTGTCTCAGATATCCCTAGAGTACGTACGAAAACTAAGGAACACTTGATAAATTATTTACACTAAAAATTTTAGCCCTCAGGAAATATTACATAGTTCATAAAAGTAGCCAAAGGCATCCCGTGTGGAATCATGAACCCTATTTTTCTGCCTCTGTCCTTGGCCTAAATTTGGGAAATAAATTTAAAATGAAAGGGTCAGAGCCCATGATTTTGAAAAGCCTGTCCAATTTTAAATTCTACAATCTCAAAAATGTCTTAATAATCTAAAAGGTTTAAAATCCTACGATTATGTGATTCTCTTGTGGGTTTATGAGACCTATTGCTACCTATGTGAACTTGGGCAAATCTTCTTTTCTGTAGAAGAGGGGAGGGGGGGCTGGACTAAATGACCTCCAAGGTCTCTCCTAGTTCTAAGTATGATTCTATGAAACTGAACAAGTCATGCTAATAAGTTCATAGTGTGCCAGCACTTCACAATTCACAGAGTTCCCTCCTCACAACAACCCTTGAAAATAGGTACTATTTTAAGTGTCATTGTTCCCATTTCACTGGGGAGGAAACTGAGGCACAGAGATACACTGACTTGCCAGGGGTCCTATGACTAATAATGAACAGAGCTGAGATTCAAAGCTAGGGCTCTTGACTCTCCAAAGACCAATGGATTTCCTGTTCCAGCATATTTGCTATGTCTCTTGAGTCACAAGGCTTTTTTTTAGAGCAGCGACTCTACTTATTTTCATGCTGTGTAGAAAAGTGCTCTCTTTAATTTTCCCTTACATTAATAAAGTGCAAAAAATTAACTCCTCTAAGCAATTTATAAAAACCAGCCTCCCCTTCTCCTGGGAAAACATAAAAGCATGAAAATGAATGAAATCAGCATTCTCTCCTATTCCTTTGGCATAAATTGTTACTCACCTTGGATACATGGTGATTTCCAAGGCTGATAGCTTCGAATAGGTGTCTCTCAGCAGTTCTGACTGTTATGATTATTTTCATTTCAAAAGGGGGAGTACTATCAGTTGCTGCTATAATGTAAGTGCTTTGCTTAAAAAGAAAATAAAAAAACTCAAATCTTTTGCTTAGCACGCTGAGGCTTACCATTGTGCTAAATAAATAACACTGAAATGTAAAGACTAGCTTACATTAAATGCAATACTTGGATCTTTTAAAATATGGAGATATGTGTTGTTTGCTTTCTCAATGGGTGGGGGAAGGGCTGGAGGGAGGGAGAGAATTTGGAACTGAAAATTTAGAAAAATGAATGTAAAAAATAAATAAAACATGGGAATCTGATCTACCAAGGCAATCTGTCATGCCATTTCCCCTCACTCCCACAAGCAACCTATTTTATTCAGTGATGTAGGCTGATATTTGATGTGCACCTTCCAGATGTGGTCCTCTTCAAGAATGAAGGACAAACAACAACAATGGGTGAGAAACGTCAGACCCTAACCCTGATCCAATGTTGTAGATTAACTGGATCTGGACAGATCCATTCATTGGGAGATATTTACCTGGGTCCAGGATTTCTGAACTCTCCTTGGCCCATCGGATCTCAGAATTCAACCAAGTCATTTGACAATATTACTTTGTAATTTCAACTCTAGCATTAACAGGTAATACTGTGGATGAATAAAACACATAAAAATGTCTTTAAAATATGTCAGGTAAATATTCAATTAAAAAAAATTACCAGCTCAGATAAGCAGTTGAAAAATAGGTACCAGAATCTACTGATCAACTGTAGTGTAGCCTCGTGGCTAAATTCATAATTAAATGTGGTTATAGATGAAAGTATAATTCACTGTTAAGACAATTTGCTCCTATGTCACGGAGACATAAGAAGCAAGCTCAGTCTAGCTAACGCAAGCCCCATGAAACAAGCTGGTAATGAAGCTCATTTGCAAGGGAAATGTAGCATTTGCAAATGCTGAGCTGATTGCTTTCCTTAAATGGGAAAAAGCTAGTAGCGTTTTAAATCTGATTGGAAATCTCTTTAGTTCAGTGGAAGACTGTGCTTCTCTCTTTAACCATTTCTTCCTCCCCGCTCCATCAGGGTGAGAAGGATGCATGCAAGAGTGTTGACACTGTATGTAATTTGATAGCAATTAATTCACATATATGCAAAACTTGAGAAAAAAACAACCTGTTCAGGAGATGTTAGAAACACAAATGGGGGAAAAAAATATTACTGTAAAAAAAAGTAATGTAAAATTTCAGAGTCCAAAGATTAACATTCTAAGTCTAGTTCATGGTTTCTGAATTGTCTTTTTGTTAGGCCTTAATAAGCAAAGGACTTGATTCTCGAGTTGGGCCACACATATGGTTGCTTCCCGTGGAAAGATTCTATTTTGATTCCTCCGCAATTATAGAATTTTTCCCAAATTTTCTATATGTAGGGGAATAGTCTAGGGAAACAGGATCCTATTGGCCTATCCATTCTGAAGTCACTGAACTTGAATAAAAAATTATAAATGTCAATAATTATTTTTTAGGTCATTGGTTTGGAGCTAGAGTGTGAGTGTATTTTAACCTACTATACAAAATGGTGTAAAATCGGGTGAACCATCTACGACTTAATTTGTTGCATAGCTTAAATGTTAATTGCTGTATTCATACCACCCAATATTGGATCAGGGTTAGGGTCTGACGTTTCTTGCACCCATTGTTGTTGTTTGTCCTTCATTCTTGAAGAGGACCACATCTGGAAGGTGAGACCAGACTTGCGAATGAATTACATGTAAGTAAGAGAGGGTTGTACAAAGTCACCAGCATCACTTTCTCCTCTGGAACCATCTGGGTCCAGTGCCAAGATATAGACCAGTATGACTAGACCACAGGAAATGGCCCTCACCCATTGTCTAGAACACCAAGAAATTCTGACAAGAGAAGGAGGAATCAGGCAAGAAAAAAATTGTATCTTTCTGCTCTTTCCCTCTCTTTCTTTTTCCTTTATGTGTGGAATGAGTGAAAACTTCTCAATCTGGGATTGGTAACCTTCCCTCTCCCTCCCCATCCCTGGCTGCTGTCAATCACTTTTACCTTTCTTTGTCTGTTTTCCCGCCTTGGTGGGACCCTCTCCACCTCTATTCTCTTGCTATCCCAGTAGGGAAGAATTTGATGAGGTGAGTCTCTCCACCAGTGAGAGAGGAAATAGTCAGGAAAGGGGACCTGACCAAGTTGGGTTATAAATTCTGGTTCTACCCTTTGAAACACGCCCTCTGCCCCATGTTCAGACATGGGATAGATTGCCCTCTTCTCCCAGGGAAGAGAATAAACTCCTGTTCTTATCCTAAGGCATTTCTGTGTTTACTTTTCTTACTAAATTAAGGATAAAGGGTATTTTCCAACCCAAACATTTATCTCTCTCGTTTTCTTTCTTTATTTTTCTTTATAAAAAGTAATAATAATTATAATAGATAATCTGGACTCATTTGAAAGGCATAAATTCAAAGATAGGTAAAAATTAATCAACTTTCACTCTACTACACAAATGGGTCAATCAAACCATTGAAAATTCCCAATAGGTTTCCTAACATGGCCTCATTCTGACCATTTCTACCCCTACTCCACAGTGGGACTTTACTCCTCATGTCCCTAGTTCTGATAGTTGAATCTTTTTGCCTTATCTAGGTGGGAATCAAGTCATTAAGACACTTTCTACAATTGCCATAGCATTCTCCTACAAGTACCTTTTTTTCCCCCCTTTCCAGTATCTCTTCACATAGTGTTTTCCCTTCTTTAGAATGTAAGCTCATAGTAAGAACTTAAAATGTTTTATCTACCTATTTGAACCTCAAAATCCATGGAATCCCAAATCCTACTTCCACAAAGTCTTCACATTTTCCTTTCTGAATTAGTATATTATTTCTAATGGTGGTGCTTCCAAAGCTGAGTCCCTCTAGTTTCCAACAATCACTATCATTGTTGCTCCTCACCATTGTCACCAATGGCGTTTTCAAACACTGGTTAGACATAGTAGGTAGAGCAATAGATTTGGAGTTCGGAAGATCTGGTTTCAAGTCTTGGTTAAACAAATATTCACATTTGTTAATAATTATCAAGATGTAATAAAAAAGAATTTAAATTTTAAAATATCGAATGCCCTCAAAGGAGGACAATGTGACTCCTTGAAATTCAGTTAAAAGTAGTTAGCAAATCATACTTATGTAAGCACTCCAGTTCAGATATCTCTGGATGAATAGCATAAAATGGAGCATTGTAATACTAATACTGTACAACGAATACTTTTTTTAAACAAAGCATACCTTTTTGATTATGAAATAAGGAATCCCATTCTATTGAACACTAGACTTGTTTTCTTGCTTTGAGTGGTTGTAACATAAGCTACCAACAATATGCCTAATCTTTGATTTGAATAACATCCAAATAGAAAAAAAAATGTTTATTTACACCATACACTGGGTACATGTGAAGTAGTTTCATTTTGCATGTTCACAAAAGGGATTTGTCAGTGTTCCAGAAAATACTGACCTGTATCACAGGTGTTTGTGAACTTCAGAAGAATCTATTAACCTCTCCTTGACCACATGAAGGAAGGAAATATGAGAACCAAGACTCAAATACCATCCCTCCTTCTTGCTACCTGTGTGACCTGGAGCTGGTCTCTAGGCCTGAGTTTCCTTATCTATAAAATAAAAAGAATTGGACTAAATGGTTTCTGAGGTCCTTTGAAAAGCTTTGATCTTTTGTACTATCCCCAGATCCAGAGTTAAACTCAAGTAGGCATGTGTTTCTATTTTAGGGCAGTTGTTTTAAGAATGGTGCCAAGGATGCCAAGGTCATATACTCCCTATAAGTCAATGAAGCCAACTCTAACCAAATTATGAAGTGGGAAAAGTTTGTCTTTGCTGCCCCACATTTCCCTTTGCTTTGCCCTTTCCCCTTTTCCTGGCTATCTTCCCTTTCCTCAGTAGTTCATTGCTTTCATTCTTGGACCTTGCCAAACAAAGCTGTGTGAAAATGGCGGAAGGGATAGAGGGCTGAATTTGGACTTAGAGGATCTGGGTTTTAATTCTAGCGCTGCTGCTTACTGCCCATATGATCCTGAGCTTGCTTCTATTGGGTCTCTGAGGTCCCTTCCTAGCTCAAAATCTAGGATCCTATGGAAATCCCTTCACACTGTTAAACCTTAAGAAAGTATTGGGTTTTTAAAAGTGTCCCCCCGAAGAGGACAGCACTTAACCGACAGGCATGAGTGGAGTTTGGGACCTTTGGCACATGTTGGGGGAGGAGAAAGGGCTTTTCTTGTCTCCTTTAATCACATTGAATAATGAGGTCTTACTCTACCTTTGTAGAAGGCAGGATGTTTAGGTCAATTCATTTCACATTTAGGGGGAAAAATCTTCTTTGGCAGCTTTTGATTATATTTCTAGTTCTGGACAATTGTCTATCAAATGTTAACCACCTGTTAAAAAATAGAACTGAGGTGTAGCTAGGTGGTGCAGTGAATAGGCCCTCGAGTCAGGAGGACCTGAGGTCAAATCCAGCCTCAAAGACTTAACACAAAACTAGCTGTGTGACCTTGGGCAAGTCACTTAACCCCAACTGCCCTACCTTCGCCCCTCCAAAAAGAAAAAAAATTAATAAAACTAGAACTGAGCTAAAATATAGACTAAAACTAGAAACTAAAAAAAATAGATGAAAATAAAATTTTAAAAAAATTAAAACTAAAACTAAAAATTATAAACTAAAAAAGAGAATGTGAGTGACTCAGTACAAAGCATCAACCCTGCCAGATAAATAGTTCTTAAATACATGTCCAACTAATTTTAGTTTAAGCAGCATCATCTTCCATATGATTAACAAAACATTTAACAAATATCCATCTAATTTTGTTTCTCTTTATAACTTTATCTAGACCCTGACTACATCATGGCAATCCTTTTTTAAAAAATTATCATCTCCCTATCACATTTCCCAAAGGTTCTAAACACCTCCTAATTTTCATAAGCCCTAGGCTCTACCTCTTCCTGACTCTCAGCTGACCTTCCTATTATTTTATTCTCTCCTCTCTTTTTTTTGCATATGAAACTTCAAATCTATTATGTACAACTTGGTATTTCTTTTAAATATTTACTAAAATTATCCTGTACAATTCTTCTTTTTTTTCCCTCCCCCGCCCCCAAATTGAAGTCTTCATGGTTATTTCCTCCCTCCCTTTTGTTTCAGAGAAAGAAGTGACTTTGTCAGAGCTACTTATACCATTGCTGTTGTCCTATGTCCTTTCTCCACTTCACAGTCAAATTTATAGAAAGATTATTCTACACTTATTTGGAACTTCTATTTCTTCACTATCCACACCCCTCCTCAGTCCTTTGTATATGACTTCTTCTCCCATTACTTTAATGATATTGCTGTCTTGCAAGATCACCATTCCTCCTTGCCCCCCAAACCCTGCCACATCTGGTTTTGTTGACTCCTATTAAGTTGAATTCTTTTTCTAACAAAATTGTAAGGAGGAAAACTGTGTCTTGTACTTCTTTATTTGTTCCATCAGTGACTAGAGCATAGTTTTAATATAGCAAACCCTGAAGAAAGTTTTGTTAAGCGATTGATTTTTCACAGACATCCCTCATTCGTTCTTTTTTTAACATAAGTTTTTATTTGTTTTCTTGTTTACATCATTCATTTCCATGAGATTTTTGAGTTACAAATTTTCTCCCCATCTTTCTCGTACCCCCAACCCCCAAAGAGTGATCCCACTGTAAAGGCCCTCCCCCAATCTGTTCTCTTTTATGCCCTCCTCCAACAGCCCTCTAAATTTCTGGTAGGGCAGGGAGGGTCTCCCTACCCCAGTTCCTGTATATCTTAATTCCTAGTTGCATGTATTGCAGAGCTTTAAATTCTGGATTCTTTCAGTTCCTCCCTTGTCACCCACCCCCAATGGAAGGACAAGCAATTCAATACAGGCTGTGCATGTGTAATTACTCAGGACATCTTAACACATGATCATATGTCCCTCCTTCCTATCTCACCCCCCCTTGTTCTGTTCTCTATCTTGTCCCCATCCCTTTACTGAAGTCTGTGCTCCCAGCAACCCTCCCCCAGACCCTGCCCTCCCCTCTGTCATCCCCCCTCTCATCCCCATGCCCGTTACTCTCCTGTGTGGCATGATACCCAGTTTAGAGTTTATCATTCCTTCCCTAAGCCATATTCAATGAGAGTAAATGAGAGTAAAGTTGTAACAGTTATCCCTTGCCTCTTCTATATGGGATGATTAACCCCATTTTGTCTCTCCCTGTCTCCTCTCATTCTAGTCCTCTCCCGCTTCAGAATTTCACCTTTTAAAGTATTCAATTGATCCTATACCCTCTATGTACACAAATACACATATGCTCAGATATGTATTCATATGCATATCTACCCTCCTATATAGACATATGTGTAAGTATATATATTTGCATTCCCTTCACCTATCCTTATACTAAGAAAAGTTTCATAACTTACTATTATCGTTTTTCCATATTGGCATGTACATAGTTCAACTTTGATAAGTTCCTTATGTTTTCTTTCCCATGTTTACCTTCTCATGCTTCTTGTGTTTGATTGTCACATTTTCTGTTCAGTTCTGGTTTTTTCAGCAAGAATGCTTAAAAGTC
>CM053600.1:69696602-69717308 GCA_028646575.1 Pseudocheirus occidentalis | reverse complement strand
CTGGGAGCAATTTGGCCGGACCTGCTCTTCTCCTCCCCAGTTAGCAAAATCCACTGACCTTTCTCTTAGCCTTTTTGTTGTCTGGCCTGATAAGTGTGGTAACTGTGCCTTCAGTGCAGCCGATCTGCTCTCCTATAGACACGGCTCCCCACCTGATGCCCCAGGGCTTGAGCCAGCCGGGTTTCAGCCAGGGCTCCCAGACTGCTGCGAAGAGCCCCACCTGCTGAGCTGCCTGTAGCAACAGATGTGCTTTCTGTCTTGTGGAGAGTTCTGGAGCTTGAAAATCTGTTTAGAGTCTCATTTTATGAGGTTTTTAGCGTGTTTGTGTGGGAGCTGCGGTGCTTTGCTGCTTCTACTCGGCCATCTTGGCTCCGCCCCCCTCCTGAGAATGCTTCTGACCAGTTGGGTACACTGCAGTTTTTATACTGAGCATCACAGAAATGCATCATTCGTCTATGAGAGATAGCCAGCCAATCCAAAGGCCTAACCTAAATGACCTCCATTTTTTTATTTGAGAGAAACAAGACTGAGGCCTCATGAAAAAAGATTTTGCACATGTAAATTCAATCATTGCAAAAAGGCTGAGCTGACAAAAGGTCTTAAAGTCTGAAAGCACAGGAAATGTTCAGGGTGGTGGGGTGCAAGCAAAGAAATTGATGTTCCAAGCTGCATGGGTTTTTTTTTCCATTCATAGCTCTCTTTCATCCCTCCCAAACTTTAGAACGTCATCCATTTTGTTCTAATTGTGGAGGAAATTAAGCTAATTTTGTTTTATTTGCTTATCTGGAATTTACAAAGCAGTCTTTTCAGTCTGATTTATAGCCCCTAATTATTCCTTTTCCCTTCACACTTTTGCGAAGGTTTTTCTCCATATTTTACAGAAGAAATTAGCATCAGGTGAAATGAATTTTTGAACTATGAGTTGGTTGATACCATTAGATTAAAATTTCATTCCAAATGTTTGCCAAAACATTTTGGACTTGGTGACATTGGCTTTTTTTGGATTATGATTAAATCATCAAATTCCTCCCTGATCCGAATCCTTGCTTCTCCATTCTAATTTCTATATTTGAAGAAAACTTACAGTGAGATCTGATGCTCCAGAGTTGAACTCTCTAAGATCAGCATCATCATTACCTTTAAACCAAGTTGTTAATCTTCATTCCTCACGTGGTATATCTTTGCTAATGAGAGAACTAGAGAAATGTATGATTAGAATACTAGACATGAGAGGCAGTTTGTTGTAAGGAATAAAGAGCAGAATTCAGAGAGAGGAAGACTTGGGTTCAAGTGTTTCCTCTTGAGCATAGTGGCTAAAGACACCTCTGCGTGTCTCAGCAACTCTCTAAAATTATACTTTGTGACAGTAGAATGAGTAGAAAATGTTTCCTCCCTGAGGTCCAAAGAAATCAAAGGTCCAATTACACACACACACACACACACACACACACACACACACACACAAACCCCCCCCACACACACACCCTCCAAAATGCTAGAAGTAAAAGCAATATAAGGATAAAAACGCAATGAGCAGAGGGAAAAATACCTGCAGAGATGAAAATAACAAAAGAATGAAACTGTAGGAAAATTTAATGATTGAGTCAGAAAAAGCTGCATAGAGAAACATCAAGAAGTTTGAAACTGTCAAAGGAATTAATTGGTTATAATGCTGTAGGAAAATATGTTATAAAATGAATCCCACTAATATAGTTACATATGTCATCAGGGATGTAATGAAAAAAGCAAGGAAATGTCTGTAACTTTGTGGTATAAAATTTTTAAAAACCTTGCTAACCATTAATTAATTAAGAGGAAAATGAATAAATTTGTGGAAAACTTTTTTTTCTTTTAAGGATAAAATCCCAAACTCACTAAGGAGGGAGTTACTCAGATGTGTATCATCTCTGATCTAGGTGATATTTCTTGAGTTAGAGACATAATAGCCACTTTTTAAAAAGAAAAGAAAAAGTCTTTCTGTTCAATGGCATGAGTTTTCATATATTTTCCCTCATAATGCAATGTAGAATGTCTTGAAATTGTAATGACGGCAATGATAAAAACCAATAGTTCATTTAGAATCTGAAATATATGCCTCATACTTGGGAAAACTACAGTTGGGTGCTTAGCTATCACGTAATCTCTGAGAGCACCTGCCAATGGTAAAGGCAGACCCAAGGGGCTATTAGAGCTTCCCAACTTCCATGAATTTGCATGGGGATGAGGCCTGCCTCTGACCCAGCCTCAGGCCCCTAAAGACTGGGGAGAAACTTAGGGAGCTTTAATAGCTTCCTTCAACATAAAAAGTATTCCTCCAAATAATTTTTCAAACTTTAAACAGAAGTCAAGACTCCCACAACAACAAAACTCCCCATCAAGCTTTTTAAAATACATTTTCAGGTCCATTGATTGCTTCTCTGCCATCAGGACTTTTATTTGCCTATTCAACCTAAGTCAAAGCAATGGGAGAAAGATATCTGGCTCTGATCAGCACCTCTCTACAAGCAGAGCCAGTTCCCATGAAACCAGATGCCCAAAAGGCAAAGGAAATTTCAGACATTCTGCATAATGTCTCTAAGCCTAGGAACAAGGAGCAGATAATTCACTAATACCTTGTGGTACATTGGGAAGAGCACTCCCTCCAGAGTTGGAAGATATGGAATAAAATCCTGCCTCTGACACTTCTTATTGTTGTTGTTTGTCCTTGGACCAATGACATCATGGAGTGATGTCTTGATTTGCGAGTAAATTAGATTTAAGTGAGGCAGAATTGCACAAAATCCTAAGTCTCACTCTCTTTTCCAGAGTCATCAAAGTTCAATGGCAAGACAAAAGTCAAGATGATTGGCTATGGTCGAAGATGCAGTGAGTGACATTGGTGTCAATGTCATTGCCTGACCCAGTTTTAAGCACCCACAATGCCTGCTTCAGCTTGGGACAAATTATTCTCATGCCCCATTCCACCAGGGGAAGTCTTCACATGCTTGAGATAGACACCTCCAGTTACCCTCAACCTGGATTAGCCCTTCTGCCAAGGTGATTTTTCTGGGGTGTGGCTGCTATACATGCTGTAGTTTCTTGGAGTCACAGGCAAAAGTTGATGCTTACTACTTATGTGACCTTTGTAACATTTACCCTCTCTGTACCGTATCTTTCCCATCTGAAGAATGAGAAAGTTGAACTAGATGTACTTGTAGCTTCCTCCCAGCTCTCGATCTATGATCGAAATTATTATTTTCTTAATAAATTAATAGCTAATTATAAGTAGGTTAGGTAGTTTTTCCCCCTTCCCCTCCACCCCCATACATACTTTTTATTTCTTCCTTCATAGCCTAGTATTTGTGAAGGCCAGAGAAGACAAAGAAACATTCTCTTCTATCTTGGGCAGGACCCCACCCAATTAGGAGAGCTTATTTCTGATTAAAGGGTTAAGAGAATCTAATCTAGGTGAATTTTGGCCTATTGTTCAACTCAAGTAGGACCTGATGGAGAATAGATTCTTTTGTATAGATTTCTGGAGGCTGAATGATCTGGGAAAATGCTGACATGATCAGAATCACATCTCCCAGACACAGACCTTCGTTAGAAAAAGCCCATCTGTCATGATAATATTCATTCTCTCATTAATTGTTAATCAGTCAGAGTTGATTTTTACCCTCAGGTGTTTTTCCAAAGGTATTTAAATATTTAGAGACCTTCATGGGGAGGGAGAAGGTCTTTCATTAGAGAGAGAACCACTGACCTCAATTTATTGATTATCTGCTAGCCTAATTAATAAATTGATTTTTAATTACCCAGAAACTATATCTCTCAGGCTTTTTATTCATCTCACCTATTCTCTATAGAAATATGGAGTATAACATGGACTCCTAACTATTAAACCTGCTGGAATTTGGGGGTGGGAGGAATAAGAACTTAAGAAACCCTGTGTACATTTAAAGCATTTTCAAGATACATCCAGCAGCAGACAGGATGACCACTCCCACTTGACTTTGATTTCTTCCATTAGGTCTATATATTTTAAGAGCTTTTTATTCCTCATAGTTTAGTCCTGGGTATAGTTCTATCCATTTAAAAGGTTCATAAAAAGACAATAAAGAAATGATGCATTGTCGGAATATTAGTCTATCTAGTCCAATATTCTATTGGACTATGTAGCCCTCCACATTATTTATAAAATTTGAGGGTTTAAGATCATTCTGAATTAAACTTTTTATAACCAATTAGGAGCCTTACCTGAAATCTCAGATAACTTACACGTGAGATGGTGTCATTTATTTGCCTTATGATCTGGCATCTATAGGTACAGTTAAGTTGAACACAGATTTATAACAAATAAGGGATTTGATTACTTGTACTTTATTACAAAATATAAACTAATTATCAGTGAGTAAATAAAACTAAATGCAATACATCATTAAATCAACAAGAAATGTCATTGGAACCCAGATACACTGCCACCACACTAATTCAAGCCGTCATTGACTCATGCCAACATTATTCTAATAATTTTCTAAATTGTCTTACTGTCTCTGGGCTCTAGTGTCTATCCATCCATCTACTCAATGGACCTATCAAGGTCCAAACTATCCAGCACAGGGCCAGATGAATCTTCCTGAAACAACATGTTAGCCATGACATTCTAACCATCAAAGCCCTTCAAAGGTCACCATTGCCTCAGCCTAATTTTTAGGGGCCTCCTTAATTTGACTCAACCCATCTTTCTAGCCCATGTTCCCTTTCATGCACCATAGACTCTTGATAAACTGGGCTGCTCCCCTTTTCTCTCAACTTTTGCTCCTCTGTTCATGCTATTCTGTCTGCCTACAATGTCCTCCTGAATTCCCATCTAAATCCTACATGTCCCTCACATATTAGCTCCAGTACTACCTCCTTCCTAAAGTTTTCCCCAGTCTTCTACCCCACAATGATCTTGCTTTTCTCTGAATTCCAATAGCCTCTCTTAATCTCTCCCAGGTTAGGCTACCTTAGTCTATCTTAGTCTATCAGGTTAGCCTCTAATGCAGCAGACAGATCCTTTATGGGGGATTTTGGGAAAGATATGGAGAAATGCACAGAATGAGAAGATATTGGCGAGGCAAGAGAGTAACTATTACTATGCTACTGGAATGATGTGCTCATGGTCACATTGTCACCATCACCCACTCCCTGGTTCCTTCCTACCTTTTCTCCACTTTCATTGTGAGCTTCAGTCCATCAATTCCACCCTGTTGTCTCAGGTTATCATTTCCACTTTAACTTCACTTCCCCTCATCCCATCCCCACCCCAGTCTTGACCCTATGGTCAGTCACTTTAAAATGCATTTCTCTACCCTTGAATCTTTTCTTTTGACCTTTCCCTGTTTTTGTCCTGCTGATTCTGAATAATCCTGAATAACTCCTATCACCTGTCTCTTTTGTACCTGGACACACTTAACCTACTAAATTGTGCTGAAAACCATGGTGGGTGAATCCAGTACAAATTTATACTAACTTCACAGCAATCCTTTTACTAATCTCTGATTACTTGTGCATCACAGTCATCGCAATGATAGTCTGAACCTTCTCTTATCCACTTCTACTTGATCCCTTTTGTAAACTCCCTCAAATCCCCAATATCAACTCCTGATGCAAACTCTCTCATCTTCTACTTTCATTCCAAATAATTTCTTAATGACTTCACTCTTCTCCTTCCTTCTGGTTCCCAAGGTGACCTTCCTCCTTTCCAAAATCAAGTCCTATATTTTTACAGAGGAGCAAAAGTTGAGAGAAAAGGGGAGTAGCCCAGTTTATCAAAATATTATCTTCCTTCTCCTTTGAAATCTTGATTCCTTAATCAGTCCTCCTTCTTCTATGCAGCTCTGGAACTCCTTTCCTGGAGCTTTGCTCTGATGTTCTGCTCTGATTGGCGACAGCATTTCAATCTGATTGGCCCTAGATCCTTGCCTTATAAGACATAATCACCATCACATAACTCCCCCTTGCTTCTCAGGCCAAAACACTTTGCCTTGACCACCATTCTCTTTTATGTGGTGGCTCCTCTTACTAGAATGTAAGCTTCTAGAGAGCAACTATTGTCTCACTATTGTCACTGCATCTCCAATAATTAGCACAGTGCTTGACATATAGTAAGTACTTCATAAATGCTTCTTTTGTTGATTCATCTTCAATCACTCCCTCTCTATTGAACCCTTTTCCTCAGCCTACAAATATTTTTAGGCATGCCTTTTCCTAAAAAAAAAATCCCTTGAGCTTATTATTCCTTCAAGCTATTTCTTCTATCTCCTTTGTATCATTACCAAACAAGAAGGAGTAGTCTAGATCAAGGCAGGAGAACCTGCAGTCTCAAAGTCACATATGGCTTTATAGGTCCTTGGGTGCAGCCTTTTGACTGAATTCAAATTTCACAGAACAAATCCTTTTATTAAGGGGATTTGTTGTGTGAAGTTTGGATTCAGTCAAAGGGGAGGACCTAGAAGACCACATTTGTCCATTGAGGCTGCAGGTTCGCCTCTGGTCTAGACTGATTTATTCCTTAGCTTTTTGTGATCTGACTTTTCCCCACTACTTTACTGAAACATCTCTCTCTAAGAACACTAATGGACTTCTTAGTGTTAAATCCAATGTCCTTTTTCTCCCCATGACTTCCATGTTCTATTGATACTATTACTGATCTACATTCCTTGACTTCTATTCTGCATTCTTATGGCTCTCCCACTACCTCTCTGACTACTTCTGTTTCCCTTACTCCTCCCTCTAAATATTGTTCTCTGTCCAGGGGTTCTATGCTGAGACCTCTTTTCTCTTTCTGTGCCTTCTCTTTTGGTAATCTTACTTACTTCCATGATTTCAATGATCATCTTTCTAAAGATGGCATCTACCTCTAAATCTCTACATTTCCAACTTATTTACATAGCTCTAGTCTAATTTTTCCAAATTCTTGCTGGTCACATACTTTGAACTCAATCTCTAGAAACATATCATGTTCCCTTAAAAACCTGCCCTCCACCCCTAACTCTTCTATTTCTTTTCATCATACCCTATCCCTTCCACTTACCGAGGTTGATAACATGCAGTCACCTTCTACTTGTTGTAGTACCCTACCCCACATATCAATTTCCAAGTTCTGTTGATTCTACTATATATTACTCATTTTCTTGCTCTCTTTCACTCCCCCCACAACCATCATCATTTAAGCCCATAGAGTAAATTAAGTGTTTCCCACTTTAAATGCTTAAAGTCTAAATGTGTAAAAACTCCAGGCAGGACTATTAGCTAAAAGGAAAAATGGGATAAGGAAGCCCATCTAAGGTTGTGCCATGAAAATGAGTATTAGAGACTCCACCCAGATCTACCATGTATTTAAGTCAGCTTGTATGTCACCTTCTATGCTGGTGTGCCCTCGTCAGACCAGTCTAACCCTTGTGAGAGTTTCAGTTGGTACGTGAGAGACTTAGAGTGGCTAGAGCAAGTAGGCTCCAATTAAGCTTGTAGCAGTTTAACCAAGGCCATTTGAGGTTTTTCCTTTCTGCCTTTGCTGGTAGAGTGATGCAAGGTCTTTGCTGCCGAACCTCTAAGAGAATGATCAGTCTGAATTTCAGGAGCCAGTTTTCCTGGGAGCCTTATGTGGTTTACATTTGGATTCTATATGGCTAGGGAGCCAAGATGAGAAGAGATCTGAACAGAAGTCATGTGTCCCACAGATTTTGCCTCAGAGTCAACCTTCAAAACTGAGCTCAATTTCCCCAGCTCCCTACCCCCAAACAAACACACTCCATACTCACTGGGGATTTCCTAGGAGGGGTTGTTTTTTTTCCCATGGCAGATTGTGACATGGACTTATTCACCCTAATCTGATCATTATAGTTTGTGTAATTGTATGGTAATGGGAATTTCAAGATCTTCCCCGCTTTGAAGATATATCCTGCCTCCTAATAGGCTAAATGTAATCACATGGAGCCTGTGGTGGGAGGAGTTTGCTGAAGGGTGGAGCAGAGCCCACAGGAAGCTGGGAGTCAGAAGAGCTAGACTGGAGGGAGGAGAGGATGTATCCAAGGGTGACAGTTAGGCTTGTGAGTGAATGTTGGTTCATGGGAGGGCTAAAGGATGCTGTGGCTCTCTGTGCTGTTATGGCTTATTAATTTCTTTGCTACTATGATGGAAGTGGCTTACTGGTTTGGGGACTCAGTCTGCTGGTATCTGGATAAATGTTTTACTTCTGTCTTCTATGTGGAGAGTCTGTTATATTTTGTGATCAAGCATCTGCCAGCAAATTTATAATGACCATCAGCGCTATGAATGTCACATTGGCACTATAGCAATACATCTCAGATTTGTCTCTGGACCTTTGTGAACTTTTTGACTACTCTGACATCTGCCACCTATTAAGCTGTTAAGACTGGTAAACCAAAGCAGAAAAATGAGACAGGTCATTTTAAGGTTATTGCAATATCACTAGGACACTGGAGCCTTTGTGACAATGATCTTCTGGTTCACATGATGCACAATTCTACCACTGTTAGTAAATGTCTCTTTGATACATGAGGACATTTAGGACCATTTCCTGGGAAGGTGCTAATGCAATGATTGAGTCCCTAGTTTGTGACCATGCTTTGGATCTCATGTTCTCTCTGACAAGCAAATGTTTTTCTCCCACAAATTGCCACTGAGATGGGTTCTAGTTGTAGATTCAGAGCATTAAAAAGCATTTGAGAACTTTAAGACATCCAACAAAATAAGTTCCTTATTTTACCAATTTCTCCAAAATCACAGTTATTCAGTAGCAAAACTACAATGGCAGCCCATGTTTTCTGACTCAGACTCTTTCTATCATGAAAATCAAAGAAGGCAACTCCTATGTATTTTCCAAATATACCAGAAATTTTCCTAGCAATTCAAGATACTAGATACCTATGTACTTACTGTATAGTGAGTCTAATAAAAATGACAATCATTTGGGAGAGAAGAAAATGTGTTTAATATGACCATAAAATAATGAGATTGGTTTAATACAAATCATTCTTTTTACTTTAGAGCCCCCGCCCATGTTTCAAACAATGCATCATTTTTTTTCACTGGTGGAAAATATGAACAGAAAGGCCAGTGTGGTGTTAAACTGACCGAGGAAGCAGTTTGAGTGGAAAAAACATTGGACTTATATGAGTCAGGAGAAACAGGTTGGAATCCTGGTCACCAGATACATCACCATGGAGAAGCCTCTTTCCTCAATAAGTCCAATATTCTTTCTTCAGTAACATGGAAATAATTGTACTTTTGCTACCTTCCTTGCATCATTCATTCATTCAACAAAGCGCTTAGTATATTTTAAGGTTATTTTGGTAGTGCAGTAGACAGAGCCCTGGATTTGAAGTCAGAAAGACAGATTGGAATGTTCCCTCAGAGATGTATTAACTGCATGACCTTGTATGAGTCACTTAACCTTTGTCTGCTTCAGTTTACTCATCCATAAAATGGTAAGTGAGAGGAAAGGAATGCACTTTTTTATAATTCTTAGTATGTTCCAGGTACTGTGCTAAGTGCTTTTTACAAATATTATCTCACATGATTGTCACAATAACCCAGAAAGGTAGGTGCTGTTATTATTCCCATTTTATAGTTGAAGAACTGAGGCAGAGAGAGGTTAAGTGACTTGCTTAAGTTCATACTTCTAGGGGCTTGGATTTGGACTCAGGCCTTCCTCCCTCTAAGTGCAGCACTCTATCCACTGTGTCATAACTGCCTCTAAATAGGGATAATAATTGCACATACCTCACAGAATTTTTGTGGATCTGATATATTGAAAACTCTTTGAAAACCTTGAAACCTTATAGTAGCATTTGCTAGCTACTAAGATTATCACCATCATCATCATCATCATCATTACTATTGACTATATATAACCTGGCTCCTACACCAGTAGACGTGACTCCTGATCAGCGGAGAGAATGTCGAACCTGAGTCTGGATGAGCGACTGATGAAAGTAGTGCTAGTCTTCTTTGGAGAGAAATAGGTAAATACCAAGATCTCCTCAGAGCCATGTGTCTATAGGGGATGTTAATGCCCTAACATCTCTGGATTTCCAAAGTTTGAAATACAGAGAAGTCTCATTTTGGGTAAGATTGGACTCTCTCTAGATTTGAACTGAGGATTTATCTTGTTCCCTGGCAAAGAGCACATTCCTTTTTGTGTTTTCTTTGATATATCCCAATCTGTGTAACCTCTCTCATTTCTCTTCGCCATTTGTTTATGTAAGTGGATTTACTTGCCATTTGTTATTTGTAATTTGTTCTTTTGTGCAACTTACATTTGGTTGGAAGAGCTAAATTGAAAAGCCTAACTGAAGAGCTACTCTCTCCAGGGTCTGGGCAATAAAAAGCTGTTAAACTATGCATAACCTTTGACATAGTGATGCCACTACTAGGTTTGTACCTTAAAAAGATTAACAAAAGAGGGAAAAGATCCATATATACAAGAATATTTGTGGTAGCTGTTTTTGTGAAGAATTAGAAACTGAAGGATGCGCCAAGCAATTGGGGAAAGCGTAAATAAGCAATTGTATATGAAAGTGATGAAATATTGTACCATAAGAAATGGTGGAAGGGATGGTTTCCAAATAAAACCTGGCAAGACTTGTATGAACTAATGCAATGTGAAGTGAGCAGATCCAGGAAAACAATTTATACAGCAGTGATATTGTACAGATAAACAACTGTGAAAGACTTAGGAGCTCTGATCAGCAGAGTGACTAACTACAGATCCAGAAGACTCATGATTAAACATGCTATCCACCTCCAGATAGAGAGCTAATGGTCACAGAGTGCAGCTTTAAGAATGTTTTCTTCTCATTTTCTTTTTTTTTTTGTCTTTTTGGAGGGGGGAAGGAGGGCAATTGAGGTTAAGTAACTTGCCCAAGGTCGCACAGCTAGTAAGTGCTAAGTGTCTGAGGCTGGATTTGAACTCAGGTCTTCCTGACTCCATGGTTGGTGCTCTAGTCATTGTACCACCTATCTGCCCCCATTTTCTTTCTTTCTTTTTGCGGGGGGAAGAAAGGGCATGTCTAATGCAAAAAAAAATTTTTTTCCTTGACTTTAGTAATGGGTTTTTCTTTCTTTCTTTCTTTCTTTCTTTCTTTCTTTCTTTCTTTCTTTCTTTTTTTTTTGGATGAAGGAAAAGGAGGTAGGAGTGAGAGAATCTGGAACGGAAAATTAAATTAAATTTTAAAAAGGAAGTCAGTAATTTTTTTAAAGTCCCAAAGAATAACCAGGTATAGAGCCTCTTTTACCCTGAACTGTTTATCTGCTACCTACAAACATAGCCATATCTCCCCCATTCTCAAAAATCCCTCAACTGATTCATCCATTTCCTCCATCTATCATCTCATATCACTCTCTCTTTTTTTGGCTAAACTCTGACATGTGATGCCTCCACTTCCTTTTCCCTCAGTCTCTTATTTTACATCCTGGCTTCTGACCTCATTATTCAATTGAAACTTCTCCTTCCAAAGTTACTAATGATTTTTAATTTCCAAATCTAATGGCCTTTGAATTAATCTTCATCCTTCTTCAACTCTGCAGACTTTGACACCTTCTTCTCCTTGCTACTTTCTTTTGTCTAGGTTTTTATGAAACTACTCTCTTGTGGTTTTCCTCCTATTTGTGTGGTCACTCTGCAGTCTCTTTTGCTGCATATTTAGCCAGGTCAGGCTCAATAACTGCGAGTGTTCCACTGGGCTCTGCCCTTTCTTCTACTTCTATACCATTTCACTCGATGATCTCATCAGATCCCATAGATTCAATTATAATCCCCAGACTGGTGATTCTCAAATCTGTGTATCCAAATCTCACTCATCTGTTGACTTCTAGACTCCCATTTCCAACTACCTATTGAACAACTCAAACTGATTGTCCTGTAGGCATCTTAAATAAAACATGTCCCAAACTGAAGTCATTATCTTTCCCTTCAAGCCCCTTCCAAACTTCCCTATTGCTATCGAGGTACTCACCACCTTCTTGTTCACCCAAACTCACCATCCAGGCACCATCTTTGAATCCTTACTCTCTCACCACCCATATCCAATTTGTTCGTAAGTGCTATAGATTTTACCTTCATAAACTTTCTCATTTTTGACCCCTTCTCTCCTCTGACACTGCCCTACTCTAATGAGGGCATTTATCACCTCACACCTGGATTGTTGCATACATAGCCTGTCACAAGTCAACCCCACTTCTAATCCATCCTACACTCATTTGTCAAAGTAATTTCCTTAAATCACAGGACTGTGTGACTTGGCCATTACCTTACCCTCACCCCGTTCAGTAAATTTCACTGGCTTTCTCTGGAATCCATCAATCAAACAATAAATGTTTATTAAGTGTCTCCTACTCGGCAGTCACTGTGCTAAGTGCTGCAGATACAAAAAGAGGCAAAAGGTAGTCCCTGTCCTCAAGAAGTGAATCTAGTATGAAATCCTTCATTTGGCATTCAGAGACCTTTATCACTCGGCCTTCACGACCGCTGCCTTTCCTGTCTTCTTTCATCTTATACCACCCCCAGGAACCCCCATGCACTCTATGATCCCGTGACAGGGACCTCTTTGCTCTTCTTCAAACATGAAATTCCATCTCCTAACTCAAGGCATTTTCACTGACTGTCCCCTGTGGCTAGAATGCTCTCCTTCCTCATCTCTACTTCGTGGCTTCTGTGGCTTCCTTCATATTCCAGCTAAAGCCCCACTTTCTACAGGGAATCTTTCCTGAACCCCCTTAATTGTAGTGCCTTCCCTCTTAACTATTTCTAGTTTAAACTGTCTTGATTGAACATTATTGTTTGTATGTTGTCTCCCCCATTAGACTGTGAGCTTCCTGAGGGGAGGGGAGCTTTTTGATCTTTGTATCCACAGTGCCTGGCAGATCACAGTCACATTAACTGACATGCCATATATGCATATATGTATGCATGTATGTGTATGCACGCATGACTATATGCCAAAACATGCGTGTACACATATGCAATACACGTGTGTGTGCATATATGTGTGCATGCATGTATATATGTATGCGTACATAAAACCTAACAACTCAAAGATATTGTATAGATTTGAAATACTAATTGGTCACAATTTATGACTTGAGATGAGTGGAACAAGGGAGAATGAAATGCTTGTCCTTCTTCAGAAGGTTCTCTTCATTCCCAATCTCACACTATTTTGAATATTTCCCAGAGTCTGATCCCCTTGCACTTTGGATCATAGGATGACCACGGATCTGGAGCAGAGGCTGCCTAGTCCAACTCCTTCATTTTACACGTAAGGACACTGAGGCCTGGGGAGGAAGATAAGTATCAGGGGTCATATTTGAACTTATATAATCAATTCCAGAACTAATGCTTTTTTATTGAATGAATGCATGAATGAATGAATGAATGAATGGGAAAAAAATCCTGAAATGACCTTTTTTTTAACTGAAGATGTAAGATGACAGAAGTGGAGAAACTGGGTAAGACAGGAAGAAAGCAAGGAGCAAATTCATTCCTTTCCTTCTTTCTTTTTCCTCACTTCATCTTTCCATGAGCCAATGGATAATCATGATGTGTATTATATAGCCCATGCCTCATCCCCCATGCAGATTTTAATGCTACCAGGTATGAATCTTTCAAAATTTAGGATGAAGTTAAATATAAAACAGGTAATTAAACATAGTCCTTGACATGAATGCAAACTTCCATGGGGCAAAAACCATGTTTTATTTTTTCTCTGTATTTCCCACAGCCCATAATACAATGCCTTGTATATAGTAAATACTAGGGGGAAAGACATGGAATAAATACATTCATAACCTAAACAAGATGCATTCAAAGCGAATTTGGGAAAAAATTGAGGAATGTACTTTGGGGACAGAGATGAGTGATAGTGAAAAATCTAGGAATAGTGCATTACTTCAAACAATTTTGGTGCTCCTAAGGAAGAATGGTGATGATCGTAATTTACTCATTGTCCACCAAGACTGCCTGGTAATTGTAGGAACGCTTGTTAAATATGGAGCTAGCTAGGCTATTAAAATGATAACTCATACTTCTATAGCATTTTACAATTTACAAACCCGTTTTCTGGCTTGCATGAATCCAACAAAGTAAATGAGAACCAGGAGATCTATTTAATATATATAATGATATAACAATGAACAATGACTTGAACACTGAAAGAAAGCTGAGATCTGTTGGAATTTTGTGGCCAGTCTTTGTCTCAGAGAACAGATGATGATGATGATGATGATGACGATGACGACAATGATGATGATGACAATGGTGACGATGACAATGATGATGATGATGATAACGACGGTGACGATGACAATGATGATGATGATGATGACGACAATGATGATGACGACGGTGACGATGACAATGATGATGATGATGACGACGATGATGATGACGATGACAATGATGATGATGACAGCGGTGATGACAATGATGATGATGATGATGATGATGATGATGATGATGACAGTGACGATGACAATGATGATGATGATGATGATGATGACAATGATGATGATGATGACGGTGACGATGACAATGATGATGATGACAACAACAACGATGATGACGAGGGTGACGATGACAATGATGATGATGATGATGATGATGATGATGACGATGATGACGATGACGACGGTGACGATGACAATGATGATGATGATGATGACGATGGTGATGATGACAATGACGATGATGATGACGACGACAACGATGATGATGACGATGGTGACGATGACAATGATGATGATGATGATGACGGTGACGATGACAATGACGATGATATCATTTACTATGTGCCAGGGACAGTGCTAAGCACTTTACAAAGATTGTCTCATCTGAGCCTCACAACAACCCTAGATGCTATTATTATTACTACTTTACAGATGAGTAAACTGAGGCAAACAAAGGTTAAGTGACTTGCCCAGGGTCACACAGCTGTTAGAAAGCTCAGGTCTTTCTAACTCAAGGAGCTGAGCTCTATCCACTGCACCACCTAGCCGCCCCAAGCATTGCTGTCTCCTCTTGACAGAGAAATGGGAATTCTACAGGGACAGAATGTCAAAGACATTTTCAGAGGCAATCTATCAGCAGTTTCTCTATTACAATGGAAGGTTAAATGCTGGGGAGTGGAGGTGAAGAGCATATATCTCCTGAAATCAATAAAATACAAAAGTAAAAGGCATCAATAAACTTATTTTTTAAAAAAAAGCAAACCACTAACAACGAAGTGAAGTATGTAATGTAAATGTTATTTCACCTCATTCCACAGATGAGCAAATTAAGCTTCCACAGTCACACAGGTAGTAAAGTATCAGAGCTGGGTTTTGAACCAAGGTCTTCTTATTCCAACTTTATGGCTCCTTCCTCTATAACAAACTGGCTCTCTTTTACACATATTCCAAAAGTCATAAGCTTTTAGAGTCTAAAACTGTACTAAGACTTTTAGGAGTGAAGCTAGGCAGCTCAGTGGATTGAGTGCCAACCGTCAAGATCAGAGTTCAAATGCAGCCTCAGCTGTGTGACCCTGGTCAAGTAACTTAACCTTTGCCTCAATTTTCTTATCTATAAAGTGAGCTGGAAAAGAAAATGGCAAAGCATTCCAATATTTTTGCTAAGAAAATCTCAAATGGAATCATGAAGAGTCAGACACGACTGATTTTGGGGACATCCTTGTTATGCTAATAAGCCTTCCTGATCAGAAGTCACCTAAACAGAGAATGTAGTTTTAAAGAAAAATCATGCCCCAAATTGAGAGATTCAAAACTCTTGCCATATTGGCTATGCCATGAATATTCCACATAGAGCTGTCTAGTGGCAGTTTCAGGCAGGAGCACTCGAAATATTTCCTAAAAGGCAAGATTTGCAGGAGCTTTCATTACGAAGCTGCTGTCACTCATATCATTCTGCCAGAGAGAGGGAGCTGGTGAAAAATAGATAGTGTTGGAAGGGAGGAATTGTAAAGAGGAGTCTTGAAAAGGATGATAAGGAGACTGAAATTATTTAGTGAATGACAACCTAAACCTGACATGAGAAATAGATGATTTGGAACATCTCTAATGAGAACAAGTCAAGGATGAGGAGAGAAATGTGACCATACTTAGACCCAAAGAGATTGGGCGAAAATTAAGGGAAATCCATCATGAGTATATTAGCTAGACTTCCTGCAAATCAATGGTAGAGATGGACTACTTCTATGGGAAAAGTTGGGACAGGGATGAACAGAGTATTCAGGAACAGAGAAATCCATGCAATCCGTTTACTTAACTGCATTCCAGCCAATATTATAGATAATGTTTCAGAGTATTTCCCTAAAGACCCTAAACAGACAAAGGCAAAGTAGATAAGATGATTTTTATCCCTATTCATCTTCTACACCAGTAAGAAAAAAAAGACCTGACTGACCCATAGATCTATTGTCATTTGGTATTACTTAGAATTCATTTGTGTGCCTCTTATGACCTTAAAGAAAAGAGGGATTTGAAGAAGATTTCCCTCCTTCTACACCTATTATGGTACAGTAGAACAAGTTCTGCCTCTGGAGTCAGAGGATCTCAGTTCAAGTCCCACCTATCACAATTATAAGTTGTGTAACCTTAGGCAAATGACTTTCCCACTTCAGACCACAGTTTCTTCTTCTGAAAAATGTGGGAGTTGGACTAGAAGGCCTCTGATGACCCTTCCAGCTCTAAATTTGCAATCTCATTGTTCACAGAACTATGAAGAAAGTGAAGTTAGTTCCCATGCTCTATCTATATTGAACTTTTTATTTTTATTTATGGACAGGGGGAGGGGTGTTGGAGCAGAACTGTGATTTCATTGGCATATGGAATTCCCAATGGGGAAACTTCCTCTACCAAAACAAATCTACACCCCCTATGTAATTTACAGTCTTAGAGAGTTACCTGAGGTACCAAGAGGTTCAGAGAGTTGTTCAGGATCAGATAACCAAATTTATTAGAGAGAGAACTTGAATTTATCTTCCTATTTTGAAGACATTCTCAAAGCACTGTATCTAGCTACCTCTGTACATGCATGAAAATTTCCTTCCCAAGAAAGAATCTTCCTCTTCCTCTTCCCTTTCATGAAATATTTTCTTCTGCTTGCATCTCCATGCTTTCTCTGCCTTCATGACCTCACTCTGGTTGACTACTCTTTGGAAGACCACCCCTCCTTTCCTTTCCTTTTCTTCTCCTAGTCAAAATTGGCTTCATGTCTTCCAGACTCTACCTTCTACCCAGTAGATTTACGCTGTGAGTTAATGTTCTCAATTTCCTGAAAGTATTTTGCATTTTAAGTAGGGCTTCCTGTAATGCTCTAACCCAAAGGATTACTAATGGTGGCTGAATATGGAAGGGTTAAGGCCTCCCCATTTACTTTCATTAGTAGGAGCATAACCCACCTGAGAATAAGACCAACTTGCTTATGCTCTCCAGAATCTTTGACATCATTCTTTGGTTCCTTTTATATTCTTATATGTCCTTCACACAGTCTGGTGAAACCTATAAATTTCTTCCTAGAATAATATTTTAAATGCATAAAATAAAATACATAGTCTTACAAAGAAAACCAATAGAAATATAGCTGCTAAGATATTTTTGAAAACAAGTTCCTGGACCCGAGGTTAAAAATCCCTATTCTAAAGTGATGGCCTCCTTCAAATTTGGGCCTAGATATAGAATCGTTGTTATTATGACAACATCTTTAGGTCCCCAAAGCCACTTTTGTGGAAGACTAAGGACTTCCAACAGGTTTAATAATAATTCTTGAAACCATCACTGGCGGCAATATTTTGCCCCTTTTGAATTATTGTCTTAGGTCAGTAATCAAGAAGATTGCCACAATCCCCTTTCCTCAATGGACCATGGACCCCTCGCATTTAAAGACCTTCATATTCTTAGGTTATCTCATCAAACATATGAGTGTTTCATTAACTACCCTATTGCAGTCTGTAATATTTTCTTCAGAAGCAAGTACTAAGATTTCCCCAAAGCCATCACTCTTTAAATGCTGTGGTTAATCTATTTTTAACAGTGTACATTAAATGAAAGAAGACAGATTTTTTTTCTCTTCATGTTCATGAGCAGATGGTATATACCTGATCCTCACCCTAAAATCTGCATGATCCCATTCATACTGCAGACACACCTTCCTAAGCCATGAAATATTTCAAACAAGGAATGAACCAGACAGACTGGTCCCTAATATAATTACCAGATCAAGCATTCGTGACTTCTCTTCTGTAAGGATAGCATCTGACCATGCTAGGATCCTGGAATGAGATGGTAAGATCACCAGATTTCAAGTTGAAAAGGATCTTACCCAGGATCTAGTCTCTTTTGTTGGCAGCCATCAGGGACATCATTTTTCAGGGAAAGCTTTGTTTTTGTGCCCAAGAGGGTACCTTCCAGATTGGCAGCTAGAGAAGCCTTAATTCTTAATGGAATTTCAGGAGATTCTATTTGTGGGTACATGAAAATGGTTAATTATTAAATGGATTAGTCTCTTTTTTAGAATAGTTTATTTTTATCTTGATTTCCTTTTCATAGATCTTCTATTTTGCTTTTAATTTGAGTCAGTGGTTTCCAAGTTATGGACTATGGATCCCTGAGGGTTACATAGATCCATAACTCCTAATGCTCACTAAGAATTATTATTTTGATCATAGAGCATAGATTGAAAGGTATAAGGGGCCAAAGAGATAATATAGCCCAATTCTCTCATTTTAAAGATGAGAAAATGAAGCACAGAGAGGTTATATATATAGTAAGTGGCAGAGTCAGGATTTGAACCAGGTTTTCCATCTATTTTCGCTGTACTATGCTGCCTCCCCACCCAATTCAGCTCTATCAAAATGTGTGTTGTTTTTGAGTATTCAGTCATGTCTGACTCTTTGTGACCCCATTTGGGGTTTTAGCAAAAATACTAGAGTGGTTTGCCATTTCCTTCTCCAGCTTCTTTTACAGATGAGGAAACTGAGGGCCAGGGTCACACAGCCAGTAAGTGTCTGAAACCAGATTTGAACTCAGGAAAATGAGACTTCCTTTCTTCAGGCTGTTGCTGTATTCACTGTACCCCCAACTGTCCTTTATCAACAAAATGTATAACGTGACAATATGAGAAATAAGTAAACACACCTTCTGTAGCATTATGAACATCTCACACATATATGTAGTACTATTTTTCATATATAGGCACCATTGTGATTTGCAAAATAAAAATTTACTTAGAAGAAGTGCTAAATACATAATAGATTTTTGTCTTATGTTTTTAAAAATAGAAACTAATAAAACTACATGATTTATGGGTCTGCACAAGTTTTTGGCATTTAAAATGAGGTAGTCATTTAAGTCATGAAAAGTTTTTAAACCATTGGTCCAAGTTATAAAATTGCCTTGGGATGAGGGATGGTCCCTTTTCAATCCCTGAATAGGCCTTTTTTGGCTTTGGAGAGGTTGATTTCTCTTTTTTTTTAAGAATGGGGGCAGTTAGGTGGCTCAACCTGAGTTCAAAGCCAACCTCAGACACTTAACACCAAAAAAGCCTATCCACATGACCTTGGGCAAGTCACTTAACCCCAATTGCCCTGCCTTCTCCTCTTGAAAAAGAAAAAAAATTATAAAAACGACATCTATGAATCAAAGGAACTGGAATTATATGGCCTCATAATTAGGTGCTATTATTGCCCCATTCTACAGTTGAGGAAAGTAAGGCAGACAAAAGTTAAATGACTTGCCTAGGGTCATACACCTTAAAAGTGTCTGAGGCTGAATTTGAAATCAGGTCTTCTTGACATAAGGCTCACCAGTCTCTCCACTGTACAACCTAGCTACTTTGTGACCAGAAGATTATAGAGCATTTTCATATCAGGTCTCTCAACACATAAAACACATAAAACTCTCTACGAAAGAGAGCCATTAACCAGTCTCTATCTCCACTGAGAACCAAAATAGGAGAAAGAATGAATGAGGGAAGACGGTGGCGTAGAAGCAGCAAAGTTCCGCAGCTCCCACACAGCCACCCTAAATACCCATAAAATACGACTCTAAACAAATTTTAGGGCTCCCAAACTCACAAAAATACAGAAAATGCATCTCTTGCTGAAGGCAGCTCAGCAGAAAGGGCTCATCTCAGCAGGCTGGGAGCTGAGGCCAGCCCAACCCAGAACCAAAACCGCGCCCAAGCCTCAGGGTGGTTGGGAAGAGCCAAGCCCCAGCAGGAGTCTACCTGAGAGCAGAT
The DNA here is from genome assembly GCA_028646575.1 of Pseudocheirus occidentalis. NCBI lineage: Eukaryota > Metazoa > Chordata > Mammalia > Diprotodontia > Pseudocheiridae > Pseudocheirus > Pseudocheirus occidentalis. The sequence goes on along the minus strand of CM053600.1, from coordinate 69,697,033 downwards.
CTGCATCACCTGGAGCAATCTCCACATCTATCAAGCCAGGAAAAAGAAGCATTAGAGAAAGGTCAGTGAAAGTGAAGCTTTCAGGCTAAATTTGGGGGAGGAAAAGCAGTTCGTCCAATCTGCCCCCAGGGCAAGGAAGCAGTGGGGGAAGGGCAGGATCTGCTGCAACCAGCAACTGCCTCCACTGGGCTGCTTGAGAGTTCCTGGCCTGCCAGTTGCAGGGGGGCTGAGTCGATTAATCAGGGCTAAGTGCTCTTGTGTTGAATGGCCTGGATCCAGATCATGGCCTTGGGTGGTGGTCCTGCTTTCAACAAGCCAAAGCTGGTGGGGGCTGAAGCACCCCCTTATTAGCCCCAGCAGTTGTGAAAACCCCAGCAATTTGAGACAGAGCTTTCCCCCTGGAAACAGAGTTCCACAGACCTAAAAAAAAA
>CM053600.1:69671018-69696102 GCA_028646575.1 Pseudocheirus occidentalis | reverse complement strand
CATATACCACAATTTGTTTAGCCATTCCCCAATTGATGGGCATCTTCTTAATTTCCAGTTTTTTGCCTCCACAAAGAGAGCTGCAATAAATATTTTTGTACATATGGGTCTTCCTCCCACTTCTATGATCTCTTTGGGATACAACCCCAGAAATGGTATTACTGGGTCAAAGGGCATGCAATTATTTATAGCCCTTTGGGCAGAGTTCCAGATGGCTCTCCAGAATGGTTGTATCAGTTCACAGCTCCACCAACAATGCATTAGTGTTCCAAATTTTCCACATCCTCTCCAGCATTTGTCATTTTCCTGTTTTGTCATCTTAGCCAATCTGGCTGGAGAGATGTGGTACCTCAAAGTTGTTTTGATTTGCATTTGTCGAATCAATAGTGCTTTAGAGCATTTTTTCATATACTTATAGATATCTTTAATTTCTGCCTCTGAAAATTGCTTGTTCATATCCTTTGACCATTTATCATTGGAGGAATGACTTGTGTTCATACAGATTTTACTTAATTTCCTGTATATTTTAGAAATTAGGCCTTTATCAGATACACTGGTTGTAAAAATTCTTTCCCAATTTCCCACTTCCCTTTTAATTTTGGTTACATTGACTTTGTTTGTACAGAAACTTTTTAATTTAATGTAATTGAGATTATCCATATTGCATTTTATAATGTTCTCCAACTCTTCTTTGGTTATAAAGTCTTCCATACTCCATAAATCTGACAGGTAAACTATTCCTTGCTTTCCCAGATTATTTACAGTATCAGCCTTTATACCTAGATCGTGCACCCATTTAGATTTAACTTTGGTGTAAGGCGTTAGATGATGGTCTATGCCTAGTAGTCCAGATTTTTCTGAAACTATCCTGCTATATACTTATTATACATTTATTATACATCCTGCTATATACTTATTATACATTTCTTATAGAACAATAGTATTCCACCACAATCATATACCTCAACATGTTCAGCCATTCCCCAGGTGATAACCGTCTCCTCAGTTTCCAACTTTTTGCCACCACAAAAAGAGCTGCTATAAATATTTTTGTACATATAGTTTCTTTTCCTTGTTTTTTTCAATCTTTTTGGGTTACAGACTTAGTAATGGTATTGCTGGGTCAAAAGTCAATCGCGCTTTTATAACCCGTTGGGTATATCTCCTAATTGTTCCTAGTTGTTCCATATCTGCTCCATAATTGACTCCACATTCACAAACTATGTATTTTAGCCAATTGTTCTCCAAAATGGTTGGACTCTACCAATGGTGAATTAATGTCCCAATTTTTCCACATCCCCTCCAGCATTTGTCATTTTTCTTTTCTGTTATGTTAGCCAATCTGTGAGGTGTGAGGTGCTACTTTAGAGCTGTTTAAATTTGCATTTCTCTAATAAATAGTGATTTAGAACATTTTTATATGATCATTGATAACTTTGATTTATTCTTCTCAAAATGGTTTGTTCATGTCCTTTGACCATTTATTAACTGGGGAATGGCTCCTATTTTTAGAAATTTGATTTAGTTCCACATATCAATGAAATGGGACCTTTAAAAAAGAAATTTCCTATAAAAAAATTTGCCCAGTTTCCTGTTTTCTTGCATCAGTCTTGTTTGTGCAAAACCTTTTTAATTTTGTGCATTCAAAATTACCCATTATGCTTCCTGTGATCCTTTCTATTTCTTGTTTGATCACAACTCTTCCCTTACCAATAGATTTGATGGGTAAAAATTTCCATGCTCCCCTAATTTACTTATGATACTCCCCTTTACATCTAAATGATGTGCCCATTTTGACCTTATCTTGGTATATGGTGTGAGATGCTGACTTATGTCTAGTTTCTACCAAACTGCTTTACAAGTACATTTCCTATTTCTAACGGCACAATAATGTTCCATAAATTTTCTGCTCTCTTTCTCAGTAATCTCATTGGTTTCCATGAGCTCAGATATCATCTTTATGCAGATGATTCTCAAATCTTGATACCCTGCTATAATCTTGCTTCTGAACTCTAGTAATATATTATTGAATGAATTCTGGATCTCTCCTTATGGGTGCCTCATTGGCATCTCAAATTCAGCATTTCCAAAATAGAACTCATTACCATCTCCCTTATCTATCTATCTATCTATCTATCTATCTATCTATCTATCTATCTATCTATCTATCTATCTATCCTTAAAACTTGCCTGTTTTGTTGAGGGCACTACTATCCTCTCAATCACTCAGGTTTAGACTATGTAGTCATTCTGATTCTCCCCTCTCCTTCTTCCTCTATATCCACTTGTTTTCCAAGTCTTGTCAATTCCACCTACATGATATCTCTTGCAATGACCTCCTCTCCACATACATAAACTTTGCTTTTATTCAGGTCCTTCTCTCCTGTTGCTGTATAACCCCATTAGCTCCCTACTTAATATCTCTGCTTCCAGTATCTCTCTTCTCTAAGCCATCTTCCACATAGCTCAAAAACCTTTAATAACTTCCCACTCTTTATAGGACAGAAATACAACCTCTTTAGTCTGGCATTTAAGATCTTCCACATCTGGCTTTTTTTTTTACCCTTATTTCATTTGACTATTTTCCTACCTTTATTTCATTTGATGCCACATTCATGAACTATGTATTTTAGTTAAACTGTATGACTCGTTGTTCTTAGAATTTGTCAGGTCATTTCCTGCTTCTGTGTATTTGTATAAGGCATCCCGAATGCCTAGAATGCACTCCATTCTCATCTTCTCCCTTGATAATCCTTGTCTCCCTTGAAAGCTTGGCTCAGATATGGCTTCCTTCATGAAGATTTCCTGATTACCCAATTGGCAGTACACTCCTTATTTGCAATTTATTTGTGTTAAACTCGTTTGTATACATGTTGTTTCCACACAATAGAAAAGAATTGCTCTTTAACCCGGATTCTATGCTTAGGCATATGGTGATCACTAACAAAAAAGAAAGGTTCCACAGATACCAATATCTTTGGAAATGTGTGTGCATGTGTGTGTGTGTGTGTGTGTGTAGCAAAGGACTAGACAGAAAATAAATGCCTTTCGACTGCAGAAGGACTAATAAATTCTAGTGTATGAAGCTTAATTTGGAATGGAATTTGACTGTGTTGTAAGAAATGACAAGCATAATGAATTCAGAAAAGGAAAGACAGACTTATATGAAATGACACAAAGTTAAGGAAGCGATCCAGGAAAACAATATAATGTATGACTATGACCATATAAATAGAAAGAACACCCATGACGAAACAATTACAACTGATCATTGTTAAATTTGACCCCAAAGAAGAGATAAGAGAAGACGCTTTTCCTCACTCCTTTGCAGAAGTCAGGCTATGAGTAACACTACATAAAATGAGATTTTTTTTGATGTGTTGATCAGTTTTGCTGAATTTTTTTCTCTTCTTTTCCTTTCTTTTTAAAAATATATTTCAAAAATATATTATACGGTATATATTGGGGCTAGGGGAAATGAGAGTAGAGAAAGCCAGGTGATGAAAAATAAAAGATATCAATGAAATTATTTTTCAAAGAGAGTAGGAAATGTTTCATTTTGTCTCTTTATCCCCAGTGCCTTACATCATATCTTTCACATAGCAGGTACCTATTATATGATTGCTGAATTGAATCAAAGTGAAAAAACAAACATTTGCTTTTGCAGTCCAAAGCACATCTTTAAATGCTCTTCTCAAAAAAAAAGGTGTCTCCCATGAATACCTTGACAGATACAACAGAGATAACTTTGTTCCAATGCCTTAAAATCAAGTGAGGTGTGAAATCAGGAGATATAGGCTGGCCAAAAATACTTGACACTGTCATGGAGGAAGTCTGGCACAGAATTCAAATAGAAAAGAGACTTTCTATAGATGTTAAATAACTCCAGATGCTGCTTTTGTGGATGACATTGTGCTGATTCCATTGCCAGAGAACATTATGGATCTTCCCAAATGAGATTTCCAACAAGTCAAACATGTCTGGCTAACTACCCACATATGAAAAAAACCAAATGGATGAAAAATGCCTGTTGTCAAGACTATGAGATACAATGGATAGATAGCCCATAGAGCTGATCCATCAGAATATATATCTGTATGGACACTATGACTGGATGGTGGGTTAGGTTCAGAATTCAACAGGAGGAAGACAAGAAACTAGATTGCATTTGTCCAACTGCCCTGTAATTTCAATGACACCAAGTATCTCTTTGAAAGAAAAACCAGTATCTTTTATTGTCAGTACGCTTCTAATGAGGCTATATTTCTATTAATCCATCATTAAGCATGCATTAATTATCTACCGTGTTCTAGATATTATGTAGGGAAAGAAAACAAAAAGACAAAGAATGGAAAGTCTCTACTCTTAAGGAATTTAGGTTCTATTGGGGGAGAAGACTTGCTCATGTATAAGAGGATACAGATAATATAACTTGAATAGAAATAGACTGAATGGATTGAATAGGAATAAATATTGAGTAGTTAACTTCAAGGTAGCAAGTAAATAGCAATTGTTTCTATTTTGACCAGAAACCCTAAGGATCTTCACCTCTCAGATAGATTTTTTTTTCTTTGACTAAGTAAAAGAAGTCATTCCTTCCCAAATTTCTCACCTAGCCTTAATCAGTGAATGGCTTTTGCCTCAGTCAAACTGAGACCTGGGAAAGACCTTAACTTAAAAAGGCCAAGGTCTCCCACCAAATATAGGGTTATTTTCAGTCGTCCTGACCTATATCTTGCCACTGAACCCAGAAGGCTCTAGAGGAGAGAGTGAGACTGGTGACTTTGGACAGCCCTCCCTCACTTAAATCCAACTGACTTGCAAGTTATGGCTTCATATTCCTGATGCCATGCTCCTCTTCAAGAATGAAGGGCAAACAACAACAAATAATCAAGATATATATTCCTTTCAGTAGTATCTAGTGATGGAAAAGACTGTCTTTAGGTCTGAGCACCATTATTCCCCAGTTTTTTCCCCTAATTTTATTTCTTCAGAGAGTGAAATATTCCTTCCTTCCTATTAGATAAAAGGCAAAGGAGAAAGGACGTAGAATTCACAAATCTATTGGCCAAGAGGTCAGAGTTCCTACATAGATCAGATGAGAGTAGACTTGTAGACTCAGGTATGTACCACTCCAGAGACCAAAGTCTGGGTCCTGCTTGGGCAAGAATGGGGCTCATTGGAACTGGGCCAAAACCAAGAAGATTAACAACCAGCAAAGGAACTGGGGAAGGAGGGGACTGGGAGGAATTAGAAAAGACTATGTAGAAGGTGGTACTTGAGCTAGAAGGAAGAAAGGGATTCTGTGAGGTATAGATGAGGAGGGAGGGCATTTTCAGGCGTAAGATGTGGTTCGTGCAAAGGCACAGAGATGGGAGACTGGGTGCAGTTTGAAGAACAGAGGGAAGACCAGTTTGATTATATTACAGAATTCCAGACAGCAAGTAAGTAATCTATATAACAAAACTGGAAAGACAAGGTGGGGCCAGGTTGTGAGGAGTTAACAGTTTAATGATCAAGAGAACGTGAAAACAATTATGCACAAACTAGAGAGATTCAGGATAAATTGGAGATAATCAATAGAGGGAAGATACTAGCCTTAAAGGGGCTCAGGAAAGACTTCTTTTAGAGAAAATTTCAGCCATAGTCCTGTGGTGCAATGGTCAGATGTGTGTTTTAGGAAGATTAATTTAACAGTTTGAGTGGAAGATGGATTGGAATAGGGAGGAACCTGAAGCAAGGAGACCAACCAAGGGGTCATTTGGAATATTCCCAGAATGAGGTGATGAAGGCCTGCATCAGGGTAGCGCCGATATTAGAAGAAAGAAGAAGGTGTATAGAAGAGATAGCAAAAAGGTAGAACTGACTGTTTTTGGCAATAGATGTGATATAAGGGGTGAGAGTGAAGAATCTAGGATAGTGCCAGAGGATAATTACTGTCCCATTAAGAAAAGGCAAACACTGGGGAACAGGGGAGGAAGGATGGGGGGGGGGGGAAGAACAAAGGAAAAAGTGTACAGCAGAGAACAAAAGAAAACCTACAAGGAAGCAAAGAAAAGATGGACAACTTTTAACACAATGTGCAGTATTTAATATATAGGCTTTATTGAAATGGAAAGGTATTTCTATCTGCTCTTGATGCTCTTCTACTTTCTGATGTGCACATGACAGGCTTCTTTTTCTTTTCTTATTTTAGATTTAAGTTTATAATATGTTATTTTTATTATGTATTTAAGTTTTAATATTTGTCTAGAATTAAAAGGTGAAAAAATGGCAGACATGACAGATCAGGAAAAGGAAAAAACTATTTACATGAACTGAAACAAAGTCTGAATGTTAGAAGGGAGGATGGGGCTAGATTGGTTTTATGATTTTTCTCCAGCTTCATTCAGCAGCATGTGAGTAGGAGCAAAGACAGCGACTGGTAGGAGTAATCACAGAAAGGATTGAAAGGGCAATGGATGGAAAATGCATGCAGGGGTGGGGAACCTGCAGCCTTGGGGCCCACATGTGGTCTTCTAGGTCCTCAAGTGCAGCCCTTTGACTGAGTCCAAACTTCACAGAACAAATCTCCTTGAGGGATTTAAGGCCAGAAGTGGCCTCAAGGGTACAGGTTCCCTACCTCTGGCACTAAAAATAACAAGTGAGCCTTGTAATTTTAATATTGTATAAAGAAAATCCCCATTATGTTGGGTAGACTTCTTGAGGTGGATATATGGGGACAGTCTCTCAAGATAAGAAGGCATGAATGGATTTCAATCTGTACTTTTGAAGGGAGTACTCATAACATTGAGGAGTGTATATGAAAATACTGAAGAAATTATTAAGGTTTACCAAACACATTCTTCATTGCGATTCTGTGATGTGGGTAATGAAGGTATTCTTAAAGCCCTTTTCTTCCAAATGAGGACACTGAAGATCAGAGATGTTCAGAGAATTGCCCAAAATTGCATGGTTCAAAAACATTGGAGACAGGATTTGAAACACAACGATCTGTCTCCAAATTCCGAGTTCTCTGTCTGCTAATGACTCTGGAATCACTAAGTAGCATTCTACCAGAGTTACTCCTACATTCTGTGTTCTTTAAATATTTTCAGCGGCAGCCTGGATATGGTATGGAATGGGAATGCTTACGAAGTTGGCAGCTGAGATAACACGGTCCTGGGGAGGATATGACTAGGAGTCAGAAAAGGCCAAGTGCAGGCTAGGGCACGTGGGATGTGGAAAACCAAATATAAGCTGTGAAATGACAAGCTATGCATGAGTGTGGCAGGAAGAGATAGAGAGGCCGTATCGAACCACAAGCAGAACGTGAGCCAGCAATGTGGTGCTCTTTGAAAACAACAATGGTACGACACAGGAATGTATGAATAGAACTAAGTTCAAGGGAACTGGGAGGTTATTTTTCATCTATTGGTTAAGTCTTGTTAGAAGGTGTTGGGGACTCACAGTGGAAGCAAGATATTTAAAACCTAGGGTAAAATAAGTCAATTAATATGCATTTATTAAGCACCTATTATGTCCCAGGATCTATACTAGGTGCTGGGAATGTGAGGACAATGAGAGTCCAAGCTGTGGAGAAACTTAACTTTTTTGGGGGGGGCAATATTATTATCATCTTTGACACATATATTACTTTAAGGTCTGCAAAGCATCACACACATTATGTCACTTGAGTCTCACAACAAATGCTGTGAGGTAGGTTCTATTGTTATCCCATTTTACAGCTGGGCAAATTGAAGTCCAGAGGTTAAGCTATTTGCCCAGGGTCGCATAGCTATAACAAGTTACAAAAAAGATTTGAACTCAGGCCTTCTTAACTCCTAATCCAACTAGCATTCTCTCCACTGTGCCACTTAACTGACTAAATTAAATTATTTATTTACTACTAAAGCTAATATTTATGTAATACATTACGGTTTATAAAGCTTTGCACATTTATTAACACCTTTGACTCTTGCAACATCTGGGAGTGGGGAGGGGTAGGAGATAACATGTAAGCTGGACCTTGAAGGAAGCTAGAGATCCTAACCAGTGAAAACAAGGAGCCTGTATAGTTCTCATGGGGTGTATACCCAGCTTTTCCTGATTTCAAGGGACCTTATACCAAGCCACTTCTCATTTCCTATTTACTTAACATATGTATAATATTTACTTTATTTACTTCCTATTTACTTTTTTTGTCTGTTTTTGTTTTTGGAGGGGAGAAGGCAAAGTTATTGGGGTTACGTGACTTGCTCAAGGTCATACAGCTAGTTAAGTGTCAAGTATCTGAGACAGGATTTGAACTCAGGTCCTCCTGACTTCAAGGCTGGTGTTCTACTCGTTGAGCCACCTAGCTGCCCTTCTATTTAGTTTATATATGTGAACATGCTTTATATTTATGTCCCTCAGTAGAATAAACTCCTTAGAGGCAGGGAATGTTTTATTTTTGTTTTAATATTCCCAATGCCGAGCACATAGTAAATATTTAATAAATGATTATTGGTTGAGTAAATGAATGGATGAATGGTACCTAGTTTCTTTGATCTTGAAGCAAAAAGGAACCATAATTTTCTTTATTCAACCAGGCCTTTTTTTAAGCACTCACACTGAACCATGAAAACAATCTTTTTCTAGGAATTAAAGACAAGGAGGAGTTTATCTTGTGTATCCATGTATAAAGGATGCTGGATAACAGTGGACACTGTCTATGATTTTGCAAAAGACACATAACCTCAGAAAATACAAATACATACATATATATGCACACATACAGGTACATATGATATTATTTCATCAAGAAAATAATTACAGATAATCTGCAGCACACAGACGTGTAGGAATATGCAAGTATATAAGTACATAAATATCTATGCAGATATACATGCATGTATGTCTGTGTATATACATATTTATAACATGTTTCTTGTATGGATCTTCTATAGCAATAAAGGGTATGCCATTTAATTGAAACTCAGATAATCTATCTATATTGGAGAAAGAAGAAAAGGGAGATCTGGGATAACTTGGTACATGTATTTTCTGATGATCTAATGTCATAGGGAGAAAAAGCTTAGAACAAATGAGAATGGATACAGACAACATATCCATTAGTCTATTGCCTATCAACTATCTTCACTGAGCCTTTGGCAAGGACTGGATCAAAGGCAGCTCACAATGGAATTCTTCAAGTGTCTTCCCTGTGTTACTGTTGAAAGTAAGAGTCATGTGCTTTGGATACCACACACGAGGGAGGCAATGCCATAATTCTCTTGTGAGAGTTTGAAAGGCATGTGTATCCTTGCCCAGATGAAGGGCCAACCTTAGCATGGGGTGTCCAGCAGCATTCCAAAGTTGGAGAATGCCTACCAAATAATGATTTTCATCTGGGTGTGATTGATGCTGAGCTCTTTCTTCTGGCAAAAACCAACTAGCAGGCTCAGCTGTTCCTTAAGAACGCTCCGAGTCACAGACAATAAAAGTATATCTTCTGTATGGAAGAGGCTGCTTGACTTCCTAGTTGCTATAGCATGAGAACATACATCCATGTTACCTAATAGGACATAGGAATTCAGACAGAATAACAAAGCTGAAAGAGAAGGACACAAGTAGGTTGGACACTATTTAGAGATGAGGCTGTGTCTGTCTTGAGCTTATTCCACCCCCCCTTTGATTTCAGCACTACTGTTCTACTTATAGGCTCTGAGAAAACATTACTAGCCTAGGATCTATATTAAGGTGTTGTGGTTTGGTCTTCTCTCTGTGAAATCACAGCCTGGTCAATGAAGGCTGCAAATAGCATCTATAAAAGGAGGGGTTTCGACTTGATCTCTGAGGTCTCTCCCAGCTCTAATTCCTATGCTTCTGTGCACCTCAGGTAATCCTTAATTATTTTCTTGATGGGATAAGAACATAGCAATGATCAATAGTGCGATAATTTTACCTGAAACCATTCATTTGCTCTTTATGCCAGGTAGTAAGTTTATCAAGTCAACCCAAACATATTCAGCTTTTTGAAAAGAAAGCTGATATGGAGATCTGAAGAGACATCCTCCGGATATTGTGGAAGATAAAATGATTTTTCTTTTTCTTTTTTAAAATCAGGTCTGACCCACACTTTGCCTGTTTCATTTGAATGTTTACTAGTAGATTTGGGGGAAAGGGAGAGATCCAGAGGCGTAATTCATTTGAATATAGTAGTGGTCTTCAAAGTTTTTTTCTGTACTAATTTACACTTATTAGTAAATAATTTTTGAGCATGCACCCCCAACATGTGTATATTTAAGTATCTGTAAATATTATATATTACTACTATGCTAATAATCATGGACATTATAAAAACTTTTATGAACATAGACTTTTTTCTTTGCTTTTTTTGGAGAGGGCAGGTAGGGCAATTGGGCGTAAGTGACTTACCCAAGGTCACATGGCTAGTAAGTATGTCAAGCGTCTGGGGCCAGATTTGAACTCAGGTCCTTCTGACCCCAGAGCCGTGCACTATTCATTTCACCACCTAGCTGCCCCACAGGGCTAGTTTTTTGTGTTAAATGTTTGAGGCCTATTTTGAACTCAGGTCCTCCTGACACCAGGGCTGCTGCTCTATTCACTGCATCACCTAGATGCCCCTAACATAGACATCTTTAAAAGATGAGACAAAGAAGAAATGATATTTGATACCAGAGTCAATAGGGAGTCATTGGAGTTTATAGAACAGGGAAGATATGCAGTCAGCCATGCAGGTTAGGAAATTCACTATGGCAGCAGTGTGGAAGATGAATTGGAGAGGAGAAACTTGAGGAAAAGACCAATTAAGAAGGTATTTCAACAGTCCAGATGAAAGAGGATAAAGGCCTGAACTAGGGTGGTTTCTGTGTGAGTAAAGAGAGATGCTGAGAGATTTAAGAGGTAGAAAGTATAAGATTTAGCAACTGATTTGCTATGTGGGGGCAAGAGTGAGGAGTTGATGGGAACACTGAATCTGATGATGAACCTAGGTGATCTGAAGGATAGTGATGTCTGTTACAGAAAGAGGAAGCTTAGAAGAGGTACTAGAAGAACTGATACAAAGTTAAATGAGCAGAACCAGGAAAAAAACTGTATACAGTAACAGCAATACTGTATGATGATTAGCTATGAATGACTGCTGCATACCTTTAAACTGTTGTAATACAAATTCCACCTACGGGCTGTATGGACCAGACAAGACAATGTTAGCCGGAGTTGTTAGGGAGTATAATGACTAGAGATTTAAGGAGTTTGCCAACGGTGTGATTTTTACAAGTCTTATAGAATTAATGGTTCTCCATTGATGGTCAAATGAGTTACTTCACTGAACTAGTCAGCAATACTATGATCCAAGACAATTCCAAAAAACTAAGGATAAAAATGTCATCCATCTCCTGAGAAAGAACTATTGGAGTCTAAATACGGATTGAAGCATATTTTTCTTTATTTTTTCTTGGGGTTTTTGGTCTACGTTTTCTTTCACAACATGACTAATATGCATCCTGTACATCTATAATCTATATCCAAGAGCTTGCCTTCTCAATGCGGGGAGGGAAGGAGGGAGGAACGGAGGGAGAGAATTTGGAGCTCGAAAATAAAAAATCAAATGTTAGAAATTGCTTTTACATGTAATTGGGGAAAATAAAATATTAAATTTAAGAAGGGGAATGGGTTTGGGGATGAAAGAAAATATAGTGAGATGTGCTATGACTATCACAAGACATATGTACCTTCTCATCCTATATAACTCACCCTATACCACCCAAAATGAAGAAGGGGAGGTGGGGCTCTTATTCACTGGTCATTACCCTAGAACCCACTCTCTATAGGGCGTCTGCTGAAATTGCCAGGGAACCTCAGGGATAGGAGTAGGGTATGCTGGTGGGTGGAGCAGGAATTTTTCTCAGTTATAGTAGCATAGGTGCCGTTATGAGTGCCTGGGAAATAGGTTATAATTTTCTTAAAGGGCATAACCAGGATCAAAAAGTGGAAAGACTGGGAGCTTGCATAATGGAGGAAGGAGGGGAATTAGAAGAGCAGGGAAATAAAAGTGTTGTTGTGTTGGAGATGAGACCTATAATTGGCTATCACAGAGAGGGTGGGATATTACCCATCTTCATACCCTCTGAGTGGTGGATCATGTATCCTTCCAGTTTTGCCATAACCTCAGTCCCCATTGTGGAATCCACAGGTATAGGCACCTCCCAGTGAGGATGCTCCTTCTGCCAATTTCTATGGCCAAGGGTTCCATGATTTATGGTTTTAGAGAGTAGCCTGGGATCCCTGAGAGACTAAGAGACTTCCCTGGAATCACCCAACCAGTGGTACATGTCAGATTCAGGGACTGAGCCCAAGTCTCCCTGCTTCTAAAGTCAGCTCTCCATGATGCTTTCTCCCACTAGTAGAAATCCTGAGTGTGAATGGTTTGGCAAGGACTGGGGCTCTTCATTCAAGGCAGATTTTAATTCTGAAGCCTTTTTCAGTTTTTAATGGCCAGATGTTTTATATTGGATGGAGTTATTGACTTACATACATAGAGGTTCCCAGAGCTTACAAAGACTGTTTTCAGACTAGTTCAGTAAAGTAACTTGTTTGACTATCAATGGAGAACCATCAATTCTATAATGCTTGTAAAAACCACGTTGTGGGCAAACTCCTCAAATCTCCATTCATTATACTCCCTAACAACTGAGTCTAACATTGTTTTGTCTAGCCCATACAGCCCATAGGTGGAATTTGCATTATGGAAGTTTAAAGGTATGATTAATTATTTTGTGATAAATTCCTCAGTGATTATCCTTATTCTTGACTGTGTTGAAAGCAAACCTTTGCCATTTAAACTTGGTCTGGTCTCAATGCCATTGTCCTTCAGTTTAACCACACACATAACTTCTGCAAGCTTATGAGGATAAGGAAATTAAATGGCATAGGGATCTTCTCAGTTTCTGAACAATTTCTTGAAAAGTAAGTGTTGATAACATGCCACTCTTGTTGTATATTGGTTTGAGATGTATGATGTCCCCTCTAGACTTATCTAAGTGACCATCACTTAATATTAAACCTCAGGGATAAGAGAGGTCAGTTGTCATAGTGGAGTGAAGAACACCCAGGTTCAAATCTTGCTATTGACTCATTCTGACTGTGTGACCCTGGACAAGTCACTTAAGCTGTCACTGTCCATAGGCAACTCACTTAAATACTAAGTTGTAAAGCAGATGCCAATTTGTTTCAATAGTTTCCTTTCAAGTATTTCCTAAACTAGTGAAATCACGAGTCCATTATTTTTAAGAAGAAAAAAAAATCAACCCACTTTGGACAAAATGGAACTTATTTTCTAAAACTCAAGTTAATATGCCTTCATTAAGCAACTAGTACAGTGGCTCTCAACCTTCCTAATGCCACGGCCCTTTAATACAGTTCCTCATGTTGTGGTGACCCCCAACCATAAAATTATTTTCGCTGCTACTTAATAACCATAATTTTGCTACTGTTATGAATCTATCTGATATGCAGGATGTATTTTCATTGTTAAAAATTGAACATAACCCACAGGTTGAGAACTGCTGATCTAGTATGTGTCAGGCATTTTTCTATGTGCTAGGAATACAAGAAAACAAGAAAAAACAAAGCCCCCAAACAAAACAAAAAACAAAACAGTATATAACATAATATAATATCATGTGATATAACATGATATAACATAATGCAATGTAACATAATGTAACATAGAGTAACAATGTAACATAAAATCATATAATATATAGAAAACATGTAAACAACTTTATACAAATAAGATATATACAGGTAGACTGGATAAGGCTTCTTGCAGAAAGTGAGACTTGAGCAGAGACTTGAAAAAAGTCAGGAAGTGGAGTTGGAGAGGGACAGAGTTCGAGGCAGGGAGTAACCAGTAAAAATGGGAAATCAGGAGATGAAATGTCTTGTTTGAGTAATAACTAGAAAGTCAGTGTCATCAGACTAAAGGTTTCTTGCAGACAGTTGATACTAAAGCTAGGCAAGAGGGCAAGAAGATTTTTTAAAAATTATATCTTAATCCCAATCATTGATGATTTTTTCCCGGTCTAAAAACTGGTTTCTAGCCTTTCACTGAGTAGTTGTTGAGTGATATAATTCTGTTCATCTTGCCACTTTAAAGGTAAATAGAGCAACAATATGTTCACCAGTGGTTTATGGATACACATTTATCCCTTGTGCATTGTGAACTTCAAGCCTAGAATTCTTGGTGTCTGTACATTGTCAGTGTATTTCCAAAAGACCATTCGCCTGGTTTGCTTAGAGGGCTGCAGTACTAACATTATTGTCACTCAACCCAATGAAGAACCATAGGCACAGGGGGAACAGGCAGGCGGGAAAACTGCCATGAGTAAGTCACATGATATGGTCAGAATTGAATCCTCTTAATTTTAGCATATTTCCCCCCAAATATTCCATGCATCCTAATCTTCACCAAAGACAGTTTAGTAATAATTCATTTTTATTTTGCTTTTTTTTTTTGAAAGGCAGTTGGGGTTAAGTGACTTGCCTAAGGTCACACGGCTAGTTTTTGTGTTAAGTGTCTGAGGCTGGATTTGAACTCAGGTCCTCCTGACTCCACGGCCAGTGCTCTATTCACTGCGCCACCCAGCTGCCCCTTTTTAAATTTTTTTTTTTGCTTTTTGGAGGGTAATTGGGGTTAAGTGACTTGCCCAAAGGTAATAATTCATTTTTAAGTAATACTGACAGAATTTTTTTAAGGCTTCACATAAGGGTCATACCCCACTTTTTAGCAAAAAAGAATTTTTTGGCATAAAATCTGTGATGATTATGTGGTGAAATATGATAATCATTGTAAAAGACCACCAAGAATACCTTCAGAATCAGAGAAGATATCTAAGTCATTTGCATTTGGGGATTTCGGATTACCTGAGTCCACAATTACCTTGTCTCTAACTCTGCCTAGACTGGCTGGAGCAAACCCACTAGAGCTAAGAAGAAGGCTTGCAATTTACTTCTGTCTACTGGAGGAATTTATGGGTTTCAGAATTCATTTTTCTAAAGAGGAGAATGGAAGGAAAGAAG
The DNA here is from genome assembly GCA_028646575.1 of Pseudocheirus occidentalis. Taxonomy (NCBI): domain Eukaryota; kingdom Metazoa; phylum Chordata; class Mammalia; order Diprotodontia; family Pseudocheiridae; genus Pseudocheirus; species Pseudocheirus occidentalis. Next base: position 69,681,036 of record CM053600.1, on the reverse strand, counting down.
GAAGTGAACATTTATTAAGCACCTACTGTATGTTAAATACCATAGTAAGCATTTTTCAAATATTATCTCATAGGAAAAAAAATAAAAGCAAGAGGTTTAAAAGAGTTCTGTGCATGACTGGAGAGGGAAACAGAGAGTAGCCTAAGGAGCAGGGCTGTGAAATGAGAAGCTTGAAGGAAAAAGATTCCTAGAGAGAGGATGATGTATGTTTTGAATGACATGAATTAAGTCAGGCTCCAGAGGAGGGTGAAGAATCCCAATCAGCTGTGTACTCAGGGAAGACTTGGGCTGAGGCAGATTGATTGGGGATGTTGAGTGGGAAAAAAAACCCAACAAAACATCAAGGGAAGTTCCATGTGGGGATAATGGCTATTAATGACTGAGTTGGGCAAGGAGGCCCAATTGAGCACAGCTTGCTGGGCTGAATGACTTTTGCTAGCATTGAAAATTCCAGTATGGAAGATTCTAGACAAGGGGAACTCCAGAAAAGGAGTAGAACAGGGGTATAGGCAGCAGAAGGAGAAGATGAATTTAAAACAGAGGGGGTTTGCTGCATGTGAACCTTATTGTTCCCAAAGACACTCCCCAAAACAGAGATTTCACAGCCAGTATGTATGACCAGAGGGTTTTTGGACTGCATGGCTGAACTTCTTTTTCTCAGGAAGCTTGCATTCAATTCAATTTTATAGTCTTTATCTAAAAAAATATATTTATTTTAAAAATTCATTAATAAAACAATTTTGGGTTAAAAATTCTCTCTTCTTACCTCTCCTCCGCCTCTTAAGAAGGCAAGCAATATATCAATTACATGTGTGAAGTCACACAAAACACATTTCCTATCAGACATGGTGTAAAAAGTGACAATAAAAAGTAAGATACATAAAGAAAGTGAAAAAAAAGTATGCTGGGATCTACACTCACAGTTCATCAATTATCTCTGCATGTAGATAGCATCTTCCATCATGGGTCCTCTGGGAATATTTTTCATAATTGTCTTGATCAGAGTAGCTTAGACTTTCACATTTGACTGTCACTACAATCTTGTTGTTACTGTGCACAATATTGTCCTGGTACAAAGTTTTCCCTTCCCTCTGTATCAGTCAATATTAGTATTTCCCAGTTTTTCCGAAACTTTCATCCTGTTCATCATTTCTTCTAGCATAATTGTATCCCATCACAATCATATACCACAACTTACTCAGACATCTCCTCAACTTCTAACTCTTTGCCACCACAAAAAGAACTACTATAAATAATTTCTGTACAAATGGGTTCTTTTTCCCTTTTCTTTGATCTCTTTGGGCTATAGACCTAGTAGTGGTATTGCTGGGTCAAAGGGTATGCACAGTTTTATGATCCTTTGGACATAGTTCTGAGCCCCACTCACTGGTTAATCTACTTCTGAATCATGTTATCTCAGGTAATGTTTTTGCAGTCTTGGAATGATTGGGCTAGTTTTCCTTGGAAATAGACAAATTTGCCAGAATGCTGTATGCAGCATTTTAATGACATAAATGAATTAGTAAATAAGCAATTATTGATAAATATGAAACACAGATAAATATAAACATCTACTAAATGATCTCTTTTCCCTCTTAGATCCAGGAAGTATTCCCCAGACATTGGTATAATGGAGGATAAAGGCCACTGAAGACACAGCTCAAGGCAAGCTTGGATTTGTGTTGCATAGATCCTAAGCAGATAATCTCTTCTTGTTTTCAATGCAACAAGGGGAACTTTGGAAGCCTGTTTCCGTTCCTTGAAGGGCTAGTCTTGTATCATGATGGAAAGTCTTTTAATTGACTTCAGTGCTGGAAGGATAGATGAATCAGAAAGTGCTGGGCCAGATCAGGGTTCATACAAAAGAAATATTATTCTAATCTCTTCTTACTTGACTGCTTAAGGTAAGGACTGTTTTGCAAGGCCAGGTAAAGGGAAAGGCAGCTGCCCTGTATTTGACCTAGTTGCTATGGGTTAAAGTGCCCATGAAACCTCTGTTTCTTTTGTACTTGCTCCTTCTTGACAATAGGCAAAAGAGCATTCCGAGCTGGGAGTGCCCAGTTGTTCCAATTAGTTTGAGATCCAGTTCTATCAGATATCCCATCAACAACTTGAGGCAGTAATAGACTCCAATGAAAGTGGTCACAGTCATAGTTACCAACAACAAAGGAAGTGCCTGCACATGGATGTAGCAGGACAGTCACTGGAGATAGATGGTGGTTGAATATGGCCCTTGTGGTGGAGAGAAATGCTGGTTATGGATTCTAGGATCCATATCCATCCAATCCTTGAATTCCAACAAAGAGCTACCTTCATGAAGGGATAAAAAGACTTCTACATATACTCTCAATACATATGCCTCACCATCTTTTCCCAAGGACTCTCCAAGGACCTTCCATGTGCAAGGGGAGAGTGAAGTACAAGTTTGAGGGAAACTGTGTGATGCCAGCTGTACTTGCTCTGTCTTCTCAATAAATCTCTTTTTTTGGAGGGGGGAGGGCAAAGCATTTTGGGGTTAAGTGACTTACCCAAGGTCACATGGCTAGTAAGTGTGTCAAGTGTCTGAGGCCAGATTTGAACTCAGGTCCCCCTGACTCCAAGGCTGGTGCTCTCTTCATTACACCACCTAACTGCCCCAGTGAATCCCGTTTTTAAAAGCTAAGGCAGTTCAGTTGATCGATTGCTAATAAAGAGGAAACATACCATATAGCTATGGAACTAGAAACCCCAGCTCTTCAGGATTGCCACTAGAACCCTGAAATGAATAGTGGCCAGCTGTTCTTTGGAGCTGTGGTTTTCCATTATGAGCAGCAATAAGATAAGTCATGATGATGATGATGGTGATGGTGATGATGATGATAGCTAACATTTTATAGTGTTTACTATATGCCAAGTAAGCTTTACAATTATTACCTTGTTTGATCGTCGCAATAACCCTGGGAGGTAGATGCTATTATTACCCTCATTTTATGGTTGAAGAAACTTAGGCAAACAGGGATTAAGTGACTTGTCCAGGGTGACGCAGTTAGTAAGTATCTAGGGTCGGATTGGAATTCGAGTCTTCCCAATTCCAGGTCCAGCTTTATATCTAGTATATCCACTAACTCACCTAGCTCCAAGAGGGGCTGCTACATAGTATTGAGTGAGAGCCAGGAGGTCAAATAAACATACATACGTGCACATATATACATATATACATATATACACACATATATAAATATATATGTATATGTGTGTGTGTGTGTATATATCTATATATACACACACATACACATAATCTGAATCTTCCCTTGTATAATCACAATTTTCTCTAGATGCTTGATGTTCATTTCCCATGGAATTAGTCAAAAGGCACAGAAATAGAAGTCAGGGATTCAGCTCACTCTTCCCATGAAAGCTGGAACATTGAATCCAGAGGGATTGTAGTTTGTCTGGTCACTGGGACAGGACCTCTGATCTTCTCTGGCCATAGGTAGTTTATCATGGAGCGTGGTTAATGGAATTAGTAACCAGGTTGAGCAAGGAGTGAGTGCTGCCATTATCCCTGTATATATTTTACATATCCTCATGTTCCTTTTCCTGGGAGCATCCCCTCTTGTTCTTAACACCTGACAACTCTGCTGCTTTTGTAGCAGAAGGGAGATTGAGGGGTCAGTTAAGAACCCCTACTGTGCCAAGTGGCATTACAGAAAGATTCAGGACCACCTGTGTCTTCTTCCTTCCTTCCTTCCTTTCTTCCTTCCTTCCTTCCTTCCTTCCTTCCTTCCTTCCTTCCTTCCTCTCTCTTTCTTTCTTAAAATTAGACTAATGGAAGGATTGCATTGTGAGATGTACCTTGACAATGATTTCCCACTTACTTCATTTTCAGACATAGGATTGGGCTGGTTTGAGGGTTTGGATGCCAAAGAATGATATAGCCTATATTGTTTATATATGTGTCATCATATGGGGACTGAATCATTCTGGATATGAGGAAACAACACTGTTTGAATAGTTCCTCTGACCTGTTATTAGGGCTGGGCTTATTGCTTTCTTATCTGATACTGCTGGATTCCCAAAGGCTGCTGTGAAGCGTTTAGGGCAATTTTTCCTAGGGGGCAATCTTTTAGATCAGAAAATATGGAGTGTGAGATATATCTGCAGGAGCGACAGTGAATGGGATGTAGGGAATGTATATGACCTCCTTTGCTGGGGTTCTGGGCTGCCTTACTTACTGGGATCTGGGCCAGAGGGTTAGAATTCTTCAAGAATGGAATTTCAAAATGACTGGTCACAGGTTGACCACCCCAGGCAGAGAGACAAAGGCAGAAATCTGTTGGCTTCTATCTGTCTTGGCTCCTACCTTAGACTCTGAGGTTTTGTATACCTGAGGAAGAAGAGCCGAAACATAGTCAAAGCAAAAGGTCCAGCTGTAAGCCCTGAACAAAGAATAAAAAAACCCTGCTGTTCAGTCATGCCCCGCTCTTCATGACCTCATTTTGGGTTTTCTTGACAAAGACACTAGAGTGGTTTGCCGTTTCCTTCTCTAGCTCATTTTACAGATGAGGAAACTGAGGCAGGCTGAGTTAAGTGACTTATCCAAGGTCACATAGTAAGTGTTTAAGGTTAGACTTGAACTCAGAAAGATGAGTCTTCCTGATTGCAGGCTTGGCAATCTATCCACTGTGCTACCTAGTTGCTAAAAAAACAAAAAACAAACAAAAAAACCCAAACCCCGGTATTCTCCCTTTACCCACTGACAACAATTTCTGGTATTATAAAGTACAAGTTTGACTGTAGACAGAATTGTAAAGTATATAAGGTTTGCTTTCTCTTTCCTTTCCTCCTCACTTTTGTTACCTACTTCTATCAGGTATCAAGTATCTTCATGCCTGTCTCCAATGGCCCCCTGTTAATCTTCGAATTTTTCTTCTTCCTCAACTATAGGTTGAAAGACTTTTGGAAGAAGGTCTCCAGCATATTGGGTATGAATGAAAAAATGTTTCTTAAGAGTTTACTACATAACAAGTGCTGTGCTAAGCACTGGGAACAGCAGTAGGAAAACCAGGGCTCCTGTCGAGCAGCTCACACTGTCATTGGAGGAAGCAACAGGAAGAAAAACCCAGAAGTCCATAGGATACAGTTGCTTAACTGATTCCAAAGCTCAGAGTTCATTAGGATACACTAACAGGGATGAGGAACCTGAGGCCTTGAGGCCACAGGTGGCCTTCTAGATCTTTAGGTGAGACCTTTTAGCTGAGTCCAAGTTTTACAGTTTTAGTATTAATTAAAATATAATATAGTAATGATTTATTATATTAACTACCAGTTTATTAATAATTAAATTATTAATGATTTATTCATTAACTTTTCCCAAGTTTTATTAAGGATAATATACATGGGTATCTAATCTTTTTTTCTAGAAGAACTGGAAGTGTGCAATGGTGGTGGCATTAGGACTAACAATGGTTATCCGGAACAGGTGGTCTCATCAGCAGCTTAAGCAGCTTCAGCTCCTGGAGCTGCTATCACTAGCCCCTGCCTGAAAAAGGCCTAGGAAGCTCAAGAATGCAGTGATAGTGACAGTAAGAGACAACGCCTTTGGCATTCCAGGCCTGGAAAGCAACCTCATCGAACGTGGAAAGGAGGGCTCACAGCCTGAAGTCCGTGTGGGGTTAGTATAAGCTGGGTGGTACACAGAGGAATCTTTGCAGGCCGATACATGATTGTTGATCCACTCCTATAAAAGTTAGCTGTGCAAGTTTGGGAGAAGAGGCTGTCCTGTTTGGTTCAGCACTGTAACAAACCAATAAAGTCAAGGGATAGGCTTTCTTGTGGGGCATCCAGGAAAAATAATCATGAAACCTCATTTCGGAGGCTGCCAAGATAAAGGCTTAGGCATCTAGGAACAACTTTGAGGAGTGTTTGCAAATGAATGATAATTAAATGTGGGTAACTCCCTCACCACATACAGCTTTTCTCTTTCCTGTGATAACTCTAGAAGCAATGCAAACAATTCATTTTGTAATTTTCCTAATACTAGTGAATCCTGGGAAGTTTTGTCTGCCATCTGCTAGGAACTTAAAAAGTTTCGATTTCACATAAACAGAAGCTGTCTGTGCGAAGTCCTAAACACTGGGCAGAAAAGTTACCCATATGGTCCTTATAAAAAGGAGTCACTATATAATTGATGGCTTCCCTTTATGTGGGTAAGTGTCAGTGAGGTCAACTACAGGTATGTTTGAACACAAGACCTTTCCCCTCTTCCACCACGACATTCAATTGAATCTATTGAACCACCTATATTCATTTCTGTGCCATATGTAAAAGGGCAGCTAGGAGGTTCAGTGGAAAGAATGCTGGCCCTGGTATCAAGAGGACCTGAATTCAAATGCAGCCTTAGATGCTGACTAGTTGTATGACCCTGGGAAAGTTATTTAACCCAGCCTGCCTCAGTTTCCTCATCCGTAAAATGAGCTGGAGGAGGAAATGTCAGATTAATCCAGTATCTTCTTCAAGAAAACACCAAATATGGGCATGAAGAATCAGATGGAACTAATCACTGAACATCATGTGTAAATGAGGTGAATGGTAGGATAACAGCCACCCAGCCACCCAGTCACACAGAATACCATAAGGAAAAGCCCTCAGAGGACATCAAATCCAAGCTTCTATCTATTAGTCCTATATCTGCCCTCTGGAGCCAAGTAAAGAAAATCCTGGATGGGGGGGGAGGGACAGGGACCTGGGGCCTCGAGGCCACAGGAGGCCTTGAGGCCACAGGAGGCCTTCTAAGTCTTCAAGTGCAGCCCTTTGACTGAATACAAACTTCAGAGAACAAATTGCCTTAATAATAGGATTTGTTCTGCAAAACTTGGACTCTGTCTGTGACTTCAAGGCCACAGGTTCCCCACCCCTGAATCTTTCATCCATACAACAACCCATCAAATACTTGAAGATAGTTATCATGGAACTCTTACATTTTCTCTAGACAAAATAGGACTAGTTCCTTTAAATGATGCTTCCAGGGCATGTTCTCAAGTGCCCTCATTATTTCAGTAATCTGTTTCTGGAAACATTCCACTTCGCCAGTGATCTTCATCAAAAGAACATAGCATGGGGTCCCTAGGTGGCACAGTGAATAGAGCACTGGCCCTGGAATCAAGATGACCTGAGTTCAAATCCAGCCTCAGACACTTGACACATTTATTAGCTGTGTGACCCTGAGCAAGTCACTTAACCCCAATTGCCTCATATTTCCCCCCTCCAGAAAAAAACAAAACAAAATAAGAATGGAGCATGAGACTTCAGATGTGATCTGATGAAGGGAGGGTACAGCAGGATTATCACCTTTATTATTCTGGAAGTTTTGCCTCTTTTAAGGCATCCTAGAACATAATGGTTTGACTGCTGTATTATTAAAACATTCGGAGGGGAAAACCATCTTGGAATAGGTTCCTAAGTAGTGTTCCTGTCTCGGGCCTCTCCCCACTCCACTCTATGCCCCACTTAGCTGCCAGGGTGATTTTTTTAAAGGGTGATTCTGACCTTTGCGCACTCTGCCCAGTAATTTCCAGTGGCTCTCTAGGACCTTCTTCTGTTTGCCATGCTCTGATTCCTCATCTCCACTTTCTAGTTTCTCTGGCTTCTTTCCATACTTAGCTCAAATCCCACTTTATCTCCTCAGCTCAGATGCCTCCCCCTTTCAGATCCACCTATTCTGTATAGAGCTTCTTGTTATTGGTCAGTCATTCAACTGTGTTGGACTCTATTGTGACCCCATGGACTTTTACCGTGGGGGTTTCTTGGCAAAGATACTGGAGCGGTTTGTCATTTCCTTCTCTAGTGTGTCCCCATTTATAGATGAGAAACTGAGGCAAATAGGAGTTAAGTGATTTGTCCAGGGTCACACAGCTGGTGAGTGTCTGAGGACACATTTGAATTCAGATCTTCCTGACTCCAAGCTCAGTGCTTTATCTACTGTATCACCTAGTTGCCCTTATATATAGCTTGCATGTACTTAATTATTTACATACTGTATCCCCCAAGAGAATGCATGGTTTTTGACAAGCAAGACTGTTCTGTTTTTGTTTTTTGATTTTCTTTGTATTCCCAGGATTTAGCACAATTCATGATCCATAAGTGCTTAATAAGTGCTTGTTGACTGACCGATACCTATAGTCACAGTCACACTCAACTGGCTTGAAAAAGGATCTCTGCATCAAGAGTTTTTCCATTCATTTGCATTCTTCTCACCCAGAGTGAGAATTTTCCCCAGACTAACAAAATATTTAGATTGAGGTGAGAACTCCTTTCATCTCCCATCATTCTCCAGGCAGCTAGAGCCAGAGCCATGCAAATTGTTCTAGGCCTTAACCAGCCCTCAAGAGGCACTTAGCAACACTGGAGGGGCTGGAGTGGAGCTGGAGACCTCTGCTCTGTGCTTCTGGTATTATACCCAGCTATCTCGCTTATATGATTTTTTTTTTCATTTGTTTTCTTGGAGTTGCAACTCTCTCTCTCTCTCAATCTCTCTCTCTCTCTCCTTCTCCCTCCCTCTTTCTCTGTCTCTCTCCCTCTTTCCCTCACTCTCTCCCTCTCTCTCTCCCTCTCTCCCTTTCTCCCTCTCTCCCTTTCTCCCTTTCTCTCACCCTCCTCCCCCTCTCTCTCACACACACACCTGAATAGCATTCACCTTGGCAGAGAGAAGAGAAGCAAAACAAAAGTTGCCAACTTCTTCCTTCTATTAAACACCTATTGTCATCATTTCATCCATTTTGATCTCTGTTCTGTCCCTTCTTTGATCTCCATCTTGCCCCTGAATATTGCTAAAAAAATTAAAAGAAAAACTTTAAAAATTGTCATCGTCTTTTAACTTCAGCTCAATCTCAGCTTTCATATACATGACACAATTCTTACAGGATCATGGCACTCTTGAATTAATCCTCTTGTTTTGTCTTTAGAAACAAAAGCTGGTGAATGAGCTCTTAGTACATTCATAGTAGTCTCTTTAGATTGCTCCTCTTTTTTCTTCATCAGTGGAATTGTTTCTCTTTATTTCTTCAGGATCTGATTATTAAGAGTTTCCTATTGCACTTTGGTCTTAAAATAGACAATATTTTTAGAATTTGAGCATTTTAGACATGAGATCTTACTTATTCTTTCTCCTAGGTCTTTGGTCCCCAAAAGCCTGGGTGCATGTCAGACTTTCCTCTTCAAACACCTTTTCTTGGATACCTCCCCACCCCCAAGTTTACTTTCTCACTAGCAAGCTGTGTCTGCATGGGGTAAACTTTAACATGTTCTGGGATATCCTATAGGTCCACCATTCTAAAACTATAGCTCATGAACCCCCACCAGTATGCTTCTTATTAACAGACAGCCAGTAGATATAATTAATACATAGCAAAGGCATTTATTACTATGACTTGGAAAAAATAGTAACTACAGAAGAGTCCTTCCAGAACCTTGGCATATACTTTCCAATTAGTATACACAGAGTCCAAAGGAAGAGTAGGTACAAACTTAGAAACATTTAATTTGGGCTAAAACAACGAGTAATGGAATAGGAAATTTTTCTCAGTACACACATTCTGAGAATTTAGATTTTTTTCCCCCAGTGGACAGTGGGAAAAATAACCTTCTCCAAGATTCATATTCTGGTATGTTTATGAGTATGTGTGTGTGTGTGTGTGTGTGTGTGTGTGTGTGCATGAAATGTTTATTACAAGACAAGACTGAAAGTTAGAAAGACCTGCTCCATCTTAATTAGAATCATAATCTCTGCTTTTAGATTTTCCCAGAGTCTGCTGTTTTAGTTAAAGCAGAAAGCTCCCTGAATTCTCCTCACATCTTACTGATACTTCTCCTTTAGTGCCCCTCATCTTATTTTTGGCTGCTGGTAAGCATATTGTGATAATCCTTTCTTCTTTTCTTTTCTTTTCTTTTCTTTTCCTTTCTTTTCTTTCCTTTCTTTCTTTCTTTCCTTTCTTCTTTTCTTTTCTCTTCTTTTCCTTTATTTTCTTTCCTTTCTTTCTTT
>CM053600.1:69648369-69663321 GCA_028646575.1 Pseudocheirus occidentalis | reverse complement strand
AGAGAGAGGAAAAGAAAACTGCTTATTCTCTATTAAATGACCAGGAAGCTATGACGTGGTGGTTAGAATCAGAGGCTATTTGTCATGGATCAACAGATAACAAACTTCATACTATAAATATAGACTTCAAAAGATTCTGGAGAATTCAACCAATCAACTGCGCCAGAGCTCAATTTATCATCATAGACTTGTGGAACAATTGTCCAAAATCACTAAGACATAGCATCCATCTGTAAGTATTTTAAAATGTTTTTAATAGTTGTTACCATCTCAAATACCAGTACTCTCCAAGATACATAGAATGAAAAGTTTCCAAAGACATCAAAATTCTGTGGATCTGGATGATTTTGGCAAGATTACAGAGGGCAAGCTCACATTTGAACACATTTATTCCAATACAAAAAACCAGTCATTTTATCTACACATACAATAATCTGCAAGACATTAAATATAAAGGAATTATGAAATAAAAATCCCTGCTTGGTCATATCCTTTGATCATTTGTTAATTGGAATGTGGAGATTCATGCTTTTACAACAAAGAATAAACAAGAAGGGGAAAAAAACAAGTCAGCAAAACTAACCAATACACTGAAAAAGGCTGACATTATCAATAGCATTCCTTACAAGCGGTCTTCCATTTATGCAAAGAAGGAGGCAGGTTCTTTCTCATGTGTCTTCTTGGGGACTATGCTTGGTCATTAGAACTTTTAGAACTTTATAGCATCACCTTTTAATTATTATGTTGTACTTTCCTTTTTTAGTGTTGTAGTCAATGTGTGTGTGTGTATACACACACATACATACATATTTAGATATATAGATAGATAGATAGTCTCATTGATATTTGCTTCACTTTGCTCTAATTCGTATGTCCTCCTTTGTTTCCTTGTATTCATCATATTCCTAACTTCTTATAGCACAGAACTATTCTGTCATATTCATGTACCATTATTTTTTAGTCATTCCCAGTTGTGGTCACCCATTTTGTTTCCAGTTCTTTGCTACTATAAAAGAGATAGATGTCGTATTGCTAAGTATACTTTACAGAGAAGGAAACAGATGCAGAGAAATTAAGTAATTTGCCCAAGATCACACAGCCATTCAAGAGAAAATCAAGATGGTATGATTTGAAAGGCACCCAAAGACTTTGCATTTCTCTAATCCATAATGATTTAGAGCATTTTTTATATAACCATAAGTTCTTTTGATTTCTTCATCAGAAAACTGCCTGTTTATGTCGTTGGATCATTTATCAATAGGAGAATGACTTGTATTCTTATAGACTTAATATATTTTAGATATGAGATCTTTATCTGATAAACACTATAAAAATTTTCTCCAATTTTCTGCTTTCCTTCTGATCATGACTACATTGGTTTTATTTATAGAAAACGCTTTTAATTTAATGTAAATGAAATTATTCATTTTACACCTAACTTTGCTATCTCTTGTTTATTCATAAATTGTTTATCTATCCATAAGTCTGGTAAGTAATATGTTCCGTGTTCTTCTAATTTTCTTGTAAAATCTTTCTTTATATCTAGGTCATATATCCATTTTGACCTTATCTTGGTAAATGGTATAAAATATTGGTTTATACCCAGTTTCTGCCATACTGCTTTCCAGTTTTCCCAACAATTCTTGCCAAATAATGAATTCTCTTCCCCAAATCTTAAGTACTTACACCTGTCCAATATAAGGTTATTATTTATTGACTGCTGTAAATTGTATGTCTACTCTATTCCACTGATATGCCTCTCTGTTTCTTAGCCAGTACCACATAATTTTGATAATCACTGCTGTATAATGCAGTTTAATATCTGGCACTGCTAAATCTCCAAAGACCTGACCTACCAAAGAACCTGAAATTTCCACCACTACTTTGGGTTCAGGCATCGTCTCTAGAGGGCGCCAGTTAAAATGCCTATTTGTTACTTAAGAAAGCACAACATTAGCACATACTCTACTAATTAACAGAGATAAATTTGTCAGTTCCTTATCAGAGAACAAGTTCCTATTAGAGTAAAACCCATGATAGTTAGGTTTTAATTGAGGAGGCAAAAAGAGGAAACATAAGTTTCTTCATCTTTAGTGTGATTTAGTGGGGTGTATAGGATGTTCAGGGAAGACTAGTACTTCTGGTATGAGGACTTGCCTTTTTTAGGCAACCTTTTTAGGCAACCCTTTTTAGGGTTGTTCATCCACCTGTCCACCTGTCACCCAACTCTCACCTGTTTCCAAGGAGCCATAGCACGAGAGATTGCCTAAAACAAAAAGAATACATGTTCTATTACCTCTGATTTGTCCCCTTAGCATTCACCCTTCATGGTATTAATTGGTTTGAAGAAAGGAATTTCAGATGTCACTGTCACCAGACACTCCAGTAGTCTGAGGTTCCATGTGTGACAGTGGAAGAAGACCCTGCCACCACATCCATTTACTCCTCTGCTTGTGCCTTCTTTCTTCTCCTTCTCCAAATATCCTTCTGCTGATGGAGTGAAACCCTATTCTGTAGTATTGGTCTCTCAAGTTCCCTATCTTCTCATATTGGGAGGAAATCCAACTCCCAGAGTCTTTGTGGCCAGGTCTTATCAGAGAGCTATTACATTTCCACAATTCTGTTGTTCTGAGTCCAAGCTATTGTTCAGGAAATGCTATAGTAGGTGTGTATCTGTGACTTAAAAGATATCATCATGAGAACAATAAAGCCTAGGAGAGGGAGTAATAGGGAATTGGGGAAAAGATTGGATAAAGGTCATTGAAAACAAATTTGACCAAAGGCCAAACCTGGTCATTCTGATTAATAGAATCTATTTCCTTTCTGAATGGGTGGTATGATATGATAGACAGCCAGCCTCAGAGCCAAGAAGACCTGGGTTTCAGTCCAGACTCTTACATATATTGGATGTATGACCTTGGATAACATGTGTTCAGGGATCTAGACAACTCTCCAAGACTCCAAGTTGCAGAGAAGGTACTGGGATGCGTTCGTATAAGAAGCTTCCTCATCTATGATTTCCCTATGCCAAGGAAATCACAGCTTCACTTCCTTTTATCCCTCTCAAGTTTCTTGCCTTTGTTCTTGAATAAATTCTGAGTGGCTCTTTCCAGTGTGTGGAGAAAAGAGGGAACTGTCTACAACACATAACATGGGAAGAGGCAAAGTATGGCCATACCAACTCAAACTGGTTTACTCTATGAGAAGAATCACAAAACTGTATCACTCTTCATCCATAGATCATTCTTTCAGATGTTCATTTGGCACACTGGTCTTGAAGCCAATTTTTTGGGGAAAAAATATCCCTATAGATTTATAAAGCAAAATTTCAAGAGCTTAGTGTGTTGACTTGACAAAGCTCTGGGAAGTCCCAATTTATTCAAGTTATGAAAATGCATTTTTAACATAAAAACGTTTGATGGACTCCTACATTTTTGTAGTTGTACTCTGAGTTTCTTCTGCTAATTAAAAAAAAATCTCATTACCCTTTCCCCTTTCCCTCATTACCCTCTTAGAGTATAAGCTTCTTGAAGAAAAAGACTGTTGGTTTTCTGTGTTTGTATCTTCAATGCTTAACACAGTACTTGTCACATAATGAATACTTAATAAATTTTTTCATTAATTCATTCACACACTAGAAAGTCAAAGTTTCGGTTACAGATCATTGGACCTTTTTTCCCCTCTCCCCTGCCCTCCATCTACCTTCATTTGACTCATGATTTCCCTGCCCAGATCTCATGGCTAGGGAACATATTAGTCTCATTGAATCCCCAGCGTCTTTCAAAGTATGGCTCAAGAGCCTCTTCCCATATGAGGTCTTTCTCAACTCCCCAGTTGTTAGTACACCGTTTTGAAATGACTGTTTAATTTGGTATGTATATACATACATATATACATATCTGTATCTGTGTACATGTTTTCTGCCCCCCTAGTAGACCAAGTATCAGCGACCTCTTAATTATCGAATCTAATAACCTTGTTTCAATGTTCTTCCTTATTAACCACTCTAGTACTTGACACTGTTAATCCACCCCACCTCCCCTTTCTGGATACTCTCCTATCTGGGTATTCATGACTTTGCTTTCTCCTAAATCTTCTTCCACCTGTCAGACCACTCTTTCCCAATCTTCTTTGTAGATTCATCATCCATGCCACGCCCATTAACTGTGGGCATAACCCACAAGGCTTTGTCATAGATTGTCTTCTCTTTTCTCCTTATATTTTCTTGGTGATTTTATCAGTGTCCATGGGTTCAATGACATGCGAATGCTCAGCAGACCCTATATATTCAACTTATTTTCTCTCAAGCTACAAGCCCACATCACAAATTGTTTATTGGACATTTCCAAAGGGATGTCTCCTAAGCATTTCAAATTCAACATGATCCAAACAGAACTCCTCATCTTTATCTCCAAAACCAATCCTCTTCCAAACTTCCCTTTTACTCTCCAGGGCACCACCATCCTTCTAATGACCTAGGCTCATAACCTCAAGTGTCCTTCTCATTTCCTAACTTTCATTTAAATCCAATTAGTTGCTAAACCTTGTTATTTTTATCTCTATTATATCTCTCAAATATACCCTCTCCTCTCCACTCACACAGCTACTACCATCATAATTCAGACCCTAATTACTCCTTGCCTGGACTTTTATAATACCCTCTCCCTCTTCTAATACAATTTCCTGAATTCTTTGGTCTATCTGAACTGGATTTCCTTCTGTTTAGCACAAATAATAAACTATTTCTTTTCTCTGCACTGATTGTCCCACATGCCTATAATGCACTCCTTCTTCCCTTCTGCCTCTTGGAATCCTTAATTTAAGACTCAGTTCAAGTGCCACTCTCTATATGAAACCTTTCCTGATTCTCCTAGCACACTCCTTCCCAGAACTACTCTGTATTTATTTTGTATATATGTATATGTGTATACATAATATCTATCCAAATGTCCATCTGTCTACCTACTATGGACCTATCTATCTGTATACATGTCTCCCATGTTAGGATATGAGCTCCTTCAGGGAAGATAGTGTTTCACTTTTGTTTTGTTTTTGTTTTTTTGCTTTTTGGAGTGGGGAGGGCAGGGCAATTGGGATTAAGTGACTTGCCCAAGGTCACATGACTAGTTTGTGTTAAGTGTCTGAGGCCGGATTTGAACTCTGGTCCTCCTGCCTCCGGGGCCAGTGCTCTATTCACTGCTCCGTTCCACCTAGCCTCACCCCCCCCCCCAGTGTTTCTCATTTGTATTTGTTTCCCAACACTTAGTAGAACAAAGGGCACACAGCAAGTATATAATGAATGCTTGTTAATTGATTGATTGAGGTCTCCTTAAAGTTAATGATAAATAAGAAGGGAAACATGATAAACAATTATGGGCATCGTCCTAAAAAGAACCTAGCACTTGGGAGAGTAGATTTTTAAAAATTTTAAAAAGGAGTAAACATGACCTCAGTGCTTAAAATTTTGTTAAGAAAACTGATTCAAGGGGGATAGTTATTCTCAACAACAAAATTCAGACCACCAAAAGCACAGCTTATTCTGATGAGATAAAGGGAATCTGACTAAAAAAATAAATGTGGATATGCAGTTAACTCAGATATATACATACACACATATAAATATGTATATATACATGTATACACACATATGTGTGTAAATCTGTATATGAGAGGGAGACAGAGAGACAGATGAGCAAAAGATGGAGGCAAAGGAAGAAAATTGAAGAAGAAAGGGGAAAATTGATAGAATTCTGTAAAAGTAATGGCGTAAACAAGAAAGGCCAAAATGAACGATAGCTCACATGAATGCTAAGGAAAACTCAAAAGGGCTTTAAAAAAACATGACTATATTGTGGGAGAGATTAAGATCAAAGAAAGGAAAGTAACATTACTTTGGATAGATGATGTGATCATAACACATGATAGAGAAGGCAGAATTACTCAACTGATATTTTGGTTTGTTTTCCCAACAAGAATGATCATCAGACTGGAAAGAATAGAAGAAAATGATTAGAATGAAGCTGGAATGGAAAAGATTTGAGAGGAGAGTTGTCTTCAATAATTCAAATCATTAGGTCTAGATAAACTCTATCCTTGGGTATTCAAGTAATCTGAGAATATGATTGTTGAACCATTGTTGCTGATGTGTGAAAAACTATGAAGAATGGGAGTGTTGCTGCAGATGTCTAAATATGTAGACACACATATATATTGTGTGTATGTGTGTATGTGTATACATACATACATAAGTACCTTCTTCTATACCTTTGAACTATAGAGCAATGAGATTGACTTTAATCCTCGTCTATGTTGCTGAAGCAGTATGTAATATTCCTCTTTCACAAAGAAGGGAGTGACAACTTTCAGTTGGCAGGCAGGTGCCCAAAGAGAACAAAAGCATCATTATCAGGAGAAATATTACATCATAGCTGGAAGACTCTAATGAGACCACACCTGTAGAACTTTGGTCTGTTTGGAGGGGAGCTTAGTTACAGACAGATTTAAGTCATTTGGGTGGATGCCAAGAGGGAAAGGAAATGAACATAATAAATCATGAGAAAAGATGTTAGGACTCAAACCAGACACCTCTTGCATACGTGACTGGGGAAGCAATATTACGTGAATAATCTAAATATTTCTTGATTTCTGCCTGCTATGTTGAAGAGGGATGCTTTTTGGTAAATATTTATCAATTTGCCCCCTGTCCTCTCTGACCTTGAAATCGTAAATGATTTTAAGATTGTGGTTTTACTAGATTGCACACTCTTTAAGGGTAAGGACCTGTGCATTACCTGAATTCTATAAAACTTCATCCGCACTTATTGTGTGGTTACTGCTTTTTTGTTGCTATAAATAAAAATGAAAGGGGAAAGTACATAGGGATGCACAAATCTGACTAATATTTATGATATATAGATTTCAAAGGATCCACAAAGGGGAATGGAAAAAAAATACATCTTTGTTTTCATCAACCTCTAACTGAAATTTAGCGTTTTCTTCAATGATATAAACATATTTTTTCTTAGAAAGGACTCTTATGCTTAATCATACTGTCAAAGGCATCCATTACACACACACACACACACACACATGCACGCACACACACAAAGAACCTCTGCTCTTTTCCAATTGACCTCTGACATACTCAACAAGTGGTCATCCAGACTTTGCTTGTCCTTCCAATGAGAGAGACCCCATTATTTCCCAATTCAGTCTATTTCATTTGGGGGCAGCTTATTTTAAGTTATTTTAAGCTTATTTTATTTTAAATTATTTTAGGAAGTTTTTCCCTATATCAAGCCTAATTTGGCCTCTGCAATTTCTGCCTATTACTCCTAGTTCCAATTGTCCTTATGAACAACCAACCAACCTTCTGTGGACAAGCAGAAAAAACCTAATCCCTCTTCCACTTTAAGACAACAATGTATTTGCCTTGAGTCTTCCCTTCTTCCTGGCTAAACTTTCACAACTCAACTAATTGTCATATAGAAGGCACTTTAAGCCTTTCACTACCTTGGCTACCCTTCTCTGGATTTTCTCCAGCTTATCCCAGCTTACCCAGATATGAATACAATATCCTAGGTGTGTCCTGACCAGGGCAGAGTACAAAGGGACTATTGCCTTATGAAACTTAAAAAATATTATTATGTCATCTTGAAAAATTTCAAAAATATTACATGAGATGTTTAAAATCAGTGTACTCTAGGTACTTCTTTTCTGTATCATGGACCCCTTTGGCAGTCTGGCAAAACCAATGGAGTCCTTCTCAGAATGTTTTTAAATTAATAGAATAACATACATAAAATTAAAAAGGAATCTAATAATATCAAATTCAAAATTTCAAAATATTTAAAAATTACATTAAATTAAAATTTCATTTTAAATCAAATTTTTATTTTCAAAATATTAAAAAAATAAATCAATAAGCATTTTATTAAGCACTTCATTTATTCCAGGTGCTGTGCTGCATTGGAAATGCAGATATAAGCAAAAAGGCAGTCCTTCTTAAATGACATAATGGATGTAAAGAATTTAGCAAATCTTAAAAGAATTATATAAATGCCTAGTATTAATATTAGCATTAGTCTACAATCACCAGGCCTCTAGGCTGATGATGACTTCATTTTCTGAGCCTTCTACTGAATTCCAGCTGAGCTCAAGCAATGGTATAGACTAGAAGAATACAATATATTGGTAGCAACTGGATTCTCCAGGAGGGGGCCAGAAAACGAACACACACACACACACACACACACACAAGTTAAAGTTTAATCTTCATTATTAAGGTTGTATTAAGTCTAGATAATAAAAATTAATTTAAAAAAGAAAGAAAAACAGTCCTTGCCCACCATGAGTTTGTGTTTGGGAGCTGACATGGGTTGGGGAAGAGAAAGTGTATCAGAGAGGCATGATGGGGAAGCCTGGAGAGTCAGGAGCTGAGCAAAACATAACTGGTCTAAACACTTTCTTGAAATGAAGGCTCTAGAAAGAACTCACAGACAGGAAGGAGGGCAGGGGACCAAACAGATGGAGGGACTGATCTTCTGAGCTTAGAATGCAACTCAGGCATGGTGTAGAAGTATGGAGAGTCAGAAATGGAGCCAAGAGAGGAGTAAGGCATTCACAGACCCCACGTTAAGAACTCCTGTTACTAGGTGAAGCATCATTGAAATTCCACATGTTTCCTCACTTAGGCCAGGTAGGGATCCAAGATGGAAAGGAAGAAAGGGATGAGCAGGAGCTGGGGAGAGGGGAAAAACAGAACAGTTTACTGTTACACATTAAAAGAGCCTAATGGTCTGGACTTACGGGCATTTGCCTAGCTTGGTGTGTGGAGCATGCCACTTTGGTGGTAAAAGGTGTAAAAGGCTCATGTTATTACATTTCCTGGCAGTGGGGGATGGGTAAAGCTGGGGTGGCACATTGCAAAGCTCAGTGTGCCTCTCCTGCCACAGCGAATGTGATGGTTTGTGTACATATAAAGCCTCAATATGTAGATGTAACCTGAGAACAAATTCTGAATAAATCCTCTGAAGACTCCAAGAAATGCCAGAAGAGACCCAATAAATGGATTTGACAGTGGGTCTGAGGAAAGGGCTTGTAGGACTGCCAAGTGACTTACAAAGTCTTTCTTTCTTTTCTCATGTGAATATTACCTTGGAAAATCATCTTCAGAACCATTGCCTTGGAACCAAATGAAGTGAGAACAATTTCCTTACTGTATGAAATATGAAATGACAACTGGGAGGAAAAAAACCATCCTGACTGAGTAGGTTTTGACTTTTAGGGGCATGCAGTTTTCTATTTACAAAAGATTGCAGCACAAAGAAAATGATATTCACCGCATGACTTTAGAGAAAAAAGCTTCAAAATAGACTAGTTAATAAAGTATGGAATGCAGCAAGAGAAGGAACTTTGATACCAAAACTAATTTATCCACATCCTTTTGTTAAATTATAATAAAGGATTTATGATTATCAGATCTTGTTCTGAATGGGCCTACCATCTCCAAGGGAAGAACACAAATCTCAGTAAATGGTACTATTCAGTTTCTTTGTCTGGCCCCAAACTACTTTCCTTTTCCCTCCCCCTCCAACCTCCATGTGTTCTAGATCCTATGGGACCACGATATTAAACCCACTAGTACTTTAGGCTTCCTGTATTCAACCACAGAGCACCTGATGATGCCCAGTGGATGGAAAATCAGTTTAATATGTCTCATAGAGTATTTATAGACCATTACATTAAGTTTACTACCAATGGACCAGACAATACTTCTGGCACATCTAAGAACTTTGTTCCAATTTAATTCTCTTAACTAGACTTTAGGCATCCTCTACACTTTGCTTTCCATAAGCCTCTGGATCTGTGATCTTAAAGATCATCTAAATTCCTTGCACATAGTAAGTACTGAATAAATACTTTTTTATTCATTCATTTATCTCTTCATTCATTTATCTTATCCAACACCTCCATTTTACAGATGAGTAAACTGAATCACAGAGAGGTGATATGATTTAAACAAGGACACACAGATGAGTTGCATGCCAAAAGCATAACTTGGGCTTTTTCCAGGACACTTTTATATAACTTGCACTGAAGAAAACATAAGAAATGTTTATTCTCTGCTCACTATGCAAGGTCACATTTAGGTCATCTTTGTGATTGCTAAGGATCCTTTTAGTTCAGTTGGTCACAAAAGCATTCTCTCTGAAGGTAAGAGAACCGAAAAAGCAAAAAGAAGAACAAGAACAAGAACAAGAAGAACAAGAAGAACAAGAAGAACAAGAAGGATAGTGTTGAAGACTAGTCATTTTAGTTTTTAAACTGAACTGAGAAAGGCTAGGATAAATGTTGCATAAATCTATTTATATATCAGTGCTAAATTAGTCAAGGGGAAATGTCCAGGAAAGAACATTAGAAAGCTGTAATAGATGCTATCCAGGTAAATTCTAGGAAAGAGGAGGACAGATGTTCAATTGAATGGCAGAAATGCAGAATTTTAAGGAAGGCAGGCAGACATTATCTCAAATGTCAGGGCGAGGTGTTTGGCTCAGTGCCGGAAGACTGTACCTGCCACTGAGAAGGAAAGTACCTTCTTGAAATGAAAGAAAAAAGAATAAATTGAGGATCAGCTAACCAGTCATTCAACTAACTTGCATTTTTTTTAAAAGAACTCACTGGGTTTTTCAAAAAATCCCCATCCTTAAAGAGCTTACATATTATTGGGGGAACGGCACATGAATATATACATATGTACATATATATACACATATATACATACATACATACATACACACACACACACACACACACACACACACACACACACACACACACACATATATATATATATATATATGTTTACACTGAAGCCCTGGGACTTCTACCTGGTGTAGGCCTATATGACCTGCCTAAGTCACATAAAGCCTGTGGTGGGAGGAGCTTGTTGAACAGGTAGACCAAGAAGGGGGGGAGCAGAGTCCAGAACTTGGTAAGGTCAGTTAGAACTGAGGGAGAGAGAGGAAGCAGGCAGTGAGCTGTAAGTGTTTATTTGTGGGAAGGCCCTAGCAGGGGGAAGGCTTGGGGATGGCAGGGCCCCCTGCATTGTTATTGTGTACAGATTTCTTTGTTGCTATGATGGATTTGGCTTTCTGGTGTTTGAATAAATGTTTTGGTTTTATCTTCCATGTGGAGAGTCTGTTATAATTTGCAATTCAGAATTATTCCAGCATTTTCATAGCCACTGTAGACGCTGTGAATATCGGCACTAAACCTGGATGAAAGAGGTAAGTTCTGATGTTCTTATCAAAGGCCAAGAAATTGGTTGGAACAAAATTAGACAGTCTGTAAAACTTAAAAACTTCTTTGAACCTACTGTCTCCTTTACTTCTTAACTAAATGTCAACCCCTTTTACTTTCAGCACCTTCTTCTGTAGGTGCTAAAGGGCAGAATGTTCTGTATGCAGATGTAGCCTCTTAAGGTCTGTGTTTTGGTGCTGTAGTTTTTCCAGTTTCCCACTTAATGGGAGGAGTAATAGAATGGTTTTCCTGGAGGTCAGGAAAACTATGTTTTCATGCTGAGTCTACCATTAACTAAATGTATAAGCTTAGGCAAGGCATTTCATCTTTTTGGCCTCATTTTACTCATCTATATGAATGTGTGGGGATGTACCTATAGGGGCCATCCCATGAAGCATATATAGAGCCTTACTTCCATCTCTTTCCTTCCAAGATTCAGGTTGTGTCAGGATTTGTTGAGTCTAGCTCTGGAGGGATGAGGTTGGTAGCCTTCTCCCCACCCTGGCAGCATGTTGACCTCCCAAGGCAGTGAGATCAGGGAGCCTTGACTAGATAAGCTTCTGGTGGTCTCTTCTGCTCTGTGTTTCTTTGCCTGATTGTAGGTTATTAAACAGTGATCCTGAGACATGTCTCCAATTGTAGGGGAAAATTCAAGAATTGGAGAGCTTGGAGATCTTGAGTCCATCAAACTCAGACTCTGACCTGGCTTTCTCGAAGGCATGAAACTATAGAGAATTGTTGGACAGTACAATACTGAGACAGAATTTAAAATATCTGCCGAGCAGTCCTGCCAAATGCCCTAGGTTTTGATGGTGTTTTACTGTGAGTCACATGTTATTGAGTCTTGTTTTCAATCTTTTTTGCTAATATATATTTTTGAAACCCATTTCTAATAAGCATTTCGTTTTTGTAGATGAAAAAAACAATTGTGCCATGCCTGATTCATATCTTACATTGAACACATTTTTTTATTCCCTATCTTTGGGGAGACCGTAGCCATGAATCACACATAATCCATATATAGATTTTCCCTGAGGTGCTAGAATTGGGGTTTAATGAGCCAAAGAGTATTAGAAAAATGATCAAGACCGTTTTTATAGGTGGTCAGGATCCTCCTGGACTGAACCCAGTTACTATTTATGTGAGTCCTTAGAAGAAAGCAAAAAAGTTCAGCATCCCATCCCCTTGGTGTAACAGTGAATATTTATTCTTGGGCATAAAAGAGGAGGAGAGAAGAATATGACTATGGAGTCTCTAAGATTTCTTCCTTCCCTAAAATTCTAAGGCTTAGCTAAGTTATTTCTCCTCAGTAGTGTCCTTTGAAGTCTCTCCTTCTCTCATAAGTCAGACGTTAGAGCTGAAAATCACTACAATAATTATTGAGCCCAACTCCCTCACTCACACAAGTTTGCTGATGGCCTTTCTTTTCTCTTCACAATCATTTCCTGACATGCTTCTACTCCTCCAACCCTCTCTAATATCAAAGGAAAATAGTCAAATAAAAACAATTGACATAGTCACCGGTTCTGGTAATGTGTGTGACATTCTGCCCCATAGTTCCTTACTTCTTTGCCAACAGGAAAGAGAAAGTTTCATTTTCTGCTCTTCAGAATAATTATTTGTTTTTCAGTTACTCAGAGTTCAGCTCCTTTTCCAGTAATCATGTCATAGTTGTAGCCCTCTTTACTATGAGGAAAGTGAGACTGGGAAAAGTTAAGTTGAGAGGTTAAGCTAAAAGTCAACCAACTAGTTAGTAGCAGAGCTGGAAGTAGAGCCCCAGGCCTCCTACTTGGTGTTGTAATGTTATTTTCATTACGCCGCAATGTCTCTCCCATTATAAGTTAGGTAATTTATATTCCAATATTCCATCTCCTCATTCCTTTTGTGTCTTCTGAAGTGTCCAAGGTGCCAAGAACCTAATCTGATAAACTAACCTGTGTTACTCTACTGAAAGGAGACTTTTAAAGGGGGACATTTTCTTACCCTTCAAGGCCCCTCTCTCCCTTTCCTGCAAATATACTTGAATTTTAACAGTGGCCTTTTGAAGACTGGTCTTTAAAAGAACTAAATTCTGGGGGATTATTTTGGGTCAGACTGGAGGAGAATATGGAGAATATTTTCAAAGAGGAGAGTACACATCTGGTTGTCCCTATCTTTAGTAAATAAACTAAGAAAAACTTTTGTGTTTATTTTATATGCCCTGCATAATAGTCCCCTCTACTTAGGTCCTGTCTGGATGATTCATAGCAGCACCGTGGTGACTTTGGGTTGCTGAAGGCTGTGCTGGAGGAATGTAATCTCTAGTTAGTCTGTCCAAGCTGGAAAGGCTTCTCATATGAGCTGAATGATGTACAATGTGTATCTTTGGACAATTAGTCTAACTAAATTCAAACAGCCTCTAGGTGATATTTCTATTTGGTCTGAGCCGCTCACAAAGCTATTCAGGAAGTCAGGAAAGAGCTTCAACCTGTCTTGGAGTAAGAAGAGTCCACCAGGATTAAATCACTTCCCACAGCCTTTCAGCTGTAAGAACCTTGACTCTGAATTCTTTGTGCCCTCTAGCGGTAGAGCAGCGGTTCTGTAGCTGGTTTTATTAGGTCGGTCACACTTTTTGCTACTAGCCCCCTTCTCTAGGTTTGCAGTTTGGAACAGACTTTTTTTAAAAGAAGCATCCTGTATATGTGCCTCTCTCTCTTTGTATGTCTATACATGTAAATATAACTATAGGCATGCACACAAACACACACAAATACACACACACACGTATCCGTTACTGCAAGTGGTGGTCAGGTTATGACAGCCAACAATTAAGTGTCTCCTGGGTTCCAGGACTGTGCTTAGCAGTAGGTAGAGTCATTTAATTTTTCAGCTCTAGAAAAGCATGATAGCGTAATTTTGTCAGTGTAAGGAACTCCCAGTGAGGAAACTCTGTCTCAATGCAGATGGGCAAGAGCTCCACCACTTAAAAGTATTAGAAAGTTACCTCTAAAGTGAAAGTTATTGGGTTTTTTTTGTCTTTTTGGAGGGGGAAAGGCAAGGCAATTGGGTTTAAGTGACTTGCCCAAGGTCACACAGCTAGTTGTGTCTGAGAGCAGATTTGAACTCAGGTCCTCCTGACTCCAGGGCCGGTGCTCTATTCATTAAACCATCTCCCTGCACCCCGAAAATTATTTTTCTTTCAATTGAATTTGCCCTTTGTCACAAGAAGCCCAGGAGTCGCTACATGTATCTGAATCCCTATCCCAGTATACAACAAATCACATGATGATAAACTTCATGGAGTTTATTTGTGTAGGTAAAAAATAAATTATATCATTCATACCTCAGTGCAGTGACTTTAACTATATATTGGACACAGACCAACCAGAATTTCCCAAAGCCAATTGGTTCATAGAACAATTTTGGACTTGAAATATACTTGCAAAGTTCACAAATGCTTATGACCCATAGGCAGAGAATCCTGTGGAATAAAGGGGAGTTGAGGAAATTCTGGAATGAAACTGAAGGGGTGAAAATCCATCCTTCCTCCCACTGAGCAACATGGTCTGGTAGAAAGAGAGGAAGAGAAAGGGAAAGAAACAAACATTTATTAAGTGCCTATTATGTACCATATTGAATGATTTATAAATTTTTATCTCATTTGACATTTGA
>CM053600.1:69624308-69647869 GCA_028646575.1 Pseudocheirus occidentalis | reverse complement strand
GGGGCAGATCAGCCAAACTGCTTTTCCTCCCTCAAATTTAGCTTGAAAGCTTCACTTTCACTGACCTTTCTCTAATGCTTCTTTTTCCTGGCTTGATAGATGTGGAGATTGCTCCAGATGCTGTAGATCTGCTCTCTGTAGACTCATGCTGTGGCTCAGCTCCTCCCAACCTCCCTGGGTCCTGGCCACGGTTTCGGTTTTAGGGCGGGCTGGTCTCAGCTCCCAGCCTGCCGAGATGAGCCCCTCCTGCAGAGCTGCCTTCAGTGAGAGGTGTGCTTTCTGTATTTTTGTGAGTTTGGGAGCCCTAAAATTTGTTTAGAGACGTATTTTATGGGTATTTAGGGTGGCTGTGTGGGAGCTGCAAAACTTTGCTGTTTCTATGCTGCCGTCTTGGCTCCACCCCCCAGAATCACCTAATTCTTAAGGCAGAGATACATGAAAAAGTATTTGAAGGTGTGATGGGAGGATCCCTGGATTTGTATTCAGATGACCTGGGTTCAATCAATTAATCAATAAACATTTATTAAGCACCTCCTACATACCAGACCCTGTGCTAAGTTCTGGGGATACAAAAAGAGGCAAAAGACAGTCCCCACCTTCAAGGAGCTTGCAACCTAATGGAGACAACATGCAAACAAATGTATACTAAGTAAGCTATATACTGGATAAATAGAAAATAATTAATGAAGGGAAGACATTGGAATTAAGAAAGGTTGGGGAAGGGTTCCTTTAGAAAGTGACATTTTAATTAGGATGGAAGCCAGTGAAGGTGAAGTTAGCAGTCCGAGAGCATGAAGAAGGGCATTCTAGGCAGTGAGAATTTGAAGATCTTCCCTGCTTTGAAAATATGCGCTGCCCTCTAATAGGCTGAATGTAATCACATGGACCCTGTGGTGTGGGAAGTTTGCTGAAGGGTGGAGCACAGCCCACAGAAAGCTGGGGGTCAGAGCAGTTTGAGACTAGAAGAGGGAGAAGAGAAAGCTTCTGAGGCAGACAGTTAGGGTTGTGAGTTAATGTGTTGGTTTATGAGAAGGCTAAAGGATGTTGTGGCTCTCTGTGCTGTTATAGCTTATTAACTTTTTTATTACTATGATGGAATTGGCTTACTGGTTTTGCAAATTCGGTTTTCTGGTGTCTTGCTTCTGTCTTCTATATGGAGAGTCTGCACTATACTGGTATATTTACAGTGGCTGTCAGTGCTATGAATATTGCATTGGTGCTACAGAGGGGTAGCTAGAGAATATGCCCAGAGCCAAGAAATGTAGTATTTTGTCATGAAACAGCCAAAAGACCAGTGTCATTGTATTGAAAAGTAAATGCTGAGAGTAAAGCATAAGAAGACTGGAAAGGTACAAGGAGACTAAGTTTTGAAGGGTTTGGGATACTGAACAGAGCATTTTATATTTGTTCCTGAAGGAAACAGGGAGTCAGCAGAGTTTATTGAGTAGGAGGGGGTGACCTGATTGAACCTGCATTTTAGGAAAATCACTTTAGTGACTGAATGGAGGATGGATTAGAATGGGAAGAGACTTGAGGTAGGCTGACGCACTAGTTATTGGAATGTCCAGGCTATTACATTAATCCAGGGATGAAGTAACAAAGATCTGCGTCAGAGTGGTGGCCATTTTGAAAAGAAGGGGGTGCATTAGAGATGTATTGTAAAGGTGAAATCAACAAGTCTTGGCAACTGATTGGATCTGGGAAGTTAGAGATACTGAGGCATCAGGGGCAGCAGCTGGGTGGCACAATGAATAGAGCACCGACCCTGGAGTCAGGAGGACCTGAGTTCAAATGGGCCTGAGACACTTAACACTTACTAGCTGCATGACCTTGGGCAAGTCACTTAATCCCAATTGCCCTGCCTTGCCCCCTCCAAAAAGACAAAGAAAAAGAGATACTGAGGCATCTAGGATAACTCCTAGGTTTCCAGCCTCAGGGATTGGGAGGATGGTGTTGCCCTTTTTAATAAAAGAGAAGGAAGGAGGTGGAAGGGAAGGTTTAAGGGAAAGATAATGAGTTCTGTTTCAGACATATTTAATTTAAGAAGTCTACTAGACATCCCATTCAAGATGTCTGAAAGGCAGTTTGAGAAGTGAGATTAGAGGTTAGTGGAGAGATTGGGGTAGATTTTAGAATCATTAGCATAGAGATAGTAATTCAATCCACTAGAGCTGATGAGATCAATAAGTGAAGCAGCATAGAGGGAAGAGAGAAGGCCTAGGTCAGAACCCTAAGGGACACCTGTGTTAGGAGGCATGATCTGGAGAAGGAGGCAGAAAAGGAGACAGGTTCGAATGCTGACCCTGCTACTTAGCGCCCCTGTGGCCTTGGATGAGTCTCCCTACTTCTCTAGGTCTCATATGTAAAAATGACCTAATTAATGGACCCTTCTAGCTCTAAATCTCTGGCTACAAAAGAGTTAGAAGGGACCTCAGAAATCATCTAGAAAAAGTTCACACTATAATATGCAGAGCAAGAATTCATTCAAGCTTCAACAACCTACAGTTAGGGGAAAGCAGTGGTTTCCTGGAACTGGTTCACACTGGCTTGAGAGATTAAATTTTTAGTGTGAGCATTCACACTTTGGAAATCAGCAAATGCTATAAATAAGATCAGGCTTGGACTCCCAGGAGCTATGTACCTTCTAACACAGCCCAAGATAATAAAAGCTAATGCTTTTTTGACTGCACATCAAATTGTTGACCCACATTGACCTGCCAGCCTATATAAAACCCCAGATCCTTTTCAGACAAACTGCCATCTATTCATACCTCTCTTCTCTTGTTGATATTTTGAAACCAAGTGTATTTATCCCTAATGAATTTCATCTTGTTATAGTCAGATCCTATGAAATGATTTGTGTTCTATGAAGTTAGAAGAGCCAACAGACACTGCAGAAGCCAGAAGAAAGACAATCACAACGTGTTTAGGGTCTTTCAAAAATGTATCTGCCAACCACAACCAGACTTAAGGTCAGTGAATGATTATACTGTTTCTCACTGCTCAAAACAGTAGCAACTACTTACGTTGAATTGTTACCTTTACCCTGGGCACCTGGCGTTATTGCTGAGAACACATGGGCGCTTCTTAAATATTGGTTAAAGATGAATTTCACAATGCAGGGAGTAGCAGGTTAGATGAAGAGTAAATAACACTTGCATCAGCTTGGGTGTAGCTTTAATTAGCCATGACTGTGAACTCATGCCATTATTTTTGCTCAGTCCTGATTTGTGAATGCTGGTGGAACCACCCATCAGAGTCTGAATGGTACATTGTCACCAAAACATGAACTTAGCTATTGACAAGAGTTACTTAGGGGAGATACTGAGGAGAAGTCTTAAAGCTTCTTGATGCAAGCTTACTATGAGGGTGATGCCTCCTTGTTGCTTGAGGGGGCACCTCTATCCACAGTTGCTCACAGCTGTTGGGTGGCAGCAGCCTTGGCCAGAAACACAACTCAAGAATTTTCTAAGCACAGATGTGCCGGCAATCACTTGAGTATCTTCCAATTCTATTAGATCAGTTTAGCAGCAGAGAACATGCTTCTGCCAATGTAGCTGTCACAATAGAGGTTTATATGGTAGGCAAACTAAAGAACAAAGACAATAGAACCGATGAGAGAAGAGCTTAGAGGAAGAAGAAAGAAGAGAATGAAAAGAAGTGATAAGATAATTCTTAGCCCCTAAATTATTGGAATCCCTTCCTACTAAGAACATTTTAGTATGATACAGTCATTAGAATGGGCTTCCTGAATATCATCTTACTTCTAGAAATTTTTTCCAAACTAAATACTCTTGGCCAACCACTATTCTCTCTGCTTGTATTGTTTTCTCTCAGTTTAGTGCAGTTTACATTAAAACACTCATTAAAAACAAAGGGACAGCTGCCTGGGAGAAAATTAGATCAATTTAAAAGCAAAGATTTTGGTCTAGATGTTGGAAGACAGAAACAAGATGTGTGTGTGTGTGTGTGTGTGTGTGTGTGTGAGAGAGAGAGAGAGAGAGAGAGAGAGAGAGACAGAGAGAGACAGAGACAGAGAGACAGAGACAGAGAGAGACAGAGAATATGAAGACTTTCTAGTTCATAACCTTTCAAAAAATGGAAAGAGGTACAGATAAGGTTCAACATTGTCTTAATCACATTTTTCAGTTGAGCTGCCTAGAACCTATGTTTAACAACTAAAATTTATTGCATTAACTATGTACAAAGGAAGAGAGAACAGCTGTCATAGGATCATAAAATGAGACTGGAAAGATAGGAGAGGGCTAACTTATAAAAAAGCTTTGAATGACAAAACAGAGCATTTTGTATTTGATCCTGGAAGCAACAGGAAATCAATGGAGTTTGTTGAGGGGTGTTTGTGTGTGTGTGTGTGTGTGTGTGTGTGTGTGTGAGAGAGAGAGAGAGAGAGAGACAGAGACAGAGACAGAGACAGAGACAGACAGAGACAGAGAGAGACAGAGACAGAGAGAGAGAGACAGAGACAGAGAGAGAGACAGAGACAGAGAGAGAGAGAGGGAGAGACAGAGAGAGAGAGAGAGAGAGAGAGAGAGAGAGAGAGAGAGAGAGAGAGAATTGATTGGGCCTGAATTTTAGGAAAAATCACTTTAGTGACTGAATGGAAGATGGATCAGAGTGGAAAGAGCCTTGAAATAGCCTATTGAGATTGTTGCAGTTACCATAATCCACACCTGAGTTGATGAGGGCCCGTATCAGATTGGTGGTAGTGTCAGAAGACAGAATGAGGTATTTGGAGATATCAATCAATAGGCCTTGTCAAAATATTTGATATGGGGGCAGTGGTAGAAATAGTGAGGAATCCAGGATGCCTCCTAGATTGCAATATACCATAATTTTTAAGAACTGAATTTTTAGTTCTTCTAAGAACTTAACTCTGTACCATGACTTCTAAGAACTTTGTTATTATTAGGACAGTTAGAAGAATTCTATATAGATAAAGAGTGTGGGAATAAATTGGCTATGTTGGGATGATGCAAAAAAATGGATGGACAAGAGAGAAGGATGCTCTGGGAGAAATGGGAAGGAATAAGAAGAAAGAAGAAAATTATCTCACATCAAAGAGGTGGCAAGGAAGAGCTTTCACAGTGAAGGAGGAAATGGTGGTAGTGTTAGGGCCATGCTTAAACCTCATTCTGATCTAAATTGGATCAAAGAAGGAAGTGTGTGTGTGTGTGTATGTGTGCACACGTGTGTGTGTATGCTCAACTGGGTAGAGAAATCTATGTAACCCAATGGGCAAGTACGAAGAAAAAGGGATAAGAGAAAGGGGAAGTGAAAAAAGAGATGGTAGACAAAGGAAAACAGTATGTAGAAGCAAAACAGACTTTAGAGAGAGGATTTTAAAAAAGAGAGAAAGAAGGATAAACAGAAGAAAATGGAATGAAGGGAAATGTAGAGTTTATAATCATGATCTCATCCATAAAAATGGAGGTAGATAACAAAATGGATTAGAAAAACAGAATCCAACAATATGCTGTCTACAAGAAACACACTTGAAACAGAGAGACACACACAGTTAAAATAAGGGGCCAGAACAGAATCTATTATGCTTCAGCTGAAGTAAAAAAGGCAGGGGCACCAATCATGAACTCAGACTAAGCAAAAGCAAAAATACACCTACTTGAAAGAGATAAGCAGGGAAATATGTCTTGCTAAAAGGCACCGTAGACAAAATGTCAATACTAAATAAACATGCACCAAATGGCATAGCATTCAAATTCTTCAAGAAAAAGTTAAATGATTTACAGGAGGAAATAGATAAAGTATTAATAGTAGGGGACTTCAACATTTTCCTCTCAGAGCTAGGCAAATCTAACCAAAAAAATAAATAAGAAAGAAGTTAAGAAGATGAATAAAATTTTAGAAAAGTTAGATTTGATAGACTTCTATATCTTCTTGATAGACTTTTGATAGAAAAGTGAATGGAAATAGAAAGGAATATACCTCTTTCTAAGCTGTACATGGCACCTTCACAAAAGCTGATCATGGTTAGGGTATAAAAACTTCATAATCAAATGTAGAAAAGCAGAAATAATAAATCCACCTTTTCAGATTATAATGCAATATAAATTACACTCAATAAAGGGACAAGGAAGCATAGATTAAAAGTTAATCAAAAACTAAATAATTTGGTTTTAAAGAATGTCAAAGATCAAATCATAGAAATATTCAATGATTGCATTAAGGAGAATGACAATGAGACAACATAACAAAATTGGTGGGATGTAGCCAAACTAGTACATTGTGGAAAATTTATATCTTCAAACATATATACATATGTATATATATACACATATATAATATACACATATACGTATATGTATATATAATATATAATAATATATATGATATATATGTATATATAATATATACATATGTGTATATATCATATATATATACATATATACATATATATATCAATAAAAGAAAGAAAGAAGAGATCAATGAATTGGACATGCAATTTTAAAAAAACTAGAAAAAGAACAAATTAAATGTCCACAATTAAACACCAAAATAGAAATCCTAAAAATCAAAGCAGAAAGTAGTAAAATTGAAAGTAAAAAGCCTGAAAAAAAGAAAGAAGAAAATAAGATGGCCATTATCAAAAATTAAAAGGTTGAATGTACCACCAATGAAGATGAAATTAAAGCAATTATTAGGAGTTATTTTGCCCATTTATATGCAAGTAAAACTAACAATCTAAGTCAGTAGTTCTCAACCTCAGTTCCTCATGTTATGGTGACCTCCAACCATAAAATTATTTTCATTGCTACTTCATAACTGTAATTTTGCTACTGTTATGAATCGTAATGTAAATATCCAATATGCAGGATGTATTTTCATCATTACAAATTGAACATAGCCCACAGGTTGAGAAATACTGATCTAAGTAAAATGGGTGAATGTGTGCAAAAATATAACTGACCATGATGGGTGTGCTAGGATGCTTCCCGATACAGGAGGGTGGGAAAGCAAGTTTCTCAGATAAGGACTTTGTTTCTCAAATATATAGGGGTGTGAGCCAAATTTGTTAAAAAAAAATATGAGTCATGTTTCAATAGATAAATGTCAAAAGATATGAACAGGCAATTTTCAGAAGAAAAAATATGAAAAAATTCTTTAAGTCATTATTGATTAAAGAAATGCAAATTCAAACAACTCTTATGTACTACCTCATACCTCTCAGAGTGGCTGACATGATAGAAAAGGAAAATGACAAATACTAAAGGGGATGTGGAAAAATTGGGACACTGATGCACTGTTGGTGTAACTGTGAACAAATCCAACCGTTCTGGATAGCAATTTGGAACTATGCCCAAAGGACTATAAAATTGTTCAGACCCGTTGATCCAATAATACCACTACTAGGTCTGTATCCTAAAGAAATCAAAGAAAAACAAAAAGGATATATTTGTGTAAAATAGTTATAGCAATTCTTTTTTGTTGTGGCAAAGAATTGGAAATTGAGAAAACGTCCATCA
Source organism: Pseudocheirus occidentalis (assembly GCA_028646575.1). Lineage (NCBI taxonomy): Eukaryota > Metazoa > Chordata > Mammalia > Diprotodontia > Pseudocheiridae > Pseudocheirus > Pseudocheirus occidentalis. The sequence goes on along the minus strand of CM053600.1, from coordinate 69,640,367 downwards.
GTTGGGGAATGGCTGAACAAGCTGTGGTATATGATTATGATAGAGTACTATAGTGCTAAGAAGACTTAAATTAACTGCTGCAAAGTGAAGTGAGCAAAACCAGAAGAACATTGTACACAGTAACAGCATATTGTAATGACAGTCAATAATGAAAGACTTAGCTATTCTGATAAGACAGTGATCTAAGAAAATAGGACTCATGATTTAAAAAATGCTCTCCACTTGAAAAGAGAAAACTGATGAACTCTGAGTACAGATTGAAGCGTACTTTTAAAACTTTCTTTGTTTCTTGCTCTTTATTATTTTTATAATGTATAATATTGAAACATGTTTTCCAATATTTCATATGTACAATTTATATTGTTTGCCTTCTCGAGGAGCAGAAGAGGGTAGGAAGGAGGCAGAATATTTGGAACTCAAAATTATTAATTTTAAATTTTAAAAATGTAATTCAAAACAATTTTGTGAAATAAATAAAATGCATTGGAAAAAGAAAATTGGAAGATTTTTAAAATTACACCATCATTGCCCTTATGGATGTTCCATGACTAAAAAATTCTGTCTTTCGGTCTAATGGAACTTTAGACTTTACATATTTATCAATAACACCAAGTATGTAAGGAAAAGAATAAGACATGGAGAGAGTAACACTACCAAATATTCAACATAGTGCACTAATTAGAAAACTGTCTTGCATTTCCAGTTGCCATATCCCCAGGGTGTGAGCCAAGGCTAGAATGGACTCCATGGAGGATTCTCAAGAGGCAATGCAATTCCCAAGAGGTCCATCTGCTGTAGGACAGAGGCCCAAACCCTTGAGTTCATTCCAACATAGATCCAGATCCTCAAAGGCATGCAAAAACTGCCTTTGAAAATTACCAGTATTTATGTTGTTGATGACCTGGTTTTGGTCCCTACCTACTGGGTTTATTTTTTATGAAGGTAAGGTACCTGTCAAGTCACCTAACTCCTGACCTACAATCAAAGTATTCTTTTGATCACATCTCTTCCCTTTTCAGAAGTCTGTAATTTCTCCTGAAGTCCCAAATAAAATGCCAGTTCATTTCTTCTGATAGTTGAGGGGTAGGGTGGATAAGGATTCTACTGTCTATTAGCCTTTCCTGATTGTTTTCATCTGGTACAGCTCTCCTAGTCTTTTCCTAGCTTTTAGTTGTTATGATTATCATCATGGCCATCATCATTGGGGGTCTTCTTCTCCTTCTCCCTCTCTGTCTCCTTCTCCTTCTCCGTCTCCTTCTCCTTCTTCTCCTTCTCCTTCTCCTTCTCTCTCTCCTTCTCCTTCTCCATCTCCTTCTCCTTCTCCTTCTGTCTCTTTCTCCTTCTCCTTCTCCTTCCCCTTCTCTGTCTCCTCCTTCTCCGTCTCCTTCTTCTCCTTCTCCTTGTCCTTCTCCCTCCAAACCACTTCTGCCCTCCAAATTCTAATTGTTTCACTTTGACCACCCTTCCTAAGCTAGTCTTATCACTACAATCCCTTTGGTGAACCTCTCATTTGGTAATACCTATATAGCTACAACCACAATGCATTGCACATTATGGATGCCTAACATATGTCTCTATTTAGAATTAAATCCTATACACATTTTCACATATCAATTACTTGTGTTTATGTTTGCTTTTCTGTGCCTTTTAGAATGGAAACTCTTTCAAGGAAAACTTTATTCTTTAGCAACAGTACACAGTGGATGCTGAGACAATGTTGTTGACAACTAACCAGCTGGCTTCAAGGGTAAGACCTCTACCAATTTTATTTTATGAATGAAATGATTGTTTCCATTTTTTTGCACAAACAGAACCTTAAAAATGAGTTTTCAGTTTAAGTCTTCAGCCCCACATTTGAGTTTAAGCTTTTGAGTTGGGTCACTTAGATTTAAAATGACTTTGTCAGGAAAAATACTTGTCATTTCATAGCATATTTCTGTCAAGTAAGTTTCATTCTTCAATTTTCAATTCTCTGAGGAGATTTAAAGACATAAAAGGTTTGAGCTCTGCCCTCAGAAATGCACATGTGACTCCTATTATATGAGCATTGTGTGCTCATCAAAGACTTTAATTTGACTTCACCTTTGATGGCTATCATGACCTTGAAAGAAAAATCTGAAGACTTCATTAGCTATTCCTTATAAAATAACTAACACTGCAGAATGAAGATTTGTAACTCCGTTTAATATGTAGTATAAAGACTTAAGATTAAACCATTTAAATTCAACACTGAAAGTTTGCTTGTGATAGTTACTTTATAACAACTATTTCTAGTTATTGATCATAATGCTAGATTGAGAATGCAGGGATGTAAATCAAATGGTTTCAGTAAACAATTTCAGAAAAGAGAGTTGAATCTAGAAGCTAGTAAGTTTGAGTTGCTAGCGAAATTGTACTACATATTATTTAAGTGATGGATGATGAACCTCTAGAAAAAGAAGCATCACATAAAGCATAATGACTTCATCATAAAAGCTTATTCGAGACTTACCTCCTTTCATTTTTGACCAGGCTACTAGACTAAGTTCCTTGAGGGGAGGGACAATGTCATCTTTTCTTTGGGTCTTCCATATAACACTTAACAATGCTTTTCACTGAAATAAAATTTAGAAAAAAAAATTATTCATTGAGTTAAATTCTTAACTGTTCATCTGATAAGAAGCTTTCTTTCTCTCTTTTTTCTTTCATTTTTTTGTTTTATTATCATTTTATTTTTATATAGCATTCACTTCTGAAAATATTCCTCCCTTTCTCCTACTCAGTAAGGCTTCCCTTATAACAAACATAAGAAAAAGATTTCTTTTTTCAGCATAACCATCTAACACTATATGTAACAGTTTTTATTCACTATCCCTCACCTTTTCAATGAAAGAAAGGAAGTAGATTTTCCCAATTCTTCTCTAAGGCTATACTTGGTCATAATTTCATTGCTTTCAGTTTCATTTCATTGTACTTTTCCGTTATGCCATTATAATTGAAGTGCATATCTGTTTCTTGGTTCCGCATACTTTATTTTGCATTAGCTCATACAGCAAGTTTTCCCAATTTTCTTGCAACTTTTCATATTCATTATTTCTCATGGAACAGTAACATACCATTATAAAAATCTGCCATAATTTGTTTACTAATTCCCTAATTGACAAACATCTACTTCATTTTCTATTTTTTTGCTACTGCAAAAGGGTTGTTACGAATATTTTGCTATAGATGGAATCTATCTTTTTGTCTTTGACTTCTTTGTATAGCAATAGGCTTATTGGACCCAAGGGTATGAACATTTTGTTACTTTTTTTTTTATCATAATTCCATATTACTTTCTAGAATGGTTGAGCCAAATCAAAGTTCCACCAAGAGCATGGCAGTAGATCTATCTTTATGGAGTCCCAACATCTACTATTTATTCGTCAATTTACAAAGTATTCAGGGCATCTTACAATTTTTAAAAATTCACTGAATTATTCAGTGGTAGCTTCAGTGGTTTGCAGTGGTGTATATGTGAAGTTTAGTATAAAAGGACATCAGACTGAGGGAAAGGTTTAAAATTTTCAGTTGTGTTAGACTACATAGATTACTTGGAAAATAACTTTTTTTTTGCTTTTTTTTTTGGAGGGGGAAGCCTGGGCAATTGGGGTTAAGTGACTTGCCCAAGGTCACATGGCTTGTAAGTATTAAGTGTCTGAGGCCACATTTGATCTCAGGTCTTCCTGACTCCGGGGCTGGTCCTCTATTCACTGTGCCACCTAGCTGCCCCCTATTCTATTTATTCTTTTAATTTAGGCCATTTATATTTTTGCACATATTCACCCATTTCACTTAGATTGTTAGTTTTACTTGCATATAACTGTGCAAAATAACTCCTAATAATTGCTTTAATTTGATTCTGGGAAATAACAGGAGTATTTCTTCTAGCATATCCCCAATGCATGTGATACTTGCTTTTGGTTTTTGATAGATACTTTTTATTACACTCAAAATGGTACCTCTATGCTTATACTTTGTTTCTGGAATAAATTAATATTGTTCTTTGTCAAAGACTTTCTGCATCTATTAAGATAACCACATTATTTGAATGTTTTTGTTTTAAATATGATTAATTATGTTCATTTTCTAATGTTGAATCATCTTTGCAGACTTGGTAGATATCCAACTTGATCATAATGAATGATGTCTTAGATGAATTGTTATAATCTGACAGGACTTTTATCTATATTTTTTGAAGCTATATTCATTAATGATATTGGTCTATAGTTCTGCTGAACTCTCCTTCCCTGGTTTAGATATTAGGACTATATTTGCCTCACAAAAGGAGTATGGTAATTTTTTTTCTTTCAGTTTTGGAGAACAGATAGTGTAGTATTGGTACTAATTATCTTTAAAAGTTAGAATTCCTAATCCCTGAGGACTAAAGATTCCTTCTCTCTCTCCCTTTGGTAGTTCCTTTACATCTATTTCTATTTCTTTTTCTGAGATTGGATTAAAATATGTATCTGGACTTTGGTTCATTTGGATATTTTTTATTTTTGAAAGTATTCCTGTTTTCCTTTTTAGTTCTCAGTTTTGTTGGCATAGGAGGTCATAATAATTACTTTCATTTCTTGTAGTTTTGTTGTAATTTTACCTTATTTCATATTTTGTTCATTTGATTTTATGCCCTCTTTTTAACGATGTTAACTTTATTAACTTTATTTAACTATTATTAACTTCATCAGTCTTTTTAAAGAACCAACTTTTAGCTGTATTTATCATTTCTATAATATGGTTTTCTCCCCAAATTTTTCCTTTAGTTTTTAATATTTCTTTTTTTGGTTCATTTTAGGTTTGCTTATTTGTTGTCTTTCTATTTTTAAGTGCTTTTTCAGCCCATCAATCCTCTCATTTTCTATTTTGTTAGTTAGGAAGTATTTATTGGGGGATTCGAACCCAGGACTTTGATTCTGAGTCTGAAGCCCAGAGGAAGGCCTTCTTTATGTCATTCAGAGACAGATTAATAAGACAACCTTAGAAGATAGTCTCATTATATTTCACCTGTTAATTCTAGGCATAACGTGACCTATAAGTCACATGGCACAACAGAATGGAAGTAGCAGCTTATGAAATGATGATTTCATCTCATTGATTTATGTTACCTTTTGACAGTATATAAACTAAAGGATGCTGTTACCACTTGGACAGGTGAAAAGTTCAATTCTGAGCTATACATTTTGAGGATCACAGATTTAGAGTTGGAAGAGTCCTTAGTGGTCATCTAGACCAATCCTTTTATCTTAGACACATGAGAACTGAGATTAGACACGTGGAGATTAATTCAGATACATGGGAATTAAGATTCAGCAACTTGCCCAGTCTCATACTTTGGTCCACATAAGAGTCAGACTTTGGACCCAGGTAAGATACTGTGACTCCAAAGTCAGTGATCATTCCACTCTACTGCCCTGCCTCTCAGCGGATCAAACTTTTTAAAGAGAAATTAATTTAATATTTCTAGGTCAACAGAGTATGTTCAACTGTTACGATGGTGTCGTTCATTTCTTTCAGTCGTATCCAACTCTTTATGACCCCATTTGGGATTTTCTTGGTAAAAATTCTGGAGTGGTTTGCCATTACCTCCTGCAGCTCATTTTACAGATGAGAAAACTAAAGGAAACAGGGTTAAGTGACTTGCCCAGAGTCTTACCAGCTAGTAAGTATCTGAGGCCAGATTTGAACTTGAAAATGTGAATCTTCCTGAATCCAGGCCCAGTATTCTATCTACTGTGCCACCTAGTTGCCTGTCAAGATAGTGATGCAAGGTGAAATTATCATCCCATAGGAAATATTTGTATTTGACTCAGGTTGCTGTCAGCCGTTAGTTGATGGAGCACTTCACGTGCTAGACATTATCTTAGAAATGACCAAGTCTAATATCCCCATTTTGCAGATGAGGAAACTAAGGGTCCATAGAGGTTAAATGACTTGCTCAAAGAGCTGGATGCCTGATTCCCACATTTTACAGGTAGTATGTGGCAGATATGGGATTTGAACTCACATCTTTTGACTCCAATTCTATCCCTGTCTCCACTGTGCTGAATTGTCTTCCACTTTCTCATCTGTCATTAATACTCTGCTAACATTTGTTGTGGGGAGGAGAATGGATTTTCCCATTTTCACAAGTGCTACTTATTAGCAAAGGATTTTTTTTCTATATTACCATGATTGATTTTCCTTTGTGAAGAATCATTTTTACTGTACCAAAGATAACTAGCTAATGTATGCAGATTCCCTTTTATGCCATTAGTATTATGCCAGTGAAGGAATTGAAACCATTTTATTATCAGTGAATAAAAGCTAAATTATTTTTTTATTTGAGAATTCTATGCCAGAGAAATTTTTTAATCAGACCAAAGAATAATTTTATTTACATGTGTCTAAAAAGGTATTGTCAAGTCCAAATTTAAGGTAATGAAAAGACTGAAATCATTCAAGGAGATAAATAATAGGACTGTATTTACATATACAGCATGGAGATTACTAATGTTGATTCATTTCTGAAAAAAATGTTTCAAGTAAACTTTATGTCAGCAAACAAATTGGTCAACCATTCATATGACAGGTTTTTACTCACTTTGACATTTATGACCAACATTGCTTTCATTAAAAGTGTTAGCATTTTGAAGATAAGGAATTATTAATTTCGATCAAATTTGCTGGCAAGACTTCAGCCCCCACATTACCATTTTGCCTTCTTTGCAGAAACTGTGTGACTGATTTTCAGTACCAGAGTGTCGAAATGATTTCACTGATCTATCTGAGATGCATAGTCTAGAATATCATTAGTTAATATGGATAGATAAATCACAGAATTTTGAGCTAAAAGGAACCTTGGAGATTGAGTATTACTTTCTCATTTGAAAGACAGAGAAACAGATACCCAGAAAAATAGAATCCCTTGCCCAGGTCACACAGGTGACCCAGGGTCTCTGATTTCATTTCTCTTGCTTTTTCCATAACATCATGGTGACCACAGAAGTGAACAGAACATCAAAAAATCAGTTAGTTCTTTCCCTAAAACCTGAATTTGCAGAGCATACGAATGATATGGTAGAAAGGGTAAAAAAAGTATTTCTTTAGGAATATGAGACCTAGATTCTAGTTCCCCCTGTAGTCCTATTGAAATCTGATCTCAGGTAAGTTGCAATTTTTTTTGAACTTCTTTTGCTTCATTTATAAAATGCAAGGAAACATAGTTGGCTCTTTTTATATCTCTGAGATCTGAGAATCTCAAATGATTTAATGTCCATTCCACATGACACATAAATAAATACATAGAGATGGGTCCTGGATCTATAATTTCACTTTTATTTCAAAAGGCTAGCAGCTAGAGTCTTGGACAGTTTCCTAGTTAAAGAACTTGCCTAGGATCTCAGAGCAAAGATGTGTCCAGAGCAGGATTTGAACACAGTTCTTTTTGGCTCTTGGGTAAGTGCTCAATCTATCATACCAAATTGTAGTGCATGTATGTATACACACATATATACATATATGATGTACATATATTGACTTCTTTACATGTATATACATATTTATCTGAAAAATTCTGTTCCCAAAAAAGATCATAGATGGTGTTGCATCCACTAGTTTAAAAAAAGTGAGTTAACCTAGTAGTTAATAAAGATGTTAGTACATGTTGAGGAACAGGGCCACGAGGAGAATTATGTAAGATAAATATAACCAGACAAGTAAGCTTGAGGTGATACTTCAGATTTATTTTAAGTGACACAGCAAAAAAGTTATTAGATGAACATCCTGAAGGGTAGAAGGATAAAAAAAATAATCTGTGGTCACCAAAATTTAGCCCTGGAACAAATGATGAATCAAATTATTTTTATTTCAATTGTACATGTCAGTTGAAGCTTTGATTTATTAAAGAGCCAAAGTTTTTAGGGAAGTCTTTTTTTGTCTTTATTAATTTGTTTATTTACGTTTAGTTTACAAGATTCAGTTCCACAATCCCTTGAGTTTCAAATTTTCTCCCCCTCTCTCCATGGCAGCATGCAATCAAGTATAGGATCTGCAAATACTTTCACATTAGACATTAGTCAGGTTATAAAGAAGGGTTGTAACAGGGGGAATGAACAATGGCAAAGAGGAAGCAAAACCAAACAAGAAAAAGAATGAGAGCAGATAGTTGGCTTCAATCTGCGTTCAAACTCTGTTCTTTCTAGTTCTTTCTCTGAATGTAGACATCTCTCTCCATCATGAGTCTTTTGGAGTTGTCTTATAACCCTGCGTTGCTGAGAATAGTCCAGTCTATCAAAGCTGGTCATCACACATATGTCGTGTCTGTAATTGTATACAAATTTCTCCTGGTTCTGCTCTTCTCACTCAGCATCATTTCCAGGTAATTATGAAGTCCATCTGCTCCTGATTTCTTATAGCACAATAGTATTCTATTACATTCATATGCCACAACTTGTTTAGCTATTCCCCAGTTGATAGGCATCACCTTAATTTCCAGTTCTTGGCCACCACAAAAAGAGCTGCTTTTTTTGTACATATGGGTCTTCCTCCCACTTTTATGATCTCTTTGTGATACAACCTTAGAAGTGGTATTGTTGGGTCAAAGGGTATGAAACTATTTATAGCCCTTTGGGTATAGTTCCAGATTGTTCTCCAGAATGGTTGAATCAGTTCACAACTCCACCAACAATGCATTATTGTTTCAATTTTTCCATATCCTCTCCAGCATTTATCATTTTCCTATTTTGTCATCTTAGCCAGTCTGACTGTTGAGATGTGGTACCTCAAAGTTGCTTTGATTTGCATTTCTTGAATCAATAGTGATTTAGAGCATTTTTTCATATACTTATAGATATCTTTAATTTCTTCCTCTGAAAACTGCCTGTTCATATCCTTTGACCATTTATCATTTGGGGAATGATGTGTATTCTTATAGATTTGACTCAATTCTCTGTATGTTTTAGAAATGAGGCCTTTATCAGAGACACTGGTTGTAACATTCTTTCCCAATTATCCACTTCCCTCTTAATCTTGGTTATATTGGCTTTGTTTGTACAGAAATTTTTCAATTTAATGTAATAAAAATGATCAATTTTGTATTTCATAATGCTCTCTAATTCTTGTTTGGTCATAAAGTCTTCCCTTCCTCATAAATCTGGCAGGTAAACTATTCCTTGCTTTCCCAGATTGCTTACAGTATTAGCCTTTATACCTAGATCATGCACCCATTTAGACTTGATTTTGACATATGGTGTTAGATGATAGTCTATGCCCAGTTTCTGCCATACTATATTGCAGTTTTTGTCAAATAGTGGGTTCTTATCCCCAAAACTGGGGTCTTTGGGTTTATCAAACAGTAGATTACTATAGTCATTGACTGCTGAGTCTTGTGTACCCAATCTATTCCATTGACCCACTACGCTATTGTTTGGCCAGTACCAAGTAGTTCTGATGACTGCTGCTTTATAATACAGATTAAAATCTGGTATGGCTAGGCCACCTTCCCTAGCATTTCTTTTCATTAATTCCCTTGATATTCTAGAACTTTTGTTCTTCCAAATGAACTTTGTTGCTATTTTTTCGAGTTTTATAAAGTAATTTTTTAGTCAATTGATTAGTATCTTAGGGACATCTTGAACTGAATAACCCATAGATATCTTAAAGTCAACATGTCCAGAACTGAACTTATTATCTACTCCCCCTACCTCCAATCTTTTCTTCTTCCTAACTTCTTTATTACTGTGGAGGGTACCAATATTTCCCCAGTCATATGGGATTGCTATTTAGCATTTCAGTTTCAGCTCCTCACTCTCCTCTGTTCTATCATTTCTACCTTCCCCTCAACTCTTCTATATGCTCATTTTCTCTTCTCACATTGCCAGTACCCTGGATCAAGCTGTCATCACTTCACACCTGGACCATTGCAAGAGTTTGCTAGTTAATCTCTTTGCCCCAAGTCTCTCCCCACCCCAATCCATTCTCCACTCAGCTGTTGAATTCATCTCCCTTTTCTTAAAAAATTTTTTATTGTGAACTAACATTCATCAGCAATATACAAAGAACAAGGAAGAGGAGAAATACGAGAAACTGAACTTCTGCACATGTAGTTTTTTTTTCAAACTTTTGTTTATTTTTAGTTTACATCATTCATTTCCATGAGATTTTGAGTTACAAACTTTCTCCCCATCTTTCCCCTACCCACCACCCCAAAACAGTGATCCCACTGTATACCCTCTCCCCCAGTCTGCTCTCTCCTATATCCTCCCCCATCACCCCTCTGACTTTCCGATAGGGCATGTATATCTTACTTTCCAGTTGCATGTAAATAATAATAATGATAATAATATATACATATATATTTAACATTTGATTTTAGAACTTTAAATTCTAGATTTTTTTCTCTTCCTCCCTTGCCATCCATCCCCATTGGAAAGACAAGCAATTCAATATAGGCCATACATGTGTAGTTTCGCATAACATCTCCACAATGAACATATTGTGAAAGACTGACTATATTTCCCTCCTTCCTATCCTGCCCCCCACTTGTTCTATTCTATACTTTGACCCTGTCCCTTTACAAAAGTGTGTGCTTCTAACAACCTTCCCGTCCAAGCTGCCGTCCCCTCCATCATCCCCCGTCTTATACCCATCCCCCCTACTCTCTTGTAGGGCAAGATACCCAATTTAGAATATATGTCATTCCTTCCCTAAGTCAAATTCAATGAGAGTAAGGTTGACCTATTCCCTTTTGCCTTCCTGTTCTTCCCATCCATTGTAACAGTCAGCCCTGAATTTATCTTCCTAACGCATGGACCTGACCATGTCACTCCCCTCCCTCTTCCCCTAGTCTATAAACTTCACTGGCTCCTTATCACCTCTGGGAAAAAATGTAAAATCTTCTGTTCGATTTTTAGAGTCACTTCATTACCTGGTTCCTTCCTACCTCTACCAGTATTCTTACATCTTTCTCTTTTCTGCGTACTCTGCTCTCCCATAATGCCAGCCTCTTTGTTATTCCTTGAATATGATGTTCCTTTCAGTGTTTCATTGGCTGTCCCCCTCTTGGTTTCTGTGCCATCCCTAATTTCTTTCTAGTCTCAGCTAAAGTCCATGCTTCTACAAGAAACCTTTTCCTGGTCTCCTTAATCTTAGGGATTATGCTCTGAGATTATCCCCTGTTTTATCCTGTAAAAATCTTGTTTGTATATAATTATTTGTATGTTGTTTCCATGTTAGATTGTGAGCTCCTTGAAAGCAGGGATTGTCTCCTGCCTTTGTTTTTATCTCTAGTGCTTAATACAATTCCTGGCACAGAGTAGGTGATTAGTAAAGGCTAGTTGACTGACTGACTGATCATAAATTCTTTTCATTTTTCCTTTGCTCCTCCAAAGACTGCTATTTTTGCTTAGGATTCTTGATTTTCATTTTGCTTTTGTTATGCATTCTTAGTTCCCATTTTCTATCATGATCTACACGATTGTTTAGGCTTTGACATGCAGGTCCTTAGTCATGGGTATTCCTATTATAAAAAAGAAACTTGACATGGTTGCATTTTCTTAAATACATGCAATGTTTCTGCTTCTCGGGGTAACTATGCTGGCTTCATATATTGTTGCTCAGTCATCTCAGTTGTGTCTAACTCTTTGTAACCCCATTTGGCAAAGATACTGGAATAGTTTGCTGTTTCCTTTTCTAACTCATTTTGCAGATGAGGAAACTGAGGCAAACAGGGTTAAATGACTTGCCTATGGACTATCAATCAATTAGCATGCATTTATTAAATGTTTACTATATGTAGGCAGTGTGCCTGGTGCTTATATGGCGACTGGGATACAAGACAGAAATGAACCAGTCTTTGCCATCATGGAACTTGCATTCTATCAAAGGAGATTTCACACATGCACATACATATTCACACATTTATATTTATACACACAAACATGTATGTCCACATACTAATATGCATAAATGTTCATATGTATTATTTACACCTGATAGTTGACAACATTTATTATTGATGACATTTGTAAAGCACAGGTCTGACCTTGCAACTCCTTATTTTAAAAACTCCAGTGGCTTCCAATTGGTTTCAGAATAAAATATAAACCTCCTAATTTGACTTTTAAGCTTTTCACCACATGGTCACAACTTATCTTCCCAGCTTCACTATATATTATCCTACTTTCCATAATCTATGGACAAGGAAAACTGACCTCTCTGTTTATTGGACATGGCATTCCTTCCATCTCTTAACTTCATGTGATTGACTTGCTGACCGCCATGCTTAGAATGCACTCCCTCTTAAACTCAACTCAAATGTCATCTTCTACAGGAGGCCATTCCTGATTCTTGGGAAGGTGTATATCATCTTCTTGGCTCTGCTCACTCTGCACGAGCCACATAGATCTTTCCATGCTTCTTTGTGTTTATCACACACATCATTTCTTACAGCAGAGTATCATCCCATCACATTCACATACTGTTATTTGTTTAGCCATCTCCTAATTCATGGGCATTTACTTTGTTTCCAATTCTTAACTATCACAAAAAGTACTGCCATAAATATTTTTGAGTATATGAGGACTTTTTTTCTTATCAGTGGCTTCCTTGGGGTATGAACCCAGTATTAGAGTCTCTGGTTCAAAGGTTTTGGACATTTTGGTCACTTTGTTTCCACATGATTATCAATTGTTTTCCAAAATAGTTACACCATTTCACAGCTCCACCAACAAGGTATTAGTGCACCTATCTTGCAACAACACCTCCAACACTGGCTGTTGCCATTTTGTGGGGATAATTTTTGTCGATTTGTAGGGTATGAGATGAAACGTCAGAGTTGTTTTGATTTGTCTTCCCTTTATTATTGGTGATTTGGAGCATTTTTTTATGCTGTTGTGAATACTTTGCAGTTGGGCTTTTGAGAACTGTTTTACCTATTCTTTGACCATTTTTTCTATTGGGGAATGATTATTACTCATATACACACAGATAGATATGTTTATTTATTTATTATTTATGGATATCAGAGAACTCTTATCAGAGAAATGTGATATGAAGATTTTTCCCCCAGTCAACCATTCACCTTTTTGTCCTAGATGTATTAATGTTTTCTGTGCAAAAGCTTATCAGTTTCAAGTAATCAAAGTGTCCTATCTTTAATGTTTTGCAATTGCCTTTATCTCTTGTTTGGTTAAGAATACATCTCTTACCCATACCTGTGGGAGGTAAATGATCTGTTTCTGCTCCAATTTTTAAAATGTGATCTTTAATATTAAGGTCATATATCCATTTAGAATGTATTTAGAGTATGACGTAAGTTACTAGTCTAAGCCTAATTTCTGACAGCTTGCTTTCCATTTTTTCCAGTAGTGTGTATCAAATAAAGGTTTTTTCTCTAAGTAACTTATGTTTTCTACTTTATCAAACACTGTGTTAATGAGGTCTTTTATTTATCAAGCTCTGTAAAGTATCTTCTCGGTGTTTTGATTAGCGTAACTTTTAAAAGTACAGATTAATTTGGGTAGTATTGCCATTTTTAGTATATTAGCAGTCTGTTCATAAGTACTGAATACTCCTCCCAGCTATTTATGTGCTTTAATTATTTATTCTTGTTTCACTTCATATTCTTACTTCACTCTCATTTCCCTTCCCAATTTTTCCTCTACTTCTCTTACTTGATTTTCAAAATCCTTTTTGAGCCCTACCATGACCTGTGACCAATTCATATTTTTCTTGGAGTGTTTAGATGAAGGAGCTTTGACTTTGTAGACTTCTTATGAGTGGGTGTTTTGATCTTCCTTGCCACCATAGTAACTTTCTATAGTCAGAATTGTTTTCCATTGTTCACTCATTTTCCTAGCCTATTACTTGACTTTTAACTCTTTGTTAAAATAGGGCTCTGCTTCCAGGGTGGAGGGTACAGTGTCCTAAGCATCGGGGGTTTTGTGTCATTGTTTTCAGAGATACTACCAGGGTTCTGTAAGTTTTCAGTTCTTCCAAGGTGGTATGATCTAAGGACAATTGTGTTTGCTGCTTTCCTGGCCTGTGTTCTGTTCTGTGAGTGACCACAATCACTCTCTTCTGCCCTGAGCTGTGGAGCGGATTCCTACTAATGCTCCTCCTTATCATGCCACTGAGATCCAGGTCTGAGACCTGGATTTAAGTATGGGCAAAGCAACAGAACCCTGCCTCAGCACTAGCAAAGAAACCCCTATAATCCCCTTCTGACCAGTTGTTATTCAACCCCCTGAGCATCTATGGGCTCAGAGCTCCAGAAGCATATGCTGCCACTGCCACTGCTGACTCATTGGCTCCCAAGACCTGCTCCTGGTTTGCTGTGGTTGGGGCTGTGCTGGCATGGGCTGTGCTGGACTGTGCTCCACTCTCATCCAGGTGAGACAGATCTTTCCTGCTGATCTCCCAAGTTGTCTTTGGAGTCTGTGGGCAGAGGGGTCTGGAAGCTACCACTGCTGCCAGTGACTCAGTCACCCCAAGGCATGCTCTGGGTTTGCACTGGCACAGTCTATGTTGGACTGCTCTCCCTTTTTACTCTGATGTAAGAGATCTTTCCTGCCAACCTTCCAACTTGTCTTAGGCTGGAAACTTGTTTCAGTCCATCTTTTTTTTGGGTTCTGATGCGCCAGAGTGATTATTAAGAGGTATTTGGAGGAGCTTGGGGGAAAGCTTAGTCAAATCCCTGTGTTTACTCTGCCATCTTGCCTCTGCCCTATACTTTAAGTTTTTAAAGAGTTCTTTGTAATTTAATGTGCATAAGTCTTTTATGTGCTTTGGGATGTTTAACCCCAGGTATCTGCAGTTATTTGGAATGAGATTTCCCTTTCTATTATTGCTTCTTATATTTTGCTATTATTATATAGGAAGCTAGGTGTCACAGAGGATAGAGCAATGGGCCTGAAGTCAGGAAGACCTGAGTTTAAATATGGCCTTAGACACTTACTAGCTGTGTGACCCTGGGCAAGTCACTTCACCCTGTTTGCCTCAGTTCCTCATCTATGAAATGAGCTAGAACAGGAAAAGACAAACCATAACAGCATCCTTGCCAAGAAGATTCCAAATAGGGTCATGACATTGCTAGTATTTCCAGTACTATATCAACTAATAGTGGAGAAAGTGGCTATCCTTACTTCATTGCTGTTTTTATTGCAAAATGTTCTAGAGCAGCAGTTTTTAACCTGTGGGTCAAATGACCCTTTCACAGGGGTTGCCTAAGACCACTGGAAAACACATATTTCCAATGGTCTTAGGTACCGAGACACTGCTCCTCTATCCATCTCCAAATGGGTCCACCCATATGCAGATACATCCACAAACGAGTATTAAAGGGTTGTGGCATTAGGAAGGTTGAGAACCACTGGTCTAGCGTATCCCCATCACATAAGATGCTTGCTTTTGTTTTAAGTAAATACTTTTTATGATTTTAAAAAAAAGGTTTCTCTATGCCTATACTATGGGATGTTTTGATTTTCAATGTGATTAATTATGTTCGTGTTCTCCCAATGTTGAACCATCCTTGTAACCATGGCATAAACCCCACTTGATCATAATGATTTCTTGGATAAATCACTGTAATCTCTTTGACAGGATTTTGTTTCAAATGTTTGAGTCAATATACATTAATCATATTGACCTATTGTTTTATTTTCATCCTTTATTTTTCCTTGGTTTAGGTGTTGGAATCATATTTGTCTAATAAAAGGATTGTAGTAGGGCTTCCTCTTTCTCAGTTTTTGAGCATAATTGGTGAAGTATGGGTACTAACTGTTCTTTAAGTTTCATAGAATATTTCTGTGAGTTCATGTGGTCCAGAGTCTTTGCCCCCTCAAAAACACAACAGGTAGATCCTTGAAAAAGCGATCTAATTTTTTTTCTGAGATTGGTTTAAGATCTTTATCTGTTCTTATGATAGTCTGTATCAGCAAGCACCCTAGCATACCCAGGGCAGCTGCTAGCACAGGTTCTTAGATCTGCTTTTCTAAAGGAAAGCAACTCAAAATGGGTTAATAATCTTTCTTTAATCAAACAAACATATCATTTATCTAGTTC
>CM053600.1:69573891-69623808 GCA_028646575.1 Pseudocheirus occidentalis | reverse complement strand
GTCCAATTACAAAGCAACAAGGTGTGGCCATTCCTCCCAAAAAAACAAGCTTCTCCCCAGGGGCTCCACAGGAACATTCTCAGAGCCACTTAAGCAAAGGGGCTAGGGGCAGGAAAGAGCTTCAGATTCCCATTACATAGTCTAGGTACTTTATACTTTTAAAGACATTCCTATATTTCTTTTTTGTTCTCAGCTTTATGAGCATATAAACGTACGTAACATATTCTGTTTGTTCTTTTTATTTCTTTCAGCATTGCAGTGATTTCATCTTTTTCATTGTTATTTTATTGATTTGATTTTCTGCTCTCTTCTTTTTAATCTGATGCGCAAAGGGCCTATCAATTTTATTAGTTTTTTTAAATCAACTTTTAGTTTTATTTATCATTTCTTTGTTTTTTCCCCCAATTTATCTATTTCTCCTCTAGTTTTTAATATATCTTCTTTTGTGCTTATTTGGGGTTTGTTGATTCTCTAATTTGTC
Source organism: Pseudocheirus occidentalis (assembly GCA_028646575.1). Lineage (NCBI taxonomy): Eukaryota > Metazoa > Chordata > Mammalia > Diprotodontia > Pseudocheiridae > Pseudocheirus > Pseudocheirus occidentalis. Next base: position 69,623,327 of record CM053600.1, on the reverse strand, counting down.
AAAATTTATACTTCAATAATTAATCTCTTTTTTCAATTTTGTTAATATATGACTATAAGGATATGATTTCTCTCCCTGAGGATTGCTTTAATTACATCCTAGAAATTTTGGTATGCTGTTTCATCATTATAATTTTTAATATTGCTATTAAACAATTTGTTCTATGATTTGTTCTTTAGGCCACTCATTATTTAAGATTTCATCGTTGTCTCCATTTGGGTATTGTTTATTTCTGGTCCCTGAACTAATTCTTATTCTGAATGTATTATGGTCTGTAAAGGATATATTGATTATTTCTTCCTTTTTTTAAACATTTGTTTGCAATATCTCTTTGTTCTAATACATAGTCAGTTTTTGTAAAAGTTTCATATGGTATAGAAGAATATATATATATTCTTTTGCTGTTCCATTTAGAATATGCCATAAGTCTTTTTAAGTCCAATTTCTTTGGAAATTTTCTAGTTTCACATTTTCCCTTTTGTTTATCTCTATGTTAAATTTGTCCAAAACTGAGGGAAGGATATCAAAGTCTTCTGTCACTATTGTGATACAGTTTATGACTTATTGAAGCTCAGATGTTTCCTTTATGAATTTAGATACTAAGACATTCAGAGCTTATAAATTTATTACTGACATTGGGTTATTGTCTGTGGTTCCTTTCAGAATATTATATAGTTTCCTTGTTTATCTCTTACTTTGAATATTTGTTTTTGCTTTATCTAATAACCTGATGGCAGCTTCACTTACTTGAAGCTTGGTAAAAAAGTTTTCCCATCCCATCAGCTTTATTATATGGAGATTTAAGGTTTATGAAATACTCTACAAATATTTTCTCACTGTAACCTCACAACAACTCTGGGATGTAGGTGCTATTATTAGCCCCATTTTATGGATAAGGAGACTGAAGTAGACAGAAGCTAAGTAACTGTCCTAGGATCACATAACTATTAAGTCTTTAAGAAAGGATTTGAATTCAGCTATTCTTGACTTCACATCCAGTGCTCTCTACAACATCATCTAGTTGTATTTAACTAGAATAAATAGTTGTAATACACTGTGCTAGGTTCTGGGATTAAAAAGATTAAAATGTCCCTGCCTGCAAGAAGCTAACATTCTATTAGAGGAAACACCACGTACATACACGAGTATATTCAGGTAATTTGGGGAGAGGCAGACACCAGACAACCGACAACAATAAAACCCACATACATACAGAAACCTCAAGTCTAGTGTTGTGGTAGATAAAAGATAAATGACTGAAGAAACAAAGGTTCTAGCTTCTGAGCATGTTGGTTTATTAAGCAATGCATGGCAATTGCCCAACAAACTGGGACCAGTCCTTCTCAGCTTAGATCTGGACCACAAATACATGGTATATAGACTTTTACACATTATAAATTACATTATTATTTTAAATTATAAAATGTGCATATAAAATACATTATTATTTTATACATTATACATTCATATATTATAATAAGGCAAATTAATTAAAAGGAAACAATACACCATCAGGTAACTTGATTTCTAATTGGAGGAATGATTAGGGACTTTCCAAATTGTCAGAGGCAGAGTAAACTCATGCAGTTTCCTGAATTTGGAAAAAGAGGTATCCCATTCCCCCCAAGTGTCTGTGAGTAATCAAAGGAACATGGAAACAATAACAGGTTGGTCAGTACAGGGCAAGTTTTCACTCCTTGCATCAGGTAGAGGTGGGGTGATCCAGTTTCCCAGCCACAGTAAGGCTAGTTTCAAACAATGCAATATGGTTTTCTCCCAATTCCCACAATGAATAAAGTTTTCTCACAAAACAGAAATTGGACCAGAACCATAATTGAGCAGAAACTAAGCTAGCTCCAGAATGGAGTCACAAGATGGAGCCAGTGTGGTTCACTCAGTTCCCACAATTAACTGCTCAGTGTCCTAATCTTCTCAATTCCCTCAGTGTATTGTAAGCAACTCAGCCACTATCCCCCAAGATTCACCCGTGGCAATTGAGGAAAAAACAACATGGTGTTGAATTTAATGTGAGCTGCGTATTTCAAACAGGTTTCACAATCCTCTCAGTACTGGTTTCACTTAAATTATTAATGAGAAACTAGTTGCACAGGTATGCAGAATGAAACCTCCCAGCTGTGTGGCGGTCACATGTGTAATCTAAAAGCTGGGACCCGTGAGGCGTTGGGAGTACGTGACAATCAACTGGATTTTTCTTTCCTACCCTCAGTTTCTCATATTTCTTTTTCTCTCATTCCTCCCGCACTTATTAGACCTCTCTCTCTTGGATGTCTTTAGATGACCGAAAGATTTATCTTCGCCAGTGCAGCAAGGAATAGCTGTTCTAGGCAGAAGTGAGATAACGAAGAGAAAAAGACCCAAAGCAACTTGGTTGGAGCAGCAAAGCCAAATTCCTCCCGGGAAGGGACAGCGACAACTTCCCCACAAAGGAGAACAGCTTGGAGTAGTGAAGTTAATGGTGAGTTTTCATCCCTCCTTGTTAGACAAACATACCACCTGTTTCATTACGGGAATGTATGTACTTTGAGTCTATAGCACCAGTGATAGAAATGTCTCCCAGCACAAATGGGTCAATTGTTCCGCCTACAATAGAGTTATGGGGGTGAGATGGGGAATCAAACTCATGCCACATCACTAACAGGCTGACCTAATCTAACACATTATAGAGACTCACATCACTGCTCCAACTATTATCCCTGTCTTGCAAGTCTACAAGAATTTTTTTAATCAAGCTTCTTTTGAATTAACTGTTCAGATGAAATGCTATATTTTGTCTCTCATTGGGCTTCAGTGGGAGTAGATCTTCATGCCATGATTACAGATAGAAATCTCCAACTTAGTGAAGGCAGGCATGATAAAATGGGAAGAATAATGGCTTTGGGGTCTGAGGACCTAGATTCAAATCCTTTGTCTGAGGCTTTTAATTGTGTGACATTAGGCAAGTTACTTAAACTCTCTGGATCTTAGGTGACTCAACCAAGGGATTGGACTGGATGACCTCTGAGGTCCCATCCAGCTCTTAAATCTGTGATCCTATAAAATAGTCTTGAGAGATGCTGTCACTATGAAATGCATCACATTGCATTGCCAATGCAATGGACCTCTCCACATTTAGCATAACTTGGTCTCAGGAAGGCTCTCAGGATTCTATCTCTGACCAGACCCATGCCTGAAATCTTTGCAATTTGATGAGACCTGCTCAAGGATCATCAAAGCAGACCTAGAAGGAAACAACCTCAGAAGACATCTAGTCCCAATCTCTTCATTTCCCAAATGGGAAAAATGAAACTCAGGGAGGTTATGACTTGCCCAAGGCCATATAGGTGGCAAGCATCAGTGGTAGTATTTGAACCCTGTCTTCAGAGTCAATGCTCTTGACTTTCCACTGTACCATCCTACTGGCACAGATTTCAAGAACCAAACTCACCTTTGTACAATGGGAGGAGGACTGTAATAGAGGTTAGTAATAAGACAAAGTAAAATAAGGACTCACTGATACAACTGTGCCTCTAATCCAGACGTTATTAACCAAGTTTTGTCTGTCATGGACCCCTTTGGCAATGTGGTGAAGCCTACAGATCCCTTCTCAGAATATTTTTTAAAGTATAAAATAAAGTACATGGGATTACAAAAGAAACCAATTATATTAAAATGTAATTGTCAAAGTATTATTTAAAATACAAATTCATGGACTCCATGTCAAGAACCTCCAACCTAGCCAGAGCAACTTTAATAATTTTTTTTTATTAAACATTTCCTATTTTCAGTTTCTCTGGTAAATCATCACAGCGCAAAGGTTATCCTGTGTTCTTGAAGGGTATACAATAGGAGCAAAAGTTGAGTGGAAGGAAGAAAACAGTTTTTACTGTGTATCAAGAACCATATGAAGCCCTTTATAGATATTATCCCCTGAGCCTCACAACAATCCTGGGAAATGGGTGCTACTGTTATTGTCCTTTTATAGCTGAGGAAACTGAGGCAGACTGAGATTAAGTGAGTTGCCCAGGGTCACACAGATAGTAAGTCTTTGAGGTTGGATTTGAACTCAAGGCTTTTGGACTCCAGGTCCAGTGGTCTATCTACTATACCACCTAGGTCCCTCAAAACAGAAAGGGAAAGGTTTAGAATTTTAAAATATGGATCTAGTTCCATTACATACTACCTGTGTGACCTCAGGTAAGTCACTTCATTCCTCTGATCCTCATTTCCCTCAACTATAAAATGAGGCTAACTAGACTCTTGGTGATCTCTTGCAATATGGACCTAGCAATGTCTTTCAAGTTCTAGTTCAGAAAAGCTCATCACTGGAAGACTGGACATTGAGCTGAAGAGGTTTTGTTTTTTTGGTCATTCCAAGTCACAAAAAGACCTACTAAGGCACAGAAAGTTGAAGTCTACATCAATGGAAGGAGTGGTCACATTTAAGAATTCTCTTATTTCAGCATTTTAAATTATCAGTTGGTAAGGGGAAAAAGTCACACCTAAAACCTAAAAATTGACAGAGATGACCAGCAGATGGCACCCATGTTAAGGAACCATACCATGTTTTGTTTGTTTGTTTTTCAAAGAAGGAAGAAGGGATGGTGTCAAGAGCATACTGTCCTTGGGACAAATCAGGGAAGGAAAAAACCATTTTATATTTCATGCTTGAGGACCTCAAGGCAATATTTTAAAAAAATATTCTTTTGGTTTCCCTACTTCTGGAACACTATAATGATTTCTAAAAGAAATTACTTAAAGAAATTAGAACTGATTAGGAAAGGCCAAAGATACTTCCTATAGCTTGTTTGAAGAATTATCAAGGAAATGAGGCTAAGGAAAATCTCGTGAATTTTAAGAATTGGCATAAATAAAAAAGGAACAAATTAAAAATCCCCAATTAAACACTAAATTGTAAAGTCTAAAAATTAAAGGTGAGATTAATAAAATTGAATGTAAAAAATCATTGAATTAATAAATAAAACTAGGAGTAGGTTTTATGAAAAACAATAAAGTAGATAAACCATTGTTTAATATGATTTTTAAAAGAGAGAAGAAAACCAAATCACTATGTCAAAAATGGAAAGGCTGAATAAACCACTAATGAAGATGAACTCAAAGCAATTATTGGGAGTTATTTTGCCTAGTTACATGCCAATAAATCTAACGATTTAAGTGAAATGGAAGAATAATTACAAAAATATAAAGTACCTAGAGTAACAGAAGAGGAAATTGAGTACATAAATAAACCTATTTTAGAAAAAAAATGAAGAGGTCATAAATGAGCTTGCTAAGAAAAAGTATCAGGATCAGATGGATTTTACAAGGGAATACTATCAAACATTTAAAGATAAACTAATTCCAATATTAAATAAATGAATTGGAATAACAAGTAAAAAGGGGTCCTACAATTCTTTTATGAAATAAATATGGTGCTGATACTTAATCTAAGAAGAGCAAAATTGGAAAAAGAAAATTATAGATCAATTTTACTAATGAATATGGATGTCAAAATCCTAAATAAAATGTGAACTAGGAGACTACAACAATATATCACAAAGATTATATGTTGTGATCAGGTGGGATTTATACTAGGAATACAGGGAAGTGAAACTATTAAAAAAGACTGATTGTATCAACAAAAATAACAAAAAACATATGATTATATCAATAAATGCAGAAAAAGCTTTTGACAAAACACAACATTCGTTCCTGTTAAAAAACACTTGAAAGCATAGGTATAAATGGATTTTTTCCTTAAAATAATAATAAGCATTTGTCTAAAACCATCAATAAACATTGTTTGTAATGGGGATAAGATAGAATAATAATATCCCAAAATAACATCAGGAATGAAACAAGGAAGCCCAATATTACAAATACTATTCAATATCATGTTAGAAATACTAGTAATAAGGCAGTAAGAGAAGAAAAAGAAGTTGAAGGTTGCAGAATGGGCAATGAGGTAATAAAACTATTTCTTTTTTCAGATTATATATTTAGAAAACCCTAGATATTCAACTAAAAATGCTAGTTAAAACAATAATTTCAGCAAAGTAGCAGGATATAAAACAAATAATAAATCATCAGCATTTCTACATAATACAAAGAAAACTCTCTAAGAAGAGAGAGTAAGAGACACCTCATTTAAAATAATCATAGACAGCACAAAATATCTGAGAATATATTTACTAAGACAAACCTAGGAACTACATAACATAATTACAAAATACTTTTTATACATATTAAGTCAGATTTTAACAATTGGGAGAAATGTTAATTGTTCATGGATGGGCAGAGCCAATATAATAAAAATGACAATTCTGCCTAAACTAATTTACTTATTCAATGCCATCCTAATTAAATTGATAAAATTTTATTTTGCTGAGCCCGAAAAAAATAAAAACAAAATTCATTTGGAAGTACAAAAGGTCAAGAATACCAAAGGAATTATTTTTTTTAATGTAAAAAAGGATGTTTAGCAGTAGTAGATCTTAAACTGTTTTGGAAAGCAGTAATTATCAAAACTATCCAGTACTGGCTAAGAAACAGAAAAGTGGACTCATGAAACAGAGTAAACATACAATACACAGTAGTAAATCATTATAGTAATTTTGTTTTTGATAAATGTAAAGATTTAAGATTTGGCGATAAGAATTCAATATGGTAAAAAAAAAACTGGGGAAAACTGGAAAGCAGTCTGGCAGAAAATGGGTATAGGCCAATATATTTACCAATTTACCAAATATATTTACAAAGAAAAGATCAAAATAGATATATGATATAGATACAAATATGATAAAGATAAAAATTTAGAAGAACATGGAATATACTATCATATTTATAGATAGGAGAAGAATGTATAAGTAGAGATAGAGAGCTTTGTGAGATGGATAGTTTTTGGTTATATTAAATTTAAAAGGTTTTGTACAAATAAAACCACTGTAACCAAGATTAGAAGGAAAGCAGAAAACTGGGGGAAAACTTTTATAGACAGTCTCTTGAATAAAGTTTTCATTTCTCAAATATATAGAGAACTTCATCAAAATTATAAGATTATGAGTCATTCCCCAATTGATAATTGTCAAAAAAATATAAACAGGCAGTTTTTTGATAAAGAAATCAAGGTTATATATAGTCATATAAAAAGCTCTCATTATTGATTAGAAACATGCAAATTAAACAATTTTGAGATATCATCTTATATTTTTCAGATTGGCTAAAATGATAGAAGGGGAAATGACAAATGTTTGAAGGGATGTGGAAAAATGGGTGGAACTGTGAACTGAACCAGCCATTTTGGAAGCAATTTGGAATTCTGCCCAAAGAATGCTAAAACTGTGTATACCCTTTGACCCAGCCATATCACTATTAGGTCTGTTTCCCAAGGTGGTCAGGGAAAAAGAAAAAATGAATATATTTTTAAAATGTCTATAACAGTTCTCTTTGTAGTGGCAAAGAACTAGAAACTGAGGGGATGCCCATCAATTGGGGATGGCTAAATAAGTTGGGGTATATGATTATGATGGAATCCTTCTCTGCTATAAGAAATTATGAGCAGGTTGACTTTAGAAAAACATGAAATAATAAAAAGTGAAATGAGCAGAACCAAGAGAACATTGTATAAAGTAATAGCAATAATGTTTGAAGAATAACTGTGAACTGAATTATTCTGGCAATGTAAATACTCAAATCAGCTACAAAGGACTTATGAAGGAAGTTGCTATCCATCTCCCAAGAAAGAACTGATAAACAGAAGTATGCTTAGTATGGATTTACATATATACACATCATAATATGTATATGTGTGTGTGCATGTATACACATATATGTCAAATGGTAACCTTTTCTAGTGAGAGTTGAGGAGGGAGGGGGCAGTTTAGAACTTAAAATGTAACAAAAATAAATAGAATTTAATTAAAAATTTAAAATGACAGAAATAAAAGAAATACAAATTCATCATGTATTTATTTCATTTTTATTGTATTTATTTTTATTTATTATATATATAATTTATATAGTATATATAAATTTATATATAAGTATGTATTTATATAATAAAATATATTTATATTATTTTTACTGCTGTTGCCATGTTATACTTCAGAGTAATAACACATCACTAGAAACAGAGTAGTTTCAAGGTAATTTGAGGGAAAAGAAAGTGCTGACAACTGGGGGTGGCGGGGGGAATGAGAACATCAGAAAAGGTTTCCTATATTGAATTATTAGGAAATCCTTTCTTATTTCAGGCCAAATTTGCCTCCCAGGAATTTCTATCCACTAGTGTTAACTTTTCTCTCTGAAGTAACTTAGAATAAGCCTCCCGCTTCCACAAGACCATTTCAATTATTTGAAGACAATTATTATTGTTTCCTCTTCTCCAAATTAAATGTCAACAGTTCTTTTGAATGTGTAAATGTATATAAAAGTATTCCCAAATGTAAAGCACCATACAAAAACATAAGGCGTTTTCATTTGTGCTCTTGTAATTGTTATTATTATATGATGCAATTTCAAATTCCCTTAGCATGCAGTTCACCGTCTTTGGATAATCTCTAGTTTTGGGGGAGGGGTTTAAAAATCAAATTCTTCTTGAACCTACTATGTGAGAGGCACTGACACAGGAATACTAGGAAATATAAGACTCATATCTTATACACACACACACACACGTGCACGTATATATCCTTGCATGTATATATCCTTGCTTCCAAGGAACTCTAGATGAGAACTATTTATAAGGGAAAGCTGAAATGAAAATGAAAAATAATTTTTAACTTTCAGCACTGTATGAATCTGGAACTGAACTATTGCACCTGAAACAGAAACAGCAAAGATGTTAGAATTCATTTGACTCATTCATTTGAACTAATTAAGCAATAATGGCTTGAGGCATTGGCATTTCATAGGGATTAATGATCAGCTGTAGAGTTGATAGTCTGTGGAGAAATTAAGGACCATTAACCTCTGCTGGTCATTAACTAACTCATTGGACATACTCATGCCAAATTAAAATTATTTCCTTTAATAAAAAACATTTGGGGTTTTATTTTTGGCTCTGTGTCAGGATATATCTATGCAAAATGAAATAGAAACTTAAGAGAATTATCTGGATAATTTCAGTCCATTTGTTTTCTTAATTATTTGGATATTTTAAGGAAGGATGCTCTTTTTTTTTTTACTGTCCTTCCATTTACAGTGCATGCACAGACATGTACAAGCCCAGTCACTTTAATGAGGACAAGGATTGTCTTGCTTTCATCTTTGTATCCCCAGCACTGACAAACAGTAGGTGCTAAATAAATTCTTATTAATGAGTTGCCTGGCTAGGATCATAACCATGCTGAACCATTTAGGGGCCATTTGGTGGTGTTTGGGCTCTAAATATGATACCATTGCAGAGTAATCTTAATGATTTTTCAGAAACATCACAAATATATTTTAGTAACAATTTTTTTTAATGCTTCCTTTCTCAAGTGTCTCTCTTTTTTTTCTTCTTGAGGGGAATAAGAAACGGGAGCATCAAAGTTAGGTGTAGGTATTTTACAGTAGGTGAAGTGTCAAGTCAAATGTCAAACTAATTATCACAGTTTTCCAACAGCTACTTACCCAGATTTAAGCCAGTGATGTTTTTTCCTCTAGAAATACTATTAATTGGATCAAAATTAACCTTGATGTAGTTTCTATTTTCCATAAGTGATGTATTTCCTTGATTCTCTCTCTGAACAGTTTAAAGATACAAGCATCTCACATTTTTAAGATAATACTCATTTTTTGAACTTAATTTTCTGGGTGTAACCTTCTGTAAGTTGTATTTTTTTCTGCTCTTACAACTGAAGTTGAAGGAGAGAATTTCATAATGGTATTATAAAAAGCAAATTCAAATTTACTTTTGATTCTGATTGTTTTAAGTACGTGACATTCTAAAATAATGACATATTTTGCTTGTTACGTAGTTTTAAAAAGGGAACAATATGAAGGGATTTTTTTTGGTAATTTCCTGATTTCAAATGAAGTATTATGTTCATTGATTTTTTTTTGCTCCTCCCCCAACTCACATTTTTACTCTTTCTTTTGATATACTGAGATGTTAAACTTCACAAGGTTTCATGGTCCTGGTCTTGATCATTTTTATAATGGTAAAATCTGTATTTTTGTATGTAGGGAGAGATAATTTTCTCAATATTAATCTCTGATAAATATTATATGGAATTGTTATGAAGGATTTCTTGTTGAATAAATGGATATGGCTGAACAAACATAAGTAAATATAAGACACCACTGCTCCACCATTTTATTAGTATTTAATGTGCCCTATAACTATTTCTAGGAGGCAGTTAGGTGACTCAGTGGATAGAGCATTGGATTTGGAATCAGGAAGATCTGAATTCAAATGTTGCTTCAGACACTAGCTATGTGACCCTGCTCAAGTCACTTAATCTCTGTCTGACTTAATACACTGGGAGAGGAAATGGCAAACCACTCCAGTATCTGCCAAGAAAATCCAATGCACAATATGATCCATGGGGTTATAAAGAGTCAGACTCTACTGAACAATTGAACAACAACAATAATAAATAACTATTTCTAGAGCTCTATCAGTATAAAACTCTGGAATAAGATCTAAAGCCAGAGGGACACTCAGAAATAGCTTTTTTACAGTTTTATTGACTCAGTGAAGACTATTTATGATATTACTGTGGTGCCTATTGTAATGGATCAACAGCTTGTTTCATCATTGGAAAGACATAGGTTCAAGCCCCACTTCGAACACTTTCTAGCTATGTAATCCTGGGTAGGTCACTTAACCTTTCAGTGAATTGGGCAACTCTCTAAAGCTCTGAGAAAGTGTTTACCTCCATTGATAAAGGGAAGTTCCCTGCCTGTTATTCCTTATCCTAATGAAATAAAAGGTCCCAGTTATTCTCCTCCCTCCCCAAATTACAGATATCTTAAAGCCTCTGTCCACACTGAATTTAGATATGAGGTCAACCTGCAAGCTAAACTCTCTAAACTTTCAGGAAATTATCATTTACTGAAGATGAACTCTGGTCCATGGCATGTTTTCCCAGAGCTTTGGAACCATTTTAAAATATCCTCTTAATTTGAAATATCTGGCAACTGTTCCCTATTCAATAATCAGCTCATAGGGATTTTTTTTCCTATTTCAAACTATGCCAACATATTTCCATAAACATCAAATATCTCTGCATGCATTTAAAGCATGTTGATTAAATCATACCAGGTAAAATTAAATGTCTCAAACTTCATGATTTTTAAAGTATTTAGCCATTGAATAAGGGCTCTGGCAACTTCTGTGTGGAGCATGGTAGACCTTTGATTATAGTCTTAAATTCACTGTTAGTATATACAATAATTGCTAGTTTTTACACACACCCAAATTGATGTGTAATCCAATGTAAGAAGGCCTAACACTTTCTAAATTATGTGATTTATGAGATGTCTTTTTTAGAGTTGAGGCCTATGAGAGATAAGCAGTTTTATATCTTACTGTTCATCAATGTGATACAGTAGAAAGAATCCTGGATTCAGAAGAGGGCTTGGGCTCGAATCCCAGAGATATCACTTACTATCTGTACCACTTTGGGCAAGTCACTTTGGCACTCTTTTCTCTCTTTCCCTCATCTGTAACCAAAGGTTTAAGCTTAGTTATCTTTGAGGTTTCTTCTAGTTCTAAGTTATATGATCCTATGACTATATAGAGTAAAAAATGTGAAAGCAGGTAGAAAGCAGATCTAGCACCAAACATATTTGCCCCAATCTGACTTATTTTCATTGTAATGAAAACATTTTCAATCTGCCTTGAGTTTTTAAGTTTCTTTGAAATATTGTTTCATTCATTCATTCACTCATTTATTCACTCAACAAATATAATGAAATGAACACCAGAGGCCCCCAGCTCTCATCTACATGACCCTAGGCCACTTCCAATGGACCTCTTGTGCTCTGACTCAATTCAGATGGGCTTGATGCTTCAAGATAACAAAACAACTTCCTTATTAATCACTAAATCAAGAAGAGCCATTCACTGACTTGTCTTTAAAAGGAGAGACAAATTCTTATCTCTCCTTTTTTCTTCCTCTCTCTTCAATGTATGGCTTAGAACACTTTCTTCGGTGGCAGGGTGGTGGTGGTGGTGGTGAGGAGAGAAACATTCTCCTCTTCACCCTTGGTAGTCATGAAGGGTTAAACAGGGAAAATCCCCATAGTGCAGGACCCTGGATCAGTTCTGGTAGGTCATGTATATGAGTAGCAACCATGACTATCAAAGTTGAAGAGGAGGTTTCTCTCCCTCTGCCCTACAGACCCAAAGAAGGTACTCCAAGCCACACACTGAAAAGAGTTAATTAGAAGCCAGAACTAGAATCAGTGGGGGGAAATTTCAAAGAGGTAACTTTAGTTTCAAAGTAACAAGAAATTTACAAGTGATAATTAACCCAAAGTGGAATAGTTTGCCTCAGAATGCTATAGATTTCTTCTTTCTAGAAATCTGTAAGTACAAACTAGATTGCTGCTTGGTAACCTTGTAGGGAGAATTCTTATTCAGGAATGGATTTGGCTAGATTGCCCTTTGGGGTACCTTCCAACTTTGAGATTCTGTGATTTTAGAAACAATGGATACTTGTAATAATTGACACACTGAGTTCGTGGGGCTTCTTGATGAAGCCTTCAGAACAATAAATCAATCAAGAATTTTTTAAAGGAAATACTAAATGCCAGGCACTGTGCTCAGCTCTGGGGGATACAGAGTCGAACATAAAACAGTCTCTGTCCTCAAGGAGTTTATAATCTAAAAGGAAGAGATTTGTTCCTATAGGATCAGGAATGGCTTAATGCAGAAGATGGTGCTTGAGCAGAGTCTTGAAGAAAATGGAAGATTCTGAAGCATGAAGGAAACACAGTATAGGCATGGGAGGCATGCCAGTCAGTTCAAAGGCACAGAGATGGGAGATGGAGTATCATGTACAAGGAATAATAAGAAAACCAGTATGGTTGTATTGTAGAATATGTGGGGGACGGTAATGTGTACTAAGTCTGTAAAGACAGGATAGGGTCAAGTGGTGAAGAGCTTTAAATGTCAAACAGAAGAGTTTACAATTGAATCTAGAGGTGATAGAGATCCATTCAAATTTATGTAGCAGGAGAGTTACATGAAAGGAACTGCCACTTAGGAAAATAATTTTGGCAGCTGGGTTTAACATTAAGTGGAATGAGTAAGACTTGAGCAAGGGAGAACAATTAGGAAGCTTTTCAATAGTGGAGGAAAGAGATAATGAGAGCCTGAACTAAGATGGTGGCTGCACAAGCAAAAAAAGAGAGACATATATGGGAGATTTTGTAGAGATAGAAATAATAAGATAAGGCTACTAATTTGGAAAGTAGATGAATGGATTGAGGAGTAGAGGCTAATGTCAAAGTGAACCTTGGAAACTGAAAGTGTGGCTGTGCTCCTGGCAGTAACAGGGAGGTCTAGAAGATGGGTTTCAAAGGAAAGACAGTAAGTTCTGTTCTGGACATATTAAATTTGAGATGACTATAAGAATCCAGTCTGAAATATTCAATAGGTAGCTTGTGATACAAGACTGACAGTCAGGAGAGGGAGTGAAGCTGGATGTATAGATATGGTATTCATTCATGTACATGGAGATAGTAATTAAACCTATGGGAGCTGATAAGGTAGCTAAGTAATAAAGTTGTTTTTTGTCCTTTGTTTTTTAAGAGAACCAGTGACATCATGGGGTGATGACTTGCACTAGAATTGAATTTAAGTGAGGCAGAATTGCACAGTCATCAGCCTCACTCTCCTCCAGATTCTTCAAAGTTCAGTGGCAGGACAAAAGTCAAGACATTGATGTCTGACCAAGCTTTAAGTGCTCTCCAATGCTCTCTACATCGTCCTTCAAGGCTATTGTAACAAATTGTTCGGATCCACCCATTCCACTGGGAGCAAGTCTTCACATACTTGGGGCAGAAATCCCCCTCACTCACTACTGGGTTTAAGGTCTGTCAGTTACCCTTAACCTAGTTTAACACAACTGCTGAGACAGTTTTACCAAGGTGAGCTCGCTGTATATGCTATAGCTTTTTGGAGTCACAGATGAGTTGAATGATTTGTTGGACACTAAATATTAGTGAGCATCCCTGAAAAGGGATTAAAAAGCCCTTATACCAGAGGTGCTAGTCTTTCCTTAACACTCTACATAAATTATACATATATATACATAATATATGTATATAAATACATATAATATATATATTTATATACATAAATATATAGAGAGAGACAGAGACAGAGATACAGAGAGAGAGAACAAGAACACAAGAGAACCTTGGTATAGATAATGGTGATGATGTGGATAATGATGGTGCAAAGGACTGAGAAGGAACATAAGACAGGTAGGACAGAAAGCATCACGTGTGACAATAATCTTTGCTTCTGCTATGTGTAGGAAAGATAGGAATCAATCTTAGAGAACAGTATTAGAAAGCAAATGGAGCTTTTCCCTCTGCAACCTGCTGTGTAGATTTTTCTTAGCATTTTGAGAGAGAGGAGATTAAGATGCCAATGAATGCAGCTAAAAGAGGAGTTATAGGAACTTTGCTCAGCAGGAAAACCAAAGAATTGTTAGAGTTAATCCCAGATAGTTTGTCACTGAATCAAATAGGTTGGGGGAGGGAGGAAAGAGTCTGAGGCATCTATCATTGAGTCTATAAGGAAAAGACATTAAATCAGATGGATTTTATCCAGCAAGGTAACTCACTGTGTCTTGGTTTATATTGTTTTTTCTTTAACTCATTACTTGTATATAACTTAAATATGTGTTGTTTAGTCATTTTCAGTTGTGTCTGACTCTTTGTCACTCCATTTGGCATTTCCTTGGCAAAGATGGTAGAGTGGTTTGCCATTTCCTTCTCCAGCTCATTTGACAGATGAAGAAACTGAGGCAAACAGGGTTAAGTGACTTGCCCAGGATCACATAGCTAGAAAGTGTTTGAGGTCAGATTTGAACTCAGGAAGAAGAGTTTTCCTGACTCCAGGCCTGGCACTCTATTCACTGTGCCACTTAGCTACCAAACTTAAATATAATTTAGTAATAATATTGAAGATTAGCTATTTGAAGAGTTCTATTTTGTATCAAATAAGATATACTCATATTTCAGATAAACTACATCTTCAACATCAATCAATCAAGAAGCATTTATTAAGTGCTTACTGTGTTCCAGTGCTGGGAATAGACAAAATTAAAATATGCCCTGTCCCCAAGGAATTTATGATCTCTTAGGGCAAGTCATGACACTAGTAGCATGAGGGTAGCAGCTTATAGGTTCAGTTTTTCAGAGTTAGGATCATAGTACATAGAGTTGGAAGGATCCTTCAAGATCCTCTAGTTTCAACCCCCTCCTTTTTCAGACAAGAAAACTAGGATGGTATGGGGGTGGGGGTGAGGGGAGAGAGAGCACATTTATCTAAAGCCACCTAGGTAACAGGTTGTGGAGCTGGAGTTTTGTATCTAGGCCCTCTGAACTCTCATTAAATATTATTTACACATTGAGATGGTGTCTTACATTATCATCTTGGGGCCATAGGTTCATAGACAGGCCTAGAGCTGGAAGGCGCCTCAGAAACCGTCTTCATTTTATAGATGAGGAAATAGATACTCAGGAGTTTAAAGTGACTTACCTGAGGTTACACAGGTAATAAACACTAGAGGTAGGATTTGAACCAGGCCCACTGACTCCAGAGCCATTGCTTTTCTACTGTACTATGATTATATGTTGACCTTACAAAAATCTAAACCTAAAGGGTGATGGCTGATTGTAGAGTCAGCTGATTCTAGAGGTTTCATTTTATAAAACTGTAAGCATGACAGAAATAAACATGGAAACATCTAAATAGAAACAAAAAGGGTGAAGAAAAGGAGTGAATCTGTGGATACAACAGGCTACAACCACATACATAAATATAAGCATAAGAAGGGCACCTAGATGGTGCAGTGGATAGAGCACCTGGCATCAGGGAGATCTGAGTTCAAATCCAGCCTTAGAGACTTAGCATCTGCATAACCCAGGACTAGTCACTTAACTTGGTTTGCCTCAGTTTCCTCATCTGTAAAATGAGCTGAAGAAGGAAATGGCAAATCATGCTAGTAGCTCTGTCAAGAAAACCCCAGCAGTGTGACATTCATAAACAATTGAATGATAAAAATATTATATAAGTATCCCCTGCCAAAATATTGTTTTACTGCAAAAAACCTGAAGTCTTCACTGCTGACACAACAGCTCTATTAAAGAAGGTCAGTTAGTTAACATATATTAAGCCATCTGCAACTTGTGGGACACTGTGCTAAGTGCCGAGGATACAACAAAAGGGCAGCAGTGGGGGGGGGGGGAGAATTGTCCCTGCTCTCAAGGTAGGGGAGACAACAAGTAGACAATGATGCAAAAACAAGATCAACACAGGATAAATCAGGAGTAGTTGCATAGGGAGGGTGCTAAGACTAACACAGATTGGAAAAGGCTTTTTGCACGAGGTGGGACCCTAGCTGAGACTTGAATACAGCCAGAAGGTAGAGATGAGGAGGTTCCAGGCTTGGGGGATAGCCCGTTTAAAAAAAAAGTTTGGAGTCAGGAGATGGAGGGTCTTGTGTTAAGGAACAGTAAGGTGGCCAGTGTCATTGGATCTCAGAGTGTATGGAAGAGGGGTAAGAAGACTGGAAAGGTATGAAGGAGTCAAGTCATAAACCACTTTAAAAAATCCAAAAAGAGAATTTATATTGGATCCCAGAGTTAATAGGGAGCCAGGGGAGTTTATTGAATGGGGGATGGTATGGTATGTGGTAAGACTTTCCTTTTATAAAGATCAGTTTGACAAATTGTGGAAGATGAGTAGTGAGAAACTTGAAGCTTCAGCAATAGTCTATGCAAGAAATGAGGAGGACCTAAACCAGGGTAGTTTCAAAGTCAAAGAAGAGAAAATCCTAGAGATGTTACTACGGTTTTAAAAAACAAACAAACCCTGAAATACCAGGACTTGACAACTGATTGAATATTGGGATAAGTGGAAAAGAATATTTGTTTCTTTATGCAATATTCATTTCCTTATGGGTTCTTTGGTTTATCTTTTTTTTTTGCCTTAATTGCTACTTCTAAAAACATCTCAAGTTAATATTAACTTTAATTTCATGAGAAAATTGGCAAAGTTCCTGGAAGACTTGTTTTCCTCTTTCAATTGAGGAAAAGTAATTTCATAGTACCTCTTTTCAGATTTTTCTAAAAGTAATTTCCAACAAATAACAGTGATTAGTACACTCTGAAAACAGAGTTCTTTGAAAACAAAGAAACACTGAACCAGAGTTGGGAACATCTTATATTTGTATAAAGCTTTACAATTTACAGTGTTGCCCCGGGTATTCAGTCTATAACGACCACTTAATAATTTATTCTAAAATCAAGTTTAGAGCTTGGTCAGAAATCAAAGAAGCCAAGGTGATCCACTGTATCCTGGATGATGCTGGAAGAGAGAGTAAGACTGATGAACAGCCCTGCCTCGCTTAATTCTAATCCAAGCCCAAGTCAAGACACCACCCTCAGTGTCATTGAAAAGGACGAACAAAAACAATAACAACTTTATTCTTACTGTCACACTAAAGCAGTAATAAAAAAAGCAAAGGGTATGGGGGAAAGGTCACTAGAGCTACTTAGATAATCTGGATTCAAAATTCTACCCTATAACTGTATGTTTGAGAAAAGAGAAAGATTATGTTTTCTGGAGTCAAAGAATTTGTATTCAAGTCCCGTCTTTGATGCTTAATAATAACAGTAACAGTAACAGTAATAGCTAGTATTTATTTAGCACTTTAAGATTTACAAAGCACCTTACAAATATTAACTCACTTTATCCTCCAAATAGCTCTGGGAGGTAGGTGCTATCACTAGTCTTATTTTATAGATATCCTTGTCTTACATTTTAGGAAACTGAGGTACAGACAGGGTCACACAGCTAGAAAGTGTCTGAAAACAAATTTGATCTCAGGTCTTCCTGACACACACACACAGAAAAATAGAAGATAATCCTGAGACAAACTCCCAAGGTTAAGGGGGATTAAGAAAGGCTTCTTGTAGATGAGACTTTAACTGAGAGTTAATGGAAGGCAGAGTGTCCAGCAGGGAGAGAGTTCCAGGCATGGAAGACAGCCAAGGAAAATGCCCCCATATCGTCCAGCCCAACCACTTCCTATATAGTGGAGGAAAATGAAGGATGGGAGACGTCGTGGTTTGTCAAAGGTTTTTGTGTGTAGTAGTAAGCAGCAGAGCCAAGATTCTTGCCTAGACCTCCTGAATAACAATCCAGAGCTCTTTCCACTCTTTTCAAAGCTATACCTGGAAGTGAGGACGCCCTAGATCCTGAAATAAAAATGACTAGAGTCTAAAGGGAAAGGTAATACTCTACCATAAATCCATGATAGTGATCATCATCTAAAAAGCATCGTCGATTTGGAGAGAACAGATTGCATGGAGTTGAGAGAATGATTGAAAAGCTCCGACACTAAGGTTATTCCAAGAGAGATGGAAATCTCCCAATGAGGAAATTCTGAAGACTAAAGCAGAAATGATGCTAATGTGGAAGAAAAAATGGGAGCTACCTAAAGAGTACAATGGGAAAGAATAGAAAACTCTTCAATTAATTTGTATTTTAAAAAAGATACACCTAGAAGGTGGAAGCAAGGGCAAGTAACTTGTAGCCAGTGCTATCTCCCACGTGCAACAATGTGTCTATCAGGTTATTTAAATACAGCAGAAAAGTTTGCCTCCTGAACTGCTTTAGGAAAAAAGAGTAGAACTCTGAGTGCCTCTACCGTCCTTTCTATCCCCCCACCCTTCTACCTTAGAATGTAGGTATTGCCAGGCTTTTTCTAGGCACTCTCCTTCCAATTCCTTGAACACTTCCCTTATGTCCCTGTTCCCCTTCCCTTCAACCCCATGTACTTCGTGGGCGGGGAACGTGCAGCCTCAAGGCCACATGTGGCTCTCTAGGTCCTCAAGTGCAGCCCTTTGAATCTAAACTTCACAGAACAGATTTGTCTGGATTCAGTCAGAGGACACACTTGAGGACCCAGAGAGCCACATGTGGCCTTGAGGCTACAGGTTCCCCACCCCTGCTTCTAGCCAATGCCATTGGCTCCATCCTAGAGAATTTCTCACAGGATTCCTGGAGTTGAAAACTGGAGAAGGTAAAAGATACAATTTGGCAGTTGAGGCTCCACTAAAAAGCCAGAGCTCCTTTGAACTCCTGTTTTTGGTCTAAAAAAAGTAGAAACCAAATTCATGCTCTTTCCCTTTGGGAAAAATTTATAATTTTATTTTTGCAGGGGGTAAGGCAGGGCAATTGGGGTTAAGTGACTTGCCCAAGGTCACATGGCTAGTACGTGCTAAGTGTCTGAGGCCACATTTGAACTCAGATCCTCCTGACTCCAGGGTCGGTGCTTTATTCACTGAGCCACCTAGCCACTCCTGTAAAATAGTTTTACAATTAGTAATATTCTCTTTATTCTCTTTCATGTAGCCAGCTCTTAGCATCTGAGAGAGAGAGAGAGAGAGAGAGAGAGAGAGAGAGAGAGAGAGAGAGAGTCTGTTGTCTCTTTTTTGTCCTTTCTGTGTAACATGCTTCACTGCCTTCTTCCCTAGGATTTCCCATTCAAAATAATGGAGTTCCCAAACCAGATGCAAAGCAGTTATGACCAATCGTTTTAATCTAAATTGGTATTCTGTACTAATCAAACTAAATCATAAACAAACCTTAAAGAACAGCTGTGTGTAACATGCTCTCTCCTGGGAGAAAGCAAATGAGCGCCATATAAAACAGCATTGCCTGCATTAGTCATTTTGTAGGGTAAAGTTTAGCAAAAAACTAGATATGCCTTTCACCTGGGTCTCTGGTGCTTTCATTGAACTTTGGTGGGAAAGGGAGGTGACTGCAGTGGAGGCCTGGTCTCTGCTCAAACACTAGTCCCACCTGCTGTCTCTTGTCTTCTCACACTCCTACTTCTCTCCTCACCAACCCTGGTCAAATAACCCACCAAGCATCTTGTATCACTCCTGTCTCTTTAGGCACATTTCAGCTCTCAGGAAAGCCCCTCCACCAGGCCAAAGAGAAAGCAGTGCAATTCATTTAAGACACAATTCCCTACAGGTCATTATAGACTGATAAATTTCTAGTCTAATAAGCAGAGTTTAACTCCTTGTATGTATACACACACACACACACACACACACACACACTTAGTAGAGGGAGATCCTTCCTTCTCTCTCTCTCTCTCTCTCTCTCTCTCTCTCTCTCTCTCTCTCTCTCTCTCTCTCTAATAAATAAACACACCAACTATACCATTTATTAGGTAGGAAACAGGAGGGTTTCTAGTACCTCAGTCTGGTCAGACAGGAAGACAGCTTTGGAGAGGTTAAATAAGAAGTTTTACTGTATTCTAGTTTAGTATTCTCAAATGGAGTTGTTGATAATGGGAACACCAACTTCTACAGCATTCCCTAACAACCTTTTTCATGTGAAGGGGGAGCAACTGTTTCAGTGGAGTCAACTGAGACAGGCACAGCTTGTGCACTCCCCTAAATCTCCTCAAGACTCATTGGGGGCTGGTTGAGGCAAACACAAATTCCCTCTCCCCCAAGCCTTGATTGGGGCTGATCAAGGCACACACAGCATTCCAGCTTGTGCATTCAACCCTAAGAGTTCCCTGTTCACTAATGATGCCCACCTGCATTATAGGACAACAGATAAAGAAGGTATATTGTCAACAATACTCTCACAATTTTCCATTACCTCATCCCTATATCTCACTGTGCAGTTGCAGTGGATGTATACAATTTAAGTACAAATGTTTATATTATTTATTATTATATAATGCTGTGCAAGTGTGGTGGAGATGCATTGAACCATGATCGTGAGAACTCATATCTAACACCTGGAAACAAGAAATTGTTATGGCTGTCAATCCTGGGAGCTAAACTATAAGAAAGAATAACAAAAATCCACCTTACACACACTACAATCCACCTTACTTACATTATCTGTCTGTCTGTCTGTCTGTCTATCACCTTAGCAGAAGGGGATAACAGGGATTACAAACTAAAGATGAATACAGAAGAGTAGTAGGCCGCTAAGTGGCACAGTGGATAGAGTGTCTCCCTGGAATGAGGAAGGCATCTTCCTGAGTTCAAATCTGGTCTCAGACACTTACTAGCTGTGTGACCCTGGGCAAATCACTTAATCCTGTTTGCCTCAGTTTCTTCATCTGTAAAATGAACTGGAGAAGAAAATAGCAAAGTTCTCCAGTATCTTTGACAAGAACACCCTAAATGGGGTCACAAAGAGTTGAACACAACTGAACAACAAATATATATGTGACTAAACAGCAATTATAATATTAATTATTAATTAATTAGTTAACAATTAAATAATTAATTAATAATAAACAGCCTCTAAGAATATTTTCAGGAGTGTGGAATCCCAGAAAATGTTCAGATTGTCAAGGAATGATAAGGACAACAAAAGGTCATTTTAAAGGCTATATTAGAGTTAAGAGGATATTCAAAGAAGGGGTAGAACCTCTGTCAAGGGAGGATAGAATGATGATAATGGACCAGAGTAGACAAGTGAAACTATTCACTTTATTTTGCTTTGTTTTCTCTTTAAAGAATGATCTTCAGAATGGGTAGGATGGAACACAAATGGTTAGCAGCGGTAGAAATCTAAGACAAATAAGGGGATAATCATGCAACAGTAACCTGAATGCAATGAGTTTAAGTCTTCATGTCCAGAAAAATTACATTGTGGGGGGCTGAAAAAAAACTGTCAGACACTGTGGAGCTATGTTGATGATTGTGGAGAAGAGAAGTTTTGCTAGACTGGATTTACATGAATGATTTGATTTTTCAAAAAAAGGAGGGGGTAGATCCTAGATTCTCCAAACCAGAGCTCAGCAAACTACTCCCACAGGAAAAACCTGATTTGCTACCTGTTTTTGTATGCCAGTTAAGGATGGCTTTGACATTTTAAAATAAAGTTTTGTTGAATCTTAAAATGACAAAACCACTCTTAACTAGCTAGCCATATAAAAACAGGAGGCAGACTGGATTTGGCTCTGGTACCATAGTTTGCAGATCCTTGCTCTAGACCAAAGCATTTCACTTCTAATCCTGGAAAAAATCTAGAACACTTGATTAAGTGGGGTGGCATATGAGCACTTGGAAAGGGGAAATAGTAATTACTAAAGGCTAGTATAGCTTCATCAAGAATAGGTCATGCCAGACTAATTTTTTCACTTTCTTTTTTGATAGGGTAAGTATCCTGACAGATTATAGAATGCGCAGACATAGCATGCCTATTGATAAAATGGAGAAATATATAATAGAATAGATGACAGTACAGTTAATGGGATTAAGGACTTACTGAATGACTAGACCCAAAGAGGAATCACTAGGAGCTTCAAACCAATTTAGAGAAAGTCCTCCAGTGGAGTGCTCCAGAAACCTTTCCTTACTCCTGTACTGTTAAAAAAAATGTTTTTTATGACATGGATCAAGGCATAGATAGCATGCTTGTTGAGATTAGAGATAGCATGAAATCTGGAAAAATTTGGATCCAAAAATTTATCAGTAGCCTAGTACAGGTGACTGAATTGAATAAGAAAAAAAAGTTCATAGGAATAATTGTAAAGTCTTAGATGTGTGTTATAAAAAATCTTTGTAAGTATGGGATGGAGGAGGGTAAACAACAATTCCTACAAAACAGATTAGGTGAGGGGATCTAAGGGGACTAAATTCAATGAGATTCAGTAGTATGACATGGCAGCCAGAAAAGTTTATACTATTCTAGGTTCTATTGAGGAAGAAATAGTGTCCCAAACAAGCAAATTCATAGTTTTGCTATACTTTCCTTGGTCAGGACACATCAGGAGTACAATTTTCTGTTTAGGTGCCACAATCTTGGAAAGTTATTAATAAGGTGGAGTCTCCAGAAGAGCACAGCTACAGCAGAGAAAGGACTAGAGAACCTTCTTTAGAAGGATTTGCTGAAGGAACTCTCTCTGTCCCTGTTTCTGTTTGTCTCTCTGACTCTCTCTGTCTCTGTCTCTGTCTCTCTGTCTGTCTGTCTGTCTGTCTCCCCATACAGATATGGACAGCAGTTTTGCTAATTCTAACTTGGAACTGATATGACTCTTTTACCTTGTGTTTGTAGACGTATAACACCTTGTGGTCCATAAACAACTACAATTTGCTCTTTTTCCTGGTGGGCAAGAGTAAATGACACAGGATGAGCACGCTTGGATGTGTTGCAATTATCTTTCCTCTTCCAAAACTTCCTGTTTCAGCTGAAGGCACCACAATCCACAGGCTTGCAATCTCTCTCTCTCTCTCTCTCTCTCTCTCTCTCTCTCTCTCTCTCTGTCTTTGTCTCTCCCCACCCCCCCTCTCTCTCTACTGCCAGAAACAGACCTACTGAGAACGGATATCTGATAGCAACAAGAAGAGAAAAGCTAGAAAAAAATCTGGCTAAAGAAAAAATGAAGGTTCCTAGAATCCTGGAAATATAAGGGGCTTTGGAAATAATTTTCTCCAACTCCCTTATTTAAATACAGAGAAAATGAGATGCAGAAAGTTTAGTCAGTCACTTAACAAGCATTTATTAAGCTGTTACTGTGTGCCAGGAACTGTGCTAAGTACTGAAGATTCAAAGGGCCAAAACCAAACCAAAAAAGGAAGTTCTTACTCTCAAGGAGCTTACAGTCTAGTGGGCAAGATAACATGCAAACAACTATACACAAACAAAATATTTACAGGACAAGCTAATGATAAAGGCACTAGCATTAAATGGGATTGGGAAAGCTTACTTTTAAAGGGTGGGGATTTTAGCAGGGATTTAAGGGAATTCAGGGAGGCCAGGAAACAGATATGAGGAGGGAGATCTGTCCTCCCAGATATGGGGACAGCCAGTGAAAATGCCAGGGGTCAGGAAGTGGAGTATCTTTTGCAAGGAACGAGTATTACTGGGTTGCAGATTATGTGGAAAGGAGTAAAGTATGAGAAGATTAGAAATGTGGGAAGGGGCCAGGTTATGTCGCATTTTAAAAACCACTGAGAATATTTAATATTTGATCTTGGAGGTAATAGAGATCCAGAATGATGAATAATGTGAATAATAAGTTATAATAGAGGCATACATAATTTTATTGCACTTCACAGATATTGGGGGGGTGGAGGGTGGGTAGGGTGAGTGTGTGTGTGTTATTTAGGTTTTGTTTGGTGGGGTTTTTTTGCTTCAGTTTGTATATTTGTTTGAACAAACTGAAGATTTGTGGTAACTCTGTGTCAAACAAGTCTATTGGCATCATTTTTCCAATAGCATGGGCTCACATCATGTCTCTGTGTCACATTTTGGCAATTCTCTCAATAGGACAAACTTTTTCATTATTATTGTATCTGTTATGATAAGCTGTGATCAGTGATCTGTGATGTTACTATTGCAATTGTTTTGGGATGCCACAAACCACACCCACATAAGATGGCAAACTTAATTGATAAATTAAATTTGATATAATAATAATTTTAATATATAATAATATTAATAATAAATAACTAATAATGAAAATTAAATAATAAATAATAAAATTAATAATAATATAATAAGTTTAAATAAATTAAAAAATAAATTGATAAATTGTGTGTGTTCTGACTACACTTGCCCTTCCTGTCTCTCTGCCTTTTCTTGGGCTTCCCTGTTTCTTGAGCCACAAAAATATTGAAATTAGGCCAGTTAATAACCCTATAATGGCCTCTAAATATTCAAGCAAAAAGATGAGTCAACTGATGTGGTAAACTTCATTGTTATCCTAATTTAAGACATCCATTCCAATTTTCAAATACCACCACTTTGATCAGTCAACACTTATCAACACTGAGGCAAGATCCTCTACCATAAAAGATTATAACTCACTGAAGGCTCAGGTGATGGTTAGCATTTTTTTTTATGATTCAGTATCTTTAAATTAAAGTGTGTTCATTTTTTAAAGATATGAACTATAGTATATTGTAAACATAACTTTTATTTGCACTGGGAAACCAAAAAAATTGTGTGGCTCAGTTTATTGCAATATTTGCTTTATTGCAACATTCTGGAACCAAACTACAATATCTCTAGGGTATGCCTGTAATGAACTCACCCAAGATTATAAAACAAGTTAGTGGCAGAATTAGAACCAGAGCCCAGGTCTTTTGGCTCCTAATCTTTTTCAGTTTTTCATGCTTCTTTTTCTATCAGGCTGTTCCCTTTTGAGTTAGAACAAATAACCTGATATACATCATTAGTCCTAAGGACCATTACTGTCTAGGACAATTATTGACATCTATAATGATAATTCCAAGTCATTAAGTAGTATGTCCAATATACTCTATTTAGTAAGGCAAGGGATTATAAAGTATAATTAATAAACATTCTTCACTCAAAATTGTAGTTTTTTTTAGACTTTCAGCAGTTTAAACAGTATGTTTTTAGAAAATTTACTCATCCAGACCTCCTCATATCCTATGATACTGGATAAAAGTGTAATAATTATAGTATTGGATCTACAGCCTTTAAAAATAAAAATTAAAAATTGCAATAGCCTACTTTTACACAAGGTGGCAGATGTGTTTTTCCTTTGGCCTTTCACTACAAGCAGTCTACATCAGCCCTTTACATATTCCAAATTGAACTGTGATCTAGTGTCTCTTTTCCCTTTGACAAAATTTTACAACTTACTGGTACCTTTGCAAAGGCTACAGTGATATCATGTGACTAAAATTTATTCAATAGTTCTTTTCTATAGAAGTCACAGCGGACTCGACTCATTTAAATCTTTCTTATGTCTATTGTTTCCTTAAGTTTCCTTCTAGCTCCATACTTTAATATTCTAAGTAAAAACCACAGTAGGCTATAGAAATTTGGATTGACTGACATATACTTGTTCTTCTAATCAGAGAATTTCTGACAAAAAGGACAAATAACATGATTTAATGGTAATTCCTGTTAGCTTCAAAATCGTAATGG
Source organism: Pseudocheirus occidentalis (assembly GCA_028646575.1). Lineage (NCBI taxonomy): Eukaryota > Metazoa > Chordata > Mammalia > Diprotodontia > Pseudocheiridae > Pseudocheirus > Pseudocheirus occidentalis. The sequence goes on along the minus strand of CM053600.1, from coordinate 69,597,208 downwards.
TGCATTTTCATAGTAAAGAAAGAGGGGGAATTTTACTTTACATATAAAAATTTTAACAGCCCACTCATTCTTTGTATCAGTCTGCCAGAACTGTCTGCTTTAAGAGTCTAAATGATACATTTCCAGGACTATTTTTAGTTGAAATAGAAGTACTTTTTTCATGTTAAGGAACTAACTTATTTTCATTTTCCTTCTTTTGTATTCCACTAGCCTACAATTTATATCTTTCCTAATCAGTCATATTTTTGGCAAATAACCTCCTAAGTACTTTTCACCAACTCTAAAGAGTAATAAATACTTGGTTTCCTCTAGGTCTCCAAAGGACTATGTTAAGTTTCATGCAGGTTACACTACCATGTAATCTAGGGTCAGAAATTAACTATAGATAATTGAAACTACTCAATTTTACTAACCAGCTTCATTCTGGGATGACTTATCAAGGGATCTGGATTTCTAATCATAGAGTCCTGGTTCAAGTCCCAGCCTTTGTTCAAATCTTAGCCCAGTCACTTTCTTATATGGATTATACCAAGCAAATCACTTGACCTCTCTGAGCCTCAGTTTCCTGACCTGTAAAACTCCCTTCCTATTCTAAGTCTATGATCCTAAAGTCTTACGCTATAATTATATATAGTACGAATAATTATCTTTATCTCCCCTGTTAAAGAAAGGTGCTAGAGGTTAGGAATTGCATCTCATTCAATAATGTGCACTTTATACATAAATGATTGTAAAGATTATTTATTGAATTAATTAACCAATTAATAAGATGTGTGCATTTGAATAAATCACTGAATTAGTAAGATATATATATTTATGAGTTACTTAACTTCATCACACATTTTACTAACATTAAAATAAATTACATATTTTTCCTTAGGAGGGGAAAAAAATCTTTGTTTCTAATCTCATTTTAATTAATTCCTCAAAGATATCTCATCCAAGTGGCTTTAAAATAATGTTTTGTTGCATTAATTTTAAAATGAGGAAAATTCCTAAACAACTCAAATTAATTGGCTCAAATCCAGTCAAAGTATACTTATGGCATTTAGGATTTGAGTGGTTTCATACTTGACAAGTGCACTTGAAACTCTTTACCATTATCCAGCTGTGGCCTGATTTTATGTTAGTGGAAACTAAGCTGGAGCAGAGCTGAGGTGAGTATGCTCTAAACAAAGGGTCACAATGCATCCCAGCATTCTTAGTGTCTGCTATAATATTTAAACCTTAAGAAATTCAATTCACAGAATCACAAGATCTCAGACTTAGAATGTAAAACAGGCCACTTTAGTACAACTGTATCTGAACAAGAATTTCCTCTATAACATAATTAGTAAGTGGTCATCTATCCCTTGTTTGAATACCTCCAGTGAAAGCTCCAGTTTGAATACCTCTGCCTCACAAAGCAGTTGATTCCACTTCAGCATAACTAATTGTTAGGAAGTTTTTTCTTTACATCAAGCTTAAAACTTACTCTTTGCCATTTCCATCCAGTATTAGTTTTGTCCTCTAGAGCCAAGAAAAACAAATGCAACCCCTTGACACCCACCACTTGAAAATATCATGCCCTTTCTAATAGATCATGTCTTCGCTTCTCTTCTCCAGGACATTCCCTAGTCCTTCAAATTACCTTCATATGGTATGATTTCAAGAACCATTCCTATCCTAGTAGCTCTCCTCTGGTCACTAATTAGTTCCACAACCATAGGTGAGTAACTAACCATTCCAAATCCTCTGTTTTCCTAAATTACAGGGGTGTTGTGAGAATAAACATAAATCAGTTGTCTTTAGAAATAACCTTGTTAGATTAAATGTATTCCTTATTCCCAACTCACTTGCTGAGCTCAACTCAGTCTAAAACTTATGTCTGTTAGGTAAAAATATGATGGGGTTTTGTTCTTTGAGTTTTTCCATATTCCTTACTAAAGACTTCTTCCTCATACTCCTGACATTTGTCTGCCCTCTGCCTTCATGCACATCTGGGAACAGGAGATCTATGTATAAGACTGACTTTACTAACTGTAGTGTCTGGTTTCAGTCTGAGTTGTGCTGATGGGAAGCTGGAATGAGGGACTGCTGCAACCTTGGGCCTGTGTAAACTTTTGGAAGCAAGTTCCTAATTAAAGAGTCTCCAGGGACACACTCCAAGTCCACACAGCATTCCTCAGAGGGCAGAAGGTCAATTTAGATGGCAGCATGGCTGTGAGCCAGACGGCTCCAGGGTACACTATAACGCATGTTCCTGGGACTTCTCTGGTTTTAGTCGTGGGACATTACAGTAGTAATGAGAATCAACCCGAGCTTTACTACAACAAAGTTGTGCTTTAAGCTTTTGGAGAAAAACATATATCAATCAATGTAGAATATGACTTTAGATAGACACTACAGATAGAAATCTACATTTAAAATTACATTATTACTTAGAAATCAAAATTGGCAAGCAGAATTTTTTAAATCAAGGAGTTGGTAATATGTGGGGAATAAGAGCCAACAGTCATGCCAGTCAATAAGCACTTTTAGTTGCTTACTATGTGCCAGGGACTGTGCACTTGTGATACAAAGTCCCTACCTCTCCCCCAACAAAAAAAAACAACCCCAAAACAAACCACCATGCTTCCGTGCTATAAAGAAACTTCCATTCCAATGGGGGAGCAACTATTTTTTCCATTCATCTAACAAACATTTATTGGGTATCTGTTATGCACTAGACTAGGGTGCCATGGGGATTCTAAAAATGAAAACAGTCCCTGCCTACTTCAGAATTTTCTTTGTAATGCTAAGTTATAGACATGCATATGTTTTGGGCAGAACTGGCTTTATACAAAGAACCCTTTAAGACTAGAGCAAAAGGAGAGACTCATTGCAATTAAAGTTTCAGGTAAACAAGAGTCCATGCCTTATATTCCTCTCCTTTCAAGGCCAAAGTATGGTTTGGGTCAAGTTCATTATCAAAATCCCTATATCCTCTTTATGATGTTGCTGTCATCTCCAAATCCAGTCATAGTTATTTTGTGTTGTCCTACTTTTTATGGACTTCCTGGAGCATTTTTCATCATAAGTCCTTCTGAATTGTCTTAGATCATTGTATTGCTGAGAATGGTTAAGTATTTCACAGCTGATCATCATAAAATATGGCTGTTACTGTGTATAGCGTTCTCCTGGCTCTGCTTACTTAACTTTGTATCAGTTCATATAAGTCTTCTCAGGTTTTTCTGAAACCATTTCCTTTCTTATTTTTTGTAGGACAATAGTATTCTATCACAATCACATACCACAACTTGTTCAGCCATTCCCTAATGGATGGGTATCCCCTCAGTTTCTAATTCTTTGCCACCATAAAAAGAACAGCTATGAACCTTGTTGTACATACAAGTCCTTTTCCTCTTTCTTTGATCTCTTTAGGATATAAGTGATATTTCTAGGTCAAAAAGTATGCACGGTTTTATAGCTCTGTGGGTTTAGTTCCAAATTGCTCTCCAAAATGATCTAATCAGTTCACAATTCCACCAACAGTACATTAGTCACCTGATTTTTCCACATCACTTCCAGCATCTGTCATTTTTCCTTTTCTGTCATATTAGCCAATCTTAGCAGTGTGAGGTTGTACCTCAGAGTTGTTTTAACTTGCTTTCTTGAATCAACATGACTTAGAGCATTTTTTCATATAACCTTTGACTTCTGAAAATTGCTTTCTCGTGTCTTTTGACTTTATCAATTGGGGAATGACATTTATTCTTATAAATTTAACTCATTTCTCTATATATTGAGAAACAATGTCTTTATCAGACAAACTTGCCATACATTTTCCTCCAGTTTACTTCTTTTCTTCTAAACTTGAATACATTAGTTTTGTTTGTGCAAAATCTTTTTAATTTCATGTAATCAAAACTATTCATCTTATGTCCCATGATCCTCTCTATTTCTTGTTTAGTCACAAATTCTTCCTTTATCCATAGATCTGACTTGTAAAAATTTTCCATGGTCCCCTAAATTGCTTATGGTATCACCCTATTTTGACCTTAGATGTAGATGGTATAAGATGTTGGTCTATGCTTCATTTCTGCCAAATTGCTTTCCAGTTTTCCTAGAATTTTTTTGGGGGGGTCAAATAGAGAATTCTTGTCCTCAAAACTTGGATCTTTGGATTTTTTAAACATTAGGTTACTATAGTGATTAACTACTGTCTATTGTGTGCCCAATCTATTCCACTGATGCCCCACTATTTCTTAGCCAGTAGCAGACTGCTTTCATGATTACTGTTTTGTAAATAGAGTTTGAATCTGGTATTGCTAGGCTATCTTCCTCCATTTTTTCATTGATTTCTTTAATATTCTTCATCCTTTGTTTTTCCAGATGAATTTTGTTTTTATTTTTCCTGGATCTATAAAATAACTTTTGGCAGATTGATTGGTATGATACTGAATAAGTAAATTGATTTAGGTAAAGTTGTCATTTTTATTATATTGACTCAACCTAACCTTGAGCATTAGTATTTCCCCAGTTGTTTAGATCTGTCTTTATTTGTATGAAAAGTGTTTTATAATTGTATTCATATAGTTCTTAGATTATCTTGGCAGGTAGATTCCCAGATATTTTACATTGTCTGCAGTTATGTAAAGTGAATTTCTTTTTTTATCTCTTTCTACTGGATAATATATAGAAATGCTGATAATTTATGTGGGTTTATTTTATATCCTGCAATTTTCCTAAAGTTACAAATTATTTCAAGTATTTTAGTTGGTTCTCTAGGATTCTCTAATTATACTATTATACTGTCTGCAAAGAATGATAGTTTTGTTTCCTCATTGCCTATTCTAATTTCTTCCATTTCTTTTTCTTGTCATTGCTATAGCTAGCATTTCTAGCACAATATTGAATAATAGTGATAATGGCCATCTTTGCTTCACCCCTGATCTTACTGGGGAGGCTTTTAGCTTATCCTCATTACAAATGCTTGCTGATGGATTTTTAGAGAGATATTACTTATCACTCTAATGAAAGTTCCATTTGTCCCTATGCTTTCTAATGTTTTTAATAGCAATGAGTGCTATATTTTGTCAAAAGTTTTTTCCTGCATCTATTAAGATAATCATAATATAATTTTTGTTTTTGCTATTTATGTGGTCAATCATGCTGATAATTTTTCTAATGTTGAATCAGCCTTGCATTCCTGGTATAAATTCCACCTGGTCATAGGGTATGTTGACAAACATTTATTAAGCACCTATTACGTGCTAGAAACTTTGCTAGCTCTGGAAGTACAAAGTCAAAACTCAATAGTCCCTGTCCTCAAAAATTTTATATTCTATTGTTGGGGAAATAATATATGTAAACAAATGCAAAATATAAGCAAAGTAATGTCCAGTGGGAACATGTAGGTCTAATATGAAGTGCAATTTGTTAAAAAAGAGGAGTTCCAGAAGGTACAAAGGGATAGAGAAGAATGGGAAAGGAACACCCAAGGATGGAGCTAACTTTGATGGGAGCAGGGAATGGTCATCAGGGAAGAGATTCAGTTTGAAGTATAGGAATTCTAAGTGGAATGATAGGGCAATAGATTATTGTGCCCTTCATAGGAGCATATATGGTATTGATTCAATTATTAATCCCAGAGACAGAGGTGGAAGGTGGGTAGTAGTACAGGAAGATCTGACTGGGGCATTGACCTTGTTCTGTCTTATGATCAAGGAAGTGGTTGGGGAGGCACAAAGGGGGATCCCAGGGCAATATGATTCTTTTGAGACTAGGGTTAGGATTAGGGTTTATATTTACATGTGCTAATAGGCACATCCCAGAGAGGGTAATCAGTTTCCCACCAAGGAGCACTCTGCCAGTCTCAAAGAATTTGGGTAGGCACTGGAAAGAGGTCCTTGAACTCAGTATAGATTCTGTAAGAAATAAGTCTGGTCAACCTGTCCCAGAGGTGATCCAGAAAAAGATGCAATTTTGCAAATGAAATAAATAGCTAGCTGTATGCTGAGTTAACTAGATACTACACAGTCTCTCAGGAAGAACTGTCATGGATCCTAAGGATGAAGGTGGCTGAGAAGGAACCATACTGTCCTGAAATGACTATGTGTGACAAACAGACAAGATGAAAAAGGGGGACTATCCCTTAAGAGGCCTGTGTAGTCATCCTAAGAGAAGATGACATGCAAAAGGCCAGATGGTGATAAGTCCCATTTTGCATGGGGAACAACAACAAAAGGTAAGGTAAAGCTGTCAGAGTGCAGTAGCTGCCAGCCCGACATTAATTTTATAGAATGTGCTTTTAAACATCTGTCATTTCCACTGACAGGGGGCACTGAAATGAACTCACCCCTGGTTCACTCCTTTGGAACCAGAGGAAATTTAATATCTGCTATTTGGGGCATCTGTGGAACTGGTGAAGTGGGAAGGCCTGAGATTGTTTTTGCTATAATGAGACCAAAGAGGAAAGAGCTAAACAGAAGGATAAAGAAATCCTTACAAAAGGAGTGTTGGGTGAAAAGGTCCCTTAAAAATAAAATTAGGAAGCTTTTATCGAATCTAAAAATAGCCTCAGAAATCAGACACCCAGAGCAAGGATTTGTTTGTATATTTTGCATCTGACAACTGTCAAAGCTCAGGAGACAGATCTAATTTGCTCTCATGGAAGGTTATTCGATTTTGGATCTACTAGTTAGAGAGGAGGCATTCTTGATGGTAAGACAAGATGTAGGCTAGAAGCCAGTTTTGAAAAGGGGAACTAATAAAAGCCAACTGGATGTTGTTGCCAGACTTTGAACACTGCTTACATTGTGTCTGAGAGATCAGGACAGGGGGAGCATCGCTTCCCTGCTTCCCAGTGGGAGGGTGAGAAGAAGGAAGGTTATCACATTTTTTAAAAATGGATTTTAAAGATCAGCAATACACCAGCAAATGGCCTTAAGAAGTGGTGATCTGCTTCTGGTTACTTAACCACTCAAGGCATGGAGTTGCCAGGATAGATTCATTATTAGAACAATAGAGGAGAAAAGTTTTTCTTCACTCATATTTTGATGGTTTAATGGGACTCATTAATAGAGAAGCTACTTAGGAAGACAATGGCCAATTTTCTTTCTCATTGTGAGTGAATTGGCAAGTAGACTTGACTATAACATACTTTATACTCAGTATGGCCTTGAATGCTAACTTGGCTCTAAAGTAAGTGGATGACCTGGAAAACAAGAGGCCCCAAGGACTCAGAATTTCTTTGTTCAAGTGACTTCTAGAAAATCTAATCGGTAAGATCAATTAATACGTATTTAAGTATTAGATTAAATGAAATAGTGGAGGTGGTGTGAGAGAGGGGAAAAGAAGTCAGAGCACAGAGTATGGTTCAGAATTCTTCCATATCAGATCCTGTGACCCTATGAAGGTCCATTTTTTCATGGTCTAGTCATTAAACTCTATTGGACAGAACACATTGTCAATAGGTTCATAACTTTCTTTCCTCTTCCCTCTCTCTCACTGCTCTTCCCTGCCACCAACCACTAATCAGGTTCCAAATCCTGTCAATGCTAAATCCACGATATCTCCAGATTTCCTCCCCTTCCCTCTGCTCACACAAGTCCCACTCCGATAGGTGATTTAGCAATGTATGGGACATCTGACAGATTATTTCCCTGAGAAAAGAACATGTCCCACGTATATGAATTTATCACTGGATTAGGATATTAGGAAGTGGGAAGTGAACTACAGGTATAGTTTATTGGAGTTTTCTATGGATAAAAGGTAGCCATATTATGGGTTATATCTGCACCCTCGTAGGAATTTATATATGCTCTATACATTGTGCCCCCTATAGTATGACCTGAGGCAGAGTAGATAAGTGACTTGCGTTTCTTGAACGGTGAGAGTAAGGGGCAGAAATTCCAAGGCAAGAGCAAACAGTACATCTCCTGATGCCAGGAAAGTTATTTTTGCTTTGGATATTCTTTGCTTTGGTTGATGGTACGGCGCCTTTGGAGGAAGTGTCCATGTCCTCTCATAAACCTTCAGCAGAGGTTCTGCCCGACATGCTGGAGGCATTTATCTAGTCATCCTGATATAACATAGTTACCAGCTCAGCCCTGTCCCTCCTTCTGGTCCATCTCCTTCTTTAGTCCTATGTCTTGATGATAATTCCATCTTTCATGGTACATTTTGTGTTTAATTCCTTCTTAGCAGCACATTACTTATGCCTGCCTTCCATCTTTCTATGTCTCTTTCAGTGATTCAAAATCTAGGGAGAACCCACCCAAGTCAACAAATATTTATTAATCACCGACTATATATATAACGATTTGATCCAAAACTTCAAAGCAATTTAAATGTCCAAAAATAAGGAAATGTATAAACAAAGTGCAGTAGTTTAATGTAATTAGAATGCTATAATGCCTGTAAGAATAGCAAAAGGACATGGAAGGCAAAAAGCATTTACATAGAGCCTACTATGCACCAGGCCCTGTGTTAAGTGCCTTATAAATATCTCATTTGATACCTAGCAAGGGGAAGGAATACAAAGAAAGATGGAGGGGCAGCTGTGAAGGTCTGGGAAATACTTGCAGGTTGCAGGTGCTTGGGATAGGCACAGGGAGAGTCGAGGCCCTGGAAAAGTCTGGGTCATGTGGAGTTTGGGGCTCACTGGACTCTCCAGGTCTCTCAAAGGCCATGAGGAGCAGCGGTGCTTGAAGTTCTCAGGGCCTGTAGAAACCGGGTTTTCCAGATGATGTCTTCTTACCCTGAGGCCATGTGAAGCCCCTGAAACCGCAACTTCCTGCCCCCACATTTGGCTATATCCTGCTCCTTGCAGCTGGACCTTGTTTTTTTTATCACGTGTAATAGGTGTTTTTGAGGGTTATAAAAGACTCAGGTTTTGGGGCAGTCCGGTTTGGTAGTAGGTCTTGAAATGTTGCTGTTTGACTTCCCCAGTGGAGAGGACTCAACAAACCTTCTGTTTGCACCTCTGAGCCAGCACCTTCTCAGTTGAGGTGGTAAGTAACCAGTTGCCCCTGACAGGGTTGTCGTCAGCAAAAAGTGGCCCTGACAGACCTGTCGTCAGGGTGAGAGGACCCTGACAGGTAGCTAGGCAGTGCAGTGAATAGAGCACCAGCCCTGGAGTCGGCAGGACCTGAGTTCAAATATGAATTCAGATACTTAATACTTAACTATCCGTGTGAACTTGAGCAAGTCGCTTAACCCCAATTGCCCTGCCTTCCCCCCTCCAAAAAAAACCAAGCTAAATAAATGAGCTAAAACAAAAAAAAGATGGAAAGACCTTTATGAAAAATTCCAAAATAAAAACAAAACCCCTTCTAAGTATAAATTTACTATGACTATATATGAAGAAAAAGTGAAAGAGAATGCAGAAACCAAAAATGCTGATAGGGATTTGGAGAGAAAAGCTAAAAAGGAATTGCAAAATCTTGTACATTGAAATTAGTTATGGTAAATTTTTAAAACTTACTAAGCAAATTTACTTACTGTATTGAAGTTCACTATTAAGTTTTTTGCAAATCATGTGCATGTTATGCACACATAGTAGGTGCTCATAAATGTTCTTTGTGTCGAAGTGAGCTACCCTTAGCCATAAGTGATTTCACTGTCTTCTGGAATCTCCTATCCATAATTTTATTTAGATCTTTTTTTATTTCACTTGTCATATTCAACCTTGTATTCCAGTGATTTGTGGAAATGGCCTTTTCTGTATAAATGGAAAGCTCTTTAAGAAAAAGAAACCATTAAATTTAGTTTTCCAAATATTTATTAAGAGTCTGCTTTGTGTAAGGCACTGTTTGTCCTAGGCACTGTGGGAGAATATGAGGATGTACAGGATTGTCTTTGACCTCAAAGATTTCATTCTTTAGTGGGTGGAGTTCAAGTGGAGTTTGGGGGACATCTCCAAGGTAGGCTACAATATAAGCCAAAAGAGATGCATAAACAAAATGTCTTGGGGGTGTAGAGAATGGAGTGTGTCATACTCTTTTGCAATACATATGCATGAGATAACATTTGGAAAGCAATTTGCAGACCTTAAAGCACTAAATAAATATTAGCAATTATTATATGAACTATAGTGTGTAGTGTTGATCTTGAATGCCTGGAAGATTAGGTGCTGCCTCTGACGTGCTGGCTACACGAATCTGAGCAAAAATAGTAATGCTCTACCTGACATTATGCGTGTGTGGTTTATTTTTTGCTATTATTTGTTGTTACTGTTTTGTTTTGTTTTGAGACTCTCCCTCTCTTGTCTAGTCCTAAATACAACAGTTGGGTCCATTCAAAATTCTGGTGAACTTGGGAAGTTTAACTGCTCTGATTTTTGGACTTGGTCAGCTTCGCCCCTCCTCAGGCTGCCTGGTGACCCTCTACCCCCGAAGGCTGGGCATATTGGTGCCAGGATTAACAAAAAATTGATAAAAATTAACTTTAACAAAGCCTCTCCATTGGCTTTAGCCCCACTACAGCTTAGAATTCCTAAACTTAGCTCATTTACCAGCCTTGGCTTCCCCAGAAGCAGGGACCACTGACATGTACAGTTATTGATGTACTTGTCCTATCTCCTGCATTTAACTGTAAGCTACCTGAAAGCCAAATTGTTTCCGATTCATCATTATATCTTCTCTACCCCAGTTCCCTCATATAAGCACCTCCATCTCCTTTTACCTAGTAGTTGCTTACCAAATACTTGAATCAACAAATGAATGAAAGAATATTGAATTAATGCACAGTAACTTCTAGTTATCTATTGCTTTTAGGCTTATAACAAATGAAGGGTGGGTCTTGGCAGACAGAGAGTACCTTAGAAGAGAGGTAATAAGAGCAGCTAGGAGGCACAGTGAATAGAGCACTAGTCCTGGAGGCAGGAGGACCTGAGTTCGAATCTGGCCTCAGACACTTAACACTCTAGCTGTGTGACCCTGGGCAAGTCACTTAAACCCAATTGGCCCCCCACGAAGAAAACAAAAACAAAAAGAAGAGAGGTAATTCAGAAAGGAGAGTGGGTAGGTAGGTTTGGAAGGTCACACTAGGCATGCAACTGTAACACCAATGCCATATTCACAATGCCTATGGTGGCTATGAATATGCTGGTGTAGTTGTGAATCACAAAATGTAACATACTCTCCACATGGAGGACAGAACTAAAACATTTATTAAAGTACCAGAAAACTGAGTCCCCAAACCAGAAAGTCAAAGTCATTACAGTAACCACAAAGTTAGTACACATAGTCAATACAGTGAACACCCACATTCCCAAGACTTCAAAACAGAACAGGCTCCCTCAAGCAAGCATCCTCTTCTCTTACTCCCTCAAGCAAGGATCCTCCTTTCCTCACTCATGGTAGCTTCCTCAGCCTCCATGCTGCTTGCTCCCAGTAGTTCTGGCTCCCAGCTGTTCTCATTCCTGGCAGTTCTGGCTGGCTCTCAGAAGTTCTCAATTTGGTTCTCAGAAGAAGTTCTGGCTCTCTAGCTTGGGCTTTTCCTTATATATGGCATTAGCTCCTCCCTGTTCTGCCCCTTCCTGTTACATCAGCAAGTTCATCCCACTGTGGGATTCACAAGTTCGGGATCTTAATACTTGATACAATCATGAACGTGAAACAAGGTGCTAAGTATCTGTTTGTTTGCCAATACAAGGGGCATGGAAAATCTTCAAATCCCATAACCCATACTATTACAGCACCCTACTTGGATGCATGCCCAATGTAAAGGTGACTGAAACAGTGGGAAAAAGGGATCATAGTGAAAAAGGAGAAAATATGAACAAATTAACTGGAACAGATATAATGAAGTAAATGAGGGCTGCACCTCAAGCCTTGACCAGACAATAATAATAATCTCCATAAAGCTTGAGACACAAAACATATTTTTTTCTTCCTCATTTTCTCCATATTGCTCCAAAGTAGTTCAGATTTTTTTTTGCATTCTTAACGATTATATCAAATCACAGGCACTTTATTAAAATCATTTATATCTATATTATTAGAGCTCAAAAAGCTTTAGTATTTTACTTTTAATTTGCCTAGCCTATTTTCATCCCAACTAAAATCTGCTGATTTTAATAAGGCATTTAACAAAATACCAAAAAAAGAGGGTTAATTAAAAGCAAGTGTGTTTCTAATCCTTTGCACCTTTTAATTTGCAAGCATTATCTGACTCCTAAAGTAAATGCTTAGCATTTTATCCTTTGTAATGTAAGATGCCCAGATAGCACTTCAGATACTCAATACTTAATTACTATTAGGACAGAAAGAGTGGCAACTCCACTGCTATTTATCCTAAATCCAACAATATTTAATTAGTTAGAAATTGATTGCTACTTGCTAATATTGTTGTTTGTATCACATTTCACACTGTTTCCTTTTCCCAGACTCTTCACTCAAAATATACCAAGTATTGTCCTTCCCTAATAAATGCTAGAAAATTGTTCATGGCATATAAATGATTATATACAGACATATATGAAAATAATGAATCCAGAGAGTTGAGTTGTTGACTAAAGTATACCCTCTAGAACAGCAGTTTTCAACCTTTGGGTCGCAACCCCTTAGGGGGGTTGAATGACCCGATCACAGGGGTCGCCTAAGACTATCAGAAGACACATATTACCAATGGTCTTAGGAACTGAGACACCACTCCTCTATCCATCTCCAGGTGGGTCCACCCACATGCAGATATGCCCACATATGAGTATTAAAGGGTCGAGGCATTAGGAAGGTTGAGAACCACTGCTCTAGAAAAATAGCTAGATTTATTCCTTCAAGAGCAGACTGTTTCTCAATGATAAAAGTAGTCTCCCAAATCTGATGTTGGATCACCCAAAAAATGTAATCAATTGTTTTCTCTCCAAACAGTGCTACATTTAAATTGTCATATCTGAACCATGTGACCAGAAGGCTATCGGCATATTCACCAGGTGGGGTTGGTACTGGTATGATAGGGAATTGTCCTACCTACAAAAGTTTCCTCTCACTTTTTAAAGCTGTGAGCAGATGAGCAGATTATATGAACAATAACTGTGAAGACAAAGCATGGAGTCCCTGACTTATAAATATCTCCTACATGACTCTCCTCATCTTCTCTCCTTGGTCAATTTTCCACTCTGTCTATGATGAAGACCCCATTGTCCTGCCACAGAAGCTGTGAAAACATGGACCTTTTAGAGAACCATAAATTCAGTCATTGATTAAACATGCTTTCATTAAACAATATAGGAAGAGGTTACAAAGATCAGGGTCAATTTAGGGAAACTTTCCCAAGGGCCAGATTCTCAGAGCTGGCTTAACTGACGTCACATACATAAGCAGGATGGGACTACAGAGCTTTGCCCAAGTTTCCTACATTTAGAGGATGCTTATTGCACTTTTACTCCTTCGGAAGCATAGAAGCAACTGAATTTAGCATCTGCTGGGCAAGAATATTAATTTGAAATAGGGAGCTACTACATCCTTGGTTAGCATTAGGTGAGTTCCCCATTCTCTTCATTCTCGCTGAATTTTGGAGTCTCTACCCAGAGGGAATCAGTATTCCAAGATCTCTGTTTTCCAAACTGATTTCAACTTTTAAAGTAGATTTGAAGGTGCATTTTGTGAAGATTGTCCTGGGAACAAAAACTACTAGTTAGAGCTCTGACTACTTAAATGTGCCCCACCAAAAGGTATCTTTCCCTAGGGCTTCAAAATGTCTCTTTCTATTACATTTCCTGAAATCCCACTAATTAGATTCATTTGGTTTAATAGGCCTTCTTGTTCAAAATTTCAAAGACCTGGGAAATTAAAGGGGATTATTTCTTCCTAAAACCTAGCCGAGATCAATTGCATTACAGAAATAGGAAATTTGATAGAGGAAAGGGAGGTAGGCAATTTGGAAGCACAAGCCTCTCCAGAATGTAGAGCAACTTTAGCTTGAATGCTGTAGTGGAAGCCTTAAGATAACATATTTGTACTCAATTCCCAAGAATTAGGAGACTAGAAGAAATGAAGGGGAGATGGGAGCATGCCTATTTAACATTTTTGCTTGGGGGTGACCCTATATCAAGGACAGGGAAAGAAATTAGCTTCTTTCTTTTTTCTTCTCAGGATTCAGAATTCAGGCTACAACAACTGGTACTATAATTCAACTATATTTGAATTTAACTATTATTTATAATATTACTTCTGTGGTCAAATATAATTGAATTGATTGTAAAGCTAATATTACATCAGCAATAAGATATGGTTCCCCCAAATACCAATTAAATCTTAGTCTGCCCTAAATATCCGTAGCACCCCCTTTCTGGCTACTCCACACTTAAAAGTTTGATTTCTAGAGAGTTAACTACCTAAACTTCAAGATACTTTGCAGATCCACACCACTAAAAACTATAGCTCACAAACCCCTACTAGTATGTGTACCTTAAATAATCAGCTAGCAGAGACAATTAGCTTAGAACAATAATGATATTTATAGGGATACATCTTAAAAACGATAGTAATACAGTACAACATTTTCCCTATAAACTTCAGGTGTCACAATCTCCCACAACTACACATAATGTTACTGACAAAAGTAGTCACACACATAAAGCACAATAGTATAGAGGATCATACATAGAGAACACAATGGCCCCAGCACTTACATCTCTAATACTGTAGGATCCCAATGTCTTTTCTTGTATGTGGCATTCTCACACTACTCCCCCTAGGTATATCTTTTCCAGGAAGACTGTTCAGCTTAGCTCCATGGACCTGTTTCTTTTTGAAATTCAACTCCTAACTCTCAGTGTTAACTCTGTCTTGAAGCCATCAACTGGCCTCTTCTTTGCTGCCAGCATCACACTCCTCAATGGTATCTCTTGGCATGGCTCCTTTTCTAATTAGTGTGTCTTTTCTTTTAAAAGGACCACTAAGGGCATGACTAAGCCTTCAGCTGGTCAGAGGGTTACTGCCCTCTAATTCTATCAAAGCTCACTGAAGAATTTTACCTTTATTTAAGATCTTAATATATTATTGTCTATTTTACCTATCCCCTTATATTCTGAGATTTCACCTTTGGCCTGGGGTGGGATGAGTCTATTGATCAAATCAATTCTTTTAGAGGATATTATGTATGTATGTATGCATATATATGTATACACACTTGTATGTGTGTCTTTGTGTGTATATATTCACATACATGTGTGTATATATGTATATATATAATCTCCATTTTAAATATGAAAAAACTGAGACTAAGAAATATTAAGTAACTTGCCCAAGTTCGTGCAGTTAAAAATCCTAAGGAAGAATTCTATGCCAAGTCTTCCTGAAAAATATCCATTAAGGTCACACTTTCACACTGCTATATGCAAGGCAATATACACAGAATACTTTCATATTTTTAATACTTCAACAAACTGTGATTTTATCAGTGTCTGTACTTCCTTCACTAGCATAGATTGCAACCCCTCTAGGATAGAGTAGATAGTTTTAAACAGCTGCTGTGGCTAAACAAAATTCATCACCCACTTGCCAACCTTGTGATGAAGTTATTTGAATTAACTAGTACCGTCTTTGGGAAATGGGCATATAGGCTGTTACCCAGTGTAAATCTGAAACTTTTTAGCTTTGTAAGACTCATCTGAGCTTGTAAGTCACCCTTCTACCCCCACCCCCATTGCCTTTGAAAACTAAGGGTTAATTTTGCATTACGACAAGATGTTAGACTAGGATTTTAGTGGAGGAAGTAATAGGGATACAAGAATGAAATAAGTAGTTCCTGGATTCATTCCTTCATTCATTCAACAAACCTTTATTTGCCATTTGTGTGCTATGTTCTGTACTAACTTCCTTGAAAGCATATAACTAAGTAGTAGTAGAATGGGTGACAAGAACACACCTTGCAGTCTTCTGAGTTCAGCCATTAGACCAGAAGTTCCTCACATTTCTCATTTCATGGCACCCTTAGTGCCTTATTAATTTTTTCCCAACACCTATAGACCAAAAGCAAAAACAAACCTCTAACACTTGTATTTGTCAAGTATTTAGGTCTGAACAACTTAATAAGTATTTGTGTTCTAACAACTTACTAGCCTTTTGAAAAAAATACACATGAATTAAAATAAAAATAATGTTTTTATTTCTTTCTTAAATAAACACAATTACTAATGGGATGTATGAATCTGTTGGTCACTAATCAGCTTTTCAAACCTTGAAATAAAAATGAATGTGATTTTTGCACAGTATTACTTCTTATCACCAAAACTGCTAAATACTCTGCTTCACAAAGCTATGATACCACAAATAAGAAGGTTAAAAAAATTATTTGTGTAGCTGAAAGTACAAGTAAACAAACATATTTCTCCTTTCAACAACAGCATCAAAAGGAATGAAGCATGATCTAATATTGAAAGTATGAATTAATTCACTATTATAGATTAAGGAAAAATCAGAGCTTAGAAATTAAATATCCCAAAGAACAGAGGAAAACTATATTCTATTCCAGAAAAAGAGTGACAATCATAGTCACTGTAGTAGACTGTGGTTGTCCTTCGTTTTTGAAGAGGGCCATGGCATCAGGGAGATGATGACATGACTTGCAATTGACTTTGATTTGAAGGAGGAAGGGCCATGCAAAGTCACCAATCTCACTTTCTCCTCCAGAGCCATCTGGATCCAGTGACTGGATATTCATCAGGATGAGTGGAGATGGCCCAGGATACAATGGGAGACCTTGACCCTTCTAAATTAAGGTCTTTTCAAGTTCTCACTTTGAATGAGGCAATGCCTATTCAGTGAATAGGCCTCTTTAAGAAGTGAGTCAAGGGATGGCCCCTTTAACAATAATAATAACAAATCAAACTGGGAGGGGAAGATCCCCAGGGTTGCTGCCCAAAGGAGAAACAGTTACTATTTATATTCGCTTTGAGCCAGGAGGGCCTCAAAAATCACTAGTGGTACTTAGGCAGGGACCTGTTGTTGTCCAATCCTTGAGATCCAGAGTGAATTGGGTTTAAGACTTGGTCTTTGAGGGAGAAATGTAGCCAGTAAACAACAAATTAAACTAGGTAGCTTTCAGTCTTCAAAATTTACCTTCCTTTTGGCAGAACTCTGAAAAGAGAAGAGGGGAGGGGAGGGGAGGGAAGGAAGATAAGCTGAGTTGCTCATCACTGGGCCCCCATTCAAGCAGCTCAAACTACTCATAGGTTGTGCTTTGTCCTTCATTTTGAAGAGGACCATGACATTAGGGAGATGATGACGTGACTTGCAATTGATTTTGATTTCAGGAAGCGAGGGCTGTGCAAAGTCACCAACCTCACTTTCTCCTCCAGAGTCATCTGGATCCAGTCACTGGATACCTATCAAGATGACTAAGTTGGCTAATGAATATCCTGAGGTGGGAGCTCCCAGCTTATGGGCAAGACCATAAGATCCATCAAAACTACCTGAAGTCCCACCCACTATAGGAATTATTGTATTATTGTGCTGAGGATGATAAGGAACTATGGGGCTCAAGGAATATCTCCCAATAATTAAAGAAATGAGGACACAGTGCAGCAGCCTTAAAGAGCAACTTCCTTGAGCCAACTCAGCTAAGCAAGGGAGCAATTCATCCGTTATCTATGTTGCACTCAAATATGAACTTGATAGATATTCCAAGAAAGACTCCAGACTTGACCTTCTTCCTCGTTAAGGGGAAAGAATGTTGTATAACAAACACTTCAAATCCACTCTCTCTAGGGACTAAATAGGCTTGTAGAAGGGATTTTGTGTCTCCCAATTTGGGGAAATGTTTTACTTTTATTCTTTTTATAATATCTCAGTAAATATCTTGTAAAAGCTAAAAAAAAAAATTAAAGGAGAAAGAAAAAAGAAGGAAGGAAGGAACAAGGAAGAAGAGAGATGGGGAACAGAAGGAAGGAGACCTAAGGAAGGAGGAAGTGGAGGAGAAGATCTCTATCCTCAGTAAAATTACAAACTAGTAAGAAGGATGAAACATTCTTAGTTCCTACATAAGTATAACCAGGACTGTAATGGTAGACTCCAACTGTGGTGGTTCCATTCTCTTTGGTGATTAAAACAAAAAAGCTTAGTATTTAAAAAAAAAAAAATTCCTGAAGATCTTTTCTATCTTTTGTCTGTTGTTCTTCCTTCAGTCTCATTCCTAAATGCCCTCAGGATGAATTTGCTTAGTTGGGTCTCTTGCCAAGCGTTCTCCAAAGCCGCTGTTCTCTGCATTACATCTCGTTTTATGAGGCAATACTTCCTGATGGTCTAGGACTGTCTCCATAAGATTTCGTAATCTTCTGCCAAACAGTTTATTTCACAGTCAATTGTTTGCTGACTAAGGCAGTTTTTGAGTTCCTTTGGTTTCTCTATTATAACAATTAATTTATATTATTTCAACTCCTATGTTTAAATTGTTGCAATAAGTGAGATTGTACTTTGCTCCATTTAGTGTTTCAGGACTTTAGTAACTTATTTAAATAGGTCAAATTGGAATGGTTTTAATTGAATATAATCTCTCTTTCTCATCTTAATTCGTTCTAGCTTTGCTTTTATTTTGATCTTCTCACAAGTTAGCGTGAGACTGTCAGACAACTGCACACAGGAACCTACTTTTGAAATGACTCTCAACTCAGTCATGTATCATTTTATGTACATTAAAATATCATCCATTTAGGACCTGGGTTCAAATCCAGCCACAGACACTTAACACTTACTAGCTGCGTGACCTTGGGCAAGTTACTTAATCCCAATTGCCCCCCAATATTGTCCATTTCGTTTATATGTTTTTCACACTCATCATGTCCAATGCCTTTTGATTCTTTTATTGAAGAAAGCATTCACCATAATTAGGTGTGAGGCTTTGATGTAGTCTACAAATTATTGGTCCCTCTCATTTCTACTTCCTGAACCACATTTTTCAACATATTTTTTCATCATCCTCACTTATACTGCTTAGCCTCTGACTCAGTTTCTCCAACTATATAATAAATAGCATAATACCTCTCTGGGTTGTTGTATCAAATAAGATAATATACATGGAAAGTGCTTGACACAGTTTTTGGCGCACAGCAGGAACTTAATAAATGTGTATGTCTTCTCTCCATGCCCACTTTTTCTTTAAAATATTTAACCCCCCCTCCCAAGCAAAAAAAAAAATCTTTTAAAATCCTAAGGTTCAAAATACATAATTGCCTTAATTTGGAGGATTTTATTGAGTTCTTAGTAGAATTTCTCTGTCTCCTATTCTCTGTAACAGATGATTGTGCATAAGTTACAATTATTTTCATGGCTGTCTTTTAAAAAAATGAGGAATTCAAGGATATAAGATGACCAAATGTTTCCATTAACATTGATGTCTTTGTCTTTGAATCAAACCAACTCCCAACAGTTTCTTTATCTACCTTTCCAAGAAAAATCTGTGAGCCATCCTTCCATGTAACTGAAATGTCATTTGTCCTCTGGTTTTATTTCTAGTAAGAATGTCACGATTAATATTCAGTTTCTTTTTCATTAAATGTCTTAAGGGATGGTGGTGAACTCTGAACAATAAGGCTATGGATTACCTTTGTGACATTGCATAATTATCCTACTGTAGGAAGGTTAGAATAATTATGCTATCTCACACAGGCAGTCCATAGCTTCAAATAGCAACAAAAAAAAGGGAGAATAGAAGAGGCTAGAGGAACAAGAGGGAAAAACAGATATTGTTCTAGGTACCTAGAGTCTTGGGGCACAGGGCTAAGTGGAGAAGGATAAGGTTAAGGAAGGCTGTTAGAGGACTGAGGGCCTTCTGATCTAGTCTCACAAGATTCACTTAAAAAATCTAAATAGATTAAGATTTAATGTCGGGGGTAGCAAAATGTCCAGTTCAAAAAGAAGGCTTCCTGTGTTTTTCCAAATCTCTCTTACCTTCTTTATTGTTGCCTAAAATTCTCATAATAGAAATTTTCAAAGGATCACAAATCTATAAGGAATATCAGAGGTCATATAAGCCAACCCCTTCATTTTAGAGATGGAAAAAGAGAGGGATGGGGAGATCAAATATGCTCAAGGCCATACAGAAGTGGCATTCCATCATTAGAAAGAAAATGTTTTAAAAGGCAGATACCTGAAAGAGTTAACAAATGAGTAGGAAAGAGTTTCAAGCAAAAAGTAAATGGGAATGTAAAAGCCTTTCTAGGCTTCATAAGTGAAGATTAGAAAGTAGAAAGACTGGGAAGGGGAGGCTCCTATGATCAACAAGAAAGGAGAGGAGCGTAATCTCAGGTTGGTAGAAATTGTTCCTCATTGATCTACATCTGTGTCTAGCAAGTTGAAGCTTTTGGCAAAAGTTCTTTGCATCTTGTTTAATAATAATAAGGGTGATGGTGATGGTAATGAACATGAACCCCATGCTGGGAGGGAATCCTTAACGTTTCTTGAAACATTGAAGGTTGGTTCTTAAACTTCTTTGGAGATGATTATCAATTTTACTTTATGATTTTGGAATGAATTAAGCACTGTAATACTATCAGCTGTAGAGACAAGTTGGTCTCCTGTGTTTAGGATTCATGATATACTTTTTAAAGTTTTTAATCTTCAGTTCCAAATTCTCTTCCATTCCTATCCCTTCTCCCATTACAATAACTGTTCCCCCTACTTGGAATTCTCTTCCCCCTTACCTCCATTTCTTGCTTTCCATGGCTATTTTAAAGATTCAGCTCAAATTCCACTTTTTTCAAGAAGGCCTTCCCTAGACTGCTCATGTCTTCCTCTCCAAGATTATCTTTCGTGTGGGGTGTATGGGTATTTAAGGAAGACTAGCATCTCTGGTATGACAGGTTGCTGAACCCTTTTCAGGATTTCTCATCCACCTTTGGTATTCACCTGGCACTCAACAAGTCTCAGTAAAATAATCTTGGCAGACAGACTAAACTAGGATTGAGGGAAATCCACAGTTCTCAAATCCATTGGTGATTTAGAGTTGTGTCTTCCCTAAGCATGGGAAGACTTGCCCCTGCAGAATGGGTAGATGAGAAATATTTGTTTCAGTGGCCATGAAGGCAGTTGAAGAAGGGTCTGTGGAGTGCTTAGAACTTGGTCAGACATAGAAGATATCTAGGTCATCTTTCTGGGCCATTACCATTCATCTTGACTTTTGTCTGGTCCTGGACTTCAGCAGCTCTGGAAGAGAGAGAGAAACTGAGAACTTTGTGCAAGTCTGCCTTGCTTAAGTCGATCACATGCCATCTGTCTTTAAGAGCCAAGAGAAGGACTGCCCGTTTCCCACAGCAACATACAGTTGACACAAGAATTTTTATACATGGGGTTGAAAGAGAGAGAAAATGAGAACAGTTATTGAAGGCTGTTTTGTCTCAGTTCTCATAGAGAATTCAAATGCTTTTATTAGGCATCTTTGTTCTCACTTTCTCTCTCTTTCAACCCCATGCAAAAAAATTCTTGTGTCAACTGTGTGTTGCTGTGGGAAACTGGCAGGCCTTCTCTTGGCTCTTAAAGACAGATGGCATGTGATCACATATGCTGTTGCCATGATGCTCCTTACTCCCCAGTAGTTCTGCAAAAAGCAGAGCATCATATAAATTCGCAATTTGCTTTGCTGATAATTTCATCTTCTGTAAAGTAGAGTTAGTGAGAAAAGTAAATGTTATTCTGGAACAAGACAGAAAAAAAGGATAGCTATGGAAGTTATAGGAATTTTAAGAGAAACTGAATATGTCATCTTTGTATTCTTAATGGTAAAAAAGACATTCTGGACTAAATCAGGCAACCCAGACTTTAGGAAGCACATTTTGAGAAGACCAAAGAAAAAGATTCGCTATGTTTCAAGCACACATCTTTTTATCTTTTTGTGTGTTTTGTAGATTTCTTTGGTACTCTGAAAAAAACTGTGGACTTTATCTCAGAATAACGTTTATAATTGAAGAAAATGCTAAATTTCAGTTAGAAAGTAAAAGTGAGGATGTATTTTTTTCTCATCTAGAATGAAACCTATCCACAAAACTCTAGGGAATCCTTTGACCCCAGAATAAGACCCCTTCCTCAAGAGGAATGGAAATCTTCAAAAACCTGATACCTGACAATACAAAGAGATTCCAGTGAAGAAGGAAAGAAGGGGTGTTGGTATCTAAAGAAATCCAAGTGACTGCATAAAATGCCCTCCAATGAGCTCAAAAATTTCATTAGGTTATGAAAAGAGAGGAAGCCAGGATTCCTGAGTTTGAGAAAGAGGCAACCAAAGAAACACATATAAGTATCTAGCACTTTATCAGGAAGAACAAACAAAGTAATACTGACAAAGTACTACTCCATTATATAGAAAAGACTTTGCTGGTGATTGAAATCCCTCAGAAAAGATGTCCCAGAACAGCTTCTGTTTCCATTAGGGTTTGAAAGGAATATCTCAATTTGTAGGTACCTAAGGGAGAAAGGTTTTTCTTTCTCAATTTCATTCATTCTTATGGTTATTGTTTTAAAACTCCATCTGTGAATGAAGATCCCAAAGTTTTCTGCAGTTTACACTCATTATCTAGAGACTTGAAAAGTTGTCAGTTACCCAAGGTCACACAGCTGGAATTTGTAAAAGGAAAGACTAGAGGCCAGCTCTCCCAAAGTCCGAGTTTGATATCTATTCACTATATTACACTGCTTCTTGTTGTGATTTATAAATGCAACAAGTACAAATATTCTAGTGTACAGAGAAGGAGAAAAAGATTGTGCAACCACAAAATTGTGTACACTTTGAATATGTAAAATGTATAACAATTTTTACAAGTCAATAGCAGTCATTACTTGTTTCCATGTACTCTTCTGAACTTCCTATTTCCCTTTTCTATGTATTTTCCTGGATTTTGGTGTGATTATTATTTTTTAATAAATTTTAAAATTTGTTTTCTTGTTTACATCATTCATTTTCATGAGATTTTTGAATTACAAATTTTCTCCCCATCTTTCCCCTACCCCAACCCCAAAACAGCAGTCCCACTGTAAAGCCCCTCCCCTGATCTGCTCTCTAACTTTCTGGTAGGGAAGGGAGAGTCTCCCTGCCCCAGCCACTCTGTATCTTAATTCCTAGTTGCAGGTATTACAGAGCTTTAGATTCTAGATTCTTTCAATTCCTCCCTTGTCACCCACCCCCAATGGAGGGACAAGCAATTCAATACAGGCTGTGGATGTGTGATTATACAAGACGTCTTCATAGTGGACATATTGTGACGGTGATCATATGTCCCTCCTTCCTATCCCTCCCCCCACCTTGTTCTGTTCTCTACCTCGTCCCTGTCCCTTTCCTGAAGAGTGTGCTTCCAGCGCCCCTTCCCCAGACCCTGCCCTCCCCTCCATTGTCCCCCCTCTCATCAGCATGCCCCCTACGC
>CM053600.1:69544114-69573391 GCA_028646575.1 Pseudocheirus occidentalis | reverse complement strand
CTTCCTCACATCTTTGTATGCTCCTCCTCATATGTTCCTGTACTCCTCCTTATACGTTTGTATACTCCTCCTCATATGTTTATATACTCCTCCTCATATGTTTGTATACTCCTCCTAATACGTTTGTATGCTCTTCATCATATGTTTGTATATTCTTCCTCACATCTTTGTATGCTCCTCCTCATATGTTCCTGTACTCCTCCTTATACGTTTATATACTCCTCCTCATACGTTTGTATACTCCTCCTCATACTTTTGTATAATCCTCCTCATATGTTTATATACTCCTCCTCATACGTTTGTATACTCCTCCTCATACTTTAGTATAATCCTCCTCATATGTTTGTATACTCCTCCTCATATATTCGTATGCTCCTCCTCCTGTGTTTGTGTGCTCCTCCTCATACGTTTGTATACTCCTCCTCATACTTTTTTGTGCTCCTCCTCATAGGATTGTATGCTCCTCCTCATACGTTTCAACAGTCCTCCTGATACGTTTGTATACTCCTGATATGTTTGTATGCTGTTCCTCATACGTTTGTATACTCCTCCTCAAACTCCTCCTCATACGTTTGTATGATCTTCCTCATACGTTTATTTGATCCTCCTCATACCTTTGTATACTACTCCTCATACCTTTGTATACTACTCCTCATACGTTTGTATACTCTTCCTCATACGTTTGTATACTCCTCCTCATAAGTTTGTATGCTGTTCCTCATACTTTTGTATACTCCTCCTCATACGTTTGTATGATCTTCCTCATACGTTTATTTGATCCTCCTCATACCTTTGTATACTACTCCTCATACCTTTGTATACTACTCCTCATACGTTTGTATACTCTTCCTCATACGTTTGTATACTCCTCCTCATAAGTTTGTATGCTGTTCCTCATACTTTTGTATACTCCTCCTCATACGTTTGTATACTCCTCCTCATACATTTGTATGCTCTTCCTCATACGTTTGTATGCTCTTCCTCGTACGTTTGTATGCTCCTTCTCATACGTTTGTATACTACTCATACGTTCGTATGCTCTCCCTCATACATTTCAATACTCCTCATACTTTTGTATAATCCTCCTCCTGTGTTTGTATACTCCTCCTCATATGTTTTTGTGCTCCTCCTCATAGGATTATATGCTCCTCCTTATACGTTTCAACACTCCTCCTGATATGTTTGTATACTCCTCCTCATATGTTTGTATACTCCTGGTATGTTTGTATGCTGTTCCTCATACTTTTGTATACTCCTCCTCATACATTTGCATGCTCCTCCTCATACGTTTGTATGCTCCTCATACGTTTATATGCACCTCCTCATACGATTATATTCTCATCCTCATACGTTTGTGTTCTCCACCTCATACATTTCAATACTCCTCCTCGTACTTCTGTATAATCCTCCTCATACATTTGTGTGCCCTTCCTCATACGTTTATACACTCTTCCTCATACGTTTCATCACTCCTCCTGATACTTTTGTATGCTCTTCCTCATACATTTGTATATTCTTCCTCATACGTTTGCATGCTCCTCCTCATACGTTTCTATACTCCTCATAGATTTGTATGCTCCTCCATTTACGTTTCTATAGTCCTACTCATGTTTCTATACTCCTCCTCATACGTTTCTATTCTCCTCTTAATACGTTTCTATGCTCCTCCTCTTATGTTTGTATGCTCCTCCTCATGTTTGTGTGCTCTTCCTCATATGTTTCTATGCTGCTCCTCATGTGTTTGTATACTCCTCCTCATACGTTTATATGCTCCTTCTCATACGATTGTATTCTCATCCTCATACGTTTGTACGCTCCTCCATTTACATTTCTATACTTCTCCTCATCTGTTTCTATACCCTTCCTCATACTCCTCTTAATATGTTTGTATGCTCCTCCTCATAAGTTTGTATTCTCCTCGTCATACATTTGCATACTCCTACTCGTACGTTTGTATACTCCTCCTCATACAATTCTATGCTCCTCCTCATATGTTTGTATACTCCTCATACGTTTGTATGCTCCTCTTCATATGTTTGTATACTCTTTCTCATATGTATGTATAGTCCTCCTCGTACATTTGTATGCTCCTCCTCATAAGTTTGTATGTTTCCTCTCATACAATTGTATTATCTTCCTCATACGTTTTTACTCCTTCTCATACATTTGAATGCTCTTCCTCATATGTTTGTGTAGTCTTGCTCATACATTTCTATACTCCTCCTCATATGTGTGTTTACTCCTCCTCATACATTTCCACACTCCTCCGTATACGTTTGTATCCTCCTCCTCACACGTTTGTACACTACTCCTCATACATTTATATACTTCTCTTCATATGTTCGTATAATCACTGATACTCATTTGTTTTTTACGCATACTCATACGTTTGTATACTCATACACATTCATTTATATACTCACACATAAGTATGCAACACCCATTTTTATTTATGCATATTCATATATATGCACACAATATACTCTGTGTGTGCATATATATATGTATATCTATATATATTTTTTTTGAGAGAAAGATAATCAGTTGATACATTGAATCATTTTGTCAGCTTCTTTCTTTTCCTTCCTCCTTTCCTTCTTTCATTCCTTCTTTCTTTCTTAAAATTATTTCTTACAAGAGATGATTCACTAGGTAGAGGTGATAGAAATTTTTTAAATCCATAAAATTTAAGAAAGAATAAAGTGATTAAGGAAACAAAAGGTGAAGTAACAAAAGTCTCCTAAGAAATAGGTAGAAGTGATAAGCTGATAAGCTCATATTGAATGACAGATGGCATAATGTTACCCAACAGAATATAATTTAAGAATTAGAAAGGATATTAGAAATAATCTAATCCAAAGCAGTTATTTTTACAGGAAAAAATAATTCCAGAGAAGTTATGACTTGCCCCAAGGTCACATAACTAATTAGTAATAGAGTCAGGACTAGATTCCAAGAATACTGACTCCTAGAACAGTGTCTTTTCTGTTTTAACGTGTTGCCTGATTAGGCAAAGATGCCAGAGAAAGCAGAAACCATTTGACCTCTAGTTGTGTTCCCATCTTCTCTTTTAAGGACAAAGATCTCCAAATTGAAAAGAGTAGAACAAACAAGGATGATATGGAATGGAAGCCTCAAATTGGTTAGGACATAAGTTTTGTGATAGAGTTACATAAATTGACAAGTGTGAGAAATGATTATTAATAATCAATATCTTTTTTTTAGAGGGGGGAAGGCAAAGCAATTGGTGTTAAGTGACTTTCTCAAGGTCACACAGCTAGTAAGTGTCAAGTGTCAGAGGATAGATTTGAATTCAGTTCTTTTTGACACCAAGACCAATGCTCTATTTACTGTGCCACCTAGCTGCCCCAGTAGCCAATATCTTGGGGAGATTTAGAGCTCCTGCCTTCTTCAAGAGTCCTAACTTTAAGTCTAGTTTTTCTTGAAGGACATTACTGTTAATGAAATTGCATAAAATTATGGGTGGTTCAGAATACTCAGTCTTTCATTTTACTATAACCCACCTCCAATCACATTAACCAATTAGATTTGATTGCTGTTTGTTGGACCACCTGCTGTTTTCAAGGGTATATAAGCTGTGAGCCTTGGTGCCATGATTGTCTTTGGTCTAAGAGAGATGACCAAATGACAATCCTTTTCTTAATAATCTGCTGGCCTTATTAATAAAATGATTAAATTATCCAGAAACTTAACCTTTTAAAACATCACACAAGTGCTGGGAGCACCACATTCTGCCATTGTCCAGAGTAAATTGGGTAGTTTAAAATTTTGTAATGAAGGACACTTTTGCAATTATAATTCACAAAAGTATACACATTGAGATTATGTATTTCACAGATACTCATAGTATCACATATGTTATCTATGGGACATCTGTTTCAACCATAGCCATGAATGCTCCAACCCTAAAGTGCTCAAAATAGCTACATGTATAGCTGGAAACAATTACTCTTCTTCCCCACCCCCCACCACTATGACTGTCTTACATGTAAGCAACTGGGTTTTCTTTGTTTTGCTTTGACATGGAAGCTATTTTAACACTGTTCTTGTGAAATCACAATGTACCTAAAGTATGATTTAAAAAAACATGTAATATGTGCATAAAATGGGGCAGGTAAGTGGCACCATGAGTAGGTCACTGGTCCTGGTGTCAGGGGGACCTGAGTTCAAATGTGACCTCAGACACTTATCACTTACTCGCTGTGTGACCGCGGGCAAGTCACTTAACCTAGATTGCCCTGCCTTCCCTCATCCAAAAACGAAAGCAAAAAAGACTGGAAAAAAGTGCATAAAATTCTATATCTTCATATTAGCCACCTCAGAGGAAAAGAAATAACTCTCAAAATGTTGTTAATGGCTCCACTCCTCTAATATTACATTATAAAAACCATACAGGACATACAGAAATCCAAACATAAGTAAGAAGTATTTGACACAAATTGTAAACCAGAACTATTTGTGGTACAGCATGGATGACAAGTGATCTATTGTCTAAATTTGAGAATGAAGCAGAGAAAAGTTGGAAAGACGATGAGTTCTCCACTTCTTCTCTTGCTTTGGTATCATCTCCATGGGGATCCAATGTCTATAATATCAAATTGTTTCTCCGTAATTGAATTATCACTGCACTGTCTTTGTAAGATTCTTCATATAAAATATCAAATTTAGCAATGGCTTCATTAAAAGCCATCTTTGCAAAGGAGGAAATTTTCTCTGAAGAATTTAGGACCTCATAATAGAAATAGAACACAGAGAAGTCCAGGGCCAGATCTGATCTTATAGCATGCATAGGATACATCTCCTTTTTGCGCATTTTAAGTGCTTCTTGACAGGTTTATTGTGATTGATCCAATATTCCTTTCTTGTCCTCACCAATAGGAACCTCAGTCAAATAGTGGGAGTGGTCTCCTTTCATTTTCAAATAAAAACATGACTTTTTGCTTGTGAAGAAAGCATTAGGAATCAGGAAATTTTCTATCAGAGATAATGCAACATTGCAGAAATTTTAGCTCCTTGTGAAATTTTCTTCTGTACTCTTGAGCCACCTGCTGTTTTTAATCAGTACCTTCCATCACTCGGTAGTTGAGTAACTGTCCAAGAGGACATCCAGCCTCCCAGGCTACTTTTCTAAGCAATGCTGAGAAGATTCTTCTCATTAGATAATTCAGTTCCTTGTCAGTTTCAGACCATGCAGACTGTCATGTTGTCCTATGCCAGATCATTTTTATCCACGAGTGACTATTCTGTTTGGCTAGGAAAAAGGTGTCTTGGATGAGATAATATTTGTAAAGCACTTGGTAAGCCTTAACATGTTACGTAAGTGATGACTATTGTTTTTATCATATGAGAAATCATATAATTATCTCTGAGAAATCATAGAGAATGGGAAAGTTATTCAAAGATTAATCAGGCAAGCATCCTATTTTAGGAAAAGATTAAATGAAATGAGAATGAAGTTAGCAATTCTTTTAAAGTTTTAATGTTAGTATAGGTTTGCTTTAAGTAACAAGGAAGAATTTGGAATGTCACTGGGGGCAGCTAGGTGGCGCAGTGAATAGAGCACTGGATCTGGAGTCAGGAGGACCTGAGTTCAAATTTGGCTGCAGACACTTAACACTTACTAGCCATGTGACCTTGGGCAAGTCACTTAACCCCAACTACCCTGCCTTCCGCCCTCCAAAAAGCAGAAAAAAAAACCAAGAGGCAGAAGAAGAATCTGGAATATCAGTTACCTGGAATGCAGACCTGAAATGATGGAATTCAATTCAGCTCGGAGACACATGCTTGGGACTGATCCTTGTCAGTTTCATCAGGATTGCAGAGACCGTGCACTGTGTGTACCTGTGTCCACTTGTCTTCTTCTGACTCATTTATCTTTCATGACAACTGCCTCATCTGTCTACAAATGAGCCATTGTGGATTAGTATGAAAGTATGTGATGGAAAACAAAATTGTGAACAACTATTGTAGATTAAAATTATCTTGGAAATCTGGGAACAATGAATCCATGACATTTGAGGAGCAATTTGATGTAGTGGATAAAGTACTAAACATGAAGTCAAGAAAATCTGAATTTGAATACTACTGTGGGCACGTCATAACTGTTCAACCCCTGGAAAGTCATTTAAGCTCTCCCAGCCTCAGTTTCTTCAGCTAGGGGCTGCAGTGGATGGAGTACTTAGGTCTGTAGTCAGGAATTGCTGAGTTCAGATCTGATCTCAGATACTTATTAGCTATGTGACCCTTGTCAAGTCACTTAA
The DNA here is from genome assembly GCA_028646575.1 of Pseudocheirus occidentalis. Classification (NCBI taxonomy): domain Eukaryota; kingdom Metazoa; phylum Chordata; class Mammalia; order Diprotodontia; family Pseudocheiridae; genus Pseudocheirus; species Pseudocheirus occidentalis. The sequence goes on along the minus strand of CM053600.1, from coordinate 69,567,110 downwards.
TCTGTCTGCCTCAGTTTCCTCAGCTGCAAAATGGAAATGTTGATAGTACCTGCCTTAAAGAGTTTATGTAATGATCTAATAAAGTAATAGATGTAAATAAGTTTGCAAATTTTAAATTGCTATATAAATGCCAGCTATTAAAAAGTAGAGATCACTGATTCCATAAAGCCCTTCATGGCCACCACGTGTTAGGTCAGGTGGGGTTGACATGTTGTTCCAAATCGGGTGTACAGTAAAGTTTGTGTATTGAAATGAAGACAAATTCAGTCTTGATCCATACATTGCCCTGTGGCCATAACCTTCTACAAAATAAGGTAAAAGGAGGCCACCACCACCAGACTCAACAGCTATCACCCCAATGTTAAAAAGGGGGAAATATTAGATTCCATAAAATGTGGACTGGTAAGTTTGATGTTGATTTGTGATAAACTGCTAGGATAGATTATTCTACAGATGATTTGTGAGAACTTAGGAAAGAAAGAGATAAGTACTAGGTGCCAACATTGGTTCTTCAAGAATAAAATGTAATAAATAAACCTGTTATTGAGTCATCTGACTCTGTGACCCTGTTTGGGGTTTTCTTGGTGAAGGTACTGACATAGTTTGCCATTTCTTTCTCCAGTTCATTTTATAGATGAAAAACTGAGGCAAACAGGTGAAATGACTTGCCCAGGGTCACACAGCTAGTAAGTTTCTGAGCCTGGATTTGAACTCAGGAAGAAGCGCTTAAGACACTACAAAGGAAGATGACCCCAGTCCCAGCATTATATGTGCTGTGACACCTAGCTGCCCTTAACAAATGAACCAAATTTTCTTTTAAAATGTAAGTACTAGGGGCAGCTAGGTAACACAGTAAAGAGAGCACCAACCCTGGAGTCAGGAGACCTGAATTTAAATGCAGCCTCAGACACTTACTAGCTATGTGACCTTGGACAAGTCACTTAACCCTAATTGCCATGCCTTCCCCCCTCCAAAAAAATAAAATGTGAGCATAAGACTGGCAAATCAGGGAGATTCTATAGACAGAGTTTATTTGGAGTTTAGTTAAGACTTATAAAAATCTTCATATACTTTTAACTAAGACAGAAAAGTGTAGGCTAGATGAGATGGATTCAGAGCTGATTAAAGGAGTTTTGATTAATGGCTTGAGGTCAGTTTGGAAGGAGATTTTAGATTTTGGCAGAGAAAGTGTGCTTAAAAAGGTTAAGACTGACAAAAAGTGAAGAAAGTAAGATTTCATTGGGTGACAGAATCAAGATTCAAAAATTATCTTGTTTGACTAGAATGATGGGCTGAAACTAACAAGATGAAATTGAACAAATATGAATATGAGAACCTACATTTATATTTAGGTTAAAAAGTCAATTGCACAGATATGAGATGGAAGAAGTCTAGCTTCCTGTGTAAAAAAGGACTTAGGGATTATAGTAGAATACAAATTCAGTATGAACTAGCAAAGTGATATGCCTCTTAAAATAAGCTCATTAAATCTTGGGTTTTATTAATAGAAGTGTAGTGTCCACTTTAAGAGAGATGTTAGCCCCACTGCCCTCTGTAGGAATCATACTGCATTTAGAGTATTGTGTTTAGTTCCAGAGGATAAAATTGTAGATTTAAAGTTAGAAAGCTTAGAGATTATCCCATTCGATGGACTTTTTTTTACAGATAAGAAAACTGAGGCATAAAGAGGCTGAGTGACCAGTCTTTCCTCAAGTACTTATGAGCTGTGTGCTAATACATAAACCACTTCAGTTTCCTCATCTGTAAAATGGTTATTGTAAAGAACAAATGTGATATCAGATAAAACACTTTGCAAACTTTAAAATGTATGTATCCCTCAGCTCCTTAATAAATGCTAGTTATTGTCATTATCAACATGACTATTATTTTCAATGTACCATACTGCCTCTCCACACTGCCTCAGGTTCAGCAGAACTCAAGCTAATTGAGAGCAGGAAGGGATTGTTTTATTTTTGTGTTTATATTTCGGTGGCTAGCACAGCACCATACACATCATAAGCACTTAACAATTTTCATTTGATTTATTTAATAATTTAATAAATTTTTCAATAACTAATTTAATTATTTTTAATTGAATTAAGAAAGACATTGATATAGACTGGTGTATATCTAGAGGGTGGCCTGGATGTTGAAGAGTCTGGATGCATTGTCTTATGTGTTGAACAAACTAGGAATGCGTAGCCTAGAGAAGAGAGAACAGAATTCTAGGCTCCTATGACCTAGAATTAAATATGTTATTCCAGACATAGCCTGACAAGTTCAGAGTATGGTGAAATTCCTATGATAGCTCTTTTCAAATATTTAAAGGTCTGCCATGTGGGTAATGCTTTAGATTTATTTTGTCTACAAGGTAGAACGAGGATTAAGAACTAGAAATTATAAGGGAGTAGATTTGAGCCCAATATAGGGAAACACTATAAAATGAGAATTGTTGAACTATGGATTAGAATAGTGGTGTCAGACTCAAATGGAAGGGAAGCCACTAATCCATACATAAAGCTCCCTATGGACCACATATTGATTTAGTTTTAAAATGAAATGCTATGTTTTATTATATGTTTATTGTCTTGTATGTTTTATTGTATGTTTGTTTCACTAAATATTGCCCAATTTCATTAAAATAATCTGGTTTGGATACACCAGAGAGTGTTGTGGACAACATGTGTCCATATGTTTCACACCCCTGAACTACACTACCTTGGAAAGTAATGAGTTGCTTGTACCTGGAAGGGTTATAGCGAAAGCTAAAGGATCATACATCAGGAATGTTAATGAGAAGATCCCTTTATTGGGTATCTTATATAGTTTGATATTTCATGTTTTGCCTTCCAAATTACATTTCTTCTGTATTTACCACAGAACCTTAGAATAGTGCAAGGCATACACGTATTCAATAAACAATTTTTGATTGATTTGGGTGGAGAGTAGCAGAAAAGAAAAGGAGTAAATGGTTTGATGACCCTTCTAAACCTTGGAATAACCCTTAATTCTTGTGTTAAAACTGTGCTCTGAGGTATAAAGACATATGACAGGATTGTCTAGTAACCACTCATACAGACCAGCCACTAAGGACCTGATTTGTTATTCCCTCTGGTGTCTGCCCAGTATAAACCAGATCAAAGGTGGCAGGCATACACAATGACTGACATGCACAAGCCTTTTGTATTTTGAGTAATTGTTCTCCTGATGATAAGAAGGAAGTTTCAGTCTCTAGAGCTATTATATTATGGAGGTTTAAAAAATATGTTTTGCAAGTATTCACATGTTAAGTCGAGGAAGCTAATGCAATCTCTGGCTAAGACATTTTAGCACTTAGAAGTAAGCAGGTAAAAGTCTCACTAAGTTCTGTCCTATCAGATGTGGAATATTTTGTTCAGTTTTGAGTATCAGGTTTTCTGAAGGATATTGATAAGCTTGAAACAGCACAAAGGAAGGCTACCAGAATTGTGAAAGGCCTTGAGGACACATCATATAAGTATCATTTGGAAAAAGGGGGGCTATTTAGCCTGGAGAAAAGAAGTCTTTGGAGACATGATAGCCTTTTTCAATATTTGAAGAACTTTTATCTAAAAGTGAGATGAATTATTAATTAATTGTTAATTAATCTAGAGATACTAGATTTATTAATAAATTTGTCTTACCTAAAAGAGAGACTAGATTATTTGTCTTGGTCCCAGAAGGCAGAATTAAGAGTAATTTATTGATGTTATAAAGAGGCAAATTTGGGTTTAATGTATTAACTTCCTATCAATTAGACTGATACAAAAGTAGAATCAATTGCCTCAAAAAGTATAGAGATTCCCCATCATTGGATATCATCAAGCAAAGGCTATAGGACAACTTGCAAGGGATGTTGAAGAAGAGATTCTTGATGGTTAGGTACTTGAGGTCTTCTCAATTCTAATGTCCTGTCATTGTGAGGAAATTCTATTTTCTCTCAGATATCAAGGACTTACAGTGGACGAAGACACAGGTCAGCAAACACTTTATAGACCAGTCCCATGATCCCTATGTGATTGTCACTTTTAGCATAATATAGCAATTCCTTGTTTAATGACCCAGGGAATCCATTCTGGTGTGGTTCCACTGAGAACAAAAATGCTTTAAGTAAAAATAAGGTATGTAGAAGAAACACTGTGGAAAACAATGTGCTTAGAAAGCATCATCAAATACTCAAAGCCCATAGCTGATGGATATGTTTACGTATTCCCAAGTGTAAGAACTACATTATGAGAAGGACGTGTTACAAAAGGAAACCAAGTGAAAACTTCTAGACTCTTGATAGCTGTGTCTTTTCCAGTACCAAAAGGGTCACCAATGTGAGTGCTCTTCTGCTTACATGCCAGCCACCACAATAAAGGGTTCAGATTTAAGCTTATTGAAACTTATAACTGCACTGAGACTTTTAGGACACTTAAAAAAATGTTCTTTATGGTTTTCAAAGTACTTTACATAGAGTACAAAGAGTACTGGGTTTGTTTCATAGTTGAAAAAACAGTCACAGAGACTCAGAGAGATTGTCAGTGGTCACACAACTAGTCATTGTTGAAGGTGAAATTGAAAGTGAAACATCCTGAGGCAATGTTTAGCAATCATTCCATCCTAACACTTTACCTCAAGCATCTTTTCCTCCATTCTATAACTTTCCACTACCCTAAACTTTGTATAGCCTTACACAGATAGGGATCAACAAATATTACAGACCATTTCTAAAGTATCATTAACTCTTCATCTTGCTATTTTACTCAGAAAATCTCTGACTATATCCATGTATAGCTTGTTTCCATCAGGATCCCAGGGTCCCCAGTTCATAAAGAAATATTCAAGAAAAATGAATTTATCAGGCACCAGCCTTTATTCCATCTCAAAAAAATGTGAAAAATACAAAGGGCTCATATAAATCCATAAACAAATGTAGAACCATATCTATATAATGCATATTAACAATCAATTGTTATAAACAAATCATTCAACTATAATAATAATAAATAAATAATCAGTATAAATAGGAGGTGATCACACCAAGAAAGGGGGACTATATAATGGATAATGTGAAAAATCCTCTCTGTGCAACTGTATTGGTCAGAGTGAGGGTTGCTGGGAAAACTCTGGGGACAAAAGTGAAACCGGGCTTAATGACTCACATTTAGTCTAGGTGAAGGGTTGTTGGCCTGTTGAAGTTCACCTGGCCTATTAATAATAATAAGAGCACTTATATAAATGTAAAAGTTTACAAAGAACTTTATAATTCATTTGGCCCTCACCACAGCCCTGATAGTTAAGTGCTGTTGTTAGCCTCGCTTAACAGATGAAGAAATTGAGACCCTGAGAGGTTACGTAACGTGTTCAGGTTCATTCACCTGAAGTCAGGGGCCAAATTTGAACTCAGATCTTCCCAATTCCATCCCCAGCCCTCTATCCAGTGTGCCACCTAGCAACCTATGAAGAAGTGCTAATCTGCAAGGCAGAGTTCAGGACCCAGACTGTACTCACCTGTGGATCATGCCATTCCTCTGTAACTGAGATGATTTCTCTGTCCAAGGTTCTTACTAGTACATCATGATGCAGATGATATTTCAAATCAATGTTTTTGTTCAAGAGATAAACCATAATGTAATAGAAAGAGTTCTGGAGTTAGGAGACCCAGCTTTGATACTTAGTCTTCATCTAATATACTTTAGTTTTTTTTTGGGGGGGGGGGAAATAACTTAGAGGTTTCCGTAGAAGAGACAGAACAGTCAATGATGCTAAAGCAATAGCCTTTAATTGTAGGAACATTTTGCCTTACACAAGGGAAGATGGAAGACTCAAAATGAGATTAGTGTAAGAAAGGCAACAAGGATAAAGGAAGCAAGGATATAAATGAATCATAGCCACACAAAAAAAAGAAGGTTCCAAAAGGATCTTTAGAAGGCTGGGGCCCATTTGCAACTTAGCAATGTTGAGGAATGTAGAGGAGGGAGCAGCCATGCCTCAGGTGAAATGATCTGAGGCCACAGCAGGAAGAAAGAAGGGGGGGTGTCAAAGATCCAGGAGGACATGACCCTTTTGATCTTGAACTCAGATTATGACAGATCCTCACCATGCATCTCAGTCTGATACAGAAATACCTGATGTGGTCCACCCAGCAGAGGAAGCAGGCTTGCTCAAGCATAGGGGATTGTTTTACCACATCTGGCTCTAATTAGCAGGCATTCCTTGAACAGAAAAGTACCTAGTCAGTTATGAAGAGATCCAGAAAAGGGGGTTTAATAGGGAGGAGGAAGAGGTATATCTGGAATAGGACTACTCTGCTGCAAGAAAGACAAGACCCTAATCTAAATCTAAATATTTTTATACTATTATGCTGTGGGTCCCTTGACCAGCCACTTAAGTTTTCTGTACCTCAGATGGCCCATCTAGAAAATGGATATAATAATAATATCTACTTCACAGGCTTTTGTAAACCTTAATGCACTATATAAGTAACCATGCATCTAGAACAGAAAGGGTCCTCAGAGGTTATGTAGTCTAACACCCTCATTTTAGAAATGAGGAAACTGACATCTAATTGATATAAAGTCACCCTCTCAGGGTCACATAGGTAATAAGGGTCTGAGGGGGGGATTTGAATACAGGCTCTTTAAGTCTAGAGAAAAGGCTCTTTCCCTTGTACTACACTGCCTCCAAGGGAAAGACTTTCCTTCACCAGTTAAACCACATATGTGGACTAAAAAAACAAGCTATCCTGTTGATAACCTCAAGCTTCCCATTATTGAATCCAGTATTTTGCCTGTAATTTCATTGGATCATGTAGCCTAATAAACAACGGTCCCTTTATTAGAACTTCAGTGTCCTGACTGAGAAAAGAAATGATCAGGTTTTAGTACCAGAAATACCTGGTAGCTTTGGGTATGGGTCTTTGAGGTGGTGCAGTAGATGGAGTACTACCCTGCAGTGGTTCTCAACCTGTGGGTTATGTTCAGTTTAAATACATCCTACATATCAGATTTTTGCATTGCGACTCATAACAACAGCAAAATTACAGTTATGAAGTAGCAATGAAAATAATTTTATGGTTGGGGGTCACCACAACATGAAGAACTGTATTAAAGGGTCACAGCATTAGGAAGATTGGGAACCACTAGGTTGGAGTGAAGAAAAGTTGAGTTCAAATCCAGCCTCAGATACTAGCTACAGGACCCTAAATAAATCACTTAACTTTTATTTGCCTCAATTTCCTATCTATAAAATGGAAACAGCAATAACAACTACCTCCTGGGGGTTTTGTGAAGATAAAATGAGATGTTTGTAAATGCTTTAAAAACTTAAAGTCCCATATAAACTCTAGTTACTGTTAGTGTAGAACCCCTGTGTGTAGCAAGGCTGTCCCCCGTGTAGCATGGGGATATCAAGTGGCTCAAAGGGAGGCAGAATAAATATCTCTAGCCCCTTCTCTCCCCACCCTTCATCAAGGAAAGGGAAGGAGGAGGTTGGGGCCAGAAGCTCAGTCATGTTGTTCTCCACAGAGAGAAATAGTATTGTGGTAGAATTATATTTTTCTGCTACCATAAATATTATTAATCTAGGGGATATCGTTTTAGGTTCAGGCTAAACTTCTGATTTCTATTCATTAATGAAGGAGAACCTCAACCTTTATAGTCAATAACTGATTACTTTCCTACCAAATACCAGTTCTACAATGAACTCACATTAGCAAATAAACCCTTTTATCCAAGTTAATGCCAAAGCAGAAAGAAGAAAATATATGCCATACAATACAGAGTGAAGGAGATCTCCAATTGGGACCTAGGTGACAGCTCAGGTAAGAGAGAAAGTCCCAGATCTTGCCCAGTGGCAAGTCCCCAAAGTCTCTAGTATAGCAATCTGGAGATAGGGACATGATGCAGATTGCTAGCTCCTCTCATGTCAGCTTCTTACAAGAGTCTTATTTTCCCTTCAACAACTTGAACTAGGGTCGACAATATTTATCTTCTCTTGTGAAGATGGGAGACATAAGTGTCTAAAGTGGCTTCAGAGACCAAAGAAACTGAAGAAGTTCAAGAAGGTCTAAAGACTTGAAAGGACTTGGAGAAATCTAAAGAAAGCACAGCTCTCCTCACTCTCATTTTCCAACTCTACTCTACCCTTCATGCAGGGTTAGGGTACTACCCTACCCTTCATTGCAACTGAGGCAGAGAAGATTATTAATTCATTCTAAGAATCAATTCTAAGAACATTTGTTCCTATTATTACAATTTAAAACTATAAGAATAACTCATATTTATATGGAATTTTATTATTTACAAAGTACTTTCCTTTCAACCCTGTATTATTGTCCCTATTTTGCAGATGAGGAAATTGAGGCATAAAGCAATTATGACTACTTGTCTGTCATTCTGCTAGTAACAAAACAGCTGTTCCAAGTCCTGGTTAAATACACTTTCATGTTATAATGAGTGTTCTTGAGTTTTTCTCTAATGTGGACCCTTTTGGTCATCTGATCTCTCCTCAGAATAACATCCTTAAGTGCATAAGATAAAATACACAGGGTTACAAAAATCAATTTTATTGAAATACAGTTATCAAAATATTTTTTACAACAAGCTCATGGATCCCAGTTAAGAATACCTGCTGTATAGCACAATAGCCTTTTATTGATAAAAATGCTTCCAACATATGTTTATTAGATACATTACTGAAATAATTATTTAACAAAAATACATTTATTTATGGATCTAAAAACCTAACAATCTCTCTCTGTTTCTGTTTTTATTTTTGTTTCTTTGTTTCTGTCTGTCTTTGTCTCTCTGTGTCTTTCTGTCTCTGTCTGTCTCTCTCCCCCTCCTCTTAGTATTATCAACTTCCAGAATTTGGTCTAAAACAAACAGAATTAGGTTGTATATGTGTTTTATTTCTCTCAATCTGGAGGTATGCATGTGGAACTACAGTGGAAACTTAACTCGCTAAAATGTTAGGTGTGGGAGATTATAACGCCATAAAGCAAGGAAGTGCCCCTGACTCAGGCTGTCTGACCTTTTATTAGCCAAGATTGCGCTTTCCATAAAGCAAGGAAGTGCCCCTGACTCAGGACATCTGTGCAAGCCTGATCTGCCCTTGTGGTTGCTGACACAGCAAGATTTCAGGTTCACTCAGAGTGTCTCAAATGATCTCTGGTATGTCAGACTTGAGGGATGCTCAGTCTGCCCTCCTGATTGACTGATTCTGATTCCCAGTTCAGTCCAGCCTCCTCTGCTTAGTGTGGGAGCTCAAGCAAATTGAGGTGGTTAGCAAAGTCCCCATTGACCATCCATTTTCACAGTACGATTTCATCAATATAGAATCTATGAAAATAGCCCATACATGTATTCACCACACCCATCCCTTCCAATTTGCCACGACTGTAGGGATCCAATGTAATGAATTTGTGAGACAGTGTCTGTAAGTTGGCCATAAGAGCAACAATTAACTCTTATTGAAAAAGTGTGCCACGTTTCTGGACAATCTAGACTCTTGGGAATAGCTTTTCTCACCTCTCAGTGTTTCTGCTGTTTTGGAAGGCTGGCATCATGAGAGCCTTTCAGGTCAGTTCATAAAGTTCCCTTCATCATGTCCCTGCCTTCATTTCCATGACAGGGCACTCCAAAACATAGCACTGTCAAGGAGAGTGACTCCCCAGAATAGGACATGCTAGCTATTCTCAGTACTCCCTTAATAGCTAAGAGGAAGGGGGTCAATTTGCGCATACACTTATTCCTATCTGAATAAAGTAAGCAAGGCCAGTATGTATTGGCTCTTCCCTTGGCATTTCTTGGCATATGCCCTTTAAATCAGTCATCAGCTGCACGTTTTACACGCTATGCAAAACCTATCTTATCTTGTTTTTCTGAAGGATCAACTTTTATCCAAAACACATTTGGACTTTATGTCATGGTGGCTTTTTAAAAAATAAAACTATCTCTCTGCTGATTGACCTTGTATTATACCCATATGTCTGCTTTGCTCCAACAGCACATCAGGATCTTCTCTGAATAGATAAGTAATTCTAGTTCTTTCTAAGTTTAGGTATTTCTCTGATAGCAGAACTATAATACCTTTTTGGCCAAGTTATTGTAGATTTGGGAGCACGTATGATTTAGTTGGGACAAGAGGTACTGAAGGGCATGTAGGTAGTACAAAATGGATACAGTGCTGGGTTTGGAATCAGGAAGACTTATCTTCCTGAGAGCACATCTGACCTCAGAAACTTACTAGCTGTATGACCCCAGAAAAATCAGACACTTACTAAATGTGTGACCTGGGTGAATCATTTAACTCTATTTGCCTCAGTTTCCTCATATGTAAAATGAGCTGGAGAAGGAAATAACAAACATTCTGGGATCTTTGCCAAGAAAATCCCAATTGGAGTCACAAAGAGTTGGACGCAGCTGAAATAATTGAACAACAACAACAAAATTAGATGTAAAAGGTTACACAAATTAGAGGAGCATGGGAGATTTTACCTGTCAGATCTATAATTAAAGGAAGAGTTTATAGCCAAATGAGAGATAGAGAGGATCATGGGAAATATAATAGATAATTATGATTACATGAAATTTAAAAGTTTTTGCAGAAACCAAACCAATGTAGTCAAGGAAATCAGGAAAATGGGAAAGAATTTTTACAGCAAGTTATTCTGATAAAGGCTTCATTTCTCAAATATATAGTGAACTGGGTCAAACTTGTAAGAATACAAGTCATTCCCCAACTGAAAAATGGTCAAAGGATGTGAAAAGATGATTTTTCAGAAGAAATCAATACATAGTCTATCTTCATATCAAAAATGCTCTAAATCACTATTAATTAGAAACAAGCAAATTTAAAACAACTCTGAGGTACCACCTCACACCTCTCATATTTGGATAACATGACAGAAAAATAAAATGACAGATGCCAGAGGGAATGAGGAAAAATTGGGACACTAATACATTGTTGGTAGAGTTGTGAACTGGTCCAACTATTCTGATGAAAAACTTGGGATTATGCTTAAAGGTCTACAAAATTATGCATCTCCTTTGACCTTGTAATATCACTACAGAAGGAAGAGAAATAAAGTAGTATCAAGTCCATTGGATTGGCTTAAAAGAGCTAGGCAGGATGCTCTGTTCCTAGAATTGAGAAAATATTAGTTTAGAGAATTTCATGAAGTAGAATCCAGTTCCATTCAAGTCAATAAAAATTTATTTAGTTCTTGCTACATTCTAGGCACTATTCTAGAAGCCAAGGGAAATACAAGGATGAGTGAGATGCAGTACTTGCCCTCAAGGAGCTTATAATCTAATTGAACTGCATAGAACAGAAGGAACTTAAGTCAGAATTCAGGGACCTATAAAGAGAAGAATATACAATTCATGGGGGTGGACCTAGACCCTAGAATGCAATGAACCTCGATTGTCTAGGGAATCAAATAGGGGAGAGGATTATCTTTACCTAGACCTTGTAAGAATGCAAGAAGCATGTTGCAGTAAGAAAGGACAGCAACCCAAGGGTTAGGGCCAGAGAATAGGATATCATGGAAGAAATAGTTAGGTGAGATTATAAAATGCTTTCAGTGTGGAGTCAAATAATAGTAAGTATAAAAATAATTAGTATTTATTAAGTACCTACTATATGTCATACTAAGTGCTTTACACATATTACCTCTTTTGATCCTCACAACAACCTTGGGAAGTAGGTGTTATTATTATCCCATTTTACAGTTGAGGAAACTGAGGTGAACAGAGTTTAAGTGGCTTGCCCATGGTCATACAGCTAGTATCTGAGGTCAGATTTTAATTCATATCTCTCCTGACTCCAAGTCCAATGCACTATCCATTGTGCCACTTAGCTGCCCTCAACTAAATAAGTAGTGTGTCACAGTATACCATTTGGAATAGGAAAAGATAATGTCTGTATTCCAAGATTCTTTGTCACTTAATAAAAATGGCAATGCATTTTGAAACACCTGGGTGATGGTAGATAAACTAAGAGAAATGAAAAGAGAAAAAATAATCTTTAGGGCTGTGGAATGTGGAGGGAATGTCTTCCCAATTCCCTCACTTGTTGGCATTTTGCAACTTTATCCCAGAGAAGTGAGAGAACCCAAACAAGGAGACCCTCTCTGTCCCATATTCCACCTCATCTAATAGCCTGATACTTCGTGCATAGATAGTACTATAGCTATTTATAATAGAAATATACCAAATTTTAACTTGGAACTGGAATTAAACTTAAGATGTAGCATTTAACCACAATCCTAAAATTCACCAATGCAAATCAACTCTTGATTTTTACAGGTGCCAATTATCCAGCTGCTGGTTGCTCCAGGCCATTCCCTTCTTCTCCTTGCTCACAGTTGCTGCTCATTGGCACTGACATCATATAACAGGTACTAAACAGACATTCAAATTGCCCGAGGATTTCTTATAATAACTTTCCTTAGTGTTTCAGCTTTCTCCACTATAATGATAGTCTTATAACCCACTAATAATACAGGTGAGCAATTCAGAGATACCTGGGAAGACTTGTATGAACTGATTCAGAGTGAAGTGCATAGAAGCAGGAAAACAGATAAGAACAGAAATAGAGGATATTATCAAGGAATTGTATGATGGGAAGAGAAGATTAACTCATTATGTGGCAAGAGCAATGAATTGTAAGTGGAGAGTAAGAGTATTTGGCTGATGCCTATGAGATATCGGGAGAAAGTGAGGAATGCCTCAAGTATCTTGTGGGAATACTCCCTCTCCTTACTCCCTGAGTAAACTTTTGGAAGAATGTGGACAAGAATCATTCTTCTTCAGGATACATTTCTAATTCTCTGAACTTTCTCAACCATATCTCTGAAACCTTTTTCACCCTAGAAGTTCTCTTCACCCCTTGACATCTCATATTAAAAGTACCCTCCCCTCTTGGGACTTCTCCCTCTGATTGGTTGGTTCCTCTCTGAACCTTTATTTTTAGGAGGACCCCTACATTTCATTCCTTTCCTGGCTGTACTCTTGACTCTCTGGACTTTCTTTACTACTATAAAAGTCGTCCACTGCATCCTGGGTCATTAAGAGTCATCCTGACTTTTCTCTTGCTACCAGACTTCAGTGCCTAGAAGAGAGAGTGAAGCTGATAATTTTACACAACTCTACCTCACTTAAATCCAAATTCACAAGTCAAGACATCACCCTGTGATATCTTCAAAACAAATGAACAACAACAATTATCCGTCATACCATCACCACTGTATTACCCCTCCAAGCTATCAACAAACTCTTCCCAGGCAGAGAAATACTCTAATCTGTTGACATTAATTCTTCTGGAAGCCATTTTGCCTTGAGGGCACCCCTTTTGTTGAATGAAAATATTCAGTTTGGAGAGGATAAATCTGTAATCAGTCCAGCACTCTGTGCCTGACATTGCCTTGATTACTCTCACATCCTGTCTCTTTACAATCACATAGTCTATCAAATGCCCATGTTTGCCACAAGGGTGTAGCCTTAAAGTTTTATTTCATTATGGAAGACAGTGTTGGTTATGAGAAGGCAATGATCTGCACCAGTCTTCAGTAGTAAGTGACCATTGCTGTTGCTGTTTCAACTCCATTCTTCCCAAGGACTCCTGGCCAAGTCTGGTGGTCTGAGTCTATTCTAACATTAAAGTCTCCCAGAATTATTAACTTGTCCTCTTTTGGCATATTGATGAATAAAAATTTTTCTTTGACTTTATCAGAGTTCATAATGATAGGAGCATAGACACTGATGATGGTGGCATGGTGTTTTCCTGTAAGTAGCAATCACATTGTCATGCGTTCATTATTTGCTCTTTTTGGTAGGCATTACAGCCTTGCTGACTAGATTAGTTTTGATGGCAAAACCTACATCAGCTTCACAGCATTCCCATCACTGTGGCCACTGCAGAAAAAGGTGTGTCCAGCCCCATTTTCAGTAAGCTGACCTTTATTTGCTAGTCTTGTTTCATTCAGGGCTGCTAATATTCATTCAGGGTGTGATAACTGCTGAGTTCTCTCACAACAAGAGATGTTTGTCTTTCAGGTGTACTGGATTTTGTGTTATCTATAAGTGAGCACACATTGCTTGTACCAGTGTTGAGAGGAATCATCTTGGCAGGGCTTTTTGTACATTTTTGTGTGTTTTGATCACAAGTTGGGATTCCTGCCTGCTGTGATAATCAGGCCAGGATTGGATAAGCAGACAATTTTTAGTGTACCTTTTGTAGTCCCTTCCTCATACCAGGAGGTAAGCAGTGCAATCCTTAAATGGCTGTCCAGATATCCAGGGGGCTGCTGAAGCCCACTGCTGCTTTCAGTGAAAAAATGACCCTATAGCCTGGGCCACCAGTATACAGGGTTGTAACTACAGCTGCCAGTGTATCTGCACCTACTGTTTCATCACTTGTCTCTTGCCACAGGACTTTGAGATGGGTAAAAACAGTAAAATTGCATGAGTTGACGTCTTTTGATTCACGTATAAATTGGATTTAAGTGAGATAGAGTTACACAAACTTGTCGGCTTCACTCTTTCTTCAAGAGTTATCCCAGTCCAGTGGTAGGACAGAATCAGGATGACTGGTGATGGATCAAGATGCAGTAGATGACCTTGGTATCTTTAACGTCTAATCAAGCTCTCAATCTTTCTACAGTGCCTGCTTCATCTGCCTTCATGGCCTTTGGAACAAATTGTTTTCATCTATCCATTCCTTCAGGGGAAGTCTTCACATGCTTGGGATAGACAATCCCTAACTCACTGATGAGCTTGAAACCCCTTAGTTTCCCTCAAGATGGTTTAACCCATTAGCCAAAACGGTTTACCAGGGTGTGACTCCCGTGTGAACTACAGTTTCTTGGAGCCATAGGTGAGAAGTGAATCAGGTGGACACCAGCCCTGAAAAGGACTCAGCAGCCATCCCACCAGAGGTACTAGTCTTCCCTGAACACGCCCTATACCCCAAACAAGACAAAGTAAAGAAATTGTTGAATAATAGGATAGTTCATTGGTTCATCCTGGAGAAGTAAGTGAGGGAATTGGAGAAGATAGCTTCATTATATGTCCAAAGGGAATAAGAAACTGTGTTTGTTTATTTATTTTTTTAATGACAGGAAACTTAGCCTTCCAAAGAACTCAGTCAATAGATAACTCAAGATATTGGCAGATGTTTCTGTGGGGGTGGAAAAGGAATCTCTAAAACAATGATTTATTGCTCCCACCCCCATTCCTCCTCCCAACTTTTTATGCCTTGGACTTGCTATATAACCAGAACATACTAACCTGCTCCACAATGCTTTGCTTCATATAAAGAACAGAACAACGAAGTCATACCCACAATCAGATTTCCTTGGCATGTGGCCTTGATTGTTCATATTTTATTGAACAAAGATTAGATTTCCAGAAAAGAACTAAGTCTGATAAACTCAAGAGGTGCATGGGTTTATCTTATACAAGCTAAAGGCATACTTCCTAGTAGACAGGGGCTATTAAGTTTGATTCACAAAGGCATTGAGCACTTACTATGCCCAAGGCTCTGACTCTGTAGAGTTTATTTGTTACTGACCACAGATACTGAAAGCAAACAGAAGGACAATAAATAAGGAACATGGATAAGAATTTAACAAGTGCTCAAAGTAAGCCTTCAGTGAAATATTTGGGGTATTTCAGACAGGAAAGGAAAGAGGTCTACACTTAGTGAAAGGAAAGGTGAAGGTGTGCTTCATTTCAAACTAATCACTATGTAAATGCTATTATTTGTTGCTATTTAAGTTCTAGGGCAGGTAGGTGGTACAGCAAAATCAGGAAGACTCCTCTTTGTGAACTCAAATCCAGAGGCAGATATTTACTACTTGTGTGACCCTGGCCAAGTCCCTTAATCCTGTTTGCTTCAGTTTATCATCTATAAAATGAATTGGACAAGGAATGTCCCATTGCAATGGCAAGGATAGTGGCAAACCTCTCCAGTATCCTTGCCAAGAAAACCTCAAATGGGGTTATGAAGAGTCAGATGTGAGTACAATATGACTTAATAGGATCTTAGAAACCTTGGTATTATTCTCATCAACCATTATTTGGTTATTAGGAGAACAGAAAGTCCATATATTGTATAAGCATAGATTTAGAGATGGGATACATCTTAGAGATAATCTAGTCTAGGGATTCTTAGCCTGGGATTCATACATTTTTGTAAACAATAATTGTATTTTAATATAATTGGTATCCTTTGCAATCCTATGCATTTAAAAACATTAATCTAGGATGAGGTCCATAGATTTCACCAAATTGCCAAAAGAGTCTATGACATAAAAAGTTATGAATCCCTGATCTAGTCCATCCTTTCATTTTTACAAATGAGGAAACTGAGTAACTTGACTAAATGTAAATGTCAGAACTAGGATTCATACCCAGGACTTCCAATTCTAAATACAGTATGAGTTCCATTGAGCCAGAGGTGTCAGATATATAGAGTAGCTACACGTTGCTACCCCCAATACTCCAACCAGAATTGGGAAACATTTAACAAAACAAACAAAAATACAATGAAACATAGATAACATTTCATTTTAATACTAAGTCAATAAGTGACCTGTGGGGATCCTTATGTATGGTTTAATGGTTCCCAAATCTGTTGAGTTTGACATCATTGCACTACAATGTTTCTTGATAAATCTTCATTCTCCATCAGCAGCTCTGCTTGGTTTTGACTCCACAGAACATCATGTTCTCTGCTCAGGGTACCCCTTGATAGCTTCCTGAATTCTCCCTTTTCAACTTCCTTTTCTGTGTTTTCTTTTCCTATTAGAATGTAAGCTCATTGAGGGCAGGGAGTGTCTTTCTATTTTCTTATTCATATCTCCAACTCTTAGCACAGTGTCTGGCATATGGCAGATGCCTAATAAATATTCATTGGATTGAATCGAAGTGTTTCCAGGAAGGTTCAGTCTTTATGAATAATGATCAAGGCTAAACAGGTAAGAAAGCGAATCCTGAAAAATATATTATTCTGTGACAGCTGAATATTTAAACATCATGCAGCAACTGTACGTTGCTCTAGGCTTTCCTTGTTCTTCCATTGCTACCAGAGTCAACATTTCATTTTAAATGACTTTTAAAATATCTGTTTCTTAGCAAGCTTTTAAATATTTGAGACAGAAATTGTTGTCGGTGCCAAACTATGTTCATATCCAGAATGTCCTCACAGGACTTTCTGAAGGGGATCATCACCTCTGAAGAATGATCAGTGAAGCAACCTGCTGATAATTCCCAGAATCCCATTCCCAGGGAAAAGACTGCAGAGCATGCATTTGTGAAAGCCGTACTCTTGATCAAGGGAGCTACAATAAAGCTGCTGCCTGCCTTAGATGAAAGCTCAAACATAATCATGGTTAAGACCATGCCTTTAAAAAGGGGAAGATGAGGGCATGTCAAAGTTCCTCTCTAAAGCAAAATGTCAATCCCTTGCTGAGCCCAGAGGACCAAAAGGCAAGTAATGTTTCACAGAGATGGAGAGAAACGTGCTTTTTTTTTTTTTTTTTTTTTGCTTTTTGGAGGGCAGTTGGGGTTAAGTGACTTGCCCAAGGTCACACGGCTAGTTTTTTGTGTTAAGTGTCTGAGGCCAGATTTGAACTCAGGTACTCCTGATTCCAGGGCCGGTACTCTATTCACTGCGCCACCTAGCCGCCCCCGCCTTTTTTTTTTTTTTAAATCAGGGTTTTCCTTATTGATCTCCTCTCAGAGTTCACCAGTGTGGGAGTCCATTTTGCTATCCTAAGGAGAGTCACTGATTGCCTTTATAACCTTTCACTTTCTAGGACATGCCTAGGAGTCTCTTATTATTGACATATCACTCTGAATGACTTGGTCCTTGGATTAGATCCCAAGACTCCTTAATACATGTACTCATCTCCTCCCCACCCACTCCCTACACACTCATTTTGTTCATGCCAGGACCTTATTTTGGCTACTACCACAATGATAAACAGTTTTATGTTTTTCTTGCAAGGTAAGATTCAGAACACCTCCATAAATTGCCCTGCCCTCCAAAAAAACAAACAAACAAAGAATGTATCTAGTAGTATGGAAATCTATGAATCTTAGAAAAGAATGAAAAACATAGATCAGAAAAATGGAAACAAGTTATATTAATATGATAATTATATATATATCGCCTAACTGCAAAGAAGATATAGATGATGCTTTGCTAATTTAGATAAACCAGAGATAAATTTTTAAAGCTATCAAGTCTCATCATAGAAACTGACTCTTTAGGTTGGAAGGGGGAAAAGGGATATTCGCAATAATTTATATCACTATTCTAAAGGGAGAGCAACATGGCCACAAAATACTCAATTAAAATGAAATCATTGATCTAAAAATGGTATTTTACTTTATGTTCTAAAGACCACTTGGGTGTCTTTAAAAACAGCAATAGATATTTATACTGTCCATCATGGAGCGGACTTGGTAAAGGGATAAAGAAAATTTTTGCCTTGTTCTCAGGTTAGAAATTTTGTTCCGTATGGGGGTGGTAAT
The DNA here is from genome assembly GCA_028646575.1 of Pseudocheirus occidentalis. Taxonomy (NCBI): domain Eukaryota; kingdom Metazoa; phylum Chordata; class Mammalia; order Diprotodontia; family Pseudocheiridae; genus Pseudocheirus; species Pseudocheirus occidentalis. Next base: position 69,548,562 of record CM053600.1, on the reverse strand, counting down.
TGGATAACAACAGATGTCAAGTAAATCTGAACACCCTAGAGATCAGAGGAATAACTATGTGGCATTCTGGATGAAAGGTCAAGTGAGGACTGGGCATGTGCAGAAGAAGCAAAAAGGGCTGGGAGAGAGAGAAGTATAGATTAAACCTGTGGAGAAATTCATGCACATTTACTGATTCTGAGTCTCTTTATTCTTGAGGCCAAAGTCCCTATTAAAATACAGTCTAGATTCTAGTATTGACCCACTTAAAAAAGTTATTTAAAAATGTCTGGGAAAAAAATATTTAGCAGAACAATAATTATCCCAATCAAATAATGTAGTCAAAAAGAGAACTAACTATGGAGGGTAAAGATCTGGGTTCAAATCTCAATTCTATCCCTTAGTAATTATGTGACTCTGGGCAAGTCACTAAATGTGTAGGTCTTGGTTTCCTCATTTAAAAATGTGGCCTCAGATAGTCCTCCTCTGTTCTAAGTCTATGATCCTAAGACTTTAACATGATTTTTTGAGAAAGAAAGAGGATCAAACAAAACTGGAAAATAGGATATAGCATGGAGAGTAATTGTGTGGCCCAAGCACAGTGGAGATGGTTTCCAGTAATTCTCAGTAAAATACAACAAAGTAGTTGAGTGAGAATAACACTTTTGTCCTCAAATGTCTTTATACCAAAACAAAGAGAATGGGTGGGAAAGTAAACTCAATATCAGAGCTATCAACGAGAGTCATTTAATTCATAACTTGAATGTGGCAATTAAATTGTCTTTAAGAAGCAGAACTAACATAGGCAAAGAGAACTAACATCATATGTCAAGAATGTATCTAGTGCCTCAGACATTTAACACTTAATAGCTGTGTGACCTTGGGCAAGTCACTTCACCCCAATTGCCCTGCCCTCCAAAAAAACAAACAAAGAATGTATCTAGTAGTATGGAATCTATGAATCTTAGAAAAGAATGGAAAACATAGATCAGAAAAAATGGAAAGAAGTTATATTAATATGATAATATATATATATATATATATATATATATCGCCTAACTGCAAAGAAGATATAGATGATGCTTTACTAATTTAGATTACAAAATTGGAACAGAAACCAACTAAAATAACAATTTTTAAAGTTGGTTTCTGTTACAATTTTTAACAATTCTGTTACAATTAAGCTCAGAGCTGTGGGCTGTGGAGGTGCAGTGTGGTGGTTGACTTCTAGAAGTCTAATTCTGTTCAAAATGAGATTTAATAAGTTTCAATTGACTTATCTTGCAGACAGTTTCATCAACTCAGAACTGGAGTTCTTAGTACAGGGTCTATGAACTTCTATTTGAAAAAAAACTGTGCTTCAGTATAAATGGTTTCCTTGAAATACTATGCATATAATTTTATAAATTTAAAAGCATTATTTTAAGAAGAACCATGAATTGATCTCGCACACTGTCTTAGAAGGTTAAAGGAAACAACTGCTTTTCTGAGCTTAATTCTACTGAGCAAAGAAGAATCTATTTGTGATGCATAAATGACAGTAAATTTGGGACAAAGGACCTGTCTATTGTTAAATTTCCTAAAAGTGAAAACTTTGAGATTTCAAAGAGTTCAAAATGATTCTAAGTCTGGTGATTAGGAATTCTCAATGGGAATGTATAAGAGCAGGAATGAACCTTTTTACATATTGACATTTTGACTAATCCACTGCAATTTTGATAAGTAAGAAAAAGACAACTTAAAAAAACTAGTGGAGTAACACAAAGAACTCAGATTAATTCATCTTTTAGACATGTACAAATAGTGAAAAAAAGAGCTGCCTCCAAAGCCAAGGCCAAATCTAAAGGAACCTAGAAGAACAGTGCCAGAAATTCTAAATCCCAAAATGAGCTGAGATTTCGGTCCTGCATTTCAGCCCTGGGATAAGAGGATCTCAGATTTAGAGCTGGAATGAATTTCAGAGGTCATCAAGTTCAATCCAAGTTAAGTAACTTACCCAAGGTCACACAAGCAATAAGCATTAGAGGAAGAATTTTAACCCAGGTTGACACTAGTCTGTATTTCTCCATGGGATGATGCTGAAACTCTAAATGTCTTCTAAGATATCTCTACCTGAATAATAATAACAGTGTTTATTTAAACTTTGAGGTTTGCAAAATATTTTATGAACATTATATTTGATTCTCACAACAACCCCGTTGTGAAACAGATATTACTGCTATCCCCAGTAAGGTAGGGGCAGCTAGGTGGTGCAGTGAATAGAACCTGACTCTGGCCCTGGAGTCAGGAGGACCTGAGTTCAAATCCGACTTCAGACACTTGACATACTTACTAGCTGTGTGACTTGGGGCAAGTCACTTAACCCCAATTGCCTTGCCTTACCCCCTCCAAAAAAAAATTAAGGTTTAGAGAGGCCACATAACTAGTAAATGCCAGATTGAAATCCAAGTCTTCCTGGCTCCTAGTCAATTAAGTGGAACAAACTGCCTCTCAATTTCCCAACGTCATCTCAAATTCAAAACGTCTAATGTGAAACTCACAATCTTTCTCCCCACTCCTTGCTTGTGTCTGTCTAGACTTGTTTAAATGACATCAATATTCTTGTAGTCTCAGAGCCATCCTGAACGCATTCCTCTTCATCATATTCAGTCATTCACAATTCTTTCAATATTTCATTCTTCCAATACTGCCTTTCTTGATGTCTCTTAGTATCTCAATAGACTCACTCCTAATTGGTCTTCCAGTCTACAGTCTCTCTCATCTCTGCAAGACGTGGATGGAGGAAGGAAAGAGTTACAGATGAGACCAAAAAAACAGGGAAGGTGGAAGGAAAAAGTTGGAAGTTCCCTGCTTATCTCTTCTGGGTAAAGGGTTAGAATTAAAATTGCCAAAGGAAGTCGTCTTCAAACTTCAGTGGATGTTGTATGTGTCCACTTACTGTTGGCTGACTTTTCCAAAACAGATTTTGCTTTTATGATGGGTCAATCAGTTATATAGCTGAACCCAGTCTATGTCTTGAATTGCAGTGTTTTGTTTACTCCATGCTCTTACTATGCACTGAAATATTATACATAAAGGTGAGATTAATAAAATTGAAGGTAAAAAAGTCATTGAACTAATAAATAAAAGTAGGAGTTAGTTTTAGGAAAAAACAATAAAATAGACAAATGGTTAATTTAAAAACTAAATCAATAGTTTTAAAAGGGAAAGGGGTGAATAGACTACCAACAAAAATTTAATTAAAGCAATTATAAGGAATTATTTTGCCCAATTATATGCCAACAAATTTAACAATTTAAGTGAAATAGAAGAATATTTATAAAATTATAAGTTATCTAGATTAGCAGAAGAGGAGACAAAATATCTAAATAGACCGGTTTTAGAAAAATAAATTGAACAGGCCATAAATGAGCTTCTTAAGAAAAGAGCACCAAGAACATGTGGATTTACAAGTGGATTTTACCAAACATTTAAGGATTAACCAATATTAAATAAATTACTTAGAATAATAGGCAAAGAAGGGATCCTACCAAATTCCTTTTATGAAACAAATATGATACTGATACCTAAACCAGGAAGAATAAAAACAGAGAAAGAAAAATATAGGCTAATTTCATTAATGAATATGGAAACCCAAAGTTCTCTGTCTTCAATCTGTTAGCCAAGCTACTAACAAGCCTGAGAACAGGATGAAAGGGAAGAGATTTGTAGGGTGTTTCTACTGAGGAAAGAGATGGTAACAATAGAGAAAAGGTGGTAAGCATCCATCAAGAGCAAGTGCTGAATTAAATGAAGGTCTATTTCTGTGAAAGTCTTCTAAGTCTCTTTCTTGAACAGAACTCCTGAGGCTAAAAAAAAAACTTTCTGGGACTCCATATACACATACCTTTTAATATTTGACCACAACGACATGCATATTCTTCCATGTGACTTTCAATAGTAAGTTGCATACATGTGGCTTTATTACAAGTACAAGACTTTGAGGGAGAGGGTCTTGAAAGAGGAGCAGGCACACTAAAAATTGAATTACTTTCAAAGTCTATCTGAAAAATAATGTCCTTTTTACCCTTACAAAATATAACTCAGTACTTCTAACTCAACTTTTAGGTGTCTTCCTCCTCCTCACATTCTAATAAATAATTCTTAAGGATTTATTTCCTTTTATTTTTTCAACCATTATAAAGCCAAGCATGAGCAGTTCTCTAGAGGACTGCTTCTGTGAACAGCTCTAAGGTTCTGATCACATAGCATAGTGAACTTTTTATTTACTCAGCAGTAAATTACACTCCGCTGTCCCCTCTCAGGGGACATTGGAATTCTAGCATATCACTCGATGTCCCCTCTCAGGGGACATTGCAGTTTATTAGTGATTACGGGGAATTGAGTTATTTCAACGCAACTTTTTGAGACATGCATGTTTCTCTGAAGTTTTATCTTGAAAAGGCACAAGAAATTAAATCAAAATATCG
>CM053600.1:69526700-69543614 GCA_028646575.1 Pseudocheirus occidentalis | reverse complement strand
GGGGTCTTACAGTGGGATCAATGTTCTGGGCTGGGGGGTAGGGGCAAAAAGGGGAGAAAATTTGTAACTCAAAACCTTGTGGAAATGAATGATGTAACCAAGAAAATAAATTAAAATAAAAAAAAAAGAAATACAAGTTACAGAACTACACTTCTGCTATCAGTCTACAGAATTTAATAGAAAGTATCAGGGGCTATTTACCCTCACCATCATGAATCTGATAGAGCTGATGCTTAGCTGGAACCTAAAGACTGGGACTACATACGTTTTACCATCTTTCCTAGAGTAATGCAGGGAAGTAGAATGATATGGTAGAAAGAATACAGCAACAAGACTCAGTGGATTTGAATTCTGGTCTGGAACTATCAGGATTGGCGGCCAGAACTATTCCTTGGTCAGGGCACTTGAGCTGTGCCTCAGTTTCCTTATCTGTAAAATAGGAAGTCTATAGTGTGTGTTCCCTAAGGTTCCTTTTAGAATTAAATTTCTATAATAGGGGGTGTCTGTAATGGAAAATTATGGTTTACAAGAAAAATAAATTCCTTTGTTTTCAGGGGAATTCTGCTTTTTAAGATCAAAGTAAGTTACTTAAATAAGTTACTTAAAGAGTTAGATTTATTTCTATTCTTGGAAAATCACAAATTTCACAGTAAGTTACTTAAATAAGTTACCTAAAGTGTTAGATCTATTTCTATTCTTGGAAAATCACAAATTTCACAGTAAGTTACTTAAATAAGTTACCTAAAATGTTAGATCTATTTCTATTCTTCGAAAATCATAAATTTCACTGTTTACTCCAAGAGTTCTGAGGAAAATTAGTGATAAGTGAGAGCAGGTGAGGTGATATATTGGGAATACTCATACATGTTTATCCAGATAGCATTAGTGCAACAGCTGATTTCCTTATTCATAGCCAGGCTTGGGAAGGTATGATGCATTCTAGATATATAAATAACCCTTTAAGATTATGGTGGGGGAAAATTGGACATTTGTTTAGTCAAGTAAACATTGGGAAAGAAGAGTAAGAAAAAATAAAATCAATAAGAAATCTTTTTTAAAAAATTATATCAAAGTATGTAATAGTTTACTTTTAAAGAAGGGTTAGGTTCAACAACATTTTTTGATCTTATTACTCTAACATAATATAAAATAAAACATCAATTTATTTAGCATGCTAGTGTCTTTTCCATAGGATCTTCTGTGGACCAAAGTAGAACTTCTATTTTCTGACGTTGTATAAGGGGCTATATTTGGAAAGATACTGGAAGTCAGGATTCTTGGGTTCAAGTTTTGGTTCTTCTGTGAATTGGTTGATGGGCCAACATGTATGCAGCATGCATGGCTGGAGGTAATATGGCTACATATTGACTTAGTTTTAAATGTAATATTATCTGTATTTTATTGCATTTTAATTTATTTTATTAACTATTTCCCAAATACATTTTAATCTGGTTCAGGCATTCATGAACGTTGTGGTTCAGATTCAGCCCAAAGGCCACATATATAGATACCTCTTCCTGAGAGTATTGGAGTACTGAGAGCAACTTTAAGTAAGTCATTTGTATGAAAGTTCTCCTGTTGTTAAGGACTGGAGAAATGCAAATGGTCTCCCAATTAAAACAAAAAGAAAAGATTAAAGTCTGCTAACTACAAATCAGTAAGCTTGATTTCAATTTCTGTCAAAATTCCATATTGTTTTACTAAAGAAATGGAAGAATGTTTAGTGAACATCTAGAAAACAAAGCAGTCATTATACAAAGAACCAATGTGGCTTCACGCAGAAAAGCAGATTAAACTAATTTCTTTTATATGTGTGTATACATACATCCATTCACATGTATATGTATATACGTGTGTGTGTGTGTAAGAAACCACAAAAAAGAAAAGTTCTAAAAGATTGAGAAAGTCGTGAAATTTTAGTTTACCTGGATTTCAGGAAAGCATTTAACAAAATCTCTCACATTATGCCTGAGGACAAAGACAGAGAAATATTGGCTGGATGCTTTAGAATGCGTTCAATGATTGAAACCAAAAATAAGTCATTAGTGGGCTGGTGTCATCTTGAAGAAAGATTTCTAGTGAAAGTGCCTGAGGGATCAGCATTTAGTCCTGTGCTTTTTAACATTTTATCAATGATTTGGATTGAAGTATTAATTATATTCTTATCAAAATTTCAGATTACATGGAGCTAGTGGGGAAGGCTAATGAGTTGGATAACAGATTCAGGATCCAAAAAGATCTTAACAGACTAGAAACCTGGATAAAATTACATATGCAATTTAATGGGTAGAAATGTAAAGTCTGATCTGGGTTCAGAAAATCAAGGAGATGTAGCCATCAGACAGCAGTTTATCTGAAAATGATCTGAGAATTTTATTGTGCAGAAAACACAAAAAAAGGTCAGCTAGGTGGTACAGTGGATAGAGAACTTGACATGGAATCAGGAAGACTCATCTTTTTGAGTTCAAATCTGATCTCAGAAACTTGCTATCTGTGTGACTTAACCCCATTTGCCTCAGTTTCTTCAACTGTAAAAATGAACTGGAGAAGGAAATGGGAAACTACTTCATTATCTCTGCCAAGAAAATCCCAAATGGGGTCACAAAGAGTTGGGCATGATGAAAATGACTGAACGCCACTACCGACAAAACACAGTAAAAACCAGAGTGACAGGGAAGCCATAAAAGCTTATGAGAATTTAACTTCCATTGAAAGAGGCAGAATGCTCGGAGCAAGGGAGGCAATAATCGCACTGTGTTTTTTCCTTATCAGTCATATCTAGAATATTGTGTTCTATTTTGGTTGCCATATTTTAGGAAGTACTTTGATAGACTGAATAGTGTCCAGATTTACACCAGAATGGTGAAAGATCTCAAGATCATGCCATGTGAGTATTCACTGAAGGAGCTGTTGATGTTGAGCTTAGTGAAGAGAAAACTTACAGGGGATGTGATAGACGTCTTCAGATAGTCAAAGAAATATCATGTGCAGCAGGAATTAGACTTTCTCAGTTTGCTTCCACTGGGCAGAAGAAGGAACAATGGGTAGAAGTTGCGGAAAACTCAATTTTGGTTCTATATAAAAAGAAACACTGGCACTCACAACCCGGTCTTCTGCCTTTTTAATCGTCTTACACCTTACTTTCCTCCACCCTCACATATACTCTGTGATGCAATCCAGTGATATTGGCCTCCTTGTTGATCCTCACACGAGACACCCTCTCTCCAGACTCTGAGCATTTTCACTGGCTATTCTCCATATCTGAAACTTTCCCTCCTGATTTCCCTCCTGCCTCCTGATTTCTCTGGCTTCCTTCAAGGTGTAGCTGAAACACTATTTTTTTTTTTGCCTTTTCAGTCTTTTCCTCATCTTCTGTAATACCAATGCCTTTCCTCTGTTGCTTATTTTTGCTTAATTCTAATTTCTCATGTACAGAACTCATTTGTACATGATTGTTTTCACGTTTTCTCACCCATCAGACTGTGAGCTCCTTGGCAGCAGTGAGTGTCTTTTGACTTTCTTTGTATACCTTTGCTTAGCGCAGTAGTTGACACATAGTAGGCGCTTAGTAAATGCTTATTACATGACAATAAGAATCCTGCAAAAGGAGGAATATACAGTGTCCTGACTCAGGAGGAGGTGGTTTTGCTCTAAGTAGAGGTCACCAGTCAAAGACTAGATAGTGTAAGATGGCATGGTATAGAGAAGACTCTTATTCACTTGGATTGGATTTGATAGCCTCTGATGACATTTCAGCCTCTGAGATTCTATAATTCCTAACCAATAACCATTCGTTGACACCTTGCCATGGTCTATTTGTATTACTGACATAATAATCAGATCTTTCTCTCTCCACAGATCCTCCCATAGCAATGGATCTTAGAAAAGGGAGCAATTGTAAGAAATGATGAAAGGGAAGATTTCAGAGAAACCTGGAAAAACATGTATGAATGGATGCAGAGGGAAAGGAGCAGCACCAGAACAATTTATATGATGACCGTAACATTATAAAGGAAGGTGATTTTGAAAGATTTAAGAATTCTGATCAGTGCCATGACCAATCACAACTCCAGAAGGTTAGTGATGAAGCATATTTCCCACCTTTTGATGTGGTAAACTGACTGTAGGCCCCAAATGAGGTAATCATTTCCAGACACAACTAATACATAACATATATATGTATATCTATACGTATATATATGATTATAGTCGAGCATATGTATATATAAATACATATGCTCGACTATAATAATTTGTTATAAGGAGGTAGATTTGGTACAATTCGTGATAACGATTCAGAAAAAAAGAATGAAGAAAATATCAATGAAATATTTTTTTAAAAATATACAAAAGATACGTGAATGATTTAGCTATTCTCAGCAATAAAATGATCCAAGAGAATCTCAAAGGACTCATGATGAAAACGCTGTCCACCTCCAGAGAAAGAACTGATGTTGTCCAAATACAGACTGAAGCATACAATTTTCCTCCCCTCCCCTCCCCTTTCCTTCCTCCCTCCCTCCCTTCCTCCCTTCCTTCCTCAAGTCTTCTTGCACTCAATGACATATGAAAATGATAAGATGGAACAGGAATAACCTATATCAAATTGTTTACCATCTCAGGGAGTGGGGAGGGGAGGAGGGATAGAATTTGCAACTCTAAACTAAAAAAACCCAAAACAACAAATATTAAAAATTGTTTTTACATGTAATAAGGGAAAATGTTATTTAAAAACATACACACAGAAGAAAGCAGAAGGAAGGGGATAGGGGAAACAGACAAGTGGGTAAGTAAATGTTGATAGTACAATATTAAATTTAATATGTATTTTATTTTAGTTTTAAAATTTATCTTAAACTTACGTACAAAATAAGGAAAGAAAAAAATTGCCATGCACACAGCAAAACATGAAAGGATTCAATATAAAGCAATAAATTTCCATTTCAAGTAAACCTATATAATAAATCCTATACATAGTTTTCAAAGCTGTTCAGTTTTTCTTTGTTTCCTTACAGGTTTTCTTTTGTTCTTTGCTGTGCATTTTTTATTTTATTTTTACCCTCCCCACATCAAGAAGGCTACAATTAAGTGTGTTTACATACATACATACGTGTGTATACATGTATACATATAAACATGAGTACATACACATTCACACATATGCACACACACATCATGCATACACATAGATATCTATGCATGCACATAAATACATATACATATATACTTATACACATATGTGCAAGAACATACTATGCTTGTTTCTACTTGTCATCTGTGTCTCTGAAGGTGGTTAGCATCTTCTTTCATAAGAACAAGTCTTTCTATGCTTTTCTAAATCAACCAACTCATTTCCTACACCACGGCAATATTCCAACCTAATCGATTCTATTTGAAAGATTGTCTGTGAAAATTTCCCCCTCCCCCCCAATTTTCTGTATTCCTTCTGTTCTTGGCTGCATAGGTTTTATTTATACAAGAAAACTTTAAAACCAATCAGAATTATGCATTTTACACTTCAACAACGCTCTTACCTTATAATATGGTTTAAGGATTTTATCACTCCCTGCCCTGCCCCTGCTAGCTTCCTCTGTACTGATTTTTCTTTTTTGCCTCCTTTTTTATCTCCCTAGACACTTTTATATTTTTTAGAATCACCCTATCATACTCAACTCAGCCCAAGCCTTTCTTTCAGACAACCCAAATAAAATGATAGTCATAATATAACTGATAAAATTTTCATATAAAAGAAGTAAGCAATTTGACCTTATTGGGTCACTTATAATTGGTCCTTAATGTTTACTTTATATTTCTCCTGAATGTTATATGTCACCTTTCCATTAAGTTCTGCTGTTTTTGTCATGAATACCTGAAAGTCTCTCAGTTCATTAAATATTTACTTTTTTTCCATTTAGGGTTATACTTAAGTTTGCTGGGTAAGGTACCCTTGGTCATAACCCCAGCTCTTTTGCTCTATGAAATACAGTATTCCAGTACCTACAGTGCTTCAATGTAGTAGCTACTAGGTCTTGTGTAATTCTTATTATAGCTTCATAATATTTAAGTTGTTCATTTTTCTTGTTGCTTCCAATATTTTCTCCTTAACCCAGGAGTTTTAAAATTTGGCTATGATATTTCTGTAAGTTTTTCTCCTGGGATTTCTTTCAGGTAGTGATTGGTGGATTTTTTTCTATTTCTGTTTTGCCTTCTTGTTTTAGAACTTCAGGGCAATTTTCCTTGTTAATTTATTGTAATTTTGTATCAAGATTCTTTTTATAATCATAATTTTTAGGCAGTCTATAATATAACTATTCTTATTTATTTTCCCCCAATCTGTTCTTCAGATCAGTTGTTTTTCTGGTGAGGTATTTTACTTTCTCTTATTTTTTTTCATTTTTTTGATTTTGTTTTATTATTTCTTTGTGTCTTACAATGTCGTTAGGTTCCCTTTGCCCAATGAATTATTTTTTTCCTTAAGTTTTTGGTTCTCTATTTCAAGTTGGTTGGCTCTCTTTTCATAATTGTCTTTATTTTCTTGAATTTCACGTTTTAAAAAACTTTTCCTTGATCTCTCTGATTTTTACAATCTTTTTAAAGTTCTAATAAATCTTTTAGTTCTTGGGACCATTTGATGCTTTTCTTTGAAAAAAGAGTGGCTTTTTTAAAAAGCTCCTTTATCTTCCTCTGAATATGAATCTAGAGCTACCACAGTAATTCTCTATGATTGAGTTCTTTCTCCTTTACTTGCTCATTTTTGTATTTATTTTTGTTTTATTTATTTATTTTGCAGCTATTAGCGTGATCAAGTTCAAGTCCTGAAGTATGGGGCATAATGTCCAAGCCTCACTGTTATTTTCTAAGGTTTATCCTGGGCTTCAATCTAGAGCTCTCCTCTTCACTCCTAAACCAATAGAAGCTGGATCATATTATCCTGCAAATGATCTTATTCCCTGCAGTCCTTCCAGTGGCTGCAAACTACAGCTGTCCTGTCTACTTTGGAACTGAACCCAGAGACTCTGCTCTCCTGCAAGTGCATTCAGTCAGCAGGGTCCCGCCCCTCTCCTATTGCACTCACCAGATGTGTGCTAGCTTCTTCTCCCCACAGCCACAGCCCAGGAAGTGTCTGATCAGCAGAGTTGGGCTTGGCATCCCTTGACAGCAGAAGGTTCTTCAATCTTCTGCTCACAGACCCTCACACTGCCCATGAGATGAAAGCTTCTAAGGCTAAAGCTGCCTCTCAAGCCAGCTGCTCCCAGGGCTTTTTCTTTGTTGATTCCTCAGAGTTGACCGGAAGGTGTTTGCACTTTACTCAGGCAGAATATCTACCCCTGGAAGTCAGATCTTTCCTGGGGTCTTCTCAAGTTGTCTTAGGAGAACAAGTGCTTTACCCAGACATTTGTTTATTTCCACTGCTCTACATTCCCTCTGAGCCAATGTTCTGTCTTTTTCTGCAGAGGAAATTTGGAGAGCTAAAAGTTTTCTGACCTACTCTGCCAGTCTTCCCAGAATTCTCTCTTAATACATATTTAAAAAGACATATTTTAAAAGTTTTATGTTATAAACTGTTGATTTCATATACAATCCTCTTTTTTCCTGGCATCTTTGTATTTGGAAATGTTTATTTTTTGATGAATTTCTAATTCATAATTTTAAAAATTTACAAAAATGAGGCAGCCAAATGACTGGATTGGAAAAGCAAATTTCTGTTGTTATAGGGAACGATCTTCATTTGAAACCTTTTTTTTTTAAAGGGTAGCAGTATCAAAAATAGATTTAATAGCCATCACATATGATATAGAGATTAAAACACAGAAGGGGTGATATCATCTGTAACAGATAAAGGGACCTAAGCAGCAAGATAGAGGGACATTAGCAAGATGGAAGTCTTACATGTGACTTGATCAAAGCACAAGTAGAGTGACTATAGGAAAAATGTACACCATTCTTATGCTCTTTCTACGGCTTCTCTCAGGACCTCCAGATACATTTCTCTTGGCATTTTGGATCAACTCTGTGTCAGGTCAAAGGCCTCATCTTAGTCTATTTCATTGTATTAGGCCAGTGGTTTGTAGCTACATCTTTCTCTAGCTCACTGTCAAGTAAGTTGCTTGTCCATATTTTCATTTTTTTTCCTCAGTATTTCTCCCTCTCTACTTTTTCTTTTCATCTTTGTGTTTAAGGCTTGGAACAGGCACATAAAATCATCTTGTATCAAACAAGCACAAGAAGTAGAAGTATTCATTTGTAATATAAATCCAGAATTATGGAGGATGCATATCCTCATCCTGTACATGCATCATTGATTAAAAAACAATTAATTTCAGAACTTATTATTTATCCCTTTATATTCTGTCTTGTTAGATTTGACTCACAATTCCATCCTGTCAAGCTCTTTCTGGGTCTATATTTTGTCATGCAATATATTAGGTGTTCCTCTCATCTTTATGTCATTGACAGATTTGACAAAAGTGTCATCTATTTCTTCACTCAGGTCCTTGATCAAAATGTTACAAAGAAAAGGTAAAGAATTGTAAAGGTAATGGGAATTTGAAGATCTTCCCTGCCCCTTAATATGGCTAAGGGAATTTGAAGACCTTCCCCGCTTTGAAGACATACCCTGCCCCCTAATAGGTTGAATGTAATTACATGGAGCCTATGGTGGGAGGAGTTTGCTGAAGGGTGGAGCAGAGCCCACAGGACGTGGGAGTCAGAGCAGCTAGACTGGAGGAAGGAGAGGATGCATCCAAGGGAGACAGTTAGGCTTGTGAGTATATGTTGGTTTGTGGGAAGGCTAAAGGATGCTGTGGCTCTCTGCTGTCATGGCTTAACATCTCTGCTACTATGACGGAATCGGCTTACTGGTTTTGGGATTTAGGTTTCTGGTATCTGAATAAATGTTTTGCTTCTGTCTTCTGTATGAAGAATCTGTTATATTTTGTGATCAAGCACTATGCAATCATATTTATAGTCACCATTGGTGCTGTAAATAGTGCTTTGGTGCTACAAGGACATATCCCTTCGGATAGTTTCCATTAAAAGGAGCAGGAAGTTGTGGGGGAGGAAGGAATGGTAGAGTCAATAACTGGTATGGGGCTTAGTCCTGGAGAAGATAATATGATAATTCACCTATCAGAGCAGGGTGGCCCAGGGACAGGTGAAGATGATCAATAAGTAGATGAGTGATTAGGAATAGAATGAGTGGCCTGCCTATTACTATCTCTGCTTATATATTTCCATTTCTTGTCAATATAATTTCTATTTGGTTGCCAGTCATGGAGCAACAGAATTATAAAGGAATCATAGTTTCAAGTGACCAATGGAGAAATGTATGATGGGCAAAATTAGATTACTTCTAATGATGACTTGCTAGCAAGAAATGATATAAAAGATATCATCCAAGAAGTTAATGATCACAAAAGAAGTTGAGCTAGAGTTTGCACTCTTCTGCAGTGACTCTCCTTCCCTGGCCCCAGGGAGGATAACACATCAATAGGTTATGTCTTAAGTTTATGATAGAACCATAGTCCTGGACTATGTCCTGTGGATCTGAGTTTCTCCAAAGGCTCCAATAAGGAGAGCATCAATAAGTAATTGCTGAGAGATAACCTGCTGCCTCAGAATAAACTTGCTTCCTACCGAAGACAACACTTCTGAAAGCATTCCCTTTCCGTCAATCCATCCAAGTGACAGGCCAGGGAATTCTGTCAACAGGACACAAATTGCTTACTTAATTAACAGTGAGCAAAGCAAACTGGCTGGAATGAAAAAAAAAGTTTTGTATAGGACAATAGTACTTCTAGCCTTCCTCTTCCAGGAAGCTTTCCTTACTAACTGCCACCTGCAATTTAAAGAGTGAGTCTATATACTCTTGTAAAGATTCTATATATATGTGTAAATGTATGCTAGCTAGATAGTTATGTATAAATACATACACATGCATGTATTCTATGTATGTAACTTTTATACATATTATGTCATATATAATATGCATTTCACATATAAATATTTATATATGTATGTCAACTGAATATTTATAACTAGTCATTCCTGAAAAACTATAATTTTGATAACAGCAAATATTGAGTTTATAAGTATCCCCAAATTACCATTAAAATGCTATATACTTTGTGATAGTTTAAGTACTTAATGATTTATATATGTATCTAGCCCAGACCTGTCATTTCCATCAGTGTGGAGACCTCCTAGTGTGGAAAATGAAAACCAGCAACTTCTCTATAAGTTATAGTCTAGAAGGTTTCCTGGGGGCATTCAGGAGCTAAGGAACTTGTCCACAGTCAAAGAGCACAGTGTGTTTGACAGAGGCACAACCTGAACATAGTTATTCCTCATTCCAAGGATGCCAGTCTACTATGTCATGCTCCCCCTTAACAACAACAGCCCAAAACAACAATAATAAATAACAACAATGAATACACTGACAGATGAAGGATCCTCACGTTACAAATACCCCAAAATAACTTTGAGAACTCAACCAACAAACAACACTGGGCCCAGACTATGATCACAGAGCAGACTATTGCCCACAATTCCATGTACATAACTTTTTCTTTTGAGATTTTGAAAAAGTATTTTTTTCAATTATATATAAAGAAAATTTTTTAACATTCATTTTTTAAAATAAAATTTCGAGTTCCAAATTTTTTCCTTCCTTCCCTCCTGTCACTTCCCTAAGATGTAAGTAATTTGATATGTTATGTATGTGCAATCATGTAAAATATATTTCCATATTAGTCATATTGTGAAAGAAGAAACAGAGCAAAAGGAAAAAAAACCATGAAAAAACACAAAGTGAAAATAATATGCTTTGACCTGTATTCAAACTCCATCAGTTCTTTCTCTAGATGTAGATAGTATTTTCCATCATGAGTCTTTTGGGATTGTCTTGGATCATTGTATTGCTGAGAAGAGCTAAGATGATCTACATAGCAGATCCTCACACACTGTTACTGTTACTGTGTACAACGTTCTCCTGGTTCTGCTCACCTTACTCTGCATCACTTTATGTAAATCTTTCCAAGTTTTTCTGAAATCTGCCTGCTTTCCTTTCTCCCCCCTCCCAACTTAATAGTATTTTATTTTTTCCAATTACACGTAAACATAATTTTTAACATTCACTTTCACAAAATGTTGAGTTCCACATTTTTTCTCCCTCCGTCCTTCCCCTCCTCCCCCAAGACAGCAAGTAATATAGGCTATGCATGTACAATTGTATGAAAACTATTTCCACAATAGTCATGTTATAAATGAAGAATCAGAACAAAAGAGAAAAACTACAAGAAAGAAAAAAAACAGTACCAAAAAGAGAAAATAGTATGTTTTGATCTGCATTCAGACTCCATAGTTCTTTCTCTGGAGGGGATAGCATTTTCCATCATGAGTCTTTTGGAATTGTCTTAGATCATTGTATTGCTGAGATGAGCTAAGTCTATAAAAGTTGGTCATGGCACAATGTTGATGTTACTGTGTACAGCATTATACTCACTTCACTCAGCATCAGTTCTTGTAAGTCTTTCTAGGTTTTCTCTGAAATCTACATGCTGATCATTTCTTATAGTACTATAATATTCTATTACATTCATATACCACAAGTTGTTCAGCCATTTCCTAACTGATGGACATCCTCTCAGTTTTCAATTCTTTACCACCACAAAAAGAACTGTTCTAACATATTTTAATATATGTTCTAATATATCTATGTAAACTGTTCAAAATATTTCATGTAGTTCTTTTCCCTTTTTTATGATCTCTTTGGGAGAGAGGTCTTGTACTGGTGCTGCAACAGTTTGATTGCCCTTTGGGCATAGGTCCATGGACATAACAGTGATCCACTACAAATTCAAGAACTGTGCTTTTCATAGATATCCCCATACTAGATAGTCTATATCATACCATATAAAGTACTAAAAATGATCCCTAGGCTGAGATTTAAAAAAACTTTCAAAATATAGAGACCTAGAAGAAGAGATAAAAAATCATGCAGAAACAGGATGAAGTACATTTCATTCCCATTATCTTGTCAGCTTCTGCTTTTAGTGAGCTTGCAGGAAATAAATTTACATCTTGATTCTACACAATCACAAAGAACAACTATTTTATTCATCTGTGTACTAGTCTTTAAAACGTTAAATATAAAAGAATAAGAGCAAAAGAGTAACTTGTCCCTGGTCTGTTTTTATTTGAATCCCATCAAAAACAATAATAACAAGATTATGATCATAATAATCGTAGCTGATTTCATAGTGTTTTAAGGTTTGCAAAAGGCTTTATATGTATCCCTTTTTTCAAAATCTTGTGGCATTAACACATGATAAGGGAGACACTGGCAAAGGACTGCCCAGAATGGTGTGCCCACATCAAAGAAGGTGCTCTACAACAGAAGCAGAATTGTGATATCTAAGAAGAAAGTGAGATTCAGAAATTTAGAGACATCTTCATGACAAATGTACATTTGGACTATTTGTGCCCAACCTGTGGTAGAGCCTTCAGAGCTCATATTGCTCTCATCAGTCACAGTCAGAAGCACAGTACCTTGATGCCAACATAATGATGTTATTTTGGCCTTTTTCAAGAATGAAGGACAATAACCAACCAATCAGTCCCATTTTATAGATGAGGAAACTAAAAAAAACTCAGAGATGTCCAATATCTTACCCATGGTTGCAAAGAATTGGTTTTAAAGGTAGGACTCTTTTTTTAAAATTAATAATGAATCTTTTATTTTTTGGTGGGGGGAATGCAGGGCATTTGGGGTTAAGTGACTTGCCCAAGGTTACAGAGTTAGTAACTATTAAATGTCTGAGGCTGAATTTGAACTCAGGTCCTCCTGACTCTAGGTCAGGTGTTCTATTCACTATGCTACCTAGCTGCCCCATTCACCCCACAATGACTCTTACTGAGTGATTGACCCCAAACTAGATCTTGCTAGGAACACCAGTACAGTTTTCTAGTTTTATTGATTTAGAGCTGGGAGAGAGACCTCAGAGGTCGTCTGAGTGGTTCCCATTTAGTCCTTCAAAGACCCATTGGGGGTTCATGATGATGCTCTAAGGTATGGATGCTAACAATCCCTTTAATGGCACCTTGAGCAGTAAATATGTTACATATTTTTTCCTCAGTGACAACAAACACATGCATGTTTGAACCATTATAGGTCTGTCTCTGCAATGACTTGAAATTTTGAATAAAATAAATTTGAAAGAATATTATTAGTTGTATTAAATTACCCTGGGAGTTCTTCACAATTTATTTTTTCTTCTTGAAAAAGTTTAATGGAACAAATACCACTGAAGACTAATGATCTAGTTGAAATCCCTCATTTTGTAGATGAGAAAACTGAGGTATATGAGGTAAAGTACGTGCCTAAGGTTATAAGGTAAAGCCAAGATTTGAACCGGGGTTCCCTGACTCCAAATCCACTGCTCTTTCTGCTCACTGTCTCATACTGACTCTGTAATTAGTGGTGTATGTTTTCCAGCCATTTCATTTGTCTTGCTCAACTGTGTTTGTTTTTAAAGTATATCCTCTCTCTCTAGCAGAAAGGGGGAGATGGTCTCTAATCACTATTTTCAAAATAGGTTCCAAAACAACAGATGAACATAGGAATGGCAATTGGGTGCACTGATGGAATGTGTAATAATTTCCACTCTTCCAGTAATCTACTGCATTCTTCTATCCTTCAGAGTCTTTTAAACACATTGAACAAATGATCCTGAAATTATTTTTCTAACCACAACTGTCCCTATCTCTGATTTCTTCTTTCTTTCCAAGCACTCAGTTTGAATCATTTAGGGATTGTAGTAGGGCAAAAATGCCTTTCTGGGTCATAACTTTTTTCTTTCTGCTGTGGTTTTGTTTGAAGCTAGGACATCCATGGCTACAGCATTCAGGAACTACAGGGCTACCTGCCAGGAACACACTAACATCAGCTCCTAGCTCCAAAGATCAGCCTGGGGAAAAGGAGGCAAGTGGAATGTCAGGGAGAGAATGGCCTAGAGGTTTCACCCCACAAGAGTTCATTTCTACTGACAGCTCTCTAAGTGAACTCGCCCCATGACTCTGCCTTTTTGATGCATGGATCTCTCAACAGAACCTCAGCATTCATGGTACAAAAGAAATCATTGTTATCTTCAAGTGGGAGGTGGGCCAGGAGATCTAAAACAAGGACCTGTCATAAAGAGTGCTGAGTAGTACCCCTCTACCTCACTTGCACTATCACATGGCCTTCATTTCTTGTTTTTGTTTAGATAAGAGGGAACATAAACTGTTTCCAAGACCAGAATGACCATGCGAACTCAGCTTTATTATAAGTTATTTATGAAGAGTGGAGACCTTCAGTTTCTATTTCTTCCTGGAGAAGGGCTCTATGTCTTTTGAATTTATTCAATAATGCTAACTTGCTCTCCAAAATATTTTTCAAATATTTTATTCTTACCTGAAATCCTTCATGTCAGAACTGTCAGAAGGAAAAATCAGGGAATGAAAGCAAACTTATTCAAAGCATAACACTTGTGTAGAAAGAGAGGTTTGTGTTAGTGTGAACTCAACATGAAACTTATTTGTGTTGGCAGATATATGACAGAGGAAGGAATGTTGTTTGAGAGGGAAGCGGGGAGACAGGGCATGAATGTTGTAACTAGCCTTCTCTTCTTGTCCTAGCTTTATCTCTATTCCAAAGAGAATTTCCCAAGCCCTCTGGGATTTGTTAGACAGACTCTCCAAAATGAATTATAGTCAAGGATTTAACAAGAGTAAAAAGAAATTTTTGGAGGTAGCTGGTGGATAGAGAATTGGCCCTGAAGTTAGTAGGACCTGAGTTCAAATTTAGCCTCAGACACTTACTAACTGTGTAACTCTGGGCAAGTTATTTAACCCTTTTTGCCTAAATGTCCTCATCTGTAAACTGAACTGAAGAAGGAAATGGCAAACCACTTCAATATCTTTGCCAATAAAACTTCAGTGGACCACAGAGAGCCAGACATGACAGAAATGATTCAACAACAAAATAAATTTTCTCGGAATATCAAAGCATACTTTATCTGGGACCAAGGATCTTGATTTTGTCCTAGAGAAGGGTAATAAGAGGTGGGGCAGCTTGACTGTGGTCTCTTATAACCTTCAGTTGGGCACTAAAGAATTTGTTGCTTTCCCTGCCATGGCAAGTTACTGTAGCTCTGTAGATGGGAAAAAGAGGAACAGAAGTCTCTGGAGAGACTAAGTAATAGAGTCTAGCAGTTGGTATCAGAGAGAATTTGGCAACTACAATATCAGGAGCATCCCACGTAGGTGACTTACCCAGCAAGAAGCAGTGAGATGATATCGCCAACAGACACTGGCATCTCTAGAGCATCAAAAGTGTTAAGTTGTCTTGGTCATAATGTGTTACAACTAAACTGTGCCCTCACACACGTGTTTCCAGAACACATCTGTTCTCTGTATCCTTCATCTATGTCACCCCGATAGCCTATGCATATCATATATATTTTCCCATGCACTATATTGTGAAAGTATGTCCCCCAAGTATATCAGGAATCTCATTTAATTTGCTTCTTCTAATAAAACACAATTAGTCCTCTGAATGGTTTGTAAAAGTAGAGATATAAGTAGACACTATGTATTCAAACCTGGAGTAACTTTTCTAAGAGCCCAAATATGTATGGGGAGTGTCAGAAGCTACATTTGTGAAAGGTAATAAAATTTTTATCTAAAAGGAGGCAGAAAGTAGGGAGTGGTCGTAATGGCAAGCAAAGAAGTACTTAGTGCTTTGTTTCAGCTATTTAATTATTTAGCACCTTGTTTCAGTTCAAGTTTCTTTTAAGCCTTGCCCATCATCATATCAAGTCTTTGTTAAGAAACAGGACTTGTGAATCCCAACAGTGGGAGGAACTTGCTAAAGCAACAGGAAGGGACAGAACAGGGAGGAGCTAATGACTATATATAAGGAGAAGCCCAAGCTAGGAGAAAGCAGAACTGAGAAGAGAACACTTGTGGTGGCAGAGTTGAGGAGAAAACTTGTAGTATCCTGGCACTCTGTTTGTCTATTCTGTGTTGATTTGTGTTTGTAATACTTTGTACAGAAGCCCTGGGACCTTACTGGAGGCTGTGAAGGAGGATTTTCTTGTTTGTTTACAGAAGTCCGGGAGGAGGCTTTCAGAGGTCATTGGACTATACTGACAATTTGTGTCGAGTTCTCGGACCTTGTATATGGGTCTGTGTTGCTTTCATAGGCACATAGTGAATTGATGATGGTGCCAGTAATGTGCATGAATGTTGTTTTAGCTCTGTCAAGCTTTGTCTTCCCAGAAACAGAAACTGTGAAAGACTTCAGGTGGACTTGACGCTGTGAGCTTCAATATGGAATGGGAACTAGACAAGGAACTGGACAAGAATCTGAGAGCTGACTACCTTTGAATCCAGGTGACAGTTGGGTAGATTCAGGCAGGAGCTGGAACCCTGGAAGAGGAACCATGGAATCTGAGAGCCAGCCTTGTGTCAAGATGAAAAGACCTGTTCTTGGGTACTTAATTCTGACTGAGAAGAGCATGATTTATTGTGACCTAGGGGAACTTTGACCTTTGTACTTTGTGTCCCTTAAGCAGGCTTGTTCCATAGGGATGACTGAGTTAAGGACTCATTAAATGATGTATTTTGTTTAAAACTGTGTGGCCACTTTGGTGAAAACTATGTGGCCACTTTAGGGATAAACTGCTATAACATTGTGAATGCTGTACTTTGGTTTCTGTCAATGTTTTGTTTTAACCCTTTGCACTCCGAACCATTCTGGACATTGGCTACCAGCTACTCGACACTACCTTGCAGCGAAAACGTGCATTTACAGACCCTCGTATTATTTAGTATAATTTTGGAACCAAGTAATGTATTATAATGATATTGGAC
>CM053600.1:69510091-69526200 GCA_028646575.1 Pseudocheirus occidentalis | reverse complement strand
TGGAAGTGGCTGCTGCTCCGTTACTGCTGCTACAGCTGCCTCCCTCTGCTTCCTTGCCCTGGGAGCAGTTTGGCCGGACCCGCTCTTCTCCTCCCCAGTTAGCAAAATCCACTGACCTTTCTCTTAGCCTTTTTGTCTTCTGGCCTGATAAATGTGGTAACTGTGCCTCCAGTGCAGGCGATCTCTTCTCCTATAGACGCGGCTCCCCGCCCGATGCCCCAGGGCCTGACCCGGGCAGCAGCTCCCAGACTGCTGAGAAGAGCCCCGACCTGCTGAGCTGCCTGTAGCAACAGATGTGCTTTTTCTGTCTTGTGGAGAGTTTTGGAGCTTGAAAATCTGTTTTAGAGTCCCATTTTATGAGTTTTTTAGCGTGTTTGTGTGGGAGCTGCGGTGCTTTGCTGCTTCTATGCTGCCATCTTGGCTCCGCCCCTGTAACTTGTATTTCTTAAAAGATAAAAGATGAAGAGAAATATAAATGAGTAAAATTGAACCTGACTTACCTGATGATTTTATTAGAGATGTCATCTCTTTTTAAATGAGTCACCCTAAAAGAAGTAGTAAAGGAACTCAACACTAGGATTGTTTTTATTCCTGAAACAGTCCAGGGAACTTTGTCAAATGTGCTGACTGTACTCTGGGAATTTTTTTCTTCTTTGCTTTTTGGAGGGTAGAAGGTAGGGCAATTGGAGTTAAGTGACTTGCCCCACGTCACTTGTATTAAGTGTCTGAGGCTGGATTTAAACTCCAGTCCTACTGAATCCAGGGCTAGTGCTCTATTAGCTACACCACTTAGCTGCCCCTGTACTTTGTCTAAGACAATTCCAAAAGACTCTTGATGTAAAATGCTATCCACATCCAGAGAAAGAACTATGGAGCCTGAATGCAAAATAAAGCATACTATTTTCTCTTTTTTTCTTTCCCATGGTTTTTCTCCTTTGTTCTGATTCTTCTTTCACAACATGACTAATGTATAAATATGTTTAATATGATTGTACATGTATAGCCTA
Organism: Pseudocheirus occidentalis; assembly: GCA_028646575.1. Taxonomy (NCBI): domain Eukaryota; kingdom Metazoa; phylum Chordata; class Mammalia; order Diprotodontia; family Pseudocheiridae; genus Pseudocheirus; species Pseudocheirus occidentalis. The sequence continues at coordinate 69,525,193 of CM053600.1, read as the reverse complement.
TACCAGATTGCATACTATCTTGGGGAGGGGGAAAGGGAAGAAGAGGGAGCAAAAAACTTGAAACTCAAAATCTTATAAAAGCAAATGTTAAAAACTATTTTTATATGTAGTTGGAAAAAAATAAAATACTATTGTTGGGGGAGGAATAATTACAGTACAAGTTTTCTTAGGGGCGGCTAAGTGGCACAAGGGGCGGTTAGGTGGCGCAGTGAATAGAGCACCGGCCCTGGAGTCAGGAGTACCTGAGTTCAAATCCGGCCTCAGACACTTAACACAAAAACTAGCCGTGTGACCTTGGGCAAGTCACTTAACCCCAACTGCCCTCTAAAAAAAAGGCAAAAAAAAAAAAGTTTTCTTTCTGTTGTCATTTGAACTTTTTTATCAGGTTCGCTATAAAAGAGAACCAGCAATAATTAGGGAAATCCTAATGTGGGGGAAATTCAGTATTCACTGAAAGTGAAAGGGGAAATTAGGATTAATATGAAAGGAATGCATGCATAATTCAAAGAACAGGTCAGATCTGTTCTCAGAGAAACTGTGAGGCTCCAATGTCCATGGTTGGAGACCAGTAGGCAAATTGGTACTGCTTAGAGTTCAAAATTAAGGGTGAAATTTAGGGAACAAAAATGCAGGGGGTATGACAGATTTTTGCTTTTTGGTCATTGTTTCCAGAAAGTGAAAGTTTGTTGTTTTTTAGCGGACATTCACCTACGTCTTTCTGTTAATTTATCCACCACTGTTAAATTGAGTGTATGTAGCTAGAGAGAAGTCAGGTACAAGACAGGGTGTCCAAAGTCCCTACATAAATAAGGAATATCTATTTTATTTATGTAAGTGCAAGCAGTAGATGAGACTACTCAAAGTGGAATGTTCTTGTCGTTTTTTTTTTATTTTTCATCTATACTCTTTGTCCCAGATATAGAAAATTCCATTTCAGTCACTGCTGCATAATAACTGAAGAGTTCATTTAAATTCACATTAACCTCTCTTCCTGATTTTGTACTTGAAAAAATATTTAATTTTTTTTAAGTGTTGAAAAAGTAAGATCACAGATCTAGACATGGAAGAAATCTCCTATAGTCTGATCTAAACAGTAAATCTCTCAAAGTCCAAATGAAACTATTTGAATTCCTCCAAAATGCCACGAGTACAGAACAAACCAAGATTTTTTTTTTCCTTTTTCCATTTCCCAACCTCTGTTTAAAAAAACCTCTGTATTAAATCAGACCCTTGGTATGATTGGAGTAAATGACCTTTTTGGTGCAACCAATGAGCATTCTGCAAGATAGAGATCAAATTGCAAGCTTGTCAGATGGGGAAGCTTTGTATTTCTCACACAATGTTTTTGCAATGACCAAGAGGAAATAAATTAGACTCATACTTTCTTTTCCAGTTGGTTAAAAATTATCAGTGACTTGATGCCAAAGTTCTTTCTGATGGCCATATTTACTCTCTACCTCAAAGAATTCTTTGCTATTAAGGAGAAAACTAATAAACTTTGCCCCTGTAACCATAATGATTTCTGAACTGGAAGAATGTAATTGAGAATAATGCCCAGAATTCAAGTTGTTGAACTCTTGGAAAGGTATGTTTTTAAGACGCGAACCACAAATCCATGGTCCTCACCCTCTAATTGAGACCTCACTCTCAAATTCACTAATCCAGATATCTGTTACATTGCCTTTCTCTCTTATCTGAAGGAACTGGTTTATGAGCTCACCCTCTTGAAGGATAAAGAATATTGAGAATGAATATAAGCCTTAGGTCCAAGTATGTTCTTTTCATAAAAACCTAAGTATGTTGTTGGACTGTCTCACTGAATTCACAGTTTGACTCTGTTCCCTGAGGCTTTGGAATAAGGATTTAGTGATCAAATGTTTCATGAGGTTTTGTGGTTCAAATCTTACCTACCCATATCGGGAGGTGTTCTCAGAAAATTTTATTTGTCTATCTGAATAAATCAAAAAGGTGAACATAAGCAAGTGTAAGTGAAAAATGATATCTAAAGAAAATGTTTTTTTTCTTAATCACATAAAAATAGGTTAGGATTAATTGATTAATTTTGAGATGAATGATTAATTTTCCATTGTTTTTCTTTGATATAGTCAAAAGATCACTGGATTGGAGTCAGAGACACTGAGTTCCAATCCCAGCTCTGCCATTTATTACTTATATGACTTTGGGCAAACCACTTAACCTTTTAAGCCTCAGTGTCCTTATCTGTAAAATGAAAGTGTGGAGAGAGTAGACTAAAGGTCCCCTAAAAGATCCATCTCCAAATCTATGATCTTATGATCTTTTCTGTAGTTTCCAAAGTACTTTCTAAAAGGTCAGAAGTAGCTCGTGGTCTGTTCACAGAGACAATAAGCCAAGAAACCAAAGTGAATTGCTGGCTCTAACTTATAGCAGATTTCAGTCAAAGACATCTTAAGAAGGTGAAAATAGCCTGAGTGACTTCAAATTGGCTGTTCCAAAGTGTCATCAGAGGGTTGAGATTTTCATGGGGTTGAGTTCATTAAAAAAAAAAAAAAGACCTAGAAAATGCAAAAGACAGCTTGGAGGCTTGTCAAAGCACAGCTGGACATGCTGGGAAGACCTAAGTCATCACTTGTGATAAGGTTATGAATATAAATATTTCTAGTTTGAGGATGGGAAGAACTTTAGCATGTACTAGGGCAGAGTCCTGACTGAATAGGGGAATAGTTTACCCTAAATGGCTGGCATCTTATTACTGTTGTTAATAGGTATGTGATGGGGATAGAGGCAGAAAGAAGCAGGAGAAGTCAAAGTCAGGATTCATAAATGAGCTTGACAAGCTACAATAACGGAAAAGTTGAATAAAGTCATCTTTTCCAAATGCTGCATTTTATAGATGAGGAAAACTGCTTTATTAAAGTACAGAATTTCATTAGTTCATTAGAAGGAACTTTTGCAGCCATTTAGTCAAACTCTTATGCTAAAGTAGCAGTTTTCTTAACCTAAGGTCCATGGCCTTTAAAAAAAATATTTTGTATAATTGTATATGATTGGTTTCCTTTGAATTCTATACATTTATTACATGTATTTATGCATTTTAAAACATTGTTTTGGGGGCAGCTAGGTGGCACAGTGAATAGAGCACTGACCCTGGAATCAGAAAAGGACCTGAGTTCAAATGTGGCCTCAGACACTTAACACAAAACTAGCCGTGTGACCCTGGGCAAGTCACTTAACCCCAATTGCTCTGCCTTCCCCCCTCCAAAAATAAAAAAAAACCCTAAAACATTGTTTTATGAAAGGACTCATAGGCTTCACCAGACTATCATAGGGGTCCATGACAGAGAAAAGATTTACAAACTACATCAAAGGAAAATCTACTAACTGAGACCCAGAGGGGTTAAATGATGTGAAAATGTCGGATGCAAGGTTTTGTCTTAATTTATACTGAGGATGTTGGATCACTATTCATTATCAAATCAAATTCAGGATAATTCAAGTTAATGCATCCCATCAAGGCAGTTTTAGCACCTCATTATGAGGCAGTCTAGTAGTGCAACCCCAAGGATAGCAAAGTATGAGGTTCCAGAGCACTTAATTATTTAATTACCATTTTTTCATTACTCTTACATTATGAATAACATGAATTAATAGTAACATCTCCTCTGCAGAGGTGGAGAACAACAGGTGTAGCACATTTCATAGAATTCAGATACATCTGATATGTGAGTAAATTTTGCTGAATGGGTTGCCCCCTCCCTCCTTTTTAAAATTTTTTTTTTGTTATAAGCTCTCTGAGGAAGGGGGCCAGCTAAGTGGCACAGTGGATAGAGCACTGTGCTTGGGATTAAGAAGGCTCATCATCGTGAGTTCAAATCCAGCCTCAAACATTTATTTGCTGTGTGATCCTGGGCAAGTCACTTAACTCTCTTTGCTCAGTCTCCTCACCTATAAAATGAACCGGAGAAGGAAATGGCAAACCACTTCAGTATCTTTGCCAAGAAAATCCAAATAGGGTCACAAAGACAGAAACAACCAAACAACAACTCTGAGAAAGGGAGAAGGGAAGCAATACTTGGAAATAAAAGTGGTATAAACACGAGATTAATAAACAAGTATGTAGGCATTCTTAGAGATTTAGGATATATATTTATGTGGACATATTACAGGGATATTCTAGAGCCAATTTATACCAGTCATGAGAACTGATTGTTAAATTTTCAATGTGAGCATTTAACACTCCAGAAATTTACAAAACTACAAATTTACAATTTACAAATACTACAAATCGGGGTGGCTAGGTGGCGCAGTGGATAGAGCACCGGCCCTGGAGTCAGGAGTACCTGAGTTCAAATCTGGCCTCAGACACTTAACACACACATACAAAAAACTAGCCGTGTGACCTTGGACAAGTCACTTAACCCCAACTGCCCTCCAAAAAAAAAACCCCAACAATACAAATACTACAAATCAGGGCTCAGTTTTATTGTTTTGTTGATTGTCTGGACTTAAAGTGATGGAGAAAATATTAATAATGAAGATTACATTTCTATATCATTTGTACTCTCCTCCCAGAGAGCAGCCAGTTGTTAAACATTAGCTCCTTACTCATCATAGGATAAAATATCAGCCTGGCTTTTAAGGTCCTCTACAGTTGGTTCCAATCTCTCTAGCTTTAATTCATATTCCTTCCTTTCACATACATACAAGTCAATCAAACTGCACTATTAGCTATCCCTGACCTTTTTCTGCACTTGCCTATGCCCATGCATTTGCATATATGATATTAGGTAGTACAGTAGATAGAGTGCTAAATCTGGAGTCAGGAAGACCTGAACTGAAATCCAGCTTTATATACTTACTACTTCTGCAGCCCTGGGTGAGTCACTTAACCTCACTTTCCCTATCTATAAAATGGGAATAATAATATCACCTTTCTTGCTGAGTTATTATAAAGATCAAATGAAATAGTAAAATACTTAGCATAGCACCTGGCTTATAACTAGCTTCACTAATACCTAATTGAACTCCTTGACTCCTTCGATTTAGAACTCAAAGCACTTATAGACCACCTAGTTTATCGTCCCCATTTTGCAGCTCAGGTATTGGAGGTCCAGGGAGGTTAATAAATTTGCCAATGGTGACACGAGGAGTTAGTGGTAGGGATTACACTGCTTTTAACCTTTGATTGCACAGCACCCAGTCCAGTGCCGGTCATTTCTATTCATTTATTCAACAAGGGCTTGCCACTGGCAGAGGGAGTTCACTGTACCAGGGAAATCATAGGTTTTATGTGCCAAAATTATGTTGGAAATTGGTAATACAAAGAAAAAGTCAAAATAAAATAATTTCTACCCTCAAAGAAGTTGTATTCTGGTGGAGGCGGGGTGAAAAATATGCATAGTTAAGTGAGTACAAAGTCTATGCATGGGATAGTCACTGTCAGGTAGATGCTGAGCCCCATACCCCACCTCTGCTGGAGGTATTTCAAGCTTCATTCCATTCTAACCCATCCTCCTCTTGATAGGGGACCATCTGTCCATTACTCCCCAAGGTGCTCACTGCCTTGCCATTAGCCTGACTATTTTCCTGCTGAAAATTAAATACTACCTATCTTTTCCATCTTCTGTGAACTGAATATGAACATGAATGCTTCTTTGTATGTTGGCTCTTCTAGTTAGATTGTGGGTTCCTTGAGAGCAGGGACTGTCTCTAATTTCTATTTTAATCCTCAGTGCTTAGCACATATTAAGTATGTAATAAATTATTTTCTGTTCCATTCTATATGTGAGTCCTGCCAGTCTTGTTTAGAATAAATAACATTCAAAAGACGACGTGACCATTTAAATGCCATTTGTGGTAAGCTGACAACATTAGCTATTTGTGTGTCATTGTTTGTCTTTTGGAATATGCCTGGATAGAGACTGGGTGTGGAACAGTACAAGGCTGATTCAGACATCTTTAGCCCTGACAGCTCTGACCAAGCCAAGCAGTACATTTCCACTCCGGATCTGGTGTTAACAAATCTATCCCATTCCTCTTGACATGGGGGCCACAGGAACGTCAACAGTGTGATAACCACTGGTACAGAACAAACATTGAAGGGTCAGGACAGCCTTGGTCATAATGATCTGAATCTCTTCCCAACCACTCTCCTCTGCCCCTTACCCCCTCTGCTTGCCATCATAAATCTCCATTATCCCAACAGGCTGGAAGCTATTTACTGAAGGTCATTCCTTTCCCAGAATTGTAGACAAAATACAACTTTTGTAAAAAAACAAAACAAAAAAACCTAGAGTTATTTTATATAAGAAATGAATGTTTTCCCCCAAGTTTCTTGCCGGGTGTTAGGATATCTGTATGCCCCCAAAAGAAGGCACACGTGCTTAATAAATGACCAAACTGCAAAGAAATGAGTTTGATAGACTAAAGAAAGGCCTTGTTTGGAAGAGATCATTTGATTATCACTTGATTTTCATTTGATAAGAGACCAGCTATTGAACCTACACTGCTTTGGCTTTTTGGGGTTATTTGAAGCTTTTTGTTTTGTTTTTTACTTTGCTGTTTATGTGGAAGATACAACACTGGGTCGAGCATTATGCTCTAGGGTTCATAGAATCATAGATCTAGAGCTAGAAGCGGCTATCTAGTCCAACCCCCTAATTTTCACACATGAAGAAACTCAGGCCCATAGACAGGAAGAAACTTGCCAAAGTTCATGCAAGTAATTAAGTGTCATCAATAGAACTGGAATAGAGGCCCTTTAACTCTATGGTCAAGGGTCTGTCCACTGTACTACAGTACAGTTCATTTGCCCTTTCTCTACCTCTTTCTTCTTCTCAAAATTCATCTTTGTTTCTTAGCAAAGAATAATCACCAGGAATATTGGCTCTGGTGGGCAGGGAGCACATTCTTTTTTCTTAACCTTTGATTGGCTTTCTTAATTTATGTCTTCTTCAGATATAGAACTCCAGGTTTGTTGGAGAAGTAGACCAACATAGGTATGTGCCATTGGCCACTGGCATTGCTCCAAACTGTGCAGAATCCTTGGTATCCAGTTCTAACAATGGTCTTCCCATTCATCCCTCTTCTCTTCCTCTCTCCTCTTTCTTTCTTCCTGGAAGGTCAGAAGCTGTCAGATTTAGCAAACTCTCTTCAGTAATTCATTTATTAATTGTATTCCTCTAAGGAGTATAGCCTAAATAAAAAGAGCTTGAATACATTTCAAGAGTTTAACACACATCAATTTCAGGATATTATCCCTGTGAGTGGAATAGGAGTCTGAGGGTAGTTTTCCTGTTTGATGAATGGAGAACTTGGGATATGGATAAGTTGAATTACTAGCCTTTGTGTTATGGAGCAGATTATTATAATTCCTGAAATACACTATATGCACCTAAAGAGAAGGGTGCAAATGGACTTGAATTTTTGTCCAGTGACCAGACAGTGGTGTACATGCACACTTTATCAGTTCATAGTATAAAGTTCTTGTGGATACAGAGGAGGGAACAGCATCCATCTGCCCCTCTTGTCTAGGAGGCAAACTTATACCTATATTGAAGGAAGAACAAGTTCTGAACTGCTGTCAGTCACTAAAAGTAGACATAACCCAATGATAATGACTCACATGTACAGTTTTACTTCAATGATTTCATCAATGTGGATACTTTTTCCATCAATGCAGATAGCAACCACTCTGTAACTTAATAATAAACAGTCCATGATAGTTGCTGTGGTTGAAAAATTCACTGCCCTGTGGCCTTGATATTCCTGAACCTCTTCAACCTGCTTTACATTGGGTCCTTGGGTGGTAGATGTCACTAAGCCTATATTTGATGACAAGTCTGTGAGGTAGGCAGGGCGGGTGTAAACATTTTCATTTCATAGTTACGGAAACTCATAATCAGAAAGTCCACATGTGAGAAGCGTCTGAACCAGGACTTGAATCTTGCTCTTCTGAGTCCAATATTCTTTCCATCATAACAATGGTGCTTCTGTAGCTTACAAGCAGGTCCAAGCTGGTGATCAGTATAATCATTAAAAGACAATCATACAATAAGAAACACAATATGTGCAAACACAGAGGGTACTGCTTATCAGTGTGCTGGTGAGGAGAGGAGGGAGAAAGGTTGAGATTTAAAAAGTTTGAGAGACATAGTTTTTGGCTAACTTAATCATTTTATCAGTAATGCTAACAGTTTGACAAAAGAAGTCAGTGTCACTTTCGAATGTCAATGACCCTTATTGGTGATGGGCTCACCGTCTACAAACACTTGGAAGAGCAGGTGTTCCTGAGGGTAGCAATCAGCTCTGATTGGTTAACAATAAGAAAATGAATGTTATTATGAGAGCTGGGCTATATTGCAATGAGCGTCTTGAGGTACATGACAATGAACATCCAAATCTTGGTCAAAGAGATATCAATTTCTGTATCACCTTTCTGACAAAAGGGAGAATCCTCATTTTTCCAGACCTGTCTGGGTAAACACAATGAGCAGAAATTCGCTGTATAGTCTAAACTTAGAATTTCTTTTACTACCTTTGATTAGATCTCTAGCCTGAGTAAATCTTTGAGAAAGATTTCCCACACTGGTTGATTTCTGGATGAGGAAGCAGAAAAAGAGAAAACCCTTGGTCCTGATTAAATAATTATTAATACAAGAGAAAAACCAATCATTTTTCTCAGAGGTCTATGATTCCCTTCTAGTTAGAAAACTGTGAGAGGCCACTCCAAGGATAATCCCTCATCAGCCTGAAAAGCTCTGTCTCCCACGAGGTGAAAGAGAGCAGAAAGAGGAGAAGTGGTATAAATTGGTCTTACTTGATTTGGGAAACCTACATGACTGAAACCACTGAACAACAAGTTGAAATTCCCAGGCCTGTGAATATTACCCACTACTTTATACCATGAAGTCTTCTCAGTGGCTATATCTTTGTGATTATAGAAGATTAGAAGATTAGGATGATTTCATCTTTAGATACAATAGGTCACTGTCTATTTACTATAATTTGATGGTTGCTGAGCAGACCTCTCTGCCCACATAAAATCTTCCCAACCAAGATACAAAGGAATTTAAAATTCATCATCAGCAGTTCATGCCTTTGAAAACCTTTATTCCTCTTGAAAACCTTTCTCACACAAGAAACTTGTTTTGGAAATTCCTTGCCCACACAGCTTAGCAGCTCTGTAATTTATAATCCTTGCAAGTGGTCTTAGAATCTACTATGGCTTATCCATAGTAGATAAACTAGTAAGTGTCAAAGTCAAGACTTGAACTCAGGTCTTTCCAATTCCAGGGCCAGTTCTCTATTATTTCTTACACAGATCAAACTGTCATGAATGTGCTGCCCAACCTTTAGCAGCCTAACCAGCATACCTCATGTAGCAATATCTCTTCCGGTTGAGGGAAAACTATCAGCTGGCAGGACTGTCAACAACCCATCTGTGACAGCAAGCTGAGAAAGTAACACTGTTGCAATGGAAAAAGGAGAGCTAGCATTCAGTTTTTCCAGAATTCAAATAAAAGTAGAGCTGAACAAGAAAATGAAAGGATGCAAGAGCAAAACCTTTTCTACTTCATGTTTTTGTCTATAGGGTATTGATCTCAATTTGCAATTGTACCTCTACATAAATGAATGAATGGAGCAGAGGCCTTGAAATCAAGAAGATCTGTGCTCAAACTCTATCTCTGATACGTTAGCTGTGTAACAATGGGCAAGTCACTAAACACCTCTAAGACTTGGTTTCCTCATCTGTACAATGGGCATAAAGTAATAATACCAATATTAGTACTTACTATGCTAAATGCAATTATGATGCTCAAAAATGAGATAAATCATTTTGCCATCTTAGAAGCATTATACAGATATCAGCTGTTGTTACTGTTTTTGCAATTTTCTACATTGAAGTATATGATCTTTTGAGAGGTGAAAGTACATTCATGCTTTCACTAGGGAAGTAGGCACGGTATGCAGTTCTCAAATTTTGCCTGAAATCTACAGATGCCTTATCTTGATTTCAGTCAAATTTAAAGTCTGGTCAACTCAACTCAGCAGTAAAACTACTGTGGTGTGCTCCTAAAAGAAAGAGGCCTTTGTCCATCATTCTTGGCCAAGACAAAATCTTAAACCTTGGTGTATATACAAGGAGATTCTGCGTTCCTTGAGGGTTTAGGGTTTTTTTTTTGGCTTATTTTGTTTTGTTTTACTAAATCGTTCTCTTCCTGACTAAATCATTCACTTCCTGACTTCCTCTCTCTTGTTTCTGTTCAGACAAACAGACCTTGAGATTCTTGCTTCTGGAATGTGTCACTGGAAATAGCTTACTCAGAATAACTGACTTTCAATGGATATACTCATTTATAGAGAATAAAGCTTTATGATTAGGAAACAGAAGAAACTTGGTGTTTTCCTTTTCAACAATAGCTTTCAGCATAGAGATTGTTCTCTGAACTTAATTTTGATGTCAGATGTTTAATTAAAATATTACACTGACAGGACTTGGTGGTCCATGTCTGGTCTAAGACTGATGGAGGTCCTGTAGCCCAAACTTCATCTGAGGTAAGGTTGACACTAGGTGTCATAGTGGATAGAGCACTAAACCTGTCATCAGAAAGACCTGGGCTCAAATCCTGCTTTAGACACTTTGTGACCTAGGGTGCCTAACATAATAGTTAACATTTACATAGGGCTGATTATTTGCCAAGGATTGTGCTATGCACTTTGCAATTATTCAAAACTCTGAGGTATAGATTTTATTTATTTTCTTAATTTTCTAGTTACAGAAACTGAAACAGACAGAGGGTAAGTGATTCACCCAAGGTCACACATTGCCAAAAATATGAGGTCAGATTTGAACTTAAGTCTTCTTGACTCAAAATCCAACTCTGTTTCCATTGTACCGCTTAGCTGCCTCCTACTCTCTGAGTCTCAGTCTCCCCCTCTGTAAAATGAGTTTAATAAAAGCACCTACCCCAGTGTTGTTATGTGGCTAAAACAAAATAAGATGTGGAAAGCGTTTTGCAAGCCTTAAAGCACTAAATAAGTGTTAGCTTTTATTCTACAAATTCTCCAAAAGGTGGTTTGTAAAGTTTGGACTTAAAGACCTCTAGACATTAGGAGAGTTCCCCACCATCAAGACAACCCTTGTGCCATTTTATTTAGGCATATTAAGAAAGTGTTTCTTTATAATGAACTGAAAATCACCTCCTTTTGGTGCCACTCATTGGCTCCTCTAAGATAAGTGAGTGGAAGACATAATTTTACAAAATGATCAATCAGCCAGAGTCAAAGAAGCAAAGAGAAATTGATCCACAGACTTACACAGTCTATCGTTATAATAATTTGTTCAGAGTACCTCTAAACAGAATGGCAATAAGTGAAAACTTTGACCAGCCAATGGATTATCGAATGGACAATCAATCAACAGACATTTATTAAATGCCTGTTGTATGCCAGGTTCTACAACTACAAAAAAGAGGGAAGGGAACAAGCATTTATTGAGTTTCTACTGTGTGCCAGGAGCTTAACAAATGTTATCTCATTTAAGATTCACAACAAACCATGAGGTAGGTGCTGTCAAGTGCTGAAGTAAATCAAAACCATGAGTTGAGGAATAAAACCTCTTTAATTGAGATAAAAGATTACCCAACCCGCCACCTTGGGGGGGATGTCCAGTTAATTTTCCCAACCAAAGAGACCCATGGAATTGTTTTTTTATATTTTAGGGAGGGGATTTTAGGGGGAGGAGATAGGTGAGGTAGCAAGGCCTGGTCATGAGACCTCAGTGACCCCTGGCACTCCAGACAAGGAAAGCCACTTCATTGTGAGTGTTTTGCCCTTCATGTCATGAATCCCAATGGAAGGGGGGCATGGTCACTAAAAGCTGAGATCCAGCTTGAGCTGGGCTTCCCAACAAGCAGAAATCCTTGGGTGGGGAGGAGGGGACCTAGGGTGTGGTTCAGCTCAACCCAATCAAGAGTAAATATCTTACAAGTAGGAATATAAGGACATTACAGACATTCTGACATTATGAGGATTATTTAAGAGAGTGGCAGTCCATATTACATTTGGTATTAACAATATCTTCATATTAACAATTATATTAAGTTTTCTGTCAGTGCTATTATTATTCCCATTGTACAGTGGAGGGAACTGAGGCAGAGAGAAGTTAAGAGACTTGCCCAAGGTCACATAGCTAGTAAGCATCTGAGACCAGATTCAAATTCAAGTCTTCCTGATTTCAGGCCCACACTAGCTACTGTGCCACTTATTTGCCTAGGAAAGACAAAATGAAAATCCCTACTTTAAGAAGCTTACCTTCAAGTAAAAACTAAATACTTCACACTTTTATAGGCACCATAATGTTATATAGCCTGGTGCCAAAATAATCAAATAGACTAAATTTTCTGATGCATTTATTGCTTTTTTTTTCCTAGATAAATTGAATTAATTGTTTTGGAACCATGGAAACAGATCCTTTTGGCTTTCTTATTTTCAGTCCCTCTCCCTAATTCTGCTTCCTAGATGTCCCCCAATTGTTCCCTTTTCCCAGGGGTTGATATTTAGAAAGGAAAGAAAAGAGAAAGGTAGTATATTACTAAGTTTTTCATTTGGATCCAACCTTCTCTTCCCTTTTCCTCACCATTTTACAATGAGAGAATTGCTAAGATTAATAACTTGTTTTTAAAACCTGTGAAATCCCTCTGAGGAAGTAGGCTATATATAAATGTAGCAAGAATAGCCCCAGAATCCCAGCTTCCTTACTCAGTGCCCTTTCCATTAAACCCTGCTAAAAATAAGATACAACAAAAGACATTTGGGCATTTTTCACCTTTTGAATGGTTTATGGTCAGTGTAGAGCAGACTATAAAAATAGTTATATTTTATAACTTTGCAAATGTGTATTTCATGAGAAGATAAACATTAGCTTTTAATAATTGCTGTTTTTACTAATTATAGCAAAAAAAAAGATATGGACAGAAGGAAGTGAAATCTCTTGAAAGAAAAACCCTATACCCAAGCTTCAGTCCTTAATGAATACTTTGGTTTTATTTTATTTTTCTGTGTATCAGCTAAAGGTAGGATAGAATTCCTGACAGTTTGATTTTAAAGGCAGCTTCTTTTGGATCCCAATGGCACTTTTGATAGGGGCTTTAATGAACTGCAAGGACAGGTGCTGCACAAAGATTCTTTGGGATTCACAGTTTGCAGAAGTAAAGCTTTTTGGTCTTATTTGTTATCTCCCTTGGAAATAGTGTGCCCGACACTACCAACATTAAAACACTATGTACATGACAGAAAGGGAAGTGCAATTAAAAGGGTGTTGGCCTTAAAGTCAAGAAGACCTAGTTTCAAATTCTACTTCAGACATCTACTAGTTGTGTGACCTTATACAGCCGCTTAACTTCTCTGTGCCTCATTTTCCTCATCTGTAAAATGAGAGGGTTGGAGTTGATGGCTTCTAAGAACTCTTCCAGTTCTAAATCTATAATCCTTTATCCTATCCTATCACACGCTTCTGATTTTGTAATACCAATCAGACCTTGGTTTTAGCTTCTAATTGGATGTAGCTCAGTGATAAAATGTCTTTATTAGAGGTAATTTCCATTAGGTAATAAGGAGCTATGGTGAGGACAGAAGGAAAGGTAGTATGGAATAGAAGGTAGAGTTGGCCTGCACTTCAAGAAGACCTGTGTTCAAGTATTGAAGGTGTTCAAGTAGAGATTGTATGGCCTCTGGTTGGTTTGTTAAAGAGCAGGGGGAAAAGAGAAAGGACAAAGTTCAGTTCTGAAAAATGCCAAGTTTGATGTGCTGGTGGAATATTTTAGTAGAAATAGGAGTATCTGGCAGGTAGCAAGCAATTTAGGATGAAGTAAAGATTAGACTTTCACTATTGAGGGCACCACTATCTTCCCAAATACCCAGGCTTTCAACCTTCACTCTTCACTTATAGTAGCCCCACATATCCAGGAAGAAGGAAAGGGAGGAAGGGTCTGGCAGGTACCAGGCAATTTAAAATTGAGTAAAGAATGGCACAAATTAGACTTATCTAGTCTGTTGTGAAGTGTTGTTATTTCTGCATTAGCACCATCTTTGGTATGTGTTCCCTTCTCTCCTCTGACAGTGTCCCCCACCCTGGCGCAATGTCACCTCACACCTGAACTATGCTACAAGTCTCTCCCACTCCAGTCCGGCCTCCACTCAGCTGCAAAATTTACCTTCCTAAATCACAGGTCTGAGCAGATCACTCAATAAAAAACAAGGCTTCCTATCATCTACCAGATCAAATATAAAATCCTCTGTTTAGCTTTTAAAGCCTTTTCTGTTGACTCCTTCATGCCTTTCCAGTCCTTTTATGCTTTATTCCCTTCCATAAACACTGTGTTACAGTTACTCCTCATAAGACACTTCATCTCCCAACTTCATCATTGGTCTTCCAGAGTCGTGGTTGGTAGGACCCTTTTCTCAACCTGTTGCCTCTGGGTATGAAACATTCACACATATCCTTCACCTCAGTGCTGGTACAAAGTAGTTTGTCCTCATCTTGTGTTCCTGGGAAAGAAAAGATCAACCAGGAGAAGGGGGAAATGAAGATATTAGTGTGCATCTATCTGTGAATACTAAAAAGAAGCTGGTAAACTGGTATACAGTGACCGGGTTTTTAGGGGTGATGGCTCATAATGAGAATTTCCCATCACACTAAGCTAAATAGACTCTCATTGGATAACATGGCATCTACTGGAAAGTTAGCTTCTCATGAAATGTTGTTGTAGAATAAGAATACTATGTAATTCAATTCTACTTTTGTCTCTATTATTGAGGGAAAACAAGCAGGGACTGCCACCCAAATCTAGGTATGGGCAACGCAAAAGAGCCCTGCCTTAGTGCTAGCAAAAAAAGGCCCCTGTGATCTCCTTCTGACCAGCTGTTCAGTCCTCTTGCCATCCCATTTATTTTTCCTTTCCTTTCTAAAGGGTAAGCAATCAGTTATATTCACATCATGTTTTCATGACTCAGGTGATCTCTGAATAAGCAGTTATTTCATATAGATATCTAGAGGACCTTTCAGTTGAGAGGAGCAATACATAGGGCCATGAATTGGTTTTTCTTTTTTCTTTTTTTTTT
>CM053600.1:69464107-69509591 GCA_028646575.1 Pseudocheirus occidentalis | reverse complement strand
CACGCCTTGGCAGATGTGGAGGTGCTGGAGGCTGTAGAACCTCTGCAGGCTGGCTGCGGGTTGGTCTCAGCTCCTTCCCACCGCCTGGGCCTGGCCATAGTCTCGGCTTCCAGCTGTTCCAGCCTCCGCTCTGGCGGCCAAGCTGAGTCCCTGCTGCCAAGCTGCCTTCAGCGAGAGGTGTGTTCTCTGTATTTTTGTGAGTCTGAGAGTCCTAGACTTTCCTAGACTTTGTCTGGGCTCATATTCTCTGGGTGTTTAGGGTGGCGGTGTGGGAGCTGCGGGACCTTGCTGCTTCTATGCCGCCATCTTGGCTCCACCCCCACTCTCCATGAATTGGTTTTTCAAATGATACAAATGAATTTTAAAATATTACAAGTCCTATAATACCCAACTGCTTCTTCATGAATACTTTTATCATCTAGGCTCATTGGACTTTAGGGAAAATACAATTCGTATGTTTCTGGATCATTTGCACTTAACTCAGCAAAATATCATGTTTTCTCAATATTCGAGGAACCTTTGGGGGTTTTGAACAAAACTTTTACAAACTTCCACTTCCACACACTTGTAAACAGGAAATCATAGCTTGCCAAGAGTAAACAAACTTCAGCCTCACTCAAAGTTGAAATTTGACTTTTTAGTCTAAACACCAACATGGTTGAAAGTACTAACTTAACTTGGTAAAGGACATTCTTTCTCCCATAATTCCAATATATGTGTCTAGTCCCCAAACATGTTTGGATTTTTTTTTAATACAAAATTTGCCTTTACTTCTTTCATCTCAAGTTCTATGTGTCGTAGCCTATTAACAAGAGTCCTTTCCTCTGTTTATATGCTTTTGTTTAGTACAAGGGGTTATGTAGAGTTAGTTTGGTGGCTAAAAAGAACTCACTTGAAAGGAGACCATTTGAAGCATTAGAGCAGGGTGTGCTCTAATGATGGTATCTGGTCCCATGCAGCTTCTCCAATATTTTGCCTTCAGTCTCTCCTTGCAGTTTAACTTGTACATCTGCCTGTCCTCATTCTTTCCACCATTTGAATGCTACCTCTTGATTGCTTTTATAACCCTTTCAGTTATGCTAAGATACTTTCATTTGCCAAATACTTTGAAAACACTAATTTGCAAAACGTCAACAGCCCTCTTAAATAGTATAAATGTAATCATTACTTTGCTTAAGTCTAGTAGGTGGATACTGTTGGTGGAGTCCAGAAAACCTGAGTTCAAATCCTGTCTCTCTCATTAGAAGTTGAGTATCTTGGGGCAAGTCCAATCATTTTTCTAGCTCACATTTTACTCATCTGGTAAGTAAGAATAATAATAATACCTATAATACTGACTTCACAGGATTATTTTGAGGTTCAAATAAGATAAAGTAAATAAAGTTTTGCAGCCTTTAAGGCACTATAGAACTATCCATGCTAGATATGGTTTATTCCTTCAAATTTTATTAGTTCTACCTTTAAAAAAATGCTTTTATTGATACCTGGAGTTTGTTTTTACATCACCATAATTTTCCCCAGTATCTCTCTTCCTTTCCTGATCCCAGAGAGCCATTTTATATAACAAATTGGGGGGGGGGAGGTTAAGACAAAAAGAGAAACAAGAGGAAAAACCAGCATAATATGTTGAAAAAGTCTGAAAAATTTGTTCAGTAATCAGTATCAGTGGAACTCCTACTTTGCCAAAGGGGTGAGGTAGGTGTCTTTACATATCTCTTCTTTTAAGGCATCTTTGATCTCCACAATTTTGCTGCATTCACTTTTTTTTGTATGTGGTTGTTCTTTCTACTTACATTGTTGCAATTAGTGCATGTGTTGTTTTCTTGGCTCTGCTTATTTCACTTTGCATCAGTTCATGTAGATCTTTCCCTGCTTCTCTGTATTTATCATGTTTGCCATTTTTTCCATACAGTAATATTCCATTACATTTATGTATCACAGTCTGTTTAGTCATTCTCCAGTCGATAGGCATCTACTTTGTTTCCAGTGCTTTGCCTCTAACTCTACTTTTAAATGCTGCTCCTACTTAATTCATTAAAGTTGAATATGGTACAAAAAGTTTAAACAATCACTTAGACATGTTTTGCACAGAAATATACAAATCCTCTGTTGACATCCTTTCCATATCCCTCTTCACCTTCCACACTGTCTCCCAGGGATACAAAACATAACAAGAAAGAGAAAGGGCCATTATCACACATGCAAACCTTGAGAAAATTCCCTAAATGTAACAGAGTCTTTGACCTCCTGTATTTGCTTCATTTCTTCCAATGACGGGATTAATTTAAGTGAGATTCTTCTGAGCATCAGTACATGTATTGAAATAGAAATTGTGGTTCTCATCAAGATCTTGAAACCAACTTCCTTCCTTTCTTCTATTGAGCCATTGGTATCCATCTCTAATAATTTCCTCCGACTTAAGAAGGCACATTTGGATGAACATTTTAAGTTAATCCCAGAGGGAAGAGCTTGAGAATTCCTCAGAGTTTAGCTCCTTCACCTTGCTCACTGGCCAGCTTTTTTCTGACAGGTGTGTTTAGTACAGAGGAACAAATGATAAAAGGTTCATCTTAAGAATCCTGTCTTTCAGCTGGAATTGCTTAAACCAACCCACATAGGAATTATATTGCAGTTAATCCCCAATCATCCTTTCTTTCATGTTCCACTCGTACACAAAAATCCATGGCCTCATTTCCAAGCATCCTTGAGTCTGCTATGCATATGGCTCTCTATTTGCCCTGAGGATTTTCTTTTGGACCCCGCTGTTCATTAATTATTATTCTCCATTTCCTCCTGATTATAAACTTAAAAGTAGAGATCTTCACTCTATCCACTCCAAGTCATTAGTATGAAAAAAAAATGAAGCTGAGTAATTTGGGGTAGAGTAGTGGTCCCTCCTGCTAATGACTTAGAAACTCCATGCAGAATTGTTTTGCTACAAGTTGGGCTGTCTTTTTGTTCTATGGCCAGTGGCCAGATTTCAGTTCACTGAATAAAAGTTCAGAAGAGAAGGGGAGGAGTAAAGATGCAAAAGGGAAAAATAGCAATGGAAATAAGAATTATTTGCTCGGAGAATGTTAGTGTTTAACCATGTACACACTTGTAAGTGATTTACATCTTCAGGTTTCTTTGTCTTTCTATTGTTGTTCAGTCATTTAAGTCACATCTGACTCTTCAAGACCCCATTTCTTGGTAAAAAAAAAAAAAGAGTGGTTTGCCATTTTGTAATGGTTATGGGATTTGAAGATCTTCCATGCGCCTTGTATTGGCAGCAAACAGGTACTTAGCACCTTGTTTCAAGTTCATGGTTGTGTATTAAGATCCAGAACTTGTGAATCCCACAGTGGGATGAACTTGCTGATGTAACAGGAAGGGGCAGAACAGGGAGGTGCTAATGTCATATATAAGGAAAAGCCCAAGCTAGAGAGCCAAAACTTCTTCTGAAAACCAAATAGAGAACTTCTGAGAGCCATCCAGAACTGCCAGGAACAAGAACTGCTGGGAGCCAGAACTACGGGGAGCAAGCAGCATGGAGGCTGAGGAAGCTACCATGAGTGAGGAGAAGAGGATCCTTGTTTGAGGGAGTGAGTAAGAGAGGAGGATGCTTGTTTGAGGGAGCCTGCTCTGTTTTGAAGGCTTGTGAATGTGGGTGTTCACTGTATTGAGTATGTGTATCAACTTTGTGGTTACTGTAATGACTTTGACTTTCTGGTTTTGCGACTCCATTTTCTGGCATTTTAATAAATGTTTTAGTTCTGTCCTCCATGTGGAGAGCCTGTTACATTCTGTGATTCACAAGTACACCAGTATATTCATATACTGGTGGGCGCTGTGAATATCACTTTGCTGGTACACATTTCCTTCTCCAGTTCATTTTGCATATGAGAAACTGAGGCAAACAGGGCTAAGTGACACAGCTAGTGAGTGATTGAAGCCATATTTGAAGTCAGGAAGATGAGTCTTCCTGACTCCAGACTGGGCTCTCTATCCACTGGGCCATCCAGCTGCCTCTCCCTTCTCTTACCCTTCCACCACTGCAGCTTAGCTAGTCATCTTAGCTACTGTAGGCAGAAGAAGAAAACAGATAAAAATGATGTATCCACAAGTAGAAGGACTTTGAATCTAAGTTGATTAGGAGGACCATAGAATCAGAAGGAGCAATAATGTTGCAATATAATGAAAGAGTAAGAACAAAAATAAAGGACCAGAGGAAAATGGGAGGGCTTTTGATTTAAGTGTTGGCAGATTAAGGCAGACTCTTTCTAATATGAGTAACTTCAGTGAACTTTTTGAGCAAGGGGAGAACGAACCTGAAGAACTGTTCTCAGGTCTGAGGTTCCAGAATCATTTCAAGTTTTGTTCAGCTACTACCTCAATCATTTGTAGGCTCAGTTTAACCATCTTTCATGACTGGGTTAATTGACAAATGCATTTTGAACACTGCCATTTTACATTTACGTTAGGGAATTCATCAGAGAAAAGATTTACAAATAGATTTGAACCCAACTGGATTCAAATAATCACTCTGCCACTGTGTGACCTTGGTTAAATAGCCTCATGTCTCTGGGACTCAGTTTCCTCATCTGTAAAATGAAGGGGTTGGACTAGATGACCTCTAAATCAGATCCAGTCTAAAGATAATTGTCCAAGGTGCTACCTTTTGATTGACTTGAAACATTTTTAAATATTCCAATAGCTAGTCCCTTTCTCTAGGTTCCCAAATGAATTGTCAGCCAGAAATCTATCATGGAGGCATTAATCAAATTTTTTTTAAAGGCAAACATGGTATACATTGAAATACAAATCTGTTGACTGAGCTTAGTCTATTTCTTCCCAACACATCCCTCTGGAAAACACATTTTGAGATTACAAAGAAAGAAACATTTTAATTTAGTCCAGGCTTTGCTTCTTATTAGTAATGTGACCATAGACAATTAATTTCCCTTCTCTAAGCCTCAGTTTCTTTTTCTGTAAAATGGAGATAATAAGACCTGCCACACCTATCCTTGCAGGTTGTGTTAGGCTCAAATGAGAAAATGTTTCTAAGAATGCTTTAAGAAATATAAAACACTGATTAATACTTTAACATAAGGTTCTGCTTTGATCACCATTATTCAATGGTTCAACCACATGTCACAGAAAAACAAAATGATTTAGAAAGACTTATCTTAGAACATGAGATGTAACTTGCTGAGAATCCCTTGTGGTTATAGATTAGATGTGGAACAGACTTTAGAGATCATCTGATTCAATCCCTCATTTTACTGATGAGGAAATTGAGGCTTATAGGGGTGCAGTCATTGGATCAAAGCTATGTGAATAATAAAGAACAGGGGTGAGATTCTAATCTAGTTCTTATGACTCTAAATCCAAACTGAGTCTCAAGAAGATATCTCGTGCAGTAGAGACCAACATTTTCTGAACTTGAATTGCATCTGAGAAATTATTTATTACTTTCTAAAATCCCAAACTGCTGGCTATGATAAAAGTCCATCCATTTTTCTCCGAATTATGCTATTAAACTATGAATCGTGGAATGGCATGACCTCAAGGATCTGAACCTCAGTCTTCTCATCTGAAACATGAAGATCAGTTGATCTCTAAAGTCATTTCCATCTCTAAATTCCATAATCCTATAAATCAAAATTCTAAGTACAGAGTAATGGAAAGACACATATTACCTAAGATGGTTTGCATTGGGAAGTGCAAGAAAAAAAACATTTTAAAACTTTATCAAAGATAAGAAAAGGAAATAGCCCAATCACATAGCAACTGGCAAAAAATGTATATCCGTAGTATTAAACGAGTAAATCAGAAATCCTAAAATAGTTGGAGGAAAGTTTCCAATATATATAATAGAGCCTCTTTAGAGGATTTGTGGGAAGGCATGGAATTGCACAGGATGAGAAGGTATGGACATATCTATAACATTTATGTAGCAACTTAAGGTTTGCAGAGTGCTTGACAGACATTCTCTCCACTGATCCTCACAACAACCATGTGAGGCAGACACTTTATTATGCCCATTTTTCAATTAATTAATTAATTTATTTATTCATTTATCTATTTATTCATCTATTTATTTATTTGTTTTCAGTTTTTGATATTCATTTCCACAAGATTTTGAGTTCCAAATTTTCTCCCCATCTCTCCCCTACCCCCCCAACTCAAAATGGCAAGCATACTGATTACTCCTTCCCCCAATCTGCCCTTTCTTCCATCCCCTTCTGTCTCCTCCCTTACTCCCTTACCCCTTACCCCTTACTTTCTTGTAGGGCAAGATGGATTTCTATACCCCATTGCCTGTATATCTTATTTCCTGGTTGAATGTAGAAACACTTTTTTAACATTTGTTTTTAAAACTCTGGGTTCTAGATTCTCTCCCTTATTCCCTCCTCACCCACCACTATTGAGAAGACAAACAATTCAATACAGGTTATACATGTGTAGTAATGCAAAACATTTCCATAGTAGTCATATTGTGAAAATTGACTCTATTTTCCTCCATCCTATCCCACTCCCCATTTATTCTATTGTCTCCTTTGAACCTGTTTCTTTTGAAAAGTATTTGCTTCTGACTACCCCCTCCCACAGTCTGTCCTCCTTTCTATCACTCCCCCCCTTATCCCCTTCTCTCCTACTTTCCTGTAGGATAAGATACCCAATTGAGTGTGTATGTTATTCCCTCCTTAAGCCAAATCCAGTGAAAGTAGGATTGACTCAATTCCTTTCACCTTCCTGCTTTTTCCCTCCATTGTAATAATTTTCTCTTGCCTCGTTTATGTGAGATAATTTACTCTCCTTCTTTCTCCTTTTCCCAATATATTCCTCTCTCACCTCTTAATTTTTATTATCCCTTCATATTCAACTCATCCTGTGCTCTCTATGTATACATGTACACACATACACATATACACATATATAAATAGACATATACACACATACATATATACATATGTTGAGGTTTAGAGTTTAGATTACAATACCAACACACCGGATCCTGCCAAATAAATTCAACTCAAGTCTTCTCTCAGCCAAGGTAAAACAAAGTTTATTAATGATTCATCATAATGGGTAGACTCTTAAGGAGTCTAAGTAACTGTGACACTTTTATTGGACAAGTGGGCCACAATAATCTGACACAAAATTAGTCTGCCCTAGATTGAATTCTCAGCCCCTTCATGGAGGCAAGATACATTTTATATACAGAAAGATTGTGGGAGCAATCTAGGGATGGTCTAGAGGAGGAGTTTGGGGAGGGTCTTCAGGAGGAATCAAAAGAGGTCAGACTCCAGTAATGAAATTAAGGAAGGGGAGTGGGGGGTGGAGAATGGGAAATAGTTGAAGGCTACCTGAAGATGACAGACAATGGAAGGCTAAGCTAGTTTAAGGGTAACAGATTTGAGTATAGATATTTTGATAGGATAAAGGGTGGGAAGTAGCTGGATAATGGAGGTCTAGGCCAGGCTAGTAAGAGATTTTGGCCTAGCTGTTATGAAAGACCTAAGGGAAATGCCTCATCAAGTGGGAAGATTCAATCAGAGTTCAAGGGGTTTCACAGAGCCTGTACCCTATCAATGCTTATCAGAAAATCTCTAAATAAAATGTGGTGGGGGGTGCAGCTCAGAGGCTGAGAGCAGGTGTTCTCTTCTTTGTTCTCTGAGAGTACCTTTTTCCTGCAAAGCCAGGTGAAACTCCATTGAGAATGAGGCCCCTTAACCCAAGACACTGTCTTGAATAATGCGACTTTTCTTACATTAATGGTAGGAGAAACAGATTTCCTGGACTCGACTCTCTTTATCAGTTGAGAAAATTTCTTTCTCATCCTATGGAGATCATAAAATCTGAGTGATGCAGACATTCTGAGTTGAGATTAAAAGCATTTATGGCTTGTCATTCTTTTACTAAGTAAAGTATAAAGAAAATGAGGATGAAGGGAGGGTGGGGGATCCTGACATGTGGTAATGGAAATGTCATCTAGGGCAGAGACCCACATGGTTCAGGGAGGGTTAGGTGTTTTCAGATAGGCTATGAATCCTGAAATACCCAGCCAAGGGGAACAGGGGAGGGAAATGAAAATTGGGATAGGGATAAAAGCTGTGTATTTGTCTTTAAAAAGTGTGTGAGATGAAAAGAGTTCAGAGTCTGAATCTAAGGTCAGAAAAGGTCTTTATTCTTTCTCATGAGAAAGGACCCTTTCCCCACTGCCCACATGGCAGCAGGGAAAGAGCAAGAGTGTAGAAGCCAGCCCATGGTTTAAACCCAACCCCCCCAACTGACCTTCACTCTCATTGGCAGGGGGGGCCGACCCATGACCTAAGTTCAGGGAATCTTTCTGAGACAAAGGACCCAGAAACATGTGAGTGTCCAATGAAAGCAATCTTAACCTTATTTGGCACATCTTCTGCTGAACTGGCTCTGGGGGAGGGTCTCCATTGCTGTAAGCCCCAGATTGTTTGAAGGTCAGGTGACCTAAATCTAAACCTAGTGAATACTGAAGCCATTCTAGATTTGATTTTTTTAGAATGGGGAAACTTCACTATAAATGATCCCTCACACAAGTGTGCCTGTCAGATTACCCTTTACCGTAAGGGTTACCCTGTTAGCAAGCACATAAAAAAAATTTTCCCCTTAAATTCATTAATGATCATGTGGAGTTCTTGGTAAGACAATTATTTCTCATGGTAATTTGTGCAGAGTCCAATAGCTAGTAAGTTTCTGAAGCCAAATTTAAACCCAAATCTACTTGACTCCATTTCTAACATTCTATCCACTGCCACATAGCAACCTCAACAAAGTAACATAAATACTAGAGTTCCTAAAGGATCAATATTAGTCTTTGACAGATCTTTAAACAATATGAAAGGCTTTCCAAGTAACAGTAGCTTTACTGAAAAGTCAAGCCAGTAGTGATGTGGTAGGGTTTGGTCATTTCTTCCCATAGCGACTTGTTTCCCAGAATAACCAGGAATTTCACTAGCTTAATAAAAGCCTCATATGCTAGTGTGCCTCTCCTTATCTTCTCTGTCTCCCAACTCTGTGCCCTGGAGTTTTAGTGTTCTAAGTCCCCTGATGTCGATAAACAGTTTGTCCAATTATTTCATTGTTGTGTCTACTATGTTTTATTCTTGATAAAATAAGTCTTATACTCCAAGGAGTCCTCAACCTATCTGACTATAGTAACAAAGGTCAGGAAGGTCTTCTGAGGTTTTACTCTTGGACAGGAAGAAGGCAGAAAAAAAATTCAAGATTATCCAAATGATAAGAAGAGCTGTGGGTCCCTTACGACCTCCCTTCTCCACCACTCAGGGGCTTTGTCTTCCACAAACAAGTCAGACTTGGCTTTCTCTGTAAAATCAACATCTCTTATTTATTTTCTCCTCAGTTTTAAATCTCATTGATAGCTTTTCTGACCCTATGATGGGTTGATAGGTGATAATTGTACCTATAGAGAACTTATATGACCAGCTAAAATTAATTTAAATTTCAGAGGGACTTCCAGACTGTTATTTGGAGACATTGTAGTATATGGTGCAAAGAGTACAGGGTTTGGAGACAATAGAGTTAGCTGGCGTTGAACCTGGCATTTGAGAGGAAATAGCAGTCAGATCATTAGCAGATCAAATAGATTTAAGTTTCAGTTTCCTCACCTTTATAAAAAGAATAATGATGGCCATAGGACCTACCCAACAACAGGGTTGTTTTAAGAATCACATTGAGGGGTGGCTAGGTGGCACAGTGAATAAAGCACCAGCCCTGGAGTTAGGAGAACCTGAGTTCAAATGTGACCTCAGACACTTAACACAAAAAAACTAGCCAGGTGTGTGACCTTGGGCAAGTCACTTAACCCCAATTGCCCTACTTCCCCCCCCCAAAAAAAAGCAAAAAAAAAAAAGATTCAGGTTGAATTAGAAAAGGGAAAATATTTTCTAGTTTAAGTGGGGAGGAGATAATGGAATCCACAATGTCTAGACCAGCAAGTTTGAAGTCACTTATCCTCTGTTTAAGTCACTCACCCTATTTGCCTATTTCCTCATCTGTAAAATGGGGATACTAATAGCATCTATCTGGCAAGGTTGTTGTGAGGTTCACATGAGATAATATTTATAAAGTGTTTTATCTGCCTCAAAGTACTATATAAATGCCTGCTATTATTCTGTTTTTGGAAAAAATTCTAGAACACATTGTTCACGAGTATCTAGAAAAGGAATTAGTGATCACAGAGAGGTTGCGTGACTTCATTAGGTATTGAGCGTGAGGGCTAGGGGGCGGGAGGATGGGAAGGTGGAGAGAAAGGCAAGTCGCCCGCTTCTAGTCGTTTCCAAGCGCTGTCAGGCGGTCGAGGTCCACGGAATCGGAGATGGGATGACCGACCAGGGCGAGGATGACCCACGCTGGGTCGTGGAGGAGCGGGCAGACGCTGCTAACGTCAATAACCGGCACTGGACTGAG
This sequence comes from Pseudocheirus occidentalis, assembly GCA_028646575.1. Classification (NCBI taxonomy): domain Eukaryota; kingdom Metazoa; phylum Chordata; class Mammalia; order Diprotodontia; family Pseudocheiridae; genus Pseudocheirus; species Pseudocheirus occidentalis. Next base: position 69,499,139 of record CM053600.1, on the reverse strand, counting down.
AGGGAGGCTTCCTCTGGTCCACAGAGAAGCTGAAATCTCTGTTTCTGGCCATCTAAGTGCAGGGTGAGGAGGGCTGAGGGGAGGTGACCAAAGTGACCAAGCAGCAATCAACAATGAAAAAGGCAAACTCCTGTTCTATGGGTGGACCATCAAGCTGACCTGGACAGGTACCATCTTACCTACTCTGAATGGCAAGACCATAGATCCAACCTCCCAACTGCCAGTGAAAGCTGAGGAATTCAAAAGTCTACTCTGGTACTTTAGCAAGTCAGCCTAAAGCTCGTGGTGTCAAGATCTGGACCTGCAAGATTGTTCTGAAGTAAGCTTTCTTAACATCACCAGAGGAACTCTGTAGGGCGTTTGTCTCCCAGGAGATGGTTCAGGCCTTCACCCAGGCTTCTGCTGTGTTAGAAGCAGATAAGGGGGAAAAGTTCCACTTGCTGGATGGCAAATGTCACCAGAGAGTTCTTAGATCTGGTCCTTGAAAACAGGATTGTGATGAAATGGAGGTTTAAATCTTGGTCTGACCGACACTTTGCTACCATTACCTTGACCTTTATTGACAAAGATGGAAAGACAGAGTTTCTCATGGAGGGCAAAAGCATCCCATCATCAGAGTAGGAATGGACAAGACAGGGCTGGCTACTACTTTGAGAGTATCAAACAGACCTTTGGCTATGGCTCACACTTATTCTAACCCTAACTTCTACAGGCCCATGGCCCACCTAGCAGCTCAGTTCAGCTCTCTATTGTCCTGCAGCTGTGACTGGCAGGACTGCACCATTCCAGCTACTACTGTGGGCCCAGGTCCCCTCCCCATTCATATACCATAGGTTTGCACATGTTTCCTGTCAGGCAGGATCAAACAGTGAATTCTCTTTTATGTGTATATACACTAAATGAACATAACTTAAAAAAAAGAATTAAGCATGAAAAACTAACCTTATTTTTCCTCACATAATTTACCTATAAAATTGCAAAGAATTTTACAAAATATTTCATGCTATTCTTTTGCAAAAGATGGGGAGATATGGGCTGGATAATAGCACAATTAAACAGATTGGTAACCAATTGAATATCCATAACCAAAGAGTAGTCATCCATGGTTTAGTGTTGGTTTGTAAGGTCCCTAGACAAGTGCCTCAGGAATCTGTGCTTGTTGCTGTACAGTTTAACATATTTTTTGTCAGTAATTCGGATTAAAAATATAGATGCAATGCTTGCCAAATTTGCAGATAACACAAAGGGAGGAGAAATAGCCAGCTTACTGGATAATTAAAAGGCTGAGTTAGGATGCAAAAAGATCTTGACAGTTTAGACCAACTCTGCAAAACTTGGCAGTAGGTAGGGGCCAAAATTAAAATGGGCTAAACTTCTTTTGGCCACAGACAGGTTTTTAGCAACTCACTTTCCAAGTAAAGGTAGCTAAGTACAGACTGAAAATGGTTGGTTGCTATGGGTCACATGACAAATAGGAGAGCATGCAAAGAGTAGCCAGTCACCCAGAATCCTTTGGCAGGTTGCAAGTAACTGGCTGGCCATATGTTGTACAGGACTGGTTTAGACCATTGGGTCTAATAGAATATAAAGTTTAGGAAGTGAAGTATGACTTCTGTCTGAAGAAGCTTTTGCTTCAGATGATGATGGCTGCTGGTTGTCTCCCCTTACCCTTGATACCCCTCCCTTCCCCCAGCAGATTACAAGATACTGGAGGCACCACAAAGAATGTAAAGTGTGCAATACAAAGAGCATATCCAATATAGTCCCAATGCTGCACTATGAAGAGGACATTTTAAAAGCTTGCTATCAGTTTTATGAGAAACATGATGAGAACCTGTGGAAGAAAATGCCAAGATGGCATCTGACCATGAGAAACCAGTTCATAAGGTACCTATCTGGGGCTTATTTTTGCATGTGTTTAAAGGCACTCCAAAGTGTTTATGAAGCCACTGAGTGGTCATTATAGTGGGATCACCCAGAAGGTATACAAAGATGGAAGCTGTTTAATTGCTGGGGGTTGGGGAGTGTGGCAGGGCAGGTGCATCTGGGGTGTGGGGGGGAGGGGAATCAGACACAGAAGACTGGATGGAAGGAAAGGAGGTTTCAAACTCTGCTCATGAGCAGCCTAACTGTTGGAAAACGTTTACCTTGTACTTTTGCTTCAGTAAATGTAAGTTAGACTATAGACTAGAATCCTGTGGGAATGAAGACTAGAGTAAATTGATAAATTGTGAGTTATTGTTGGGAATATTCATACCCTAAACAGAAAACGAGGAAAGGCAACCAAACAGTGCTATGGTCTGAACATGCTCAGATGGATAGGTATAGGGACTGGACCTGTTATTTCATTAGCATAGGTAACTTCCTGGGTAAGAAAATACCCTCTACAAATGCTGGTTAGCACCTTTTTGCAAGTTATAGTCTTCTAGAGAAAAGGGATTTGCCCAGAGAACCCTTACATTCCAGAGGAGAGATTGGAACCCAGACCTTCTTGGCTTCCAGCTTCTGTCCATTATACCACACTGCCTCTCTTAGTTATTTGGGAGCAAATTGCTTCAAGAGGGTACTTAAGAGATGTGCATGTATACCCAGTGGAAGTGAGCTGCACTGTCTGACATACTCCAAGCAGAAATTCCTACCCGGTCTAGGAGGCTCATGCGGGACTGATTGACTCCTATGGGTGGCTACATTTTCTTTACATGCCTTGGAAATAAAGGTAATTCCAAAATTTGGTTTAAAAGGATAATATGAGGGAGGCATACCTAGTTATCAGCTTAAACCCTACTTTCTGCAGGAAGTTTTCTCACTCTCCCTCTTACTCCCCATAGCTAATACCTTCCCTCTGAGAATACTTTCTATTTACTAGATACAGATATAAATAGACATATATTACATATATATAATGTATGCATGGATATGTACGTATATAGATTACAATATAATATTTATCTATGTACATGCACACATTACACATATATAATGTGTGTATAGATATGTACATGTACAGATTACAATATAATATATACCTATGTACATATACATATTACACATGTAATGTGTGTATAGGTTTGTACATGTATATATTATATGTTTAATGTGTAAAAATAGATATATACATAAATTATTCCTACATGATATATATACACATCTATATTATGTATGTATATGTTTTGCCATGCTTTTTCTCCCATTAAGATGTGAGACTCTTGAAGGCAGAGACTTTGTTTTCACCTTTCTTTATATCCCTAGCACTTAGCATGATTCCTGGCTTAAGGAATGCTTCTGAATAAATGCTTGTTGACTGAATGATCTGAGAAATATCTGGAGCTTTTAGTTGACCATTTGATGAAGAGACACCATGGTATGGCAGCCAAAAAAGCTAGTGGACTCTCAGACTGCATTAAGAAAGTTGGCATAGTTCCTAGGAATAAGAAATAAGTATTGCTGTGGAGTATTGGGTTAACTTCTGGGTACAAAGTGGGGGGTGGGGTATTAAGAGAAGGACAACCAAGAAGCTGAAGAGCTTTTGAATTCCTATTCTGGGGAGCCAGTTGGTGAAACTGGGGATAGTTAAAATGCAAAGGAGAAAAACTGGAGGTTTTCTTCAGGTATTTGAAGTGTACTCATGTGGAAGAAGGATTAAGCATGCTCTGTTTGGCCTGAGAGGGCAGAAAATGAGCAATGAGCAGAAATTGTTGAGAGGACTATTTTAGCTCAACATAAGTAGAAACATCCTACTGATCAGAGTTGTACAGAAGTGGAATGGATTGCTTCAGGAGCTAGTGGATTTCCCTTCATTGGAGATCTTCAAACAAAAGGTTGGATGACCACTTATTAGGGCAGAAAAAAAATTTTTTTTTTTCCAAAATGGGTTCAGATGGGTGCTGATGGCCCTTCCAACTTAGACATTCCGCAAAAGTTCTGTAATGTTGAATGTAAGATGTTTAGTAAATCTCAAAACCAACACAAATGTCAGCTGTTATTATTCATCACTAAATAAATTTAAAATGTCCTCCCTCCATTTCTGGTAGAAAAGTCATGTTAAGTTATTTATGTACATTCACGTAAGCATGAGCATATGGAAACATATTTATGCATGTTTAATATGTGAAACATCTGGGATTTCATCTTTGAGGAGAACTTCAAGTATAGGAATTCCTTCCACCTTATGAATAGCTATATGGATGGATAAAAAAAAAAGAATTAAATTACAATGTGCCCAGCACTGTGTTAGGCTTGTTGTTCTTTAATTGTTTCAACTGTGTCTGACTCTGTGAGCCCATTTTGGATTTTCTTGGCAAAGATTTTGGAGAGGTTTGCCATTTCCTTCTCTAGTTTGTCTTTACAGATGAGATAAACCAAAGTTAAGTGACTTGCCCAGGGTCATACAGTTAGTAAAAGTGTCTGATGCCACATTTGGACTCAGATCTTCCTGACTCTAGGCCCAGTACTCTATCCACTGAGGATGCAAATATAAGCAAGAAAGACATTGCCTGCAGTCAGGAAACTTGCATTCTAATCAAGGTAAACAACCTACATAGGAGATGCACGTGGAGCTTTGATTGGAGACTGAAGGTCAAAAATGCTCAATGTAATTATATTCTTATTCAACCACAAGAATAGTTTTAAAAACTTTGTACGCATAACAACAAAAAGTAGTTTGAAAATGCATTCATTCATTCAACTGTGTAGGAAAGGGGAAGAAAAGAGAATGAGCATTCACATAAGCAGCCATTCTGTGCCAAGTACTGTGCTAAGCACTTTTTTTTTCAGCCAAAGAAAAGTAAAGTTTGTTGAAAGTTCGCCATATGGGGTAGACTCTTAAGGAGCCCAGGTATCTATAAGGCTTGCATTGGGCCAGCAGCCAGAGTTAAGTCTGACACAGAGTAAGTCTGTGCTAAGCCGTTCTACGGCACTCTCACCTGTGCTAAGCACTTTTATAAATATTTCACTTGATCCTCACAACAACCCTGTGAAATAGTAGCTGTTTTTAATTCCCATTTTATAGTTAAGGAAACATGTTAAGTGACCTGTCCAGGGTCACACAGCTATTAGATGTCTGAAGGTAGATTTGAACTCAGTTCTTCCTGATTCTAGGCTCAGCACTGTCCACTGAGTCACCAGCTGTGGAAAGAGCTTTGGACTTTGAATCAGAAGACCTGTGTTACCTAATGACCTTGGGTAAATCATTTCTCTGGGTCTCCATTTCCTCACCAATAAAATGAAGAAGTTGAATTGGGTGATTTCCAATGTCCAGTCTAGCTTTAACACTCTGTGATTTGGTAAACAAATATTTGCAAGGCTTTGTGCTGCCTGTCTCTATGAGCTGGTGGCAGTTGAATTCAGTCAGATATAAAGGGACTCTTATTCAGGTCCAGATTGGACCAGATGACCTCTGAGTTTCTTCCCAGTTCTAAAGCTATGATCCTATGATCAGCACCATTGCCAAGCCCTGGGGCTAATCTAGTTTACAGAATTTAAGTCTATTAATTGGCTGTCAATTATTTATTCTTGGCTTCCTGAATTAGTGATTCTTGACTTTCTCTTAATTGGCTTTTGATGAATCACTTCAAATCTCCCACTTGGGCCTTATCTCTTTTAGCTCTCTTTACCTTTTTAAAATCAAATGATAGAAAAACCAAAGCAAACAAATAATTCTCACCCCTAAACTACAGTATAGTTTGTCTCTCATATGAACATAGTTGTGATGGAATTCACTATTAGCATTTTATCTTTAAAATATCAGGAAGGGTTCATTCTTCAGTCCATAGTCAGTGAATTTCATTTGTGCTTAATCCATTCAAGACATATTGGAACATGTGTAAAATCAGCTCAGCTGTTGTCTTGATGACTAATGTTTATTTTCTGGGATCTTGACAAAGGCATCATTCGCCACAGAACTGGTAACCCAATCCCTGGCACTGGCTTGCTCAAGTGTTGATAGATAGCTTCTCTATGTAAGGGCAAGAGAGAGGGGCAACTTTCCACCCATCTAGCACTATGAATGGAATCTGAGATAGGTGCTTTCAGTAGACTAGCCCGAGCAGGGACTTCAGGCACTGAAACATTTCACAAGTAACAGAGTCAAAGAATTTTAGAGTGGGAAGGGAAATTAGAGCCAGCCCTTGTTTTTTGTTTTTTTTTTTTAGTCATTTCAGTCGTGGGATCCAATTCGTGATCCAGTTTGGGGTTTTCTTGGCAAAGATACTGGAGAGTTTTGCCATTTCCTTCTCCAGCTCATTTTACAGATGAGTAACTCAGGCAAACAGGGTTGTGACTTGCCCAGGGTCACACAGTTATTAAGTGTCTGAGGCTACTTTTGAGCTCAGGTCTTCCTGATTCCAAGCCCAACGTTCTATCCAATGCACTGCCTGAGGTCCATAGAAATGGATTTCAGGAGGAAAAAAAAAAAAGGACTTGGTCTGTCATCCACCTAGTTCCTGGCAATGCCTAGAATTTTTGCCCTTCTGTGCATTGTATTTCCTTATACAACAAGTAACCTTTCTGACTTCTATTAGAAATATACAAACATCTAGCTTGAGTTTCTGCTTTCTCATCTCAAAAAGTTTGGTTTGCAGGTTCCCAGGAGAAAGTGTTGGGTTTTAAGTGATAAAAAAATGAAAGTAACTACCTTCACCATTTGATTTTTATGACAATTACTGGCAAAATATCTTTCCTATCTAAGAAACTTGTAATCAAGAAAGATTGGAGGGAGGATAAGCATAGGTGGAAAAGGCAAGTATGTGACAAAAGGCATAAGACAGGCACAATTGTAACCAAGGGCAGTACATGTGGTGTGTAGATTTTTTTTTCTTCTCTTTTCTTGAAAGGGTGGAAAATAGGAAGTAGAAAATTACCCATGGTTCTTAGACTCTCTGATCACTGGAATTGATCTTAGTTTGCATTAAGATCTGTGTTAGAAATTCAGATTGATCTGTTCCCTTTTGAAGTATGACGATTAAGAGATTTATTTGCCTCAAAAGAAAGGGAGGAGTCATATTCACCTTTGTAATTTCCAGCATTCCCTGTAGAACCCTGTATGTTGTCATTGCTCAGTAACTATCTGATGAGCAAATGAATAAATTTGTGGGCACTTTCACTATAGTTGCTTAATCACGGTTCTACTTCCTCCCCCTACCAATACACTTCTACCCTGCTGCCTAACTTTCTGTGGTCTTCCTTTTCACATTGGTCAAGTAGCACTTTTACTAAATTTAAAATCAATGCAATTCTACATTATTTTATTCCCTGATTAAGGCAGGATCAACACGTTCACCTCTCTAAAGTATGATTGCTATTATAGAAGTTAGCCTTGTTTAAAGACTATTTATTTTATTTTATTTCATTGTTATTATTTTGGAGCTTGGGTCTCCCTATTTCATCCAAGCTGAAAGTACAGCCCAGTCTTGTGGCCTTGAGGTCCTTGAGTACAGCCCTTTGACTAAATCCAAACTTCACAGAACAAATCCCCTCAATAAAAGGGTTTGTTCTGTAAAACTTGGACTCAGTCAAAAGGTTTCGCCCAAGGACCTAGAAGGCTACATGTGACATCAAGGCCACAAGTTCCCCACCCCTGGTACAGCCACTACTCACTGGCCTGATCCTACTGCTCTTGCGTGTAGAAAACTTGATCTGCTCCATATGTGTCCTCGGACAGTTCTCATTTCTAGCCAATCTGCTGGCCTCCCACTCCCAGAGGCTCACCATATTGGTACCAAACTTAATGCCGATACTCCATAAGCTTTAGCCCTATTCCAACTCAGAACTCCTGAGCTCAAGTGATCCATCAACTTCAGCCTTTCCAGTAGCATGTGCTTCCATGTCTGATGATAATTTTAAAATAAAAAGGGAAAGGTATGTGCTTCAATTACCTTATTATTAAAGATAGAAAGAATAGAGACAAAGTTTTCAAGTTTATTTCTTAGAGAACTTTGCATATGGTGGATAATTCTGATTTTTGAATTCAATCCAAGTTTTAAAAAAAAGTTTGAGTAACTACTATGTGCAAAGAAGTAATATAAAGCTTAGATCCAATGAATAAAGGCTAAAATGTTTTAGAAATATATCCAGTGCAGTTATTACAAGGACACAACGATAAGTATAGTGGGGAGTTGAGACAATCATTCAAATAAATGAGGTCAGAAAACCCACTGCTAGAGAAGAAAAGGTTTCTTTGGCCAAAAAAGAGTGTCCGTCTCAGTTAATTGTGGAGCTTTCTTTCACTTAGCCTGTTGAGATAAACATAGATTCCGAGATCATTCTTCTCACCATGTGCTTTTTGATTTAACTAAAGTGTTATTTTCTCTTAATTCCCCAAAGTGAATTTGAAGGACTGAAAAGAACGACATTTATGAGGGACCCACACTTCTGAAACAACTCTTGTCTGAGGCATGAATTCGTGCATTATCTTTAATTGAGATTTGCATGGTTCTGTGTGTGTGAGTATATTATAACATATATAGTAAAGACTGCTTGCATGTGGAGAGGGTGTAAGTTACCTTATGATATGAGAGACAATAGTTGCCTATAAGTTTTATGTCAAAGGCTTAGGTATATAGTATATTTCCAAAGAGATTTGTATGATGTCACAGTCATCCAAGGTTGTTTTTCAGTATCTACGTGAAATACTCTGTTTTTAACCTGTTGAGGATTTAGACAACTGTTCGGATACTTGGGGCTTTGGAAAAACCAAGGATAGAACTAAACTTATCAATCAAGCCAGCCCAATTAGATTTCTCTATCAGAGCTGGGGAACCTGAGGCCTTGAGGCCACATGTGTAGCCTTTGGACTGAGTCCAAGTTTTAAAGAACAAATCCTTTTATTAAGGGGATTTGTTCTGTGAAGTTTGGATTCAGTCAGAGGACTACATTGGAGGACCTAGAGGGCCTTGAGGCCACAAGCTCCCCACCCCTGCATGAGTCTAGATTTTCATATACAGATTAAAAATGTATTTAAATACATAATGTATTATTTATTAAAAATGTATTTAAATACATAAAATAAATAAAATTTAAAATAAATTTGAAATAAAGCATTGGCCTTTTTACTCGTCTCTATTATGGCAGAAACAAGGAGTCTTTCTAGAAAGGCAGCTAGAAAGAGAAGGGAATTTATTTTCACTTTCACCTATGAAAACAAATGAGGTAAAGAGAGGACTGGCATGTGTTTTTCTTTCCTTATACTCCTCAGTTTCTAGTCTCATAAAAATGAAGTCAAAATTGCTAATGCTTTGACTAGCGAGTACTTGGGGAAGGTACTAGGTTGACTGATTCCATGTGATACATTGCACATTTTAGCAACTTTCTTTTGGATATTTCTCCCTTCCTTAAAGAAGAAACTGAATTAGTTTGAATATTTTGGAGGAGTGGAGAATACCCTGTAATCCCTCAAAGTCCTCCACTATCCTTTAACTGATGTTTGAAATTTCACTGGTTTGAGATTATCCCTCTTAATTTAAAGCTTTAGTCCATGTTGAAATATGTGAGAGTGGCTCTTTAAGCTCTTTTTAGTCATGTCTTAATGAGAAGGAAAGCAAATAGGACTGAAGGAAGCTTTGACAGGAAGATTGGAATAAATTAGTATGAAAGGGGTGGGTTTGCTAGTGCCTGACTGAGTATAGTCTCTGCTGCTGGGAATGCTGAAAATGGTATGTTTCTGAAGTTAACCAAGAGTCTACACTAAATGTAGCATCAGTATGGTGAGCTCCTGGGAACGGATGGGCCCTAAACTTCCTAAATAGGGGTGAATTGGCCCCAGTAGGAAAAACAGAGCAAGTCAATGCTCTGTAGGGGGATCCGGACAGCAGTGAGTAGTCTTTACATATCAAGCCTGGGTGGGATAAGGAGATCCAGAGGGAAAAGATAGAGAGAGAGAGACAGAAAGAGACAAAGAGAGGAGAGAGAGAGAGAAGAGAAGAGAAGAGAAGAGAAGAGAAGAGAAGAGAAGAGAAGAGAAGAGGGAGGGAGGGAGAGAGAGAAGAGGGAAGGAGAGAGAGAGAAGAGGAGGGGAGAGAGAGGGGGAGGGGGGAGGGGGAGAGAGGGAGAGAGGGAGGGAGGAAGGGAGAGTGAGTGAGTGAGTTTGTGTGTTTTGGGCATCTAAGGACAGATACAGATGCAGACCAGAGATACTCAATTCAATACAAAAATTAGTTTTAATTTCCTCAACTTATGAAAGAGAGCAAAATAAAGCTAGCTTAGAGTTTGTATGTCTCCCTGCAAAAAGTCAGACTTTAAAATTTTTCAGATTTTAGAATTTGCCACCAGGACTTTGGAGTGAGGTCGTCATTCTGCTCTCCCACTTTAGAATGAAGCAAATCTTTATAGATAAGGAAAGCCCTGCTTGTTTAGGAAGCACTGGGACACACCCTTTATTGAAGAGTACATTTGGGGGACTTTCAGGTTCTGGATATTTTATAGACATCCACATTGCACTAAGAGAGAAAAATACTTCTGTATAGATGTAGATGAGGAGGGGGGAGATAGTCTCAAGAGAAGGGCTACACATTTGAAGTTGGGCAGACCTAGACATTATAATCTCAGTTTGGGCAACCCACAAAAACTATTAGGAAGTGCAAAGAACATGTAGTCACACAGTGTCCTCATAGAAATTTGAAGGTTTTCTCCACAAAAATTCAGAACGCCTAAAGCAGATATGGTCTATGCCATCCTTGTGGCCTGTCCAAAAAGTCTGTTTTCTACTTGAGTATTATATACTCTTTAAGCTTGGAGAGAGCTGAGATAATAAAAAGTTAAAGTATGTTTTTTGCTATATAGCAAGTTAATAAGAGAGCTAAGAATGGACCCAGTAAAAACTGAGGAGGTAAATCAGGATTAATTTTTTGTTTCCGTTATCATTGTAAGGAGGAGAAAGTGATTTTTGGATTGGATTAGATCAGATTCATCTATTCAACAAGTATAATTAAGCACCTGTTGTACACAGAACTTCATGCTAGGCAAGAGAGGTACACAGATAACTAAGATAAGGTCTCTGTCCAGACAAAATTCACAATTTAATAAAGGATGACAGATACAGACGTGAATATATAATAACTATCATGCAATATAGGATATGAGAATCTCAAAACAGAAGCACAAAGTCCAAAGTCCAAGGAAGGAAAGATCTTTTATTTTCCACTAGGAAATTCAGAGAAGGCTTTCTAGAAAAAGTAGTGTTTCGTAGACTCACAGAGTCTCAAAGCTGAAATCTGTATCTTAATAAGAATCCTATCTACAATCTGTGTGTCCTTAGTAATTCAGACTTTCCTTGAGGGAAAAGTGGATACTTCCCAGATCCAATACATCCCACTTTTAGATAGCTCAAATTGTTTACAATCAGTTCTAAATTTTCCCCCTTGCAACTCCTACCCATTGTTTCTAGTTCTGCCTACAGAAGACAAGCAGAACGAGATGAATCCCTCCTCCATGCTCTTCAAATATTTGAAAACAGTTCTCGTATAAGGCTTCTCTTCTCCATGTTAAACATACTCATTTCCTTCAACTTATCCTCATATACCATGATATTGAGGGCTTTCAACCATACTGATCGCTCTCTTCTAGATTTTCAAAGTGATCGATATCCTTGTTAAAACATTGGTCCAAAACTGAACACAATATTACAGATACGGTCTGACCAAAGCAGAGTGCAGCAAGATTATTCTTAGTTCTAGACATTGCATATCTCTCTTTTCAAAAAAATGTTCATTTTAAAAATTAACAAGCATTTTACTTTATCTCTTTTCCACCCTTTTTTGTACACAAAGGAAGTCTTGTAACAAATATCCATAGTCAAATTCTTACATTGGCTACATCTGAAAAAGTCTGTCTCGTTCAGCATATTAAGACCATGATTACAGTCTATCCCAAGGTGGGTAGTGTGTTTCACCATTCAGGCCTCTAAAATTATGGTGGGCATTGCTTTGGTCAGAGTTCTCACTATACCTCTCTTCATTCATTTAAAAATCACATTAGCTTTTTCTCAGCTGTAATATCATATTGCCGATTCTTGTTGAATTCAGTTGAACATCGAAAAGTCCGCTGAAAGTCAAAAGGTTTTTTCAGACGAATAACTGTCCGATCACACCTTGTGTTCATGAAGTTGAAAGAGATCACAAGAAAGGCATCTTTAACCCAAATGTAATAACTTATTTGTCTCTATTAATTTTCACCCTATTCAGTTTAGCCCAGGGTCTTAGCCTGCGAAGATCTCTTTGAATCCCTACTCTGGCATACATACATCATGCTAACTAACTCTCCTAGGTTTGTTACATCTTAATTTGAGTTGGATAACTTGAAAATGAAATTCCACTGTTGGCTGAAGTCCACTTCCACACTGTGTGCAAGGTGGAGAACCTCTAAGGAGTCATTTTGACACCCAAAAGTAAAAAAAGATGCCTGGGATGTTTCCCCCTGTACTTTTTTAAAAGGAAACATTTGAAAGGGCTGAAATTTTCCAGAGCTGTTTGTTCATAGAGATGTCATAACCATTGACTGTTTATGCAGTTTTTCATTTCTGTTTATCATTCCGGGAAGTGGAGAAGGACTGTTTATATAGAGGCTACATTACAGGATTGGCCCTGCCATGTAGGAGGGGCTCTTCAGGAAATGAGGAGTTGTTTTACCTCAGATACCAAATGCCGTATTTATATTAGCAGATTCTGGGAATCTTAATAGAAATTCAGTTTGATGGCAGCACAGTGCAAGGAAAAGAGCATTGAATTTCGAAGTCTTTGGTTGGAATCCTAGTTCTGCTGCTGTCATGAGAAGAGTATTAAAATTGGAGTCAAAGACCTTGGTTCAGATATTAGCTCTACCATGACCTGCCTGTCTAGTCTCATACATGTTGCTGTATCTCTCTGGGCCTTGGTTTCTTCATCTGTATAATGAGAAGGGTTGAATTAAATCTCTAAGGTTCCTGCCCCCTTTTTAATCTATGATTCCGTGACCCTATTAAACTCTCTAGGTATTGATTTCCTTTAATGTAAAAAGAAGAAACTGAATTAGGTCATCTCTAAGTTGTATGATCTCATAAATCTCCCACCACCAACACCATTCACACCTACTGGTTCCCTCCTCCAGAGACATATGGACTCATATTGCTTACTTATAAAGCTAACTGGGTCCTGTCCTTTTCAATTATTCATAGAGTCATAGCATTTTAGAAAAAGAAACTAATCTATAGATAGATAATCAAATCCATATGTCTCATTTTACAGAAGAGAAAGGTGAGACCCAGAGTGTGTTCTGCCCTATGTTCTACTACTAGTTCAGGATGAAATTAGACCTAGAACCCTGTACTAGAACACATATCTCCTAATAATGCTGTCTTTATACTCTGTCAACCTGACTCTTTTGCCTTGAACTCCTCAATAACTCATACTTACATAGCAATTTAAATTTCATAAAGCCCTTTCCTCCCAACAACGCTATGAATTGCCACATAAGTGACCATTTTACAGCTAAGGAAACTGATTTTCCTTCTCACTGAGAATCTTTCCTAGTCACCTGGGGCTTTTTCACTACAGAACATCCCTCTGCTCAGGCCACTTTCTCACATTAGTGAGATCTTTCCCAAGTCTCCCTTTGGAGGAGGGGCCGTCTTTCATTTCTTTCTCAGCCGTGTTTCTGAATCTCCAGATTCAACATGCCCCAGACTGGGCACCTCTCCCATTAGAAGGTAAGCTCCTTGAGGGCAAGGACTGTTTTTTGCCTTTGTATCCTTAGCATGTAGCAGAATATACTGTTCCGTACTAAGTATTTAATAAAGGGGACAAACTTCAGTGTCTCCTTACTTGCCTGAGGTTCATAAGGGTGGAGTGATTTGGTCACTGTCACACAGCTCTTGAGTTTTTAGGAGGTGGGACTTGAACCAGGGCTTCTGACTCAGCATCCAGCATTCTTTCAATCATGTTTCCTTCTTTGGCTAGTCATTGAGCCTAAGGTTCCACAATTCAGAATTAGTCTGAATGTTGCATTAAAATGGCTTCCCTTATACATCTCCTGCCACACCCTTCCAAAGTGATCCCCAATATATATTTTCTACTTGTTTTGTTAGAATATAAAAGTTGAATTTTCAAACACAACTGGTGTAACAATTTATTTTAATTGATTATGCATATTTGTTGCAGAGTTTTGAAGTTTGTTTTTTGCTGGGGGGATGTGAAGGGAGCAGAAGCAGCAGGGGGCTAAGCAGAGAGCTGTCCAAAAAAAGGCAAAGAAAAAAGTGTAAAGCATTTTTAAATGTATTTTTAAAAAATTTTTTTATTGATTTGATTGTTCACTTTTAGTTTAAAAGATTCAGTTCCACAATTCCTTGAGTTTCAAATTTTCCCCCATGGCAGCATGCAATCAAGTACAGGATCTGCAAATACTTTCACATTAGACATTAGTCTGGTTGTAAAGAAGGGTTGTGACCGTTGGAATGAACAATGGGAAAGAGGAAAGAAAACCAAATATGGAAAACAAAGAGACAATGTAGTTTGCTTCAGTCTGCATTTAAACTGTGTTCTTTCTAGATCTTTCTCTGAATGTAGACATCTCCTTCCATCCTGAGTCTTTTAGAGTTGCCTTATTAATTTGCGCTGCTGAGAAGAGTCCAGTTTATCACAGTTGGTCATCACGCATATATTGTGTCTGTGATTGTGTACAAATTTCTCCTGGTTCTGCTCTTCTCACTTAGCATCAGTTTGTATAAGCCTCTCCAGGTAAATATAAAGTCCATCTGCTCCTCATTTCTTATAGCACAATAGTATTCTATTACATTCATATACCACAACTTGTTTAGCCATTCACCAATTGATGGGCATCCCCTTAATTTCCAATTTTTTGTCACTACAAAGAGAGCTGCAATAAATATTTTTGTACATATGGGTCTTCCTCCCACTTCTGTGATCTCTTTGGGATACAGCCCTAGAAGTGGTATTACTGGGTCAAAGGATATGCAGTTATTTATAGCCCTTTGGGCAAAGTTCCAAATTGTTCTCCAGAATGGTTAAATCAGTTTATAACTCCACTAACAATGCATTAGTGTTCCAATTTTTCCACATGCTCTCCAGCATTGGTCATTTTCCTGCTTTGTCATCTAAGTCAATCTGACTGGTGAGATGTGGTACCTCAGAATTATTTTGATTTGCATTTCCTTAATCAATAATGATTTAGAGCATTTTTTCATATGCTTATAGATATTTTTAATTTCTACCTCTGAAAATTGCCCGTTCATATCTTCTGACCATTTATCAATTGGGGAATGACTTGTATTCTTATAGATTTGACTCAATTACCTGTATATTTTAGAAATAAGTGTCTTTTTCAGAGACACTGGTTGTAAAAATTCCCAATTTCCCACTTCCCTCTTAATCTTGGTTACATTGGCTTTGTACAGAAACTTTTCAATTTAATGTAATCAAGATTATCCATTTTGCATTTTATAATTCTCTCTAACTCTTGTTTGGTCATAAAGTCTTCCCTTCTCCATAAATCTGACAGGTAAACTATTTCTTAATTCTCCAGATTGCATATATATAGTATCAGCCTTTATACCTAGATAATGCACCCATTTAGCCTTGATTTTGGTATATGGCGTTAGATAATGGTCTATGTCCAGTTTCTGCCATACTATATTTCAGTCTTCCCAGCAGTTTTTGTTAAATAGTGAGTTCTTATCCCCAAAACTGGGGTCTTTGGGCTTATCAAACAGTATATTACTAAAGTCATTGACTACTAAGTCTTTTGTACCCAATCTATTCCATTGATCCACTACTCTATTCCTCGGCCAGTACCAAGCAGTTTTGATGACTGCTGCTTTATGATACAGATTAAAACCTGGTACAGCTAGGCCACCTTCCCTAGCATTTCTTTTCATTAATTGCTTTGGTATTTTGGACCTTTTGTTCTTCCAAATTAATTTTGTTACTATTTATTCTAGCTCTACAAAGTAATTTTTTGGTTCAATGTATTTTTTTAATGCACAAAATAGAACAGAAAGAAAACCAGAAGAAATTTTAGAGGCGCAGAAAAGCTTTGGAAGTCACTGTTTAAATACATTTTATATATTTATATATTTTAATTGTATATATTTTAAAAGAAAAGCAAATGGTACATAATAGAGTCACAGTTTCATATATAACTCTTCATCTGTTCTACTGGGTAAATAAATGGAAGTGATCTTTGTATTTGGTATTTAAGTTCAGAATTGAAAAAAAAATTAAAATAAAATATAGATTGTAAGCTTCTTGAAAAGAAGAGTATCTAACTTTTGTTTTTAATATCACCACCACCAAAAAAATTATTTTATTCATGTGCATATATTTTGCATACACTTCTTTGCATACATGCTGTTTCCCTTTGACTGAGTGAAAGATCCTTGAAGACAGGGCACATTTAATTTTTGTTTTTCCACAATGCCTGGCACAAAGCAGGTGCTTAATAAATATTAACTAATACATATTCTAGTCCCAGAACCTAGCACAGTGCCTGGTACATAGTAAATAATAAATATTTGACGGATTGGCAAGACTGATTGGTCAGTGCTCTAAAAATTATTGAACTCCTTGTGCAAATGATCATTACCTATCTTTTAGGGAAGTGAGATCAAAGTCACCTCTGCCAAAAAAACTCTCCAGTGCTCCTGGAGCCAAATTAAAGCATAACTGGGACATATTTAACAAAATAAATAAAAATACAATACAATGTAGATAATGTTAATTTGTGGTTTTCTAAATTAAGCTACAGGATTCATTTCTATTTGAGTTTGACACTATTGTTTCAGGGTGCAGTGTCCTCTAACCCAGATAGATGTAATTATGCTAACCAGACTTCCATGCCAACCCTCATCTCTTCATTACTCCACCAATATGGGAAGAAAAATTACTTGAGTCATATAACCACATTAAAAGAAGCATTCCTTAAATCCTAGGTGGACTATAATAATGAGGACTATATTAATGAATTGTAGTAGAAAGAACTCTGAGTATTAGTGACAGAACCTGGGTTCAAATCCCAGATCTGCCACTCACTATTTGTGCAACCTTAGATAATTGGCTTAACCCCTAGCCCTCTTTCCTCATCTTCCAGAGTGAAAAGGTTTCTGGGTCATGGTAGAGATAATCCAGAGTACTGCTTGGAGACAAATGAGACATGACTGGCTTGGGGACTCTCCTGAAATAGAAGTTCTGGAAGGAGCCATCTGATCAGAGAGAGAGAGGGAGAGACCAGAGGGATAGAGGATACTTAAGGCATGTGAATTCCAGGCCTGGAATGAGCATACAAGATGCAAAGTCTTCTCAGGAATGGTAGAGAAAGTCCAGAGTGCAATCTAGAGAGGAACGAAGGGAAAATTTCCCTGGCAAAATACCCATTACTTCTACCCGACTTCATGAGTACATGAAATTTTCCACTCCATAACACTGTTGGGTAGCAACAGTGTTAGATGTGGTATGAGTTAATGATAATCCTGGGGACTTAAGGACCAGCTCATCTTACTTAACTCAGCCAGTGCCTTAATGTATAATCTTAGAGAAGTCCAAAGTCATTTAGCTTCCCTTTTTCTCTTATGTTCTTTTGAAAGTTAGAGGAAATTATACCTTTGTTTGGATCTAGAAGGTTGGATTGAGAAGAAGAACTCAGTTCCATCACTAACTTGTATGAGCTTCAGAAACGTATTCAAATTTGTCTCTGCATAAAATGGGCAAAAAATAATGTGCTTTTTGGAAAGGGTATGAAAATTCTTATTAGACACATGGAAAGTACTATTATAGTTGCTATGATGTATGTAGTCAATGAGCAGTGATTTTATGCCTATTATCTTCATCCCATTCTTTTAATCTCCTGTCTTCTGAAAGAAGTATCCTGAAATGCTTTATGTGAATGCATTTTTCTAAATTTAAGTCATCAGAGTTGTTTATGGTTAACTATTGGGGTCAAATCCTTACTTCAACATTTCCAGTATCCTAAACTATTCTTTAGATGGCAGACTATCAGCTAGTCCTATACTGTTCTCAGTTCAATTCACCAAGCATTTAAGTTCTTCCTGAGTTATTAATTAAGTTATTAATTATTAAGTTCTTCCAAGTTATTAATTATTATATTAGTTATATTAGGTTATTTAAGTTCTTCCTGAGGACAAGGCAATGTGCTACTCCCAATATCAAAGGTGACGTATTAGAGTAGATAGAGAAGCCTACTTACATTGACCATTGTCTTTCCATTTTTTTCAGTCGTCTTTAATTTTATTCTTATGAGTATAGCATTCTATGATTTTCAGACATATTGCTGGGATTTTTTTTGTCTAAATTCTTAGCATCAGAAAAACTTGAGTTTGAATCTTTCCTCAGACACTTATTAGCTGTGTGAACCTGGCCAAGTCAAAACCTCTCTGTATTTCAGTTTCCTTACCTAGAAGATGAGAGAGTAGGGAGTTGGTAGTGTCTGAATATCCTCCCAGCTTTAGTCCATGATCTTATGAAGATCTTTTAGTTTTATAGGACCTTCTAAACTCAAATAGAAATAAGAGCCACTAATCCATACATCATATATTGACTTAAATAGCTACATATTAGTATCAATCTTCTATATTGCATTTCATTTATTTCATTAAATATTTCCCAATTACATTTTTTTTTTGCTTTTTGGAGGGCAGTTGGGGTTAAGTGACTTGCCCAAGGTCACACGGCTAGCTTTTTGTGTTAAGTGAGTCCCAATTACATTTTAATTTGGTTTAGCCAGGACTCCCATGTTGCAGGCCACAGTGTGTTTAGGTTCTATAACCTGAAAGAAGCCATTCTTACCTCCATAAGACCATGAAACATCAAAGGGAAACATGAAATAGAAGTAAATGATCACCAAAAGTCACTCTTCAAATAATATCTGGACTGATGCAATGTCTTGCAGTAAGTTAAACTATAGTGCACTGTCACAGTTAAATGATTTTTGGTCCTGAGGTCAAGGGTATAGTATGCATTTAATAATTGTGTATTTATTGATTGAGAGACACCCCATAAATATTTACTGGTGGCATTGCACCGCTTCTACCACATGCTCATTTTTATTTTCTCCTTCCTTGCTCTCTTTCTCCTTCCATTCCTTTCTCTGAACCCCTTTCCTTTCCCTCCTTTTCACCTACCTCCAGCTCAGGTTTAACAGTGATACATACAGTCTTTCCTAGATTGTTTCACTATAGTGTTGGTACTCGGGATCAAGAGCTTTCTGACCCTAGGATTCATTCTTTCCAAGCAATACCAAGTCAAAGCATAACTCCATAGGAAACACCGAATGCTTTCATTTATTGTTCATGAACCTTGGTTTTTAACACTATTTCAACATATTTGTGTAATTAAGGAGGATAAGTGAACACTCCTTCCCTTCAATCTTCATCATCCCAAAGTGTCTGAGCCAGAATTCATGGCCACTAGAAATAACCAAGGTTCCATATATCAGCAGAGGTTCTCCTGCTTGCTCCCATTATACTTATAAACAACTACTTGAGAAGGAAATCTTTTTTAAGAGATTACATACTCTTTAAGTGTTGCAACTTCAAAAATTCAGTCCTTTTCATTCTTTAGGTATACCCACAAGATTAAGTTTTGACCTATTAGGTATTCTCTTACTGAATGCTTGAGAGAAAAATCATTCATGGATCCAGAAATCACTAGAATCACTTAGAAAAACATTGGCTTACACACATTGAGCTCAGGAGTTACAAACACGCTTGTTGTTCATTATTCCTGACCCTCCACCCCAGACTAATGAAGTATGATAACAAGATTTTCACCCTGTGAATCTTCTCATGAAGATTAAAGAAAGGTTTGTGGGATAGTAGTCTCAAGAACAGGACTTGAAAGCTCACCACTAAAAGATGACGGAAGAACCCTCACCGATTCCACAAGTGTTTTATGGTGAGTGAACCAAAGGTACTTCCAGTTCCAAGCTACCTCTAAGAGTTGACTTCAGAAGCTGTCCTTGGCCCTCCAGACCTGTAATATGTTCCTGACACATGGCAGTTGTAGCCATCTAACGGTCTGTCATAGGCTTGATAAAGCTGAAATTCTCCCATTCCCCCCCTCCCACCCCCGCCACTTTGCTTGCTGAGATATTTACATAGGTCGAGTATGTCCTTGGACATACTCTCAAACAGACCAAAAGGGGAACCTGGCAGCCCCCTTTCATTAGGAGGTCTGTGCTGCCTTAATTCAGATGCCTTAAAAGGCTTCCAGAGCGGAGGTGCTTCAGTTCTTATCTTCTGTGGATAGCTGTTTCTTTGGTGACACTGTATTTATAGCTCTCTCTGGCAAGAGAAGACCTGTCTAATTACTAAAGACATTAGGAGTAATCCAATAAAGCAGTAAACCCCTGCCCTGGCCGCTGTCCTCTCATTTCAGGCAAGGGAGCCGTCGGAAAGGAGCTGTCCCTGAGGTAAGGACCAAATGACTTGATCCATAGTCATTTTCTCTCCCCTTCTCTTCCTCTCCTGCTCCTGAACTGCCAGTAAGATGACAAATACTTAAAGTAAGAAAGCTTTGCTATTTGGGGAGGAGAAAGCTTTAAAAATGGTTAGTTTTTCCTCCAGCCGTTTCTGCCTACTTGATTTCTCTCTTTGATGCCAGTCTGGGGCTGCCATCCAGGTGCTAAACAGCTGGGTTCATTATGCAGTGTTACCCCTGACACCAGCAAAATCCTGTCCCTTTGCCGATTGTTCTGAAAGAATGAGCATTTTTCCTTCCATGTGGACTGTCCTTCCCATTTGAATAGAAATTTGCATGGAAAAAGCCTTGGTTATTTTTTTGCTTCTTTTATAGTGAATATTTGGAAACTGGAAATTTCCAAAATCAACAACAACAACAACAAAATAGGGATGAAAACCTCCATATTGCATTTTAGGCTTTGCTTCGTGACAGCATTTCCTGATGGCCTGCGGGTGCCTCTGGGTGAAAGGCAAATCACTGATGAGACTGATTACACACTGGGAAAGTATGTTTAAACAAAACGACTTGTTATGGCTTATGGTATGAAAGCACAAATAGCTGTTGTGGGCTTTCCAAAAGGAAATGCAGTCACGCTTTTGACTTAGACCCTGGCCTGATGTGCCTAGGACTGAGTCATGAATGCTAGAGCCCAGCCAACTGCTTGGCACCAAGCATTGGTTGCTTAGTTACCTCTCCTCAGAAACCAGGCAAGTGCTATTTCCTACCTCAAGCCTATAAAAGAAAGCTGTTTGTGGAACCCTTTTGTGATGCTGGTACTGGGGGGCCAAGTCTAACCCCTGCTTTATAATGCTAGTCATTTCATGAGCTTTTAAGTACTTGTACTTGTGTTTAAGAAATGTTGGGGAAGGAGGAGTTGACTGATGGTAGATCCAAGTCCTTGTAATAAGTACTTGCTCTATTATGGGGCTCATGGTCAGATACAATAACAGCAGTTTATGGTAAATAGAATTTGTCTCATTCAGTTGTTCAGTGTGTTCAACTCTTTGTGACCCCATAGCACACAGCCCCTTCTATCCTCAGCTCTTTCTTGAAGTCCCTTCAAGTTCATGTTCACTGTTTCCATGACCCTATCGATCCATCTCTTCTTCCTCCATTCTCTTTTCCTTTTGCCTTCAATCTTTCCCAACATCAGGGTCTTTTCCAATCAATCCCATCTTCTCTTTATGTGGTCAAAGTATTTAAACTTCAGCTTCAGTATTTGACCTTGTGGGGAATAACCTGGATTAGGGTTCTTTTTTTTTTTAATTTCTTTAAGTATTGACTGATTTGATCTCCTTGCTGTCCAAAGGACTTCAACACCACAATTTGAAAGCATAGGTTCTGTGACACTCAGCTTTCCTCATAGTCTAACTCACAGCCACACATTGCTACAAGAAAAACCATAGTTTTGACTATACAGACCTTTGTCGGCAAAGTGATATCTCTGCTTTTTAGCCTGCTGTCCAGATTTGCCACAGCTTCTTTCCAAGGAGCAAATGTCCTTTAATTTCATGACTGCAGTTACTATCTGCAGTGATATTTGAGTTCAAGAATATAAAACCTGACACTGCTTCCATTTCTTTTCCTTTTATTTGCCAAAAAGTAGTGGGACCAGTTGGCAATGTCTTAGTTTTTTTGATGTTAAGCTTCAAACCAGCTTTTACACTCTCCCCTTTCACCCTTATCAAGAGGTTTCTTAATTCCTCCTCACTTTTTGCCATCAGAATGGTATCATTGACATATCTGAGATACCTTAATTCCAGCTTTTGATTCATCCACCATGGCATTTAGCACAAGCGTGTATCTATAACAACATGCATATGTGTATAATAAATACAGTGTTTTCCAAAAGTCTTAGTGCACTTGTCAGCTTATTAAAACTTAAACTGCGCTAAGACTTTTGGGACATTGTGTAATAAAAATAATTTACAACACACATATACTATATCATTATACATTATGATAATATAGTATGCTTTATGTGTATACAAATGCATTATAGTGCAGATGTATGTGGTCAGACTAGACCATATGTAATTTACAAATTACATGCATGTTTGTGACAAATCCAGCCTACACATATCCAAATTTCACAAAAATTAAACATAAAAGTTAAATCATAGTCAGTGTGTTTTAGGATTTTTCCTACTTCAGTGAGACTGTGATCCTGCTAATATGCATGCATAATACACAATTGCCTCCAGAACCAATTAGGCTACTTCATTTTTACCCTTGCTACCAATCTCTTCCCCTTTTTCTTAACTTTCTACATCTCTGAGATCTATAATCATGTCAATATAACAATTACTTGTGGAAATCAATCAATAAACATTCATTAAGTAAACGCTATTGTTTGCCTCAGTTTCTTCATCTGTCAAATGAGCTGGAGAAGGAAATGTCAAATCACTCCAGTATCTTTGCCAAGAAAACCCCTAATGGAGTCACAAAGAGTCAGAAATGACTGAACAATAACAGAACATGCAAGACACTCTTCTAGTCACTGGGTATCCAAATATAGAATGCAGACCAGCAAATGTTGTGCAACTTACAGTCTTAGAGAGTTGCCTGGGGTGCTGAGAAGTTAAGTGACTTGTCCAGGTTTAAAGAAACAATTACTGCCAGAGGCAAAACTTGAATCCAAATCCTCTTGATTTTAGAGGCTGGTTCTCTATCCAAAAAGAAGTATTTTTGCAAAAGTGAGCAGCTTGGAAACACTGAAAGGGTTGCATAGTTTTCCAACCCAATCTTCCTGACTCTGCCTTATTCATTTCAGAGTTCAAGTCTTCTCTAATTTGCACTGCCTTAAAAAGTTTCTCTGTGTGTGTATGTATATGTGTGTATATATGTGTATGTCTATGCATATATGCATGTTTGTATGTGTATATAAGTATACATGTACATATTAAAGTATGAGTATATATGCATGTGTATATATGCACATCTATACATATACATTCATAATAATTCATTGAGTTGCCAGTCCAACTGGCTGTCATAGTACTTTTGTTAATTACATACTTTTCATTTTAACTCTTTACAAATTATTTCTCAATGGAATATTAAATTAACCACAGCTATCCTTTCCCAAATCATTTCAAACAAAAGAGCATTCACGAATTCTGATACAGAATCTCAAATTCAAAATCAAGTTAGGTCATTGATAAGAATAATATTAATTTAGCACTTTCAGGTTTTCATAGCACTTTACATATGTTTTCTCATTGGATCCTCATTTAATGAGCAAAAATAAAATTGTGCAAGAGTCCTGTGAAGCTACCTCTACCCTAGCAAAATTATCAGCTAAAAAATGAAAAAAAATAGTTGAGCTATTTTCAAATTAATCTATATGTCACCAAACGTCTAATTTTATTGATTTTGTTTTCTACCCAGGTTAATTTGACTTCCTGTAATTGTACTCTCAAAGGTCCTTAAATCATGCTTGGAAAATGAAAAGCAACAATAACATATGCTTTGAAGAATTTGGTATTTAACAGATGTATTTTATAAATGTCATGCTATTTTTTTAAATGCGATCTTGTAAAAACAATTTTTTTCCTAACAGAGAATTTTTAGAACCTAAGGCTGTTAACTTCTTCTAAACTAAAAAGATCATTTTTAAATTTGAGAAGTAAGGAGAGAGAAAGAAAAAACTCCCGTTTGTGCATTTTAATGGAAATCTTTTCCTCTGGTTAATAACTGATGCTGCAAAATAGTCAAATGAAATCAGAACAACTTAATGTCATCATCGAGTCATCCAAATAACTCACATAAGTTATAGTTATGTGTTTCTAATATACTTATGTGTATTTAGAAAAACACCTATGGTAGAGGAAAAGGAGAGCTAAAATGGATATTGAGGATATAGTCAAGGGAAAAATATAAGAATTCCATTTTGGTTTGCAAGCATTTTGTATTTCTTTGCATTGTGACATCTAATCAGGAGAGAAGATAGAAATATCTGGACTAGCTGTGGGGAGCCATTTGTTCTCACGAGGGATGAATTTTAACTGTGTAATATTTTCTGCGTGGGCTCAGTCCTAGGCTGATCTATCTAGAACACTTTCAATACTGTCAATCTGTGGTTTAGTATAAATACAAAATGAAGGACGATAGGATATTGATTTAGTCTATTTCTTCTACGAGACCAGCTGCATGTTTCCCAGAGCTCAGTTCTGGAAGAAATGTTGAGATTTGTATTATTGCCTTTAGCTCTGTGTCTACCAAAGCAGTTGAAAAATCATAACTCATTATCTTAAAGTATAGAATGACTTCTTATAAGATTCATGATGCGTGCTTCTTCCAGTCATCCATCCTGAGTTCAATCATATTTCTTTTCAAAAAGTCATTAAAAAGAAAACTACTTTATTTTACTAAATGTTCAGTTTTTAAGCAATAGAATGAGAATGATCATTGTCTTAGCTTGGGAAAAACCATCTTTGTTGTTCATTAATTCAATTAAATTCAAACATTTATGAAGCACATAGTATTTGCAATTCACTCTACTAAATACCAGGGATAAAAAGGAATAACAAGATAATGTTCTTATGTCCAAGAAAATCATATCCTAACAAGAGAAGGTGTAAGACATGTCCCAAAACAACTGTCATATTAATTAGAACATAAGAGCTATGCCTGCGAAGTATATTTATTTATTTTACCTAAACAACCTTTAGGTTATATTACATTTTTCCTGTTTTGTTGTTGTCCAGTCGTTTCTGTCATGACTGGACTCTTTGTGACCCCATTTGAGTTTTCTTGGCGAAGATATTGGAGTGGTTTTCCATTTCCTTCTCCAGCTCATTTTACAGATTAGAAAACAGAGGCAAACAGGATTAGATGACTTTCCCAGGGTCACACAGCAAGTAAAGCCTGATTTGAATTCACAAAGATGAATGACTGACTGATTCTGGGCCCAGTATTCTATCCACTGCACTGCCTAGCTGCCTCAAATTCATATAAATTAGACCATAAGTGCTGTGCCTGTGAAGCTGATTTCTTCTTACCTAAATGATATTTAGGTTATGTTACATTTTTCCATGTTAAATTTCCTCTAATTAGAACTGATCTTTCATTTTAGCCTATTGACTTGGAACTGATCCCTAATATCTGATCTATCATCTCTGCTTCATTTCATCTGTCAGTTTTATAGATATGCCATTGATAAAAAAATGTTAAAGATCACTGGGCCAAGGACAGACCATTGGGATATTCTTCTATTGATACTCTTCCATTTTGACACAGAACCCATTATTAATACATTAAAACAGTTCCAATTATTAAAATAGTTCCAATTCTAATTATATGGTATCATCTAGCATACATATTTCCATTTCATCCGTAATAATATCTAGAGGGATTTTGTCAAGATTTTGCTGTACTTTTGGTAGTCTATGTCTGTAGCATTCCCCCATCTTCTAATCAGTACCCTTGTCAAAAAACGAAATAAGATAAGGCTGATGAAACTTATTTTTCTTTATGCCAAGTTGAATGCAATTTTTAAAAGTCTATTAGTGAAAACCACTTCCCTTTCTAAGTGCTCAAACACAGCTTATTAAAATGTGTTCTAGAATTTTGGAAATCAAAGTTCATCAGACTATAGTGTACCTATTCCACCCTCTTTCCTTTTTTGAATATCAGGTCCACATTTATTCACCTGTCTCCTGTTCTGTATCATCTTTCCAGTTCTCCAGTCTTTTCAAGATACATGAGAGCAGTTCAATAATCACATCAGCCAGGTCTTTTGGCACCCTCAGACATAGTTCAGCTGGTCCTAGTAATTTGAGCTGGATAGCTAGGTGTTTTCTTACAAATTAGTCAAATAATCTTTTATTTAAGTTCCTACTCTGTGCCTGAGAGTATGCTAGGCACTACAAATCAAAAGACAAAACCAAAACAATCCCTGCTCTCAAGAAGTTTTATACTATTTGGATAGGAGAGACCTCTGAAGAAAAGTGAATGGGAATAGAAAGGAGTATACTTCTTTCTCAGCTGTCTATAGCACTTTCACAAAAATTGATTGTGTTATGGCAAAAAACTTCACAAACAAATGCAGAGAGAAAAAAAGCAGCTTATATTTTAATGATGTAGACAACACTTACATAGATATAAATCTACAAAGCAAATACAAAGTAACCTTGGAGAAGAAAGCACTAGCATCTGGGAACCAGGGAACAGTTCTCCTAGAATTGTCTTTTTGTTTGTTTACACTTGTTGTTGTTGTTGTTTTTAAATGTTGGATCTCCTTCTCTCCCCCAGATTAGAAGTTCAGGGGCTACCTATAGATCTGATCTGACTGCTGATCCACACAGAAGCTTTAATCTGCTGTGTTCTTAACCTGGGCCAGTTCACTCTTCTGTCATCAACTTAGCTCCCATCATATTGATGCCAAACTTAAATCAGACACCAAACAGGTTTAGCCTGCTGCAGCTTAGAAATCCCAAGTGTAAGCAACAGCATCCCTCATAGCAGGATTACAGGTGTTGGCCACCACACGTGGCTTGGGAAGCAGTTTTTAGCCATGTTTATTTTATCCTGTTCAGTGTGAAGATAATTTCTCTTAGCAGAAAAAAACCCCACTTAAACCAGAAGCAAAATTAGAATTTAGTAGTTCTTACTTTTCTTCTTTGTTCATTATTATCATTCTTAAGCTTTAGTCCTAGTCATTTTTGTCCATATTTTTGCCTATAATGATTAAAAAGTCCTTATTTTTGTTTCATTTTGATTCCTCACCCACCTTAGCCATTTTGAGCTTCAACAGCCTTACCAAGGACAGTGCAACTCATATGTATTTATCCTCCATTTCTTGCCCTTACTTTCATTTTCTGTAAATGTCTTTTAAAATTTTAAGCTGGCTACTGAATTTCTACCTTATCCAAATTGGTCTTCTTCCCCTCTTCTCCCTCAAAATAGCATCTTTTTCCATCATAAGGTATCTTCTCCCTCTCTTCCTCATGAAAACAATCTGTGTTTTTAGCATATCTGAGATTACCATGCATATCAGTTAATAAGAAATATAGATTATTTGGCGATTGTAATATACACAATATTATTGTGTATTATGTAATGTATATATTATATTACAATACACATATTACAATCTTTTATATACTGTACATACAAGATAGAGCTTCTTTTTTATTTAGTATTTTATTTTCCCACGTTTACATGTAAAAACAATTTTTAACATTTATTTTTTAAACTTTTGGTTCCAAATTCTCTTCCTTCTTCCTTCTCCCTCCCTCATTGAGAAGGCAAGCAATTCAATATACGTTATACTTGTGCAGTCATGCAAAACATATCTGTAATAGTCATATTATGAAAGAAAACATAGACGTCAAAAAAACCTCAGGAAAAACAAAGTAAGTAAAAGAAAAAAGTGGTCTTCAATCTGTATTCAGACACCATCAGTTCTTTTTCTGGGGATGGATAGTACTTTTCATCATAAGCCTTCAGAATAGTCTTAGATTGTTGCATTGCTGAGAATAGCTAAATTATTCACAGCTGATCATGAGACAGGTCTTCTTGAGAGGAAGTGTGGTATCATGCAGTGGTTCCCAAACTTTTTGATCTCAGGGCCTCTTTACACTCTTGAAAATTATTGGGGATACCGAAAAGCTTTTGTTTATTTGGGTTTATTTACCATATTAGAAATGAAAACATCTTAGTATTATTATAAAAATAGTTTTTACCTTGCAAACTCCCTTAGAGGGGGAATACAATGGATACCTAGACCATACTTTGAAAGTCACTGGTATAGTGGATAAAGGTAGCAAGGCCTGAGTTCAAGTCCTGTCTCTGACTAAAACTAGCTATATGACTTTGGGCATATCACTTGATTTCTCGATGTCATAGGCTACTCTTTAAAACTATGTATTACAGATCAAAAACTTCCTCAGACTCATAAAATCACAGATTAAAGTAAAACAAAAGATGAAGAACATCTAGGATGTCTCTTTTCTGTCTGAGGAGATTTAGCTCCCAATGCAGAACATTTTTTGTTATAAATTTAAAGACCATTCAACATGAATCTTTTGAATTTCCTGTGGGAGAATCTCTCCTACTATGCATTGAACCTTTTTAGAGTCAGCACTTAGCATGGTGCCTGGCCCATAGTAAACATTTAATAAATGTTTATTGATTGACTATTTATTCATTTACCAGAAACTGTGAAACAATTTTTCAGTTGGATCCAATTTGGAGAAAGGAAAAACCAGCTCAGAGAATAGTTTTCTTATTTCAAAATCCCAAATGCAATTACATGAAATTGTGGACAGCAGCAACCTACTTTTAGCCCTCTCTCCCTTCAAGTAAAGGGAAAAAAATATAATGAAACATCTCACATTAGTTATATCCACTATAAAGCAGAAATAAAATGCCTTGATGTATTGTATTCACTAAAAAAAAACCTAAGGAATTATTTGGAAAGTTCAAAAACCAAACTGAAAAAGTTCAAACTATTTAACACAGTTTATCTAGGCTCATAGGAACAGTCATTTAAAGCTAGTAAGTATGGTCAAGGCCAGCCAATATAATCCTCTCATTTTACAATTGAGAAAACAGACTTTAAAAAAAAAAAAGAAAGAAAAGTGGGGCAGCTAGGCGTCACAGTGAATAGAGCACCAACCCTGGAGTCAGGAGGACCTGAGTTCAAATCCAGCCAGAGACACTTAACCCAGAAACTAGCCATATGACCTTGGGCAAGTCACTTAACCCCAAATGCTCTGCCTTCCCCCTCCAAAAAGGAAAAAAAAAAAGGAGGGGGGGAACAGACTTAGAGAAAGAACATGACTAAATCAAAGTCACACTGTTAGCATGTGACAGAGTGAAGATTTGAATCTAGATTCTTTGAGTCTAGGAAGCTTTGTGTTACACTATCCAGGGGTGGGGAACCTGGGGCCTCAAGGTCACATGTGGTCCTCTTTGACTGAATCCACACTTCACAGAACAAATCCCCTTAACAAAACAATTTGTTTGTAAAACTTGTACTCAATCAAAAGGCCTCACCCAAGGACCTAAAAGGCCCCCTGTGGCCTCGAGGCCACAGATTTCCTGCCCCCCCCTCCCATGACTATCCTGTTTCTCTCCCTATAGTCTTTCCTCTCTAGGTTTTCAAGAAACTTTCTCCTAGTTCAATTCAATTCACCTCAATAAATATTAAGCAACTATTATGTGCCTGGCATTGTGCTAAGTGCTGGACACAAATTAAAAGAGAGGGAGGGAGGGAAGGAAGGAAGGAAAGGAGGGAGGGAGGGAGGAAAGGAGGGAAGAAGGAAGAAAGAAAGAAAAGTTCCTGCCCTCAAGGAGCTTACAATCTAATGGGGAGATTTTTGTTGTTCAGTTATTTCAGTCATATCCAACTTTCTGTGACTCCATTTGGGGTTATCTTGACAAAGATACTAGAGTGCCTTGTCATTTCCTCCTACAGCTCATTTTACAGATGAGGAACATGAGGCAAACAGGTTAATTTACTTACCCAGGGTCACACAGCTAGTAAGTGTCTGAGGTGGCATTTGAACTCAGGTCTTCCTGACTCCAAATCTGGAGTTCTATCCATTGTGACACACAACTTCCCTCCTCTAATAGGGGAAGACAATAAACAAAAAGAAGCAGGAAAGGGTTGGGGACACTAGGAAGGACCCAGCTTGGGGCATTATTTTTCCATGAACTTGAAACCAAACAGAACTGCAGATGGGAAATTAGTGAGCTGGAAATCCAGTTTCTGTCCTTTATAAAGGAAAGCCTTGGGAAGAGTTTAGGATTCTACCTTCTAACCTTCCAATGAGAGTCCTCCTGAGTTCTCCTCCTACCCCTCTGATCACCCCTTTTCTTTGCAGATGATTTCTAGGCCTATATAACCTAATCTAATCTCTGTCCTACACTCTTTTCCACATTACAAGTTGCCTTTTGAAAAGACCTTAACCTGACAGGTCAAGGGTCTCTCCCTACATCCCAGCCCATCTCCAGTCATCCTGATATATTCATGTCAGGCCACCAGACCCAGATGTCTCTGGAGGAGAAAGTGAGGCTGGTGCCCTTACACAGTCCTCCCTCACTCAAGTCAAAGTCAACTGAAAGTCAGATCATCATCTCCCTGATGTCATGATCCTTGTCGAGAACAAAGGGCAAAGACAACAACCACAACAGCCTGCCTTCGAGACATCTCAAGTGGGACGTCCGTTAAATATCTCAGACTCAACATATCCAAACAGAGCTCATCTTTTTTCCCCAAACCTCTTTTCCCCAATTTTCTCCTTCCTGCTAAGGAGAAGGAACCAACACCCTTTCACCCAGGGTCAAAATCTTAGTGCCTTCCTTGACTCCACGTTCTCCCTCATTTCACACATCCAACCTGTTGTCAAATTGTACCACTTTTAGCCTCACAACATCTCTTATACGCATTCCCTTATTTCCACTCACAGTCTTCGCTCTTGTACAAGCTTTCATCACTTTTTGCCAAAATTACTGCAATAACCTCTTATTTAGCCTCCCTGCCTCAGGCCTCTCCCCAGTCCAATCTATCCACCACTTACCTATGAAAGTGATTTTCTTAAAGTACAAATTGACAGTACTATTCTCTTCAATGTGACTGCTACCCATTCAATAGACTCTATTGGCTCCTTAATATCTTCTGGCATTTAGAGCCTGTAACTGGACCCCTTTCTGCCTTTCCAGCCAACTTAGACTTTATTTCCCTCTATGAATTCTGTAATCCAGCTATTATTGACTCTTCTTCATAATGATTCTCCATCTCTTGATTCAGAGAGCTTTTTTCTGACTCTTCTATGCCTGGAATGTTCTTCCTCTTTGTCTCAATTCTTTATCAATAATGTCCTACATGGTCTGGACCAAAACCTTTTCACTTTGCTGTCTTCCTTCAAGATTCAGCTCAAAACCTAACTTCTCAGGGTGGCTAGGTGGTGCAGTGAATAGAGAGTGAGGAGGGCCTAAGTTCAAATGCAGCCTCAGACACTTGACACACTTAGTAGTCTTGTGACCTTGGGTAAGTCACTTAAATCCAACTGCCTTCCTCCCCCTCCAAAAAAGCAAAAGCAACAACAACAAAAAACAAACAAACCTACCTTCTCAAAAAGCCCTCCCCATCATATTACCTTCCATTTACTCTGGGGTATCTTTTATGTACACAGTATTTTCCTGTCTAGGGCAGGGCCTTAGCACTTAGCATACACAGTGCCTAACATCTAGTACATGCTTAACAATGTTTATTGAAGGATGGGTTGAGAAAATAGTCCCAGAACTACCCAGCGGGAAAATGGTTATACAACAGTATAAAACAAGTTTCTGAATATCGCCCCTGCTTCAAGAATCAACATCTTTTTTCAATTTATGGTTAATAAATTGAACCTGAGAGGGCTCTTGGCCCAGGCTCTTCAGGCTTACTTTTGGTGGTTATGTTGGCATTTCAGAAGAAGCAACGAGCACCGTATATGAAAGTAGAAACAGCCTGAAGTGAATAGCGAGAGCTCAGAAGGGAGAGTTTGTTCATAAGGTTTTGGGAAAGCTAAAATGCATCTTAATTGTCTTCCAATCCTTTATTCCATAGACCTTGACCCTCTGAAATAGTCCATCATCCCAACTTATTTAATATATCTTATTTAAGAAAAAAAGATAACAAAATGTATAAATGTATAAAAATTTGATAAGAAATAATGAGTCAAATGTTAATACAAAACCTCAGGATGAAAAGGACATCATGGAGGTATGAATGGTGAGGGGCAGGGAAGGAAGCAAATGTTTATTCATTACATACTATGTGCCAAGTCCTGTGCTGAGCACTTTACAATCATCTCATTTTTTCCTCACAACTCAGTGAAATCAGTGCTATTGTTTTTCCCATTTTACAGTTGAGGAAACTGAGGCAGACAAGGTAAGTGACTTGCACAAGGTCATATGGGAAGTAAGTGTCTGAGGTCAGAATTGAATTTTAGGTCTTCCTGACTCCAGGGTCTGTCAGCTGCACCATCTTGTTGCCTCAAGTTTATTTAACACGTACTTAGCAGTTGAATTATTATTTTGAACCTTGATATAACAGCATATATATTACATTATTGTGATTATAAGTATATATATACATATATATACTATACATACATACATATTATATATATATTTATAGAAAATTTTGAGAGGCAATAGGGTCTAATTTGATAGGCCTTCAAGGTGATCTAGTCTTAGAGTCAAAAAGATCTGGATTCAAGTTTTACCTCTGATCTACGTGACCTTGGGCAAGTCCCTTAACTTCTTAGTGCCCCCAGGCAGTTCTCTATGATTCAGAGTAGGTGCCAATCTTGGAGAACTAATATAACTACAGGTCTTAAAAAATTAAATTTAGGGGACAACTAAGTGGTATAGTGAATAGAGCACCAGTCCTGGAGTCAGGAGTACCTGAGTTCAGATACGGTCTCAGATACTTGACATACTTACCAGCTGTGTGACCTTAAGCAAGCCACTTAACCCCAATAGCCTTACCTTCCCCTCTCCAAAAAAATAAAATAAAATATCCGCATTAATTTAATAGAGCTACATTTTTCTAGAAAATATATTAATAATTGAAACATTGTGATATACTTATCTAAGTATACCCATACATATGCATATACACATGCTTAAAGTTTCTAAATGTATAAAATAAAATATATAAGATTGCAAAGGAAACCAATTACATTGAAATGCAACTGGCAAAAATATAGAATTTTTTTTAAGTTAGTGGACCCCACGTTAAAAACTCCTGATTTATTCTTCTTTCTTGTGATTTCTCCCATTGGTTCTAATTCTTCTTTACTACATAACTACTGTAAAAATATGCTTAATATGAATGTATATGTAGAGCCTATGTCAGATTGCACTTGGTCTTGGGAAGGGGAGAGGAGGCAGTAGGAGAAAATCTAGAACTCAAAATCTTATGGAAGTGAATGTCGCAAACTAAAAATAAACAAATTTTTAAAAATAGCAACTCAAAAAATTAAATAGTAAACCCATTCCCCCCTCCTCCCACCAACCTCCTAATTTAAAAAACCAGGGTTCTGAGAAGGGATCCATAGACTTCACTAGACTGTCAAAAGGGTCCATGACACTGAAAAGGTTAAGAACCCCTATTTTAGAATTTCCTGACAATGAAGACTACATCTTGATGTGATTTAGAAATGTGTAGCAGGAAATATAGGGAAGAATTGCACAAGTAGTTCTTAGACATTTGAAAGAAAATTGTAAAATTATGAGCTCTTTCCACTCTTTCCAGTCCTTCCCACCACCACTTTCCCCTTACCTTTCTTGGCCTCAGGTTTCAGTTCCTGTTCCCTGCCCCTGCAGCCTTAACCCATGGTGGAATACTCACCTGCACCATTTTGTGTGTGTGTGTGTGTGTGTGTGTCTGTGTGTGTGTGTGTCTGTCTGTCTGTCTCTCTGTCTCTCTGTGTCTGTGCCATACATGTGGGCAGATGTATAAATATTTCCTTACCTTCATACTGATCATAAAATCAGGTAGAAAATACTTGAGCAAGGAATATTTGGTAACTTCAGGGAGATGGAGGGTTCTGTAAAGAGATACAGAGCAGGAAGTATGAGGCCTCTGAAGCCCCATCAGCCAGACTCTTCTTATAATTTGGAAATGATATGGAAGTGCTGGGAGTAGGAGAAAGGTGAACAGTCTCCCCAACATCAAAGGCTGCTTATCACATATGGCTAGAGGGAGGGAAAGAGAGGTGAAGCTTAGTGGAGATCAGAAAGGAGCAGACCCAGGCAGGATGTCTGGAAGAGGATAAAGCGAGCTGTAAAGGAATTTTAATTAATACACATGATGGTTCCCTTTTTGAACCAAGTGTTTTTCATTCAACTGGGTTACATTTGAATTGTTACAGAGCTATGTCTCTTGATGAAGATAAATTATGCTGTGATTTATTGGAAATTTCGTACACACATACACTACATGCCCCACTTTTGGAGGGAGAGACGGAGTATTGGGGAGAGATCGAGAAGAAAGAATTTAGTGCTGATTTCTAGACTAGATTTGACCTTGCTTTTCCAGAAAAGTTTATTAACTGTATAGTGAATATAGTGCTAGACTAGGAATCAGGAAGATCTGAGTTCAGTTACTGGCTTAGATAAATCTACAAGCTGTGTAACCCTGGCCAAGTCACTTAACTGCTCAGACTGTTTCCTCATTTTTAAAATTATGACAATAATGGTACCTAACTCATAGTTACTCTAAAGATCAAATACTCTGCAAACTTTCGAGAGCCATAGAAATTTTGTCTCTTATTATTAGCATCATCTCTTAGCTATACAGCACAATATTTTTATAGAGACCTGGATAATTTTGCAGTCTTCAGCTTGCAAAAATTCTATTTTTGCCTCACTTTCCTTATCTGTAAAATGAGCTGGAGAAGGAAATGTCAAACCACTCCAATATCTTTTTTTTATTTTAATTTATTTTCTTGATTGCATCATTCATTTCCAGTTTTGAGTTACAAATTTTCTCCCCTTCTTTCCCCTACCCCCAAGCCCAAAACAGTGATCCCACCGTAAAGCCCCTCCCACAATCTGTTCCCTTTTATGTCCTCCTC
>CM053600.1:69392813-69463607 GCA_028646575.1 Pseudocheirus occidentalis | reverse complement strand
ATCCCTTGCCTCTTTTATATGGGATGATTAATCCCATTTTGTCTCTCCCTGTCTCCTCTCATTCAAGTCCTCTCCCACTTCAAAATTTCACCTTTTGAAGTATCATCTCTTCCTAATCAATTGATCCTGAACCCTCTATGTACACATATATACCTATGCTCAAATATGTATTCATACATGTATATACCCTCCTATATAGACATATGAGTAGGTATACATATATATATACACACACATTTGTATTCCCTTCACCTATCCTCATTAAGTTTCATAAGTCACTATTATTGTTTTTCCATATTGGCATGTAAATAGTTCAATTTTGATAAGTTCCTTATGATTTCTTTCCAGTGTTTACCTTCTTATGCTTCTTGTGACCTTTCTCTTAGTCTTTTTTTCTTCTGGCCTGATAAATGTGGTAACTGTGCCTCCAGTGCAGGCAATCTGCTCTCCTATAGACTGGGCTCTGCCTGTCTGCCCCAGGGCCTCACCTGGCCAGGGTTTCGGCCCGGCTGCCAGACTGCTGCAAAGAGCCCCACCTGTTGAGCTGACTGTAGCAACAGATGTGTTTTCTATCTTTTGGAGAGTTTTGGAGCTTGAAAATCTGTTTTAGAGTCCCATTTTATGAGTTTTTAGCGTGTTTGTGTGGGAGCTGCGGTGCTTTGCTGCTTCTATGCTGCCATCTTGGCTCCCCCCCCACTCCAATAGCTTGACCAAGAAAAACCATATGGAGTCACAAAGAATTGGGCAGGACTGAAACAAATGACTGAACACTAAAAATGTGTTGGTAGAGGGTGTTTCTTTTTTTATCATTTTTTTTTATTAAGATCAATCAGCAAATATTTCTTTTTTTGCTTTTTGGAGGGCAATTGGGGTTAAGTGACTTGCTCAAGGTCACACAACGTGTGTGTGTGTGTGTGTGTGTGTGTGTGTGAAGTGTCTGAGGCTGGATTTGAACTCAGGTCCTCCTGACTCCAGGGCCGGTGCTCTATTCACTGTGCCACCTAGCCACCTGAGGGCGTTTCTTTATCAAGAATTTTCTAAGTAGTCTGGACCAAAACCAAGAAATTGCAAAATTACATATATATTATAACAGTTCAACCACCACTGAAAGGTGTTCTCTCCTGAAGTGAAATTTAAAGACAGTTTGATATATTGAAGGACAATGTGTGCACCTTTGACCCTACAGAATTTGCTCCAGATATGAGGGCGCAAAGATCAGCATCCTTCCCATTGTAGAAAGTTCTATGGATTTTTTCAATGACTAAATGCTAAAAAGGAGCAGCATTGTCTGGTTAGTTGCTAAAAATATTGGGCTACAAGTCGAAACCTGTTCCTGACATTGTTGGGGATTTTTCACTGAGATTCAAGAAATTTCCTTGCGTTGTACCTCAATTTCCCTTCCTAGAAAACAAATGTCATTACATTGAAAAAGAGGCATTATGGTGACTCATATATAATAACTGACATTTTGATAAACCTGTGCAAATTAAAATTTCATTGTGTATATTATTTAATCTGAACCTCACAGCCTGTGGAGGCAGATTTTCTTGGTTTTGGTGCAGACCACACAGGGAACTCTTGATAAAGAAACATCCTCTACCAATATGTTTTTATTGTTCAGTTTTCGTTTCGGTCCTGCCCAACTCTTCATGACTCTATATGAAATTTTCTTGGTCGAGATGTTGGGGTGTTTTGCCATTTCTTTCTCCAGCTCATTTTACATATAAGGAAACTGAGGCAAACATGGTGAAGTTACTTACCCAGGATCACACAGCTAGCTTCAAGGCAGATTTGAACTCAGGTCCTTCTGACTCCAGGGTTGGTATTCTCTCTACTGTGCCACCTAGCTGCTCTCTACCAATACATAACAGCAGCTGTTCTGCAAACTTATAGTTTAAGAGAGTTGTCTGATGCCCTCAGAGATTAATTGACATGCAGAGCCAGAACTGATCAGAGGTAGCATTTGATCTTGCTGATTCTCAGAGATTCTCAATCCACTACAACATGTAATTTTGTGCAATAAATATTATAGGAATTATTACCACTTTCCTCCTGGGTACATTCTCTTCTCTGGGTTTTCATGATGCCACTCCCTCTTGGTTTTCCTCCTTCTCACCTGACCACTCCTTCCTGGTCCCATTTGCTGACTCATCATCTGTATCATACTCCGTAATTGTTCTCTTTCTGTGACCTCATCAGTAATTGTTTAATCAGTAACAGTTTAATGATCACCTCTATGTAAATTGCTCCATGTCTGTGTATGCAGCCCATCTCTCTCCTGAGCTTCGATCACAACACCATGGGTGCTCAAGGCTAACACCTCTGGTGTGAGGGCTTGCCAAGCCTTTTTCAGATCTGTTCATTCACCTTGGATATTTCCCTGTCCCCCAGCCTCTTACTTGTGGCTCCAGAAAGCTGTAACATGGGCAGTAGCCGCATCTCAGTAAAACTGTCTCTGCAGATGGACTAAACTAGATTCAGGGCAACCAACACGCCTCAAGCCCTTCTTCCCCAAGCACATGAAGACTTCCTCTGATGGAATGGGTGGATGAGAACCATTTATTCCAATGGCCATGGAGGTGACTGAAGTAGGCACTGTGGAGCTCTTAAAGCTTGGTCAGTCACTGAAGACGCCAAGGTCATCCATTGCATCCCAAGCCAATACCAGCCTTCCTGACCTTTGTCTTGCCACTGAACTTTGATGACTCTGGAAGAGATAGTGAGGCTGATGACTTTGTGTAAGTCTGCCTCACTTAAATCCAGTTCCCAGGCAAGTCAGGATATTACCTGTGATGTTATTGACCCTCCTTGAAAACAAAGGACAAACAGCAGACGTTTCGTATAGAATGCTCCAGACGCATCTTAAACTCACCATCTTCTCTTCTCCAACCCACTCCCTTCTAAATCTCCCAGCTTGTATGGAAGACATCATTATTCCTTTAGTCTCCCAAGCTTGTTGGGAGACTAAACATCATTCTTGATTTTTCAGCTTCCCTCTCCCCAATATAAATTTGCAAATCTGATTTCTACCTCCACAACATCTTTTAAATTGGCATTCTTCTCTTACTTGTATAGCTTGTATCTTTGATTCAGGCTTTCATCCCATCTGCCCTAGCCTAGACTATTGCTGCTGACTCCGCATTGCTCTCTGCCTCATCTTTCTCAGTCAGCTGACTTGGTTAACCCGAGATCTGACTGTGCCATTCCCCTACTGAATAAACTCCAATGACTTCCTTGTGCCTGTAAGATAAAATATAAATGCATCTGTTTGATTTCCAAAGCTTGACTTCCTTTAAAACCTGGCCTGAATCTACTTTTCAGACTCATCTTTTTTCTGTACTCTATAATAGCACCAACTGACTTTCTCTTTTCCTCACATATTTGCAAACCATTTCCCATCTCTATACTTTTGCATTGACTATACCTTATTCCTGAAATGTACTGCCTCCTTATCTCTGTTCCATAGAATCCCTCTTTCCCTTCAAGAGACAGCATAAGGGTCACCTTTCCTTGTTCCCTCTTCTCAACTACTAATATCCTTTTACATTATCTTGTACTTGACTATTTTGTATTTATTCTGCTTGTACTTCTATATGCC
This sequence comes from Pseudocheirus occidentalis, assembly GCA_028646575.1. NCBI lineage: Eukaryota > Metazoa > Chordata > Mammalia > Diprotodontia > Pseudocheiridae > Pseudocheirus > Pseudocheirus occidentalis. Next base: position 69,460,009 of record CM053600.1, on the reverse strand, counting down.
TCCCCAGGTACAAAGCAAGCTCCTTAAGAAGAGGGACGGTTTGGTATTTTTTCTTTTTGGAGGGGGGAAGGCAGGGCAATTGGGGTTAAGGGACTTGCCCAAGGTCACATGGCTAGTAAGTGTGTCAAGTGTCTGAAGCTGGATTTGAACTCAGGTCTCCTTGACTCCAGTGCAGATATTCTATTCACTGTGCCACCTAGCCTCCCCAAGAGGGATGGTTTTATGCTATATATAGGATGTCCTAAAAGTCTTAGTGTAGTTTTAAATAACTAAAACTTAAAACTGCAATAAGACTTTTGGGAAACATGTTATTTGTATGGCAAGTACCTAAAACAGTACCTGACAGAGAATAGGAACTTAAACAATTCTTTTGGATTGATTGACTTATCTTTTTTCCCAATGCAGAAACCAAAGCTCAGATGATTAAATGACTAGCCATAGTTTTACAGCTAGCTAATAAATGTCTTATGTTGAATTTGAATCTACATTCTCTTGACTCTAAATTCCATCCACTATTCTCTTCTCCACATGGTCCTTAAAATGTGTTTTGGTATTTTTTTTAAAGAAGTTATTGGATGGGTGGCTAAGTGGTGCAGTGAATAGAGCGCCAGCCCTGGAGTCAGGAGGACCTGAGTTCAGATCCAGCCTCAGACACTTAACACAAAAACTAGCTGTGTGACCTTGGGCAAGTCACTTAACTCCAATTGCCCTACCTTCCCCTCTCCAAAAAAAAAGAGTTTTTGGAAATCCATTAAACCTGGCTGGCAGTTTTTAACAAATCCATGCAAAAACATTTTCTATTTACTAGAGCTAAGTGGTTAAAGTGGTGGGTCTAGTGGATAGAGTGCTGGGTCTGAAATAAGGAAGACTCATCTTCTTAAGTTTAACTCTCTCCTCAGACACTAATTGTGTGACCCAGGGCAAGTCACTTAATCCTGTTCGACTCAGTTGCATCTTCTGCAAAATGGGCTGGGGAAGGAAATGGCAAACCATTCCAGTATCTTTGACATGAAAATCCCAAATGGGGTCACAAAGAGTCAGACTCAACTAAAAATGACCCAACCACAAACATTCACTACATAACCTATTACAACCGTGGTATAGTGAAAGGAACATTAGACCTAAAGGCAGAAGAGCAGGGTTTAAATTCTAATTCTGATACCTACTAACTGACCCTAGAAAAGTCACATAACCTCTCTGAGTCTCATTTGTAAATGGAGATGAAAATAATTGCATTATCTATCTTATAATGCTATTGTGAGACTCAAATGAAGTAATATTTTCTTTTAATTGTTTAAAGTACAAAATATCCAGCAATTTTGATTCTTTGGGTTCCCATGGTCTGTCTATCACATTTAGCTTCCATCCACCACTAGTCAGAATTAGCACTCTCCTGGGTCATCACCCACTTTAATCAACTCTTACAGAGCAATAATATTATAACACAGTCTCATACAATTTATTCAGTCATTCCCCACTTTGATGGATACCCACTTTGTTTCCAGTTCTTTATTATAACAGAAAGTGCTATTAGGAATACCGTTGTGCCTATGGTTCCTTTCTCTCTGAATTTGATCTCTGGGTTATGTGCCTAGTAATAATATCTCTGGATCAAGAGCTTTATGGACAGAGTTTAAAGAACTTCTTAGGCATAGCTCCAAATTGCTTTCCAGAATACTTAGAGCAATTCACAACTCCACCAACAATACATCAGTCTACCAGTTTCTCTAACAATTTTTATTTTTGTTTTGTATCATTTTTGCCAATCTTATGGATATGCCATTATTTTCTTATGAGTATGAGATTAGACCCCCAGAGCTATTTTAATTTTCATTCCTCTCATTATTAGAATTTGGAATATTTTAGTTGTTTTAAAAAATGCTTTCATTTTTCCTTTTGGGAATTACCAGTTCATATCCTTTGGTATTTATCTATTTGGGTAATGTCTCTTATTTGTACATATTTGTAACGATTCTATATGTAGCATTTCCTCCAAAACTATGTCCCCAACTCCCATTCCAATTAAGTTTAACTCTCTCCTCTGTGACCCCAGAGGGCAGTTGGCTATTTCTCCATCAGAAACATAGGGAAGACCCTAAGGGACTGGGGTTTCTAGAACCATATTCACCAGTCCCTACTGATATGTTGCCCATTGCTTGTCAGCCAGTATACTCAATTATCTTTTCATAATAGTAATTTACTGAGGAAAAGGTCAATACATTTGAGGAACTAGAAGGGATTATATAATGATTATATACTTAAGTTTTAATAGGGGACAAAGAGACGTGTGTCCTTTTAGAACCCAAATGTCTTTGAGAAGTTGTAAAGGGAGTTAAATAAGTAAAACAGAGGGTCTAACATAATTTTGTTCTGTTTTGAGGGTCTTAAGACAGGAAAGAAAAGAAAGTGGGAAAAGGAGTACATATGGGAAGAAATGGAAAAGGGGGGTGATTATCATAATTGGGGTGAGCAAGAAGAAAAACATACAAAAAGGGTGGAATGAGGGAAGCTGGGTATCACACAAACCTCATTCTTATCTGAGCCTGACAAAGAAGGGTTGAAACACACAGGGACAAGAGTTTATTGCTAAACAACAAACAAACAAAACATTAAAACACAATTCAGATTCAAGCCAAGATAGGGAAAAGGAAGAAGCACACTTAGTGAAAAGGTAGCATTGGAGAGAGAATATTCAAAGTAAAACAAACTTCAACTTTGTAGGGATCAAAAACAGGAAGGGAGAGAGAGACAGACAGAGACAGAGAGAGAGAGGGAAGGAGGGAGGGAAGGAGGGAAGGAGGAAGGAAGGGAAGAGAAAGAGAGGGAAAGGGAGGAAGGAGAGGAAAGAGGAGGAGGAGGAGGAGGAAGTGGAAGAGGAGAAGGAGGTGGAAGAGGAGAGGTAGGAAGGAAGGAAGGACAATAGTGATTGAGGTCAGCACAAAAGAAATAAAGGAGGGCAGTGTTATGAGCAGAGATTGCTTCAATGATAGAATATTAGTTGATGACATTCCTACTATGACTTTGTTCTCTGTAAAGAAGGTCTGGGGGAGGGCAGAGAGAGGAAAAAGTATAAGAGGATGATGAGAAATAATAATCATATCCATGAATGTAAATGGGATAAACTAACCAACAAAATAGAAGAGGGTAGTAGAATGGACTAGAAAGAGTAATCTGTCAATGTGTTTAGATAAGGATTCATATAAACTAAACTTAAAGATTCACAAAGATAAAACAAGGGCCTAGAGTGAAACTTATACTTCAGAAAAATTTTAAAAATGAGGGGTAGTACTTCTAGGTCCATATCCCAAAGATATCCCTGCCCAAAAAAGGAGGGAAAGGATTTATTTGTACAAAAATACTTATAGAAGCTCTTTTTGTGGTAGCTAAGAATTGGAAATCACCAAGATACTCATTAATTAGGGAATGGCTAAACAAACTGTGGTATATGATTGTAATGGAGTATTATTGTGCTATAAGAAATGACAAACAGGATGATTTCAGAAAAACCTGGAAAGACTTACATGAACTGATACATAGTGAAGCGAACAGAACCAGGAGAATATTGTACACAGAAACAGCAATACTATTCAATGAAGAACTGTGAATGACTTATTCTCAGCAATACAATGATCCAAGACAATCCCAAAGAACTAATGATGAAGCATACTATCTGCCTCCAGAGAAAGAACTGATATTAATTGAATTCAGACTGAAGTATGATACTCTTTTCTTCCTTCCTTCCTTTCTTCCTTCCTTCCTTTCTTCCTTCCTTCCTTCCTTTCTTCCGTCTTCTTGTACAAAATGACTAATATGGAAGTGCTTTACAGTTACACATGTATAGCCTATATCTGATTGCATACTATCTCAGGAAGGAGAGAAAGGACAGAGGGAGGGATAGCATTTGGAACTCAAAACTTTAAATAAAAATGTTAAAAACAGGGAGAAAAGAAATAAAATTGCTTTAAAAGGGGGGGTAGCAATTATGATCTCAAACAAGGCAGCAATAAAAATGTATATAGCTAAAAGAGATCAAAAGGGAAACTACATAATGTCAAAGATATCATAAACAAATAATATCAGTATATAATATATACTACCAATGGTTTTGCATATAAATACCAAAATTAAAAATTAATCAAATTATAGAGAAAAGTAGAAAATATGATTGTAATAGTTTAGGACTTCATTGTATCCTTTTTGGGCCTAGGCAAATGTTAAAAATTAAATATTTTAATAGAATTTTAGAAAAGTTAAGCATGGTAGATTTCTGACAATTATTGAATTAGGGAAAGAAGTGTACATTTTTTTCACCTATGAATGGCACTATGATAGAAATTCATGATGTATATAAAAATTCATAAATAAGGAAAAGAAGAAATATTATACTAATCTTTCACTGACTACTACTGGATGAATATTTACAAAAGTAAAAAAATACCCAAACTAACAGAATAAGAAATTTTAAAATGTAATAACTCAGTCTCAGAAAGTGAACTTGAACAAGTCATAAATCAACTCCCAAAGGAAAAAAATAAAATAGAGAAGCAGATAGATTTGTAAATGGATTCTCTCAAATTCTCTCTAATAATAATTCATTCCAACATACATAGACTGCAAAACTATAGAAAGAAAGGATAGGGAGTGTATTAATGCAGGGAACTTTCCAGTAAGCAAACTCATTCTACCAATTCACTTTTTCTGCAGCCTAAAATTTTAGAATTTCCTAGAGAGCTGAGAGAGTAACTGATTTGCTTATAGTCATATAGTACGTATGTATGAGATCTGAGATTTTAACATAGGTCTTTTTGTTTCTGAAGCCAGCTTTCTCTCTCTCCATTTTTCTTTGATGTCTCTTAAAAAAGAAGAGATCCCACCACATTCCTTTCATAATATAAATATAGTCTTGATAACTAACCAGAAAAAAATAAAGCAGAGAAAGAAAATAAAATAATAAATAAATAAAATTTATTTATTTAAAATTAATTGATTAAATAAAATTTACAAATAAAATAAAACAATATCTCCAGGGAATATTAATTTAAGAATAAAGTGTTAGCAAAGATAGTACAGCAATATATTTAAAATATTATATGCTATGATCAAGTTATATGCATACCAGGAATATAAAGGTGCTTCAAAATTTGGAAAACTATAAACACAATGGACCATATTAATAACAAATCCCCCCCCAAAAAAATTACATAATACATCAATAGATACAGAAAAAGATTTTGACAATATATAAAACACACATTTCTGTCAAAAATACTAAAAAACACAGGACTGAGCCTTTGCTTAATATGGCAAATACTATCTGTTTAAAACTAAAACTGACATTTTCTATAATACAAAAAGATCTTTTCAAGAACATCAGGGTAATTCAAAGGTGTTTGTTATCACCACTATTATTAAATATAGGTCTAGAAATGTTAAATATACATATAAGACAAGAAAAAGAAATTGAGGGAATAAATATAGTAAAGAAGAGACAAATTATCACTTTTGGCAAAGGATATGATCTAGTTAAAGAATCCTAGAAAATCAACTAAGATTTGTTGAAACAACTAATAATAGCTAGTATTTAGGATTTTTAGGTTTGCAAAGCACTTTACTAATATCTCATTTGATATTCACAACAAACCTGGGGGGTAGATGCCATTATTCTCCCCATATTACAGTTGAGGAAACTGAGGCAGAGATTAAGTGACTTGCTTAGGGTCACACCACTAGTAAGTGTCCAAAGTGGAATTTGAATTCAGGTCTCCCTGACTCAAGGTCCACTGTGCCACCTAGCTATCTAGCACACTAACAGAATGTAATATAAACTCACAAAACTCCTTTTTAATATATTGTCAGAAAACAGATAATTCTATTCAAGGAAAGAGAAATTCTATTAAAAATAAATAAAGAATGTATAAAATGTTCGGGATTCCACCTACCAAATGCCCTCAGAATCTAAATGAATCCAAGTACAAAACAAACCAAAAGGCACAAAACTACTTGTTGCTCTGTCTTCAGACTTTTTGTTAGGACCAGGCTCTTCATGCTTCCGATGGGATGTCTGGACTGGTGCTGTTGCTGCTTTCTTGGGATATTGAGTGTTGTTTTATTCCAGAATCTCTGGGACAGCTCAGACTGGGCACCTGCAGGCTTTCAGTGCTCCTAAAGTGGTCTGATCCAGGGCAAAGTCTGTTGGTTGCTCCCCTGGCCTGAACTCCGCAAGTTCCTCACCAGGATTCGGTTCTGAGCAACAGGTCTATCAGCTTGCCCTGCTTAGAGTTTCAGTAGACTGCTTTTGGACTGACTGACTTAGTCACGGTCAGCCAAGTGGAATAACTTTGCTGTTTCAAAGTGACAGAACTCAGGCTTTTCTTTGATTCCTGGGATTCCTTCCTTAGTCATTCCTCTGTTGACTTTAGACGAGGCTGGAATCTGGAAGTGAGAACCCGTTCTACTGCTGGAGACAGCAGTAGAGACACAGCTTCACTTCACTGTAAGCTTGCTTCTTGCCCAGTCCACAGCCTATGGCCCTCAATAGCTTCCCACCCTTGAATACTATCTCTATGTAAATGTTCCCTTCTCAGTCTGCTCTGGATCTATGACCTAGAACTGGACTGTGAGCAACAGAGCTGCCAACTAGCATGTTTCTTCACCCTACATAAGTATAGGCCTCTCTATGCTGACCTGATGCACAGCTTCTCCCTACATAGGAATGCTCTGCTCAGCTATTCTTGGCTACACTCTATCTGAAGACCTTCCTGTCTGTCTCTCTAAGCTGACCTGGACTGGAAATATGACCCCATGTCTCCCTTTTGTTTACAATGTGCATAATGTTTCCTCCTAGTAGAATATAAACTCCTCAAGTGCCTAGCATTGAGCCTTACAAAGTAGTATTTAATATTTGCTTGTCAATCATTGGTTCTTTAATGAAAGTTTTTTTTTAATTTTTTCCTCACATCCCCAGCTTTCAGAAGAGTGCATGGTTCAGAGAATGTACTTAATGAATGTTTCTTGAATTAAATTAAATATTCCTTGCATTCCTGTGTGTTTCTTGGGTTCCCTTTAAATCTCATTAAGAATTTAATTTAAGATGGGAAGAAGTTGAGTTTGTAAAGGTAGGAAGGAAAACTAGATCCACGGTGAACCCAAGTTGTGTTGGGAGTGAGGGGACTTTAGAACCTCGAGGTGAAGGTCTTTTGTGTACAAGACACATGGCAAATAACTTATTAGGTCATGTTACCAGTTTGCCCACACAAGCATTTCATAGTGAAGCCTTAAAATTTCTTGAAAGGTCAACTTCATGCCAAAATGAACATTAATGTTGGCAGCAGGCAGAGATGCCAGCAACTTCTGAAGTTGATTTAACATGTACTGTGTGACTTCCTAAAATAACTAGGCATGTCTGAAATCCTTTGCTTATGTAAATGTTAGAAGCCATTGTTCCTCATTTTCTATGGGTTTGTTTTGAGGCACTGTCAATCCTTATCTGAAAGGATTAAGCATTTTGGGATCTCACCCTTAATCTTTTAGCTTTTTTCCACCTGTCTGGACCATTCTGGTCCCCAGAATAGTAGAAATACAAGCAGATACAAGAAAACTTGCATACCACACACTTCCCACTTATTTCTCATGCCAAGAAATCTTTCTGGCGTAAGAGAATTTGGAGGGTTGATTTTGGAGGATAGAACCAAACTAAGAGTTAAACAGATGACATCTTTCTGGAAACCAGCAATTAAAAGCAGAATCCACAGTTTGTCTTTTTTTAACTGTTTTTTAAATGTAAATAAATAGCTCACCAAAATTCAGAATAATTTCTTTTGAGTCCCCAAGATTACATGAGGTGGTGCTAAATGAAAATAAGAGGTAGGCCCTGAATTTGGGAAACTCAGTTTCTAAAATGGGAGATAACGTAGGAGATATACCCACCCATCTTTACTCTCTCCTCTGCATCCGGGAATGATTAACAATTCATCCCCCTACAAATAAGGGAAAGGGAAGGATCCCTTGACCAGAAATTTATGGGTTGTATGAATCATAGTAATAGCTAGCATTTATATAACGCTTAAGGTTTATAGAACACTTTGAATATATACTGTCTCCTTTCTGTCTCATAAGTATGCTAGAGGTAGGTACTGTTATAATCTTCAGTTTACAGATGGAGAAAATGAAGACAAGAAAACTTAAGTGAGTTACCATGGGGTCACCCGGCCTAGTACATATCTAGGTAGGATTTAACTTCATATCTTCTGACTTTAGGTCGAGTAGTCTATTCACTATGCCACCTAACTATCACATAGCTGAATTATTAGGGTTAATGCTTTATATTGTCAGGATCCTTACAGGGAAAAAGCCTGACTAAGTATGCATGAGTTAATATTTGATCCTGAGCTGAGAGATGGCACAATAGCGCACTGGGCATGGAATCACGAAGATCTGAGTTCAACTGTAGCATCAAAGATTTATTAGTTGTGTGACCCTGGGCACATCACTAAATCTCTGTCTGCGTCAGTCTCCTCAGCTGTAAAGGGAGGGTCTTAATAGTACCCACCTCCTAGGATTGTTATGAGAATCAAATATGAGAAACCAATTGTAAAGTGCTTGGCATGGTGCTGTAGCAGATACTTAAAAAATGTTTATTTCCTCCCATCCTCTCTCTAAGTGGGGGAGCAATGTCATAAAGTACACTCAATACTTAAGGCTGATTCACCTCAGAGAAGGCTTCCAAGGAACTTTATCCTCCCTCATGATGAGTCATTACTTTTGTTTGATTATCTTATTAGTATAAGGGAGAGAGTTTGGTTAGTCAATAAATACTTAAGAGCCTGCTATATGCCAGGTACAGTGCTAGGCACTGAGAATATAAAAAGAGGCAAATAACAGTCCTTTCCTTTAAGGAACTCACAATCTAACAGGGGAGAGAGACAATAGGCAGACAAATATATGCAAAGCTATATATAGGATAAAGGGGAAGTGATCCACAGAGAGAAGGCACTGGAATTAAGAGGGGTTATGGAAGATTTTCTATAGAAGGCAAGATTTTAGTTAAAGGAAGTCAGGGAAGGCAGTAAAAGAGAGAGGGAGACATTAGCCAGAGAAAATTCCCAGAACTGAGAGATGGAGTGTCAGGTTCATGGGATTGTGGGATTGCAAGGAGGCCAATGTCATTGGATCAAAGTGTAAAAGATGGAAAATAAAATGTGAGAAAACTGGAAAGGTAGGAAGTGGCTGTGAAGGGCTTTTGAATGCCCAGAGAAAAGAATTTTGTACTTTTTGACACTTAAAAGATTTGAGAGACATAGTTTCTGGGTAATTAATCATTTTATTAATATTTCTAGCATTTAATTAATAAAAGAGGTCAGTAGCACTCTGAAATACCAAAGATCTCTTGTGATAGTGGGCTTACAATTTATATGCCCTTGGAAGAGGAATCCTTCTCTACCTCAGACATGTCTGGCCAAGCACAATGAACAGGAATTCACCAATTCTCTAAGTTTTCCCCAAGATTTCCTGCAATGGCTGATTCTTAGATAAGGAAGTAGAAAACTTATCCTAATTCAATAGTTGTTTATTAGTATAAGGATAATCATTTCTTTCCATTTAATTCTGAAGACAACAGGGAGCTGTTGCAGTTTATTGAGTAGAGCAGCGGTTCTCAACCTGTGGATCGCAACCCCTTTGGGGTCAAATGACCCTTTCACAGGGGTCACAGGAGTCGCCTAAGACCATTGGAAAACACATGTTTCCGTTAGTCTTAGGAACTTCCTCTATCCGTCTCCAAGGGGGTCCGCCCACATGTAGACACACCCACATGCAACTATTAAAGGGTTGCAGCATTAGGAAGGTTGAGATTTGGTGGTTAAGACCAAAATGACTGAGTTATACTTCTGTGATTTTGCTCATTGTTTATTTGCTGTGCTGGCTTTAAAAGATCACACACACACACACACACACACACACACACACACACACACACACCCCTCCCAAAGTGGGGAAGGAAATGATTTAATGCTATGTACCAAGTGGAAGCAGTTAGGTGGTTCACTGGATAGAGCACTGGGCTTGGAGTAGGAAAGACTGAGTTCAAATCTGACTTCAGACACTGACTAGCTGTGTGACCCCAAGCAAGTCACTTATTTGTCTTAACCTACTGGGGAAGGAAATGGCAAGTGGATGCTATGGTCCATGCCGTCATAAAGAGTCAGAAATGACTGAACAACAAAAATCAATTTTATCTTGAAGAAGGAGTTAAGTAAGCTACTGATTGGAGAAGGAAATGTTGTTTTGGAAGAAGGGAGAGGCAGATGGAAACTAAACAAAAAAGCCCAAGAGCAGAATCATAGGCTGTCGGCATGAGAACTGTTTAATTTCAGCATCTAGTTCATAATGAGTACTTGTTTTTTGAATACGGGGATTACAGTCTGGATTTTGGTACTTTGAAAGATACGTGATTTCATTTGGTATGGGTACTTTCTCCACCTACACAGATTGGAAACCCTCCAGACTTTCTTATCTTCTACAATTCTTTTCTATGTTTACCATAAATTCTCTATAGTGAATGTGGATTGACCTAATACAATGGAATCCATCTTTGTGTTCTTTTGTTATCTTGAAGGTACCAATGAAAATTCAGGTTGTGCCTTTGTCCTCTTTCAGTTAATGACCCACTCACTTCTTTTTCAAGTTATCTGTATAGAGGCATGTGTGCATATGTATATACATACATGTGTGTGTGCATGTATGTGTATGTATGTATGTATGTAAGTAGGTAGGTAGGTATCCTCAATAAAGTCAACAACACTTCATAAACTCCCATTGTCTTTGCTGCTCACAAAACTTCGCCACCCTCTTCTTTTGACGTTACACAGTACTCTGTTTGGTAAATCTGACATACTCATAACAAAATATGATGGTAAAGTTCTCTCTGTTTATTCTCCTTAGTCCATATAAATTCCATGAGGATAGAGACCTTCTTTTATCTAAACATTGTATTTTCCCCAGTGCTCTGCAGGTAGGTCCTTTGTTGCTAATGATGAGGTTTCCAGATATCCCTTGTTTCCTTTCCTTCTAATTTCAATTCTTTCTGAAATTGAAGTCGTCCAGGATCTACAGATATCCTAGCATCTCTGTAAGAATATTGGCATTGAAGTAATGGGTTTTTGCAGCAGAGAATAGTTTAGGATTACAGAAAGCACTATGCAGTTTCCCCAAAGCAATCTAGCCCTCTCTCCTATCCCAGCTCATTTCTGTCCCCAGAATGGAGTTATACTCAGGAGAGAGAAAATGACAAGAGATGCTCCCTAATGTAAATCACACTTTTTTATCCTTTGTGATTTGCGTCCATATATTCCAAATGGGGGTGAGGTAGGGTGATATGGGAAATGTGGGGAGAGTGATCCACCCAACGTACTGAAGATCTGTATGCTAGGAATGACAGAATGGGAGCTACCCTTCTCCTGTTTTATAAGAAATTGTATCCTTGCACATATACAAACCTGCCTTCTTTAGTCAGCCTTTAGTAATAGGACTGAGTATATGAATATAAATTCATATTTATCCTCCATAAATTTCTTATTCTTTGTGGTTTTTTTAAACATGTACATGAAGCTAGTGACAGTTTACTCAATGGATCTCTCATTTCCTTTGTTTCAGTGAAGTTTCCTTCTGACCTCTGGTTTTTCTCTTTTCTTAACTTACTACTCCTTGGTCTGCTTTTCTTTACCTTCATTTGTATATGAGTTATTAGGCTATTTTTTAGAAAACTCTCTGTAGGTGTTTTACATCAAAAATGATAAAAGGGAAAAAATTATTCAGATTCTAAAAAACCTGAAAAAATAAAATTATGTGATGAGAAAAATTAATAAAATTATATATCAGTAACTTCTTCACCCTGAGCACCATAGAAGTAAGGGGTCAGGGGCAGCTAGGTGGCCCAGTGAATAGAGTACTGGTCCTAGAGTCAGGAGGACCTGAGTTCAAATCCTGATTCAGACACTTGACACACTTGCTAGGTGTGTGACCTTGGGCAAGTCACAACCCCAATTGCCTTGCCTTCCCCCCTTGGAAAAAAAAAGAAGTATTCCCAAACTATTTTGATATATTAGTTTCATTGAAGTGTTTTTCTTCTTACTTTTTTTTAATTCTTAGCTATGAGAGATTGCTATCTAGGAGGGACACATTGGGAAAATGATGTTAAAACAAAATATCAATAAAAATGTATTTTTAAGAGTAGGTAATGCCAGACCAATTAACATTATTAAGCATCTACCATGTACTCGGCACTACGTATATTACTATGAAAGGCATTTAGATGGAAAGAATGCCTGCATAAAATTTAGCCAGATTTGTTTCTAGTTTATGTCTAATCCATAGATGATCTAGACCCAATAGTCCTAGTTTGCTAGTAAAATTCCCTATAACTTAATAATTCATCTAGACTAGAGTGATCATATCAGTATTTGCTAAGCTTCCCGCTGAAGCTGGGAATACAAATCAATAAGGATAATTGTTCTTAAAGTCATTCTTAAAACTCTAGAAATGAAACTTGAATCTGAGAAGACATTCTGTCACCTATTTGAGAGTTTCTTTTTAATTTGTTAATATTTCACCAGATCTATGATCTCAACCATGGGGGGGAAGCCCTGCACCAGTGCTGATTGTATCGCCTTCCCTACCTTCTCACCTCTATGACTCTTGTCCACATGGTTCTCCTATAAATCTTCCAGGAGGAAGGAGAAGAGGTGTCTGCCCAATGTCTTAGTGTCCTTGCCCTATTCTAAGAAAGATGAGGTTATCCATCTGTTATCTCCCCCCTCCCCACCACCAACACCGCATGACTGGCATATTCCCTTTTCCTACCTATCTTTAACAGTATTTCTTACATTGCTGCTTCCATGTGATTTATCATTGGTAATGTGCTGTATCCTATTTATGGCCATCATGTGTCTGTCTTTCCATTGCCCTTTGGGGCAAAATTTTAAATGGAGTTTAAAAATTTAAATTAGAACAAGCTATTCCAAGGTAGCTTTAGACCAAGGGTTCTTAATCTGGGGTCCATGACATTCCCCCCCGCTCCCACGAAGGGGTCTGTGAATAATTTTCAGGAGATTAGTAAACTTGGATGAGGAAAAAAATCATACTTATTTCAATATAATTGACTTCCTTTGTAGTGCTATGTGTTTTATTTAATGCACCTAAAAACATTATTCTGAGAAGGGATCTATTAGCCTCATCAGACTGCCAAAGGAGTCCATGATACACACACACACACACACACACACACACACACACACACACACACACTTAGAATCTATGATTTAAACCATCAAAAGGCAAGTCTTAGCATTCAAAGACAAACTGATAAGCCTGGGATAGCACTCATCAGGCATGGATTGCTACAGCAGTAGCATAATAGGATACTTCCAGATCCTGATGCTAACACTGCTGGTCAGATTGAGTGCAGTCATTTTGAGTCACCATGATCTTCCGGTCAGCCCGGCTCTGTTAGAAACATATAAATCCATTTTAAGTATCCTAAATGTGGTCCAAGGAGCTAATAAATTATTCTCAGTTTTCTTGACTAGGGAAAAAGCAGGGAAAGTTTTTTTTAATGATTTTTTCTTGCCTCTGTCACTTTCCCCAACAAAATCTACCATGATACCAGAGGAGAATGTGGGATAGGGGATCTTAGCCTGCGATTTGATTGGTAAATGGGACTACTGGATCAGAAAATTCCATGTGTCAATGCAGGTTGGCAAATATCCCTGCAACTTACAGTCTTAGAGAGTTGCCTATGAGAGGGAAAAATAACATTAGGGCAATGATATTGATGGTGCTGTTTGTCTTCAAACCATGCTTCATAGTCTTAAACTCCAGACTGAGCATTTACTGAACCCATGAAACTCCCACGTAAGAGAGTTTAACCCTTAATCAGGTGAGAAAAATCCCTTCTAACTTATATGACTACAGGAAAGATTAATGATTTCCTCAGTATGGGGAGCTCTCTACATTCAAACCCAGTTACCACATTCACATACAAGATCCTGATAGGAAGGGCTAAATAAAGTGGGTTGTCTATATGCAAAGATCAAACAGATTTGTAAGACAAGAGAAAGGCAGCCCTTATGCTGTTAGTTTTAGAAGAAAGTCTAAGGAGTAGTTATGTCTGAAGATGGATACAGAGCAGGTCTAAACTGGGCTGTAACCAATAAAAAAGAAGACAATCCAGTGAAAGCTAGGTGCGTTGCGGTGTAAAGGAATGCAACATTATTCATTTTTGGAATGGAATGTAGTGAATCTGGGCTGAGGTTTTCACACTGGGCAGACTACTACTCCTACCGCTGGAGAATGAAGACTCAAAAGTCACACCAATTCAGATTAAAATGTAGGATCTTAGATGCAGACATGGAAGGGATGTTAGAAGTCTTCTGGTCTAACCCCTTCATTTTAGAAGTGACTTAGCCCCCTGAGATTACTTTTCACTTACGTTGTTACAGTGTGGCTGTCTTGAAGTGGTTTGCAGGGAGACAAGAAAAGACTTCTCTGGCATCTTCTCTGCCCCTCTCCCTCACCTTTCTCCAAATGTACACTTTGATTTCTGCCAGAAGAAGCAGGAAGTTGGGGCAGGGACTGACCACTTTGCTCTCCTCAGAGAGAGGGTGTTCAGGACTAGAATCACATCTCTCTGTTCCCTGTTCCCTCAAATATTATCATTTTAGGATATGTAATTTTTAGGTTCAGTCTAAACTCCTCATTGCCGTTTCATAATGGGAAAGGAGTCTCCTAAGCTATATATTCAAGATTTACCCCTTCCCAGAAAATGCCAATTACACAATGAACATATATGACAAATAACAAATAAGTCTATTTATCTAAAACATAAATCAGAGAAAATATGCAGAGGAGAGCATATACTAGACAATATAGATTATTGAAAGAGTTTTACCACTGAAGAGTGACATGTATCAGCTCAACTAAGAGTTCATTCCGGATCTTACCCAAGAGAGAAATTCCCCCCAACCTCTAGTGTAACACACTGGAGATATGGACATGATAGACATTGTCAGAGTCTTTCTCTCCTTAGCATGGAAGGACCCTCTACTAATGCTGCTCAACAATTTTTTGGCAATTTACTATCTTAAAGACTTAATCTTGGTCCACTCGGAGACAACATAGTGTAGCAGATAGTGGTGCGGACCTTTAAGCAAGGAAGACCCAAGTTCAAAAGTCCTGCCTGTTTTACCTAGTTTTGTGACCCAGAGTCAGTCACTTAAACTCTCATGAAAAAGAGTCTAATGTAAGAATAGATTCACTACATTCCATTTGAGGAATGAATATTAGCATCGTTCAGACCTCAAGGGAACTGTCCTTCATTGGCTTTTCTTGTTTACTGATTATGACCCAGTTGAGACCTGTTGAATATTTGTTGTTTCAGAAGTTACTATTCCCAAGCCAAAGAAAGTTGGAGAGTAACCTGTGTAACCTCAGAGATAAGGCAGAATCATGTTTCTAAGAGCTTCTAAATATTTCTTTACTTTGACCTCTGAGGGTTGATTGTCAGACACTTTAATTATGGATAATATTACCTGCAAGTTTCAAGATTCACCACCACATAATTTCACTGGGAGACAATTTTTTTAAAAAGTTTGGATTTTTGTACCAAAAAGGAGCCTAAGGTTATGAAAAGAAAACTTTCCAAATTCAATCAAAGCCATTTCTTTCTATCCAATTCTGGACTCAATTCATTGCGTTGCAGATGTACCAACCCAACAGAACATACAGTGGGAGCTAGAAAGGACCCAAGAAATGATCTGGTCTAATCCCTTCATTTAACAGATAAGGAAACAGGCATTAGTTGACTTTTAGTGGCATAGTCCGTATCAGTGATAGATGTGGATCCCGGTCTTTTAGACTCCACCTATTCATTATCCACTAAGCCATACTATCTCCAATTAGACTGGCTATCCAATTTTATATGGTACTCTGTACAATGAGCATTTTCCATCCATTTAGTTTTTCCTGTGTGGTTTGTTAGGCTGGTTTCTATGAGTAAGCATGGATCTTTTAAGAAGTGATGCAAGTTTGTTTTTTTCAAACGAAAATCGTGTTTTCTTCAATGTAAGGAGTTCTTAGTCAGGGACTCCTATCAATGAATACAGATCAACACTTTATAACATATTAGAGAGTTATCTAGGACACTGAAAGGCCAAATAACTTGTCCAAGGTCACAAGTCCAGTACCCATATCAGATCTACTGCCCCAATTTTACAGATAAAAAAAACTGAAACCTGGTAAAGTTAAATGATTTGTCCATCGTCATCTAGCTATATAGCAGCAGAAGCAGGGCTTGAACTCAAGGTCTTCCTGACTCTGAGGCACAGTAATAGTCTGGGGTTTCAGGAAGTCAAAACTATATTTAATTCATGATAATATCAGCTGGAAGATTCATTTATACGGATACCTCTCTTCTGTCTGGCCCTATAATAGGTGTTTTCTATAATAGTGGTGAATACCTTTGAGCATCATATTTAGATAGATATATTTATGCACACACACACGTATATGTTGTTCAATCATTTTTTCAGTCATTTCCAGCTCTTCATGACACCATTTGGAGTTTTCTTGGCAAAGATACTAGAGTAGTTTGCCATTTCCTCCTCCAGTTCATTTTACAGATGAGGAAACTGAGGCAAACTGGGTTAAGTGACTTGCCCTTAAGGACAAGTGACTTAAGGGTCACACAGCTAGTAAGTGTCTGAGGTCACATTTGAACTCAGGCCTTCCTGACTCCAGACTCAGCACTCTACTCATTATACTACCTAGCTGCACCGTGTGTGTGTGTGTGTGTGTGTGAGTGTGATAGATGATAGGTAGATAGATAGAGGGCAACTAGGTGGCCCAATGGATAGAGTACCAGGCTTGAAGCTGGGAAGACTCATCTTACTGAGTTCAAAAACAACCTCAGACACTTACTAGTTGTGTGACCCAGGGCAAGTCACTTAACCCTGTTTGCCTTCATTTCTTTATCTGTAAAATGAGCTGGAGAAGGAAATGGCAAACCACTCCATTATCTTTACCAAGAAAACACCAAAGAAAGTCACACAGAGCAGGAGATGACTGAAAAACACCCAACAACAAAAAATAGAACACATCCTTCTTTAGAGTTATCTCTGTGGTCTCATTTATTGGGGTGTCTTGTATGATCTTAAAACATGCACGAGACTCCTTGATAAAATAGTCTTTAAAGTTCCTATTCTATTCACGCAAATGTTTTTTAAAAATAATAGCTAATGTTTATAGAGTCCTTTAAAGTTAGCAAAGCACTTTCCATGTATTATCTCATCTGGTCCTCACAACAATCTTGTTATGTAGGTGCTATTATCATCCCCATCTTACAGAAGGGGAAAAATGAAGATGGAGGTAGTTAAGTGATTTGCTCGTTGTCATATAGCTAATAAATATTTCAGGCAGGATTTTTCCTCTGGTCTTCCTAACTCCAATTCCAATAGTCTATCCACTATCCCAAACTAGCTATCTTTACCAAAAACCAATAAATGTTAGCAGAACCTTATATCTCCCACACTTTTTGTGCTTCCAGCAACAGAATTTTTTAAGCTAGTTAAGAAAGGTTGTTACTAGCAGGTTAGCAACTGATTGATGAGTTCTTTGGCTATAGCCACCTATGAACCAAAATGATTTTTTTAAGCCTATATGTTATTAAAACTAAGGCCAAGGAATCACATTTTGTTGAAAATCATCTTCCTCTCCTCTCTTCTCTTCTCCTCTCCTGTCCTCTCCTCTCCTTTTCTCTTCTCTCCTCTCCTGTCCTCTCCTCCCCTCCCTTCCCCTCACTCCCCTTCCTCTCCTTCCTCTCCTTTCCTTTCCTCTTCTCTCCTGTCCTCTCCTCCCCTCCCTTCCCTTCCTCTCCTTCCTCTCCTCTCCTCCCTCTTCTTCTTCTTCCCCGTGATCTGTGATTTTTCCCCAGTGTTCTATTCAAGAAATTCTTTTCTGTCATTACAGTAACCTCAGATCATAAGTTTTAAATATCATCTCTATCCTGATGATTTACCGATCTATATTGTCAGTCCCAGTCTCTTCAGTCCCACATCATTAACTGATTATTGGGCATTTCAAATTGGATGTCCTAGAAACATCTCAAATTCAATATATCCCAGACTGAATTCGTTATCTCTCCTCCCAAATCTACCCCTCTTCCAAATTAACCTATTTTTTTTTGAGAAAGTCACCTTTCTTCCAGTCTACCAGGTTCATAACCCTGGCATTATCCTCAACTCCTTTCTTTTGCTCATTTCCAAATGTTGTCAGGTGTTAAATCTTGCTGATTCTCCCTTTAAAATATCTCTTGAATCCAACCTCAACTACTACCTTAGTTTGGAACTTTAGCTATTGCCTAGATTATTTCAACAGCCTTCTAATTTGGTCTTCACGTGTCTCCCTTCTCCAATTAATCTTGATCAGTGTTGCCAGAGTTGTTTTCCTTAAAAGTGCATGGGGAATTTAAATGAGACCATTTCACTCCCCTATTCAATAGATTCCATAGGGCTTCCTATTACCTCAAGGATAAAATGAGCTTCTCTGTTTAGCTTTTAAAGTCCTTCACAACCTGGCTACAACCTATATATTACTCCCCTTCCTAGACTCAACAATCTAGAGACATTGACTTTCTCTGTGTTGTATACATGCTGTGTTCCATATCCCATCTCAATGCCTTTGCCTCTTAGTTGCCTGCCTAATTTTCTTCATGACCTTGGAGCTGGTGACTTCATCTCTCCTCTGAAAAATCAAAAGATTAGACTAGCTCACCTGGAAGGCTCCTTCTACCTCTAGAATTCAGTGAATTTCTAAGTCTCCTTTGTTAGTGCAATAACATCTGCATAAGGTGACATTTGAAGGTATATTCAGCTCATAATTATACATGATAATAGGAATAGTGATTCATAACTGAAAACAGTAGCGGCTTCAGCAGCTGTGGTGATGTGAGTTGTTGAGGGGAGGGAAGAAAGTAGAGAGGTTTGTTATTATTTTGTTTTTTAACAAGACTGTTTTTAGCAGTGGGAGCCAATTGATGCTTTTTTGGAATTCTGTTTTGATTGGGCTAGCATAATACCACCTTAACGTTTGTATGTTGTTATTGTTTTTTCACTTTTTAAACTACTGCCCTGCCCTCTCTTCTAATTTATTTATTTATTTATTTGCTTTTTGAAGGGCAGTTGAGGTTAAGTGACTTGCCCAAGGTCAGATGGCTAGTAAGTGTTAAGTGTCTGAGGCTGGATTTGAACTCAGGTCCTCCTGACTCCAGGGTGGGTGCTCTATTCACTGTGCCACCTAGCTGTCTGTTTTTTCACTTTGCAAAGTATTTTCATATCTATTTTCTCATCTAATCCTCAAACACTATAAGGTAGGTAGGGGGGGATGGTTTTATTCTCATTTTACAACTAAGGAGACTGAAGTGCAAAGGGGTTGTGCCTTAAAGTTACGCAGCAAAACAATGTGACGTAACGAAAAGACCATCAACCTTGGAGCTCAAAGGCCAAGATTCAAACCCAAACTCTACCAACGGTGTCTTACTATAGTCAAATAATGGTGCCTTTTAGTTTGTTCATCTATATAATGAGATAAGTTAGTTGTAAACATATATGTACATATGTATATGTGCTTGTGCATGCTAAATATATAACACTAGTGTGCATATCCTACATATATGTGCATGTACACACACATATGTGTGTGTGTCCTAGAAAACACATAATGAAATATTCTTCTTACCTCTCAACAATGAAGCAGATGACTATGATGGCAAAAGAGTGCTAAATAGAGAGATAGTTACATTATCAATTTTTTTTTCTTAACCCTTTATTACAATAAAGAGTCCAATTCTTGGTGGGAAAGAGTAGAGTATATCCAGAAATAAGAGTAGCATTTGTAGAGAGTTCTAAGGCTGGCAAAGCTCTTACTTTACATACATTGTCTCTTTTAATCTTCATAAAAACTCTCTAAAATAGATATTATTTTTATCTCTATTTTACAGTTGAGGAAACTGAGACAAACAAGTTAAGTGATTTGCCCAGTGACACATGGCTAGTAAATGTCTGGGGCAAGATTCAAGCTAAGGACTTTCTGACTCCAAGTCCAAGGCTCTTCTATCTAATATGTCACCTAGCTGCATATAGTGTAAAAACTGAAAGCAATAATAAAACTTTTAAAATAAAAGGGATAAACTTTAACATTCTCTGAGTCTAAATTAGTGACCTAATATTGACTAAAATCTTGACTCTTGGTGCCATAGTTTTTGCTTATTTGTTATCTTTTCTACCATATCACGCTGCCTCTGTCAAAATTAGCTTCTAATCTCTAAACAAAGAAGAAATAGTCCTGAAGACTAGTCATAGCAGAAGGAAACCAACCTGGAATTACACATTTTGCAGCAGTTGTCCTCAAGATAAACAAGACACTGGTGGATAACTGAAAGTTATGCACTTTGAAATAAACATTCTTAGAAATAGCTGATCCTGGGTGAAACTCTCTAGTTTCAGTGAAGCAATGGAGTGATTGTTAAGAGACCATATGTGAAAGCTTTTCAGGCATGTTAAGAAAGCAAACACTGTTGAATCAGAATAAGATTTCATCAAGTTTATACCAATCCTTGGAATATACTCTGTCCCCCTTCCCCCATCCCACTCAATGCAACTTTGAAAAATTGACTTCAGAATAGATAGTAACAGGAAAAAGAATCCTTTTAATACTGTCTCCACTCAAGAGTAAAACAATTTCCAAGTCAATATGAACAGATTACTGCAAATAAGAGCTGAAATTTGAGACCCAGTAAATCACAGAAACAAGAAAGTTTCTACAAGCTGGGATTTTTTTCCTCCTTGACCTCACATGCAGTCAATCAATCAAGTGGTGTTCAGTAAGCCCCTACTGAGTGCCAGGTACTCACTGTGCTAAGTGCTAGGGATATAAAGAGGGCAAAAGACAGTGCCTGTTCTCAATATTAGGAAGACAGAATATCTAAAAAATTCCACCAACATATAATGATAACCAACTGGGCTGAAATGGTGGGTTTGCAAGATTCCATACAATTGGTCATTATCCCCAAATAGCAGTTTTCTTTAATGGTCTATCAAGACTGTAATGGAAACTTGTATTAAGTACAACCAAGTAAGACTGGAATTATTTTGACAATATGATGGCAAACTCTTTGGGACCATATAGTTATTTGTGGATTTGGCCAGAACACCGGAATGTTTGGAGACTTTAAACATTGACAATTTGTATTCATTTAATCTTTTTTTTTTCCTCTTTCCTCAGAGAAATTGGATATGGAAAGTTTGCATCTATGAAAGGAACCAAATTTTTCTCCTTCTAACTAGAACAGGAAGAGGATAGAGAATATTGGCCTTTTGTTTATTTATTCGCAAGTATTAAGGCTGGCTTCATGGTGGGCTGAGCATTTCCTCTGAGCAAACAGAGACAGAGCTGCAAACTATGCTTGTTTCAATACAAAGAAAATAACAAGAGCAGGCCCTGTGAAAAATGGCTAAACTCAAGCAGAGGTGACTCACATTTCCTGGGTGGCAAGACCTGTGGGTCACACACTACAATGTGCCATTGCACTCAGCTAGTCACCAGGCACTCACTCACACAAACAACCACAGCGTCATTTTAGAACATAAAGGATGAAGTTTGCTACACCCTAATTTTTCTTCTAAAAATAAGGGTTTTTCCTTCTCCCCAAACTGTATTATTCTGAGGTTTAAATTTTCTAATAGCTCTGTGATGATCATCAGGGCATGGGGAGTGTTTGAGTGATCTGCCTTCTGATGTGGTACAGTAGAAACATTAGTTCTTTCCTTAAAAAACCTGGGTTCAACTCTTCTAAAGCTTGCTACCTGTGTAAACTTAGGCAAATCACTTAATCTCTCTGGCACACACAAGTAGGCTTCAGTGTATTTCCAATGATGGTTTATTCACAATCAGTAACTTAAAAGATATCATTCTAGAAAACTTTCCGAGGAATGGAAGATGATGAATCATTCACGTCACAAATCATAAGGCATACTGTCGGCATAGCTCAAGTAGTGTCTCAATACCAAGGACATGGAAAAAGGTACAGAAAGAACCTCCAGCATACTAGGTAGATTAGAGAAGTACAGCGCTCTCACTTTACAGATGAGCAAATAGAGGCCCAGGGAAGTGAAGTGGTTTGTCCAAAGTCACAGAGATCGTAAGCATCAGAGGCAGGATCCTCTGTGGAACATCTTTGGGATTTTGTTGGATGAAGATAAGTTTAATACAAGCTGTGAAGGTGGAGAAAGGTTGTGATCTACATCTATGGGGGTAATATTCATATTAAGGAGTTCACAGATTCATTGAAATATAATTTATATGCTAAAGTATAAACATTCTTTGACCTGAATTTCACAAGTCACATGGGCTTTCTGGGTCTCAGTTTCCTCATCTGTAAAATACTGGAGATAATACTGGAGATGGAAATGGCAAACCACACTTGTATCTTTGCCAAGAAAATCCCAAATGGGGTCATGAAGAATTAGGACCAAAACAACTGAACAATCCCTATACTTCCCAGTTCAGAAAGTTCCTGTGAGAAAATTTCTTTGCAAAAGTTGAGGCAACACAGAAATGTGAAGGGAGGAGGGGAAATGAGGAAGTCATTGTGTGTAACTGGTATTGATGTGTTGTTGACTAATAACAAGATTTCAGTTCTCACCTGTTCATCTGTCCCCATTCAGAGTGGTAAATGTGAGATGATCTAGCATGTCCTTTTCTCAAAGAAGGTCAGAATTCATCTACAAGCATACCAACCAATCATAAATCCAAAGCCAAAAGGGACCTTAGAGGTTACCAAGGTGAACTGCCCCATTTTACAAATGAAAAAATTGAAACCCTGAGAAACCCCAAGATTTGCCCAGGATTACATAGCTAGGAAATATCTGAGGCAAGTTTTTCAAATTATATAAGTCCAGTACATTATATCAGATTTCCTCTCATACTATTAACCCCTTTTAGTCACTTGTGAGTCCAATCACACTAGGCTTAGGAGAATAGGTCCATCTGTCAGCTGGGAGACTACCTATTAAAAACCACTAGTATTCTTTTTTTAAAAAATTATTTTATTTATTTTCTTGTTTACATCATTCATTTCCACGAGATTTTGAGTTACAAATGTTCTCCCTATCTTTCCCCTACCCAGAACCCCAAAACAGCGATCCCACTGTAAAGCCCCTCTCCCAATCTGCTCTCTCCTATGTCCTCCTCCATTGCCCCTCTAACTTTCTGGTAGGTCAGGATGGGTCTCCCAGTTGCATGTAGTTAATAATAATAATTATATATATATATATATATATATATGTATTTTTTTAACATTTTATTATAGAACTTTAAATTCTAGATTCTTTTGGTTCCTCCCTCATTACCCACCCCGACTGGAAGGACAAGCAATTCAATACAGACTGTACATGTGTAATTACGCAGGACATCTCCACAGTGGACATATTGTGAGAGACTGATTATATGTCCCTCCTTCCTATCCCACCCCCGCCCCTTGTTCTATTCTCTACCCTGTCCCTGTCCCTTTACAGAAGTGTGTGCTTAACCACTAGTATTCTTATGTTCCCTTGCAAGAAAAAGCTGTCTTCCATTTGAGAGGATTCTTTGTGAATTATCTAGAGTGTTTTTAAAAAGACAGCCCATTTGACTTTTCTTTTTCCCTGTAAGTTTTGCTAAATAGTGGCGTCCCTTCACTTGAAAAAACTAAAAAGCTAATTGCAGTGAGGATTCAGAGTTCCTGATTTCATGTCTATATTTAGTCTGTTGCCAACCCTACCCCACCCCCAAGGATTTGCCTACCTCATAATGTGTCACTAGTAAATTATTGAGTCCACAGTTTGAGTCACTGTGCTGTTTTACTTTGATATAACCTTCCCCATTATTTTTTCAAAGTCTTTCAGTTTATCCAAATGAGCATGATGTTGTACACCTGGCTTTGTTCTGGATTTGTGTATGTTCACCCATTATGATTTTCAGTTGAATGCCTGTGGGAGGCAACAGGATTATAGGACAATATAAAGAACACTGGCTCTGAGGCTTGAGTTCAGATTCAATCACTGACACTTAACTTAGCTCTGTAACCATGCTCAAGTCATGTTACCTCTCTAGTCCTCAAGTTTCTGGTCTGTAAAATGGGTGTAATAATATGTTTGGTATAAAGTGCAAATGGTGACAATCTAGTCAGGATGAAAATGGTACAATAGAAAAGGCACTGACTTTGGAGTGAGAAGACCTGAGGACCAATCTCACTCCTGCTACTTACTACCTTTATGGCCTTAGACATAGCCTCTCAGGGCTCAGGTTTACTCAACTGTAACATGAAAAGGGTGGATTCATTAAACTAGGGCTGCTAGGTGGCACAGTGGATAGAGACTCCTCTTCCTGAGTTCAAATCTGACCTCAGACACTTACTAGCTGAGTGATCCTGGGCAAGTCACTTAACTCTGTTTACCTCAGTTTCCTCATTTGTAAAATGAGCTGGAGAAGGAAATGGCAAAACATTCCAGTATCTGTGCCAAGAAAATTCCACATGGGGGTCACAATTAGACATGCATGAACAACATAGTTCCCCTTCAACTCTAAGTCTATGCAGAAATGGTTATTGTGAAGGGAGTGGTTTCTCCACCTTATAGTGTTATACAAATAAGAGTCTCCATTTTCATAGAGCAAAGAATTTGGGATTCTTCCACTGATGGGTTGTGTGAACTTGGGCAAGTCACTTAAACTCTTCAGTATTTACTCTGCTGACCTATAAAATGAGAGGCTCCTTCTGGGTAATCTCTTGATCATGTGGAGACTCCTTTGGGTGAATTCTGGGCTCTGCAGAAAATAGCTGACCATCTCTTTTTTACAGAATTAAAAAACATAAAGATAAACTTAGAGATCTTCTAATGAAGCTCCCTCTTGTTGGAGGCTCAGAGAGGTCAGAGATTTG
This sequence comes from Pseudocheirus occidentalis, assembly GCA_028646575.1. Taxonomy (NCBI): domain Eukaryota; kingdom Metazoa; phylum Chordata; class Mammalia; order Diprotodontia; family Pseudocheiridae; genus Pseudocheirus; species Pseudocheirus occidentalis. The sequence goes on along the minus strand of CM053600.1, from coordinate 69,434,988 downwards.
CCTAAGCACACATAGACGGTAACTGGTAAAAGAGGGGTTTGAACCTAGTCCTTGGACTCCAAATTCAGTGCCGTCTCCCTTTGTCTACCTCCAGGGCATCCAATCTCCAGACGGTACTACTGCTAGACATTCCGTATTAAAAGCAGCCAGTGCGGGTTATCAGCTAATCTCCTTTGGCCTGGATCCACAGTTCACAACTTGAACTTTCTTTACACACTGAAGAAGAAACAGTTGCAATCCCAGAGCTCCCTTTCTCCAGCTTTCAATGCAGACTCCCTCCCACCTCCCACCCTCCCACCCTCCCAAACTCCTTTCCCTGGGGGTCAAGTAGATTAGACTGACTTTTTAAAATTACTGGATCTGAACCAGTAAAGAGTGTAGTTCTTTATCTTCAGAGTTTTCATTTATCATCTCATATTTTGATTTGTCCCAGTGGGAAGGAAACTAAGGGCTGATCTTTTGCCTTCTTAGAGAATAAAAGGGAGCTTTTGCATTTTCATTTCGTTCTGATCCCCATTAAGACTCTGGGCTTCTTGAGAACAGGGACTGGCTTTTTGGTTGTTGTTATTGTTTAGTACGGTGCCTGGTTGTAGTAGGCGCTTAATAAATGCTGGTTGCGTTACTGACCTAGTAGTTTCTTTTATTAGCTGAAAGGTGTGAAGAAAGGAAGCGCCAAGTATGCAAATGCCTCCCTTTCACTGTTCCTGCTTTTCCATTGCCCGATCTTTATTCCTCGCTCTCATTCCGTTTCCCTCCTTTCCAAAGTCTGCTTCTCCACCTCATTTGTAAACAGAAGGTGAATGTTTAGCTGACAGAATTATCCGCGTGTGACCGGATTCCGATAACTCCTAACCTAGGAGGAGCAGCGGCTCTGCCCTTGGCACTCTACCCCAGGTGAGCACGAGCCCTGGAATGCTGGTGTCAGCCGTACTGTAAAAACTCGCCTTCCTGTAAGTTGATACGGCTGGATTTTTTCATCAAGATGTTTTCCATGAAAGACATCATTGGGTTAAAAGGGAAAGAAAGAAAGGAACATGATGAAAAGAGGTAGTTGAAGGGGGGAGGAGTAGAGGTGGCGGGAGAGGAGAGGAGGGAGGATGGAGGAGGAGGGAGAGTCTGGCTGGAGCGAGAGAGCCTGACAAAGAGTGTTTGGGAGGAAAAGAAAACGCACGCACACACACTACGGACGAGAGAAAGTGTTGAATGCCAGCTGCTGGGAGCCTTAAAGAGTGAGTGTCTCCGATGCTTTTGTCTCCTTATATGGTAAAATGATACGGTGGGGGGTTCACTAGGCTGTGAAGGCAGGCAGCTTGCATCCACACACCCCTGGCTTCCCATCCGAAATCCGCGGAGCCCCCTCCGCTTCTCTTGCACGCTGGCGGGAGCCTCCTCGGAGGGTACCTCCTGCGCGGCCGCTCGGGACGCAGGCCATTGTGCTCCTCCCCAGGCTGCCCATGGATGTGACTCCCCATCCCTGGTCCAGCGAGTCCCACTAACACGGCAGGGGCTGCTCAAGTAAGTAGACCTCTGCTCCCTCCCTTCTTCCCTGCCTCCCTCGCTCCCTCCCCCGCCCGGCTTCACTCTGATTTTCCAGATCTCCGAAAGAGAAAGAGAGGTTGGAGGTATGGCTGGAGGTGTGTTGCTTGAATAACAAAGGCTGCCAGAGAGAAGTCTGATCCGCTGAGGAAGAACAAAAAGGTTGGGATTTTTTTTGGAGGGGATTGTGAGGCTAGGAAGGATCTGGCTTAGCCCTCTCCTCCGCCTCACCTTAGCAAAAGGGTGGTAAGGAAGGGCAGGAGAAAGGATTCCTTGGGTAGATAGATCCATTTGGATCCTTACTAGGTGGCAGAAAAAGGACTATGTCATGTATTTAGTGAACATTTGAACAAAACTCTGCTATGCGTAATAGTGATGGGCTAATGCCTTGGCTGGCTTGAGAGTCCAAGTTTCAACGTCCCTCTCACATCTTCGTGCATATTTAAAGCTTCCAAATTCAACAAAAGAGTGGCTTATTTTTGTGCTCCAACGGTAGTTCCAGAGAACCGGAGGAAGATAAATATCCAGGTCCATCTGCTTTTGAATGTCAAGGATGTTTTCTTGTAAATGGGGGGGGGGGGGGGAGAAGACTGTTTAAGGCAGAAAAGTTCTCACTTTCTTGTGGAGAAAGGAATTGTAAAGCCTCCAATCTTTCTTTGTTCTCAATTCTAATTTTAAAAAACAACAATTCTTAAGCTATATTCTATTAATAGCTATCTTTGATTATTCTGTGATTCTGCTTTCTGGAAGAAAGGAAAATGAAAATAACTGATTTGCATACTTTTTCCTGCTTTTGCTTAATAAGACTAAGTTTGAATTTACTCCTTACTGTAAAGCACGTGTATTTTTGTTTAGGCGTCCAATTGGACTGCTTATTTGGAAGTACTTGGGATTGTGTTAAAGTGACAACATGTAGAGAAGCATGTCCCAAACCCAGCTGCTAACATCTAATTCATCTCAGTGTGTTGGTGCCAGTGCTGTTTGTGTGTATTTGTTTCTAGAAACAGGAAAGGGTTGAGTGTGGAGATCAGTGAGCTAAAGATGTATTCTGTACAGACCTCAACTGGAGGGGAATACACACATAGGACACTTCTGTTTTAAATGTTAGTAAAGTGAAAATGTCCTTGTTTCCTAAATAGTACATTTACATGGACTTTTAAAAAATGTTGGTAGAGACTTCACCCAGTTTGAATTTTACAATATTCATTTCATTCATATGTCCAATTTCAAATGTATATGTTTTAAGTACCTGAAAATGGCAAGGAGGTCTTCTGCAGGGCCAAAGACATCTACCTATTTTTATTGATCCTTGACACTTGTGTTTTCAAAGCAACTCCAAGACTAGAAGTAGTCAAGGGTAATAACTCACCTATTGCTTAGAAATCAATAGAGTGATTTTGTTAAAAATTAGGAAGTTTGGAAAATGTATTTTATAAACATAAGGTAAAAAATTTGCAATAATCCACACTATTAAATCTGTAACAGGTTGGCTGCATTGATGAGTATGTAATACAGTAGGATACAAACTCTTTAATATCGGGGATTTTTTTTTCATTTTTCTTCTTTTATCCTGAAGCCCTTGCTTATAGTTGGTACTTAATAAATGTTGAGTTTTTTAAAGGTACATACAACCCTATACCTTTTTGTGCCATGCAGTTACCAAAGAGTATGTCCAGAATTTTAGAAGGGGTGGTGACAACAAGCAGTTCTCTGACCATTAGCCCACCATGCTCATGTTCCGTGTCCTTACATCGTTGCTAATTGTGTACCTCAAAACTGAACTTTTTTATTAGTGTAAATCAGCTCTAACTTTCTTGGAAAAGCATATCGTGAAGCAGAATTTGGCTACCTAGAGAGGGGTACCTTGATAGATTTTTAAAGTAACATTTCCAAGAAGTTTATAGAGAGTAATGGTTTGTAGGCCTGTAGAAAAGGGAGCACATAAGACTGATTGGAATATAAGCAGCAATAGACTGTAAGAAGCAACTAAACAATAATCATCCCAATTTTTACTGAAATCATTTCAATAAATGAGTGCTGTTGCCACAGTGAAGGATGGAAATAATGATGGTCCTGGGAGAAAAGAAGAGAGAAAAATTTTGATGGGCTGAAACACTGAGAAAGAGAACCTAGATTAATAGCATTTATGTATGAGGTGATCAAGACTAAGGGAAAGAATGTGCAGCTAATAGGATACAGAATAAAGATGTGCTAAAGAAGGAGGCTTGTGTTAGAGAGTTAGGACAAATTAAGAACAGGAAATCAAAGAGGAACATGAGAGATTAGTTAGAAGAGGGAGAAAAAAAGTTCAGGCTTCCTTCCGATGGGGGACAGCCCACCATCCATATAGGCAGGAACAGTCATTCAACAATTATTTCTTAAGCAACTATTGTATGCTGGGTGTCAGAGTAGATAGTGCCGGGCCTGAAGTCAGGAAGACACATCTTCCAAAATTCAAATACGGCCTCAGACACTTACTAGCTGTGTGACTGTAGGCAAGTCATTTAACCCTGTTTGCCTCAGTTTCCTCATCTGTAAAATGGACCAAAGAAGGAAATGGCAAACTGCTCCAGTACCTTTGCCAAGAAAGGTCCAAATGGGGACAAAGTGTCAGACACAACTGACACAACTGATAGAACTTAACAACAACAATTATATGCTAGGTTTGGAGAAGATAAAGATCAGAAAAGAAACAGCCCTTGTTTTCTGTTAGGGGAAAATAACATAGATAAATACAAAATATATTCAAAGTAGATATGAAGTAATTGTGGAATGAGGAGGAGAGTTAGTGAGAGGGAATAGTAGCAATTAGAGGAGGGGGAAGATCAATGTAGGCTTCTGCCAGGAGGTGGGATGCGTAGCGCTGGTACAGATGGAGAAGCAAAGTTTTACACAGACACACACACACACACACACACACACACACACACAGTCTAAGCCACTGAAACAGATGCAGTTTCTCAAGGAAAGAACAAAAGAACAAAACAGAGAGAAATACGTGTGTATAGGCATAGATAGATATATGTATGTGTGTATATTATGTGTTTATAGGCATATATACATTTATGTGTATATGTGTATATAATCCTGGTGAAATGGCTAAATCCTGGCGAAACTTACCAAAAAATCTTAGAGGGGCAGCTAGGTAGCACAGTGAATAGAGCACTGACCCTGGAGTCAGGAGGACCTGGGTTCAAATATGATCTCAGACACTTAACATTTACTAGCCCTGTGACCTTGGGCAAGTCACTTAACCCCAAATGCCCTGCCTTTCCCCCTCCAAAAAGCAAAAAAAAACAACAAAAAAAAAAAACTTAGAGTTGAGAGGGACCACAGAAATAAAGTAGCCCCATTCCTCTCTGAAACACAATTGCCTACTATACCATCATTACTTGAAGACCTCTAGTCTAAAGAACTGATAACTATTTGAAGCTGTGCACTGTGCTTTTGAACCATTAAGAAGTTTGTCCTTCTGTTGAGTTGAAATATGTTTCCCTATAAATTCTGCTAGTTCTGGAGGAAAGCAGAAAAAGTCTAGTCCCTCTTCCACATGACCAGATACCAAATATTTTTAGGCAGTGATCATCCTCAAGTCTTGTCTTTTTTTCCAGGCTAAATGTCCCCAGTTTCTTCAGTGAGTCTTCACATGATATTATTTTGATTTCATTTTGAGTTCAGAGGAACACAAACAGAGAAAAACTGTAAATCAAATGAGAATTGAAGATAAAATACATAGGACTAAGGACCAAGAAGAAAAGGGTTAGAAAAGAGGCCTTTGGTTTTATGATGGACTTTTCTTTGCACGACTGATGAAGAAATAAGGTATAAATAAAGGTCCTGGACATATCCAAAAATCGGTGGAGAAGCTCAAAAATAGTGTCCTGTTTCATGAACCATAGATCCTAGTTAAAGATTTGCTGGGTATAAGATTATAGCTGTCCTCCACTTATTGATCTAGATCATTTGAGAACGAAATACAAACTAGTGTTCTCCCTAGGCTTTAAGTTCCACATTAAATGATTCTGCAGCACAGTAGATACAGAATTATACATGATCAATATGGAATGATTGGATATTATTCACTTGGTCAGAAATGAAGAAGTTGACATTTCTTCTTTTCTCACATCCTTTCATGTCCAAGCCCATATCTGAAGAATAATTAAGAAGTAATCTATTTTTGTTTAGTCAAGTACTGTTCATATAAAACATTTCTCAAGAATATTTTTTTAAAGTGTTGTACTTACTTAACATTTTGGAAAGCTAACAGTTTACCTAGAAACACTGTTCACTTTTTTCTTGTGCCATTGATAAGGAGGTAATAGGATGTAAAAGAAAGAGTGAGATTTGGAATCAGGAGACTTGTTGTAGTAGATAGGCCATGTCTGTCTGCCTGTCTTTCCTTCCGAGGGGGGGAACCTCGGAACTTTTTTTTCTCTCTTCAAAGCTCCAATCTCTTCTCAACACCCTTTCTCGCAGCAGATGTCTTTATCGTCCTATGAAAAGACACCAAACATCCTGAGTTTCCTCTTTATACGCCATAACTCAGAACCCCACTCCATCTTCAAGTATCCTCTACTGCTTTCCCTGAGGAAGGAAGAGGTAGCTTTTTTTTTCTCCTTGCCAGCTGCTCTACTTGGGACCTCCTCCTTATGCCTATCTCCTCCAAGCATTGGTTTCATTGATTTTTTTCTTTTGTTTTTTTTCTTTTATTTATTTAAAATTTAATTTGTTTATTTATTTTCATGTTTTTCACTGATTATTTATTTTCTTCTTTTATCTCTCCCTGTGTCCTGTCTCCAGTACCTCTAAATATGCTTCCATCTACCACATTCTTAAAATTAGATACACAAAAACTTGTTTGATCCTTCAATTAATGTTGTTTTTCTGAATTCATATGATCTTTCCCACCTCAATATTAAAAAAAATTATCATGTTCTATTCATTCTACTTCTTGAATTTAGTGGCAAATGTTTGTCCAAATTATTATTATTATTATTATTATTATTATTGTGATGGTGGTAAGGTGATGATCACAGTAGGGAAGAAAAAGAAAATAATCCACTCAAAAATACCTATTCGAAAGAAATTAATTGGAGGACATTCTTTACAAACAGCCAAGTCCCAAGGCTATCTGAAGATAGAGAATATTGCCAATCCCCAAGTCTATGAAATCAAACAGGAAGGGAGGGTTCAAGATGTAGCAGCTTCAGAAGGGGTTCCTAGCTTTCTCTTCTATATATACCAGTGTTGTCAGCTCTGATCTGTGTTAATTCTCCCCAGATCCTGGGAATTCTAAGGCAGTGGTTGATGGGTAGTGAAAGTGTTGTTTGAAAGGTCAAAAGAGGGAGAAAAGGGAAGGCAAAGAGAGATCGACTCACCATATGACTAACTTTGGGCCTGTTCTTATCCACATGGCAGCCATGACTCTTGTGGCCCTGGTTGGATTCTCCACACATTCCCAGAGACCAGGGGTTTATGCTTTAGCAAACTGTCCATGGGATACATGATAAAGCAAAGATCAAAGGTGACATTATATTTATTCATGGTTTAATTTTCCAATTTAACTCAACTCTCCTAAGACACTATCCAGACTTCCATGAATGTTGTCAGTATGGCAAACAGATGAGCATTTGCTAAAAGCCTTAAGCTCACTATTCTTTATATTGCATTTATGAGATCAACTAGCAAGCCAATAAGGGTATGTATTTCCCAGTAAGTACATACATTTTCTAATAATCAATGTCAATCTATATTCACACAAAGGAAGAATGGCACTTTTAATTACAAAAATCTTAAATATGAAATATATTTTCATGGGAAAGGTGACAGCACCAATAAACCAAGCCTTATGAGATGAATTGCAGCAGTCATAGTTTAATTAGACCTGACACAACTTTACCAGTTTCTCAAGCTGCCTTTCATCTCCCCTGCCTTTCACTCCCAAAATCCTAGAAAGAATTGTCTTTACTTCCGTGCCTTCCCTTCCTCACCATCCACTCACTTCTTAATTCCTTGCAATCTGGCTTTCTTCCTCCATTATTTGACCAAGAATGCTTCATCTGAGATCACTGATCATCTCTTAACTGCTGTATCAATTATGTCTTCTCAGTTTTCATCTTTTTTTGACCTCACTGCAACTGTCAATACCGCTAACCACCCCACTCCTCCAGCAAACTCTTTGCTTGGTTTCTGTCACCCTGTTTTGTGATTCTTCACCTGTCTTAAAGGTGATTCAGCCAAGGAGACTGGAAAAAGAGTAATCATACGTCATCAGTTCTCTTACTGTGAGTATAACCCATGGCTGTGTCCTAGGCCCTCTCCTCGACTCTGTATACTATCTATTTGGAAATTGTATCAGTTTCCATGAGTTCCAATATCATTTCTAGGTAAGTGACTTTCAAATCTTTAACCCAGCCCTAACCTCTCTCATGAACTCTAATTGAAATATATTAACAATGTCTCCTGGAGACCTCCTTCAGGATCTCCCCTAGTAATCTCATACTCAGGATATCCAAAATATAACTTATCTTCTCCCCTATACTCCTTGAGAGGACTCTTCTATTTCTGTCTTTGTATTTTTTTTTTTTGCTTTTTTGGAGGGCAGTTGGGGTTAAGTGACTTGCCCAAGGTCACACGGCTAGTTTTTTGTGTTAAATGTCTGAGGCCGGATTTGAACTCAGGTACTCCTGACTCCAGGGCCAGTGCTCTATTCACTGCGCCACCTAGCCGCCCCTCTGTCTTTGTATTTTCAATGCCTAGCCCAGTGTCTTGCATATAGCAGGGGTCTAATCATTGTTCATTAAATTAAATTGAGCTGATATGGACGTTTACCGGAATTTTAGGCTAATGGAATAGCTATGGGACAAATTGTAAACAATTATGGGGATACTAACTTTGAGCAGTACCCTAGAAATCCCCAAATGAAGTATCCCCTCTCCAATATCTCTACTGTTGTTACTTCCATGAAGTGTTTTAAATTTCAGTGTTTTTAAGATGATCTCCATGTCTTTGAATGTGTATAGATTGTGTGTCCATGCAGAAAGTCAGGGGCTGTTTGATGTTATCTATAACCGTATTGCTTAAAATAAGGGATGTTGGAGAGTATTCTCCAGGGAATTACAAAGAAATGTTCTTTTTTTCTTTTTCTTTGGAGGCAATTGGGGTTAAGTGACTTGCCCAGAACTACACAGCTAGTAAGTGTCTGAGGCCAGATTGGAACTCAGGTATTCCGGACCGGTGCTCTACCGACTATGCCACCTCGCTGCCCCAAAGGAACGTTCCTGATGGCAGCTATTTTGCCCTAGACCTGTCCTAATCCCCTCCAGACTGGTACATACCTGGGCACACCATTTGGGGGGATGTTTTCTCTCCCCTGTGGGAAACCTACCACCTAGATTGAGGACAGCAAGGAAAATTAGTCTTGGTAATTTATATTCCATTCTTTGAATTAGGAATGTTTAACACTAGTCATCTTGCATCAGGAATACCTCTCTAAGGCCACTAAGAGGTTGAATGTCAGAAGGTCACATTGCCAGGATACACCAGAGCTGAGACTTGAACCAAGACATTCCTGACATCAGATGATTAGTTCATGGTGGAAAGAATGACCTTGGGTCCTCAAAGGCTATAATGTTTAGAATATACTTTGTGGAATTCTGGGCTGGAAAGGCCCATAGATGAAATGAAACTAAATTCCAAGATCGTCTAAACATTGACAAATGATGAATGATGAGTGATGAATATTTTTGGCCATAGATACTAAGGAGGAGAGACGCTGAAGTATGCATTGGTAGAAATTATGCCCACAGGGATAATAAAATCTCTCATCCTGAAAGAATTGAAGGAAGTGTCTCATGTAAAACAAATTTACATTTTGGTGATTCATTCAACAGTTATTTATTAGATACAAAAGCTCTGTGTGGCACTAAAGGAAATATAAAATAAGTTATACCCTCTCTTCCCTGATGATACATATTTACAAAAAAAAAGTATTTCTCATGTCCATTCATTGGGGCAGGGGGAGAAGATGAAAGTAAAAACAATAGTCCCCTCCTTAATACATAAATGGGAGGGTGGAAGAAGAGAGAAAAGCTTCTTAAAAGAGTCAACATATCTTCCATTAGTGACTCATTTGCTGGATCCAGATACACCCATAAATAGGGATTTTTAAGTGTTTTCTTAAGGAATGAATCCTGTTGCGTACAAATTGGTAGGGAACATTCCAAGCTTTGCCAAAGGGGCCTTAGGCTCTTAAGAGGCTAGGCTAATATGAATGGCTACATGTAATGAAGAACTGAATGTAAACTAGGTGGTTGTGATTGCTTAATGGGCGTCTGCTTAGGAGAAGGAAATGGCCAATCACTCCAGTATCTCTGCTAAGAAAACTCCAAATGGGGTCACAAAGAGTCAGACATGACTAATCGACCAAACAACAAGAACAAACTTACCCTAAACCTCATGCTTACCTGATCTGCACTGAGAGTTATGTAGTAGATTTCTGGGACAAGGTAGCCCAGATTTAACAGGAAACAAATACGATTAGTGCCAGTCCATCAGGGGACTAGCAAATTACTGATAGTTGAGAAGCTCAGCTCAGAAAATGCCATTATCAGGGCAGCTAGGTGGTGCAGTGAATAGAGCACCCGCCCTGGAGTCAGGAGAACCTGAGTTCAAATGCAGCCTCACACACTTAACACAAAAACTAGCCGTGTGATCTTGGGCGAGTCTCTCTCAACCCCAATTGCCCTGTCTTTCCTCCCCACAAAGAAAGGAAGGGAGGGAGGAAGGAAGAAAGAAAGCCATCATAAATACTTGATTGTGACATTCACAAAATACTAGATTCAGTGTTGAAAGTCATTTAGTCTAACTCCCTCATTTTGTATATGAAGAATCCGGGGCGCAATGGCACACGCTACCAAGCTGAGCTTCCAGCTATAAATCAGCGATCCAGGTTGCAAAATCAGTATTTGAACTCAGGTCCTCTGACATTCTCCATCCACCCACAAGCTGAGAGCCAATAGGACTCCAATGACCCGGATATGTCTGAGTTAGAAATTCTAATCAGAGAAGTATCACAGGCGGGTGTTAGGCGGGAGACCCAGGGCCCACCCAAATCCGTAGAGAACCCTAGAGAATAAGGTCATTAAAATATCACACAGGACTCGATTCACCCAGAAATGAGAGCAGAGGCGGGTTACCCAAGAGGGGAGCGAGGCTTGAGCTTAAGTGCCCTCAATAATAATAGCCAATGTTTACATAGAACCTGCTAAGTGCTAAGTGCTTCACAATCTCATTTGATCCTCACAGCAGCCTTGAGAGGTAGGTGATGTTACTATCCCCACTTTATAGGTAATAATAGTAGCCGGTATTTATAAACTCCCTGCTATGTGCCAGGAACTGTGCTAAGCACCTTACAACTGTTAACCTCATTGGATCCTCACAACCCCCAGGGGTAGGTGTTCTTATTATCCCCATTTTACAGATGAGTAAACAGAGGCAAACAGGGTTAAATGGCTCGCCTAGGGTCACACAGCTAGCATGCATATGAGGCTGGATTTGAACTCGGATCATCCCAACTCAGGTCCTGGTGCTCTATTCGCTGCACCACCTAACAGCCTCATTTCCACTCTGCGCGTGCATCATACCAGCATCACCGGCTCTTAGCTCTCTGTCAATCATTTCCATTCACAGAAGAATACAGGTAAGTTTTATGCATTTAGATCAAACAGCGCTGTATTCAAGCAATAATTCATCCTTACAGCACACGGCTTAGCTGGCCTCAGAGCTAGAAAGACCTCTATTTAAGATATTCCTCCGACACATGCAGACTCTGTGTGACCCTACACAGTTCATTTTACTTCTGGGTGCACTAAGCAGACTGAAAGACTGAGACCCTCAGTCTTTCAGACCATCAGTGAAGAGAAACTGCCAGAGCTCCTCACTGTTAGGTCCCTTCTGCAGCTGTTTTCAGTCGTGTCTGCCTGTGCCTGACTCATTTGGAGTTTTCTTTCTTTTTGCAAAGCGAACAGTTTGCCCCCAGGGTCATACAACTAGAAAGTGTCAAATGTTGGAGGCTACGTTTGAACTCCGGTTCTCCTGACTCTAGGACTCGCACTCTATCTACTGTACTGTGTAGCTGCCCCACTTGGATTTTCTTGGCAAAGACACTAGAATGATTTGCCATCTCCTACTCCAGCTCATTTTACAGATGAGGAAACTGAGGCAAACAGTTTAATGACTCACCCAGGGTCACATAGCTAGTAAGTATCTGAGGTCGGATTTTAACTCAGGTCCTACTAACTCCAGGGCTGGTCCTCTATCCCCTGTGCCACCTAGCTGCCCTACCCCTAATTAAATCACAGGTTTAATCCCTCTCCCTATTCTCTAATAGTAAAGAGATTATGGATTTCTTCATGATTAAGTGATCCAAAAAGGAAGAAACTGTCCATAACACTGCAAAAGGGTTTTTGCTTTTGAAGTGCACATTAGAGAATGTAGGCAGAACTGATACACATTTAGCTCATGATTCTACAGAATTTGAAATATTACTAACCATTATTTGATGATGAGTAAAATGGGTCAATAGTAAGAAACAATGGTATGATAATGTTTTACTTAATTGTCAACTTTTCTCAAATTCATTTGACAGCGGGAAGGCCTGACCCTGGAAGCAGAAGCCCTGGGTTTAAATTCTATCTCTGATTCTTCCTACTTGTGCATTTAGATCAAACTACTGTATTGGAGAAATCATTCACCCTTACAGCACACGGCTTATTAAAAATGTAAGCCAGCCTCAGAGCTAGAAAGACCTCGATTTAAGATCTGCCTCTGATCATTTAACATTCCTAAGACTTAGTTTCCTCATTTGTCATGTGACGAAGCGAACTAGATCATCTTTAAATTCTCTTGTCTAAATTGATTCTTATGACTTTATTTTCTACAGCTTCATTCAATCTATAGTAGCTTTATAAATTTTCTGTTTCACACTTTACAAGACTTTGCTTATGTTCTTAAAATGAATATAGACCAATAATAATGGTTTATTTTGTGCTTAAATAGAAAATATAAATGAAAATGTTTAAAAAAATATGAATTGTAATTAGTTTATGCTGTAGGACTTTTTCCACTTGGATATTTCTTTTCCAAATGATATATGATTTGATATGATAGCAAACTGTAGTAATAGTCAAAGAAAATCCTCCGCAAGACTATAAATTGCAAGAAAGTGATCAAGCTGAATTGGCAATTTTCTTAGCGGGAGTTCTCTGTACAGATGAAATAATAGGGTCATGATCACAATATTTGTTTATTAAAAATAGATAATATTTATATTGCTCTTACTATGTGCCACGCTAAGTGTTTTACAGTTCCTTACTCCAGGCCTGGGCACTGACCTAGCTGCCCTCATAATTGTTTGTTTAATGTTGTAAACCACAAGAAATTGTTCCCGAAGTCTTGGTGAATTAGATAGAATGTAAGTTCCTTGAGGGCAGGGACTATTTCATTTTTGTCTTTGAATTCCCAGCATCTGATATAATGGAATGCAAGTAGACATTTAATAAATAGTTAATAAAGATGACCAAAAGATTTTAATTCACCATTGAATGAGAATGGTGTTTGAGACCCCTCTTCCTTTTATAATATCATTAGAAGTGGGTCCCTGGATCGATTCTAAACAGGAACTACAGGTATGAATTTCCTGTTTTTATCTTCCTTCTGAATCTATTGCCCTGAATCTAATGCTCTTTTCTGTCCCTTTTCTCCCATCCTCCTACTTAGCTCACAGTCTTCTCCTTTCTTCTTTACTTCCTTCCCCTTCTCTTTTCCTTCTCTCCCATAATTTTGTGACTTTGAATCTCAAACTGGGACACATCTTAAGTATCTTGTTGGCTTGTAGACTATCTAATCCAATTGTGGAAGGAGTGTGAGTTCAATAGAATTCCCTTTCCAGAGGACAGTTTACTAGAGTAGGAGTCAGAGGACCTGAGTTCTTCTAGTCTTGACTCTGCTGCTAACTAGAGTCGTTCATCCAATGAAAATAAGTTACACATATAAGTATATTTACCTTTTATTTAGAGAGGTAGAGGGAAAGAAAGGAGAGGCAGCTAATAAGTCTCCACGAACCCAAAGGTGTTGGTTCATATAACTGGTAGTTGCCTGAGCTTTTAATTACACGTAGGGCAAACTCTAGCGGCTACACTTAACCCACTGCTTGCTGACTTTTGGGGGTTTTTTGAGCTGGGTGGGTAGTTAGGACTCTGTGCTGCTATTTAGAAGCTTCATTGGGTGAGTCCCCCACAGGAACAGTCAAATGCTGAGTACAACAGTATGGAAGGTGAGTAGGATGCCCACCTACCTGGTTGTTCAGAAGTATTCTAACAGTTCTGGGAAATGACATCATGGCATGATTGAATCCTTACATAGTCTGTCCAATCTGGGAATTTGTACCTTGGATTGGAGTCAATGAAATAACATTGTAGCAGTCACACCTCAGGCTTGTATGATACCTGTCTCCTTGTAGCTCCAAGGATTCATTGCTTAATCCTTTTCACATTCCTCTGAGCTAAGTAATAGGCAGTAAAGATGATAAGTGGTTGGCTTTCCATGGTACTACATAGAGTCCCTTCAAAACGGGCATGAAAATTCAGGTGTCCTGTTTAAATGAGAGCACACTATCCCTAAGTACATTATGGTGTAGTAAAAAGGAAGACTCACTGAAACTAGTTTTGTCTCTCCTTCATCTCATATATCAAGTTCTAAGCCTTGTCTTCTAAGATAGTCCAAGGTAAATAGGAAGTGGGGGGAGGTGGAAATGAAACAGTGCAAGGCTCAAAATAAACAAAAGCCTGTTTAAGGCTGGGTTTTTATAACTTAAATCCATGGATTATTTGGGGTGTGGGTAAGGATAAGAAAATTACTTCTCTTCTGTTTAATATCACTTTGAAAAGAAAAGAATTAGTTTTAAACTGTTTAGAAGTAGAGGAAGGAACTCTTAGGTCTCCTGTTGGCCTGTAGACTATCTAATCCAATACTGGAAAATGTGTGTGTTCAATTGAATTCTGTTCAAATAGAAAACCCTCACTTTAAAAGAAAAAAATGAGAAAACCCTCTTCAGGGGAAAGTTTACTGGAGTAGGAGTCAGAGGACATTGAGTTCTAATTTTCTAAGTCTAGTTCTAACTAGATTTCATCCAAATAACTTTGAGTGAGAGAGTAGCATATAGAGAGAATATCAGTAAGACCAATTTGGCTAGAACACGGGCTTGGTGAAAAAGAGTAATATACAATAAGAAGGAATTATAGTAGGAAGAGCTTTGGATGCCATGTATCTAAGGTCTCTGTATCTTATCCAAAAGCAACAAGGAGTCACTGCAGTAACCTCTCTTGACTGTTTCCCAAGCCAAATGTATGGTTTTAGCCAAGTCACAACTTCCCTGAGGCCCTTAAAAATCTCTGTAAAATGAATGTAAAAATACATGGCCTGCCTATCTCCTGTGGTCATTGTAAGAATTAAGTGAAATGTAATTAACACATTATAATAATGCATAATGGTGATATTATTGTTAAACTACTAAAGAATGGCTTTAATTTAAAGTAATACACATCTTAACATGTACCTCATCAGTGATGGTGACCCTTTGCTCCAGACCCCAATATATTTAATATTTAAGTGTGTGGGTGTAGTGGCTGAAGAGTTGGCTTTGAAGTCAGGAAAATTTGGGCTCAAGACGTGCCTATGATACATACTGACTATGGAACTTGGAGCAAGACATTTAACCTCTTAATGCTTTGGTAAAGGAAGTTTCCTCACCTAAGAGTCCTCTTTACTAATGAAACAAGTTTAATATCTGTCCTTATTTAACTATAGATCGTTGGCTGGACTTAAAGTTACTGTTGCTTCTTAGAGAAAACAAAGCAAAGTGAACAGTACACGCACACACACACACACGCGCGGTGCACGCATACACACACATGCACGCATACACACAAATATGTATATTCATATTTGTTTTTGTTCAGTTGTTTTCAGTCATGTCCAACTCTTCATGACCCCTTTTGGGGTTTTCTTGGCAAAGATACTGGAGTGGTTTGCCATTTCCATCTCCAATTCATTTTACACATGAGGAAACTGAGGCAAACAGGGTTAAATGACTTACCCAGGGTCACACAACTAGTGTCTGAGGCCATATTTGAACTCAGGAAGACGAGTCTTTCTCACTCCAGACCAAATTGATAGGAATTTGTGCAGGAGTTTGCTGGTTCATGCTCCTAACCACACAGGGTATCACACAGAACAGTATCCAAACTAATGTATCTTTCTTGTACTTTTACTTCAGTATTTACATCTATGAGTTTGTCGCCGTACCTTCTCATCCCATGTGATTTCTAACCATGTATGCCCTTATATAAATCTTCTGTGGCAGTGAATAGAGCGCCGGCCCTGGAGTCAGGAGGACCTGAGTTCAAATCCGGCCTCAGACACTTAACACAAAAACTAGCCTGTGACCTTTGGCAAGTCACTTAACCCCAACTGCCCTCCAAAAAGTAAAAAAAAAAATGGCATTATAAAAAAAATCTTCTGTGGAAGGATTGGAGGCATTGAAAACACTCTTCTTGTTCTTAATTGTTATGAATGCCACGACAATAGTCAGACTGTCCATTGTTGTCATTTCCTCCTCTAGTGTGACAGACTCACCTTCTCAGATTATATGCAGTATGAGGGAGGTGATTAGGACAGCCCTGATCAACTGATATTCCCCCGGATCTGTTGTGATGCAGTTAGAAAACAGAAGGGTCAACTAAGAAAGACAACAGGGCATTCTGCCTTTAACGTGCAGAAAGGTTCCTACGTCGTCTACTCTGTTACCCCTTTAAGTAGTGGGAAGAAATCCCTTAGTCAAGCTTTATGGAATTAGAGGAATCAGTCCAAGTTCCTGGAGGCTTTTTGAAAACCAAGACACTTTCTAAGAACACAATTAATGCAAGAGACAACTGTGAGGAATTTGAACTCTGATAGTTAAGAAGAGTCAATACCTTGAACCCTGACAAACTTTTTAGAGAAGCCATAGTGGGTGACAGCATAAGGGAAGGCCATTGAAATCATCTTGCCAGACTACAAATAATAGATGCTTTGTGGAGGATCAAGATTGAGAAGCCAAGATAATCTGATGGGGATCATGTACAAGCCAAGGACAGCATGAGCGCAAGCATGTAAAAATGGTAGGTCCAGGCTGGCAAGCTGCATAAAAACCAAGCCACAACATTTTCCTTCCCCTTCTCATCCTCAAAGGATATATATGTAGAGGGGGGAACATGTTTCCCATTTACTTCCTGACTGTTCACTTCCTGTTTCCATTGTTCCCTTCTAGGTTCTTTGAGCTAGTCAGTGGCTTATGTGTTTGTGTGTGTGTGTTTTCCCCTAAATGTTTGCTCTGATTTATAAGTCATTTTAGCAATGATAAATGTGCTTGGTCAGCAAACGCAAGCTATTTGCTGTCCTATTGAAAGGAAGGATTCAGGGGGCAGGAGAGAGAAAAGGAAAAGGGAAGGGGGGAGAGAGAGAGAGAGAGAGAGAGAGAGAGAGAGAGAATATATCAGTTATTTCTTTCTTACCTCTGTCGCACTTATCCAGGAGAAGGAACAACAGGAAGACATCACTAAAAGAGAAAGGACTTGGGGAGCCTATGTTCCCTATGTGTATTCCTCTCTACTAGTATACTCTATATAGGGGCCGAATCTTTCTCCTGACTACACACACACACACACACACACACACACACACACACACATACACACTCATACAGACATACACATACTACACATATATATGTATGTGTTGTTTAGTTGTTTTCAATCATATCTGATTCTTCATGACCCCATTTGGGGTTTTCTTGGCAGAGATACTGGAGTGGTTTGCCATTTCCTTCTCCAGCTCATTTTACAGATGAGGAAACTAAGGCAAACAGGGTAAAGTGACTTACCAAGGATCACACAGCTAGTTAAGTATCTGACGCCAGATTTGAATTCAGGAAGATGAGTCTTCCTGATTCTCACTGTCCACTGAGCCACCTAGCAGGCCCCCCCACACACACACACACACACGAGAGTACTTACCAGGTTCATGAGGAGAATGTTTTGTAGCTTCTGTTTTTATTATGTTAATCTGGTAAATAACTTTGCTTTGACCTAGCTGGGTCTACTGGCTTAATAAAAAGGTTAAGCACATGAGTAGAAACTATAGTTTTAGTACTATGGACCCAAAACGTGCCTTGAACAAGGGAAGAGTTACCTCTGCTATGGTCCTAGCCTATGTCTTCAAGTTGGGGGTTAGCCTGCAGGAGGTATTGCACATATGGGTCCTTAACAACATTACTGCTTGTACTTTTAATGTGTAGACTTAGTGGTAAAGGATAAAAAATAGAGTGAAAAGTTAGGGATTTTCTTAGGACCAGCAAGTCAGTCAACATGCATTTATTATGTAGCAAGAGTGACTTCACCTACATTGGGCAAGGTCCACCCATGATGAGGGCTCTCGTTTGGCTCAAAGGAAGGTAGAATAGACATCTCAAGTATCTTTTCTCCCCACCCTTCTCCATGGGAGCCTTTCATTCCTTTCAGGAAGGGAAGCAGGTTAGGACAGGAATACACTCTGCTCTCCAGAGATATGGATATGGATATGGATATGGAAGTATAACTCTCTACTTCCTTAAATATTGATATTCTAGGGGATATGATTGGGTTCGTTCTGTCTTCTGATTGCTTTGTCATTACTGTTTGGGAGACAAGGAGAACCATAAGCTCTATCCAAGGCTTGACTTCTTTCCCACTAAAGACTAGTTCCACAATGAACTCGAATAGAGAATAGCAAACAAATACATTTATCCAAATCTTAAAAAACCAGAAATCAGAGAAAGTATACCTGAAGAAGAATGTATGCCATACAATATAGCATGAAGGAGCACTCCTTTGGGGAGCTAGATAACTCAGCTCAACCAGGAGAGTCTTTGATCTCACCCAAGGCAAAACTTCCCAAATTATCTAGACTGGAAATACAGACACGGTGGAGATCGCCAACTCCTCTCATGTCTTCTCAGAGTCCGTGCCTTCAGCAACCTGAAATGGAGTTGGTTTCTCTCTCAGAGCTGGAAGCCAGAAGCAGACTTGAAATTTGGAGAGACTTAAAGGGAACTGGCCGTTGGGGAATCCCAAAAGAGACTGGAGCTCTTCTACTTTCACTAATTCTCTCTTTCCCCTCATGTATGGTAAGACATTCATCTCCAGCAATGAGGAGAGATGGGTTTGGGAGCAGGGGTCACAATTAAGTGTTTACTTTGTGCCAGGCCCTGCGCTAACTTCTAGGGACACAAATAACAGCAATAACATGTCCACTGTTCCCAAGGAGCTCACTTTTTAATGGGAAAAACAACATACCAACAACCATGTGTATACAAAATAAATACAATGTAAACTGAAGGTAATCTTGAAGGGAAGATGCTAAAAATGGTAGAAAGGCCTTTAGGTTTTAAGTAAGTTTTGAAGAAGGTCATGGAAACCAGTAGACAGAAGTAAGGCATGAATTTAGCCAATGAAATTACAAGAGTTGGGGGATGGAGTGGCTTGTGAGATGAACAACAAAATGACCAGTATTGCTGATTTGTATCATACACATACGTTAAAAAGTAAGGTATAGGAAGACTGGAAAAATAGGAAAAGGCTAGACTGTGAGGGACTTTAAAGTGAGAGGATTTTATATTTGATCTTGGAGGTAATAAGGAGCCATTGGAGTTTGTTGAGGCAGGGAATGGGGTGAGGAGAGCAAGATGGGGACTATGAGATGGTGAAACCTGTGTTTCAGAAAGGTCACTTGGGCAGTTGAGTAAAGGATAGGTTGGAGTGTAAGAGACCTGAGGTTAGAAGACCATCCGGAAAGCTAATGCAGTAGTTTAGGTGTAAAATGACGAGTTTTATGAATAGAGAGAAGGGGATGCATACAAGACATATTGCAAAGTAAGAAACAATAAAGCAGCCAACAGAAGGGATATGTGAGGAGTTTAAGTGAGAAGTCAAAAATAACACCATCAAAAGTCTTCCTTGGTTTACCTCTCCCAAGTTTGTCATCTTGGAATTTCTCCCAATTCTTTCTACATACGCTTTTAAAGGGAGGAAGAATTTATTAAGTCCTACCATGTGCCAGGCATAGTGCTAAGAATTTTATAAATATCTCATTCAGTCATCACAATAACCCTGTGTGGTGCTTCTTTTATCTCCATTTTATTGTCATTTTTATTGTATTAGCTCAGCCTACCCACAAGCAACTGATGTTTTTCAAATGTTTTATAATTGTGTTTTTTTGTTTCTGGGTTTGTTTTGGCAGGTAGACTCCCCAAATATTTTATAATGTCTGTGGTAACTTTAAATGGAATTTCTCTTTCTATCTCTTGCTATTGGGCTTTGTTAATAATATATTTAAAATGCCAATAGTTTATGTGGGTTTATTTTATATCCTGCCACTTTGCTAAGGTTATTTATTATTTCAAGTAGTTTTTTTCTTGATTCTCTAGGATTCTGTAAGTATCATCTACAAAGAGTGATAGCTTAGTTTATTCTTTGCTTATTCTAATTCCTTCAATTTCTTTTTCTTCTCTTATTGCTAAAGATAATGTTTCTAGTACCATGTTGAATAACATCCTTGTTTTACCCCTGATCTTACTGGAAATGCTTCTAGCTTATCCCCATTATATATAATGCTTGCTGATGGTTTTAGGTAGATATATTATCTCCATTTTATAGTTGAGGAAACTGAGTCAGACAGAGCTGAAGTGGCTTGCCTGGGGTTACATGATAGTAAATGTCTGTGGATTTGAACTTAAATATTCCTGACTCCAGGCCTGGTACTCTACCCACTAAGTCTCCCAGTTGCCTCAGCTACAACAGGATGACAAGATTAACAGGATACAGTGGAACATATATCTTGAGATTTCAGAGCTAGAAAGAATTCTGGGCATCATCTAGTACAACTTTGCCATTTTACAGACAAAGAAATTGAGGCCCAGAGATGAAGCTCACAGAGTCGGTAGGTGACAGAGCTGAGATTTGCCCCCCTATCCAAGTTCAATTAAATTCCAACTGAGTGACTCTCATGCACTATGTGTTCATACCTATATGCCTGAGTAGTATTATCTAGCAGAAGGAAACTTGGATTCAGAGTCAGGAGAGTTGGGATTAGGGATTGAATTCTAGAGCTCTGTTTCTTAGAACTTTCTAGAACTCTGATTCTCAGCTGTGCAAATATGAAACGCTGAACCTCAGTTTCTTCCAGTTTCCTCATCTGCAAAATGAAGATCATGATGCACATTGTACCTGAACTAAGACAATGTATGAGAAACACTTTGTAAAAAAAAAAAGCAATATGTAAATATCAGTGGTGATGAAATTTTCCAGTGCCTTGTTCATAGTTACATGCTTAGTAAATGTTTGATTAATTGTGCACTGTGATCACTAACGTCCTAGAAAAAAATCCTCCTACTAAAGAACATAGAAAAGGTACTATATAAAGATAAATGCCTATGGTAATCACAGACTTTTCAGTTCAGTAATCTTACTGATGTATTCATCCGCCTTCTTAGATGAAGACACATGATTAATTTCAACCAAAGTTATCAAACCCTACTATATCTACTTTTCTGGGCACAGGGGATGCTAAGGCAAAAAAACCAAACCAAACCAACAAACAAATGAAAAACAAAAGCCACAGCTACTGCCTTCGAGGAGGTTTCCTGTCTACTGGGTACACCTATTACTGTTACCACTTTTCACTTATTGTAGTTTGAGCACCATTCTCTCTTCAGGTTCTGTTTGTTTTTGTGTGAGCTCTATGTGCCCCCTCATCTCCTTTTGGTGCTTCCATTTCTGAACAAACCACCATCTTCTCATTTAAGCAAGCAAAGATATAGATATAGACATATAGATATAGATTGGATATAGATATAGATATAGATATACATATGCATGTATATATCCCTTCTTACCTCCAGTTAATTTGTAGTCTTCCCTTGAAAGAAATGCATTTTGGGGGCGGGTAGGTGGCGCAGTGAATAGAGCACCAGCCCTGGAGTCAGGAGCACCTGAGTTCAAATCCCACCTGACACTTAACACAAAAAAAACTAGCCGTGTGACCTTGGGCAAGTCACTTAACCCTAACTGCCCTCCAAAAAAAAAAAGCAAAAAGGAAAAAAAAAAGAAATGCATATTGAAAAAACTGTTGTCAGCTGTTAGCAAGAAAATACCTGATCAGTATTGACTTGCCAATAACTGTTGACTTAAAGGAACGTATTAAATCTCTTGCCAGCACAACCTTACTACAGGGCAAGATGGCAACAGTACAAAGGATCTTTGCACAATGGGTTTCTGAAGAACAACTTAAATGCTTAAGGTCCATGATGATGATGCCATCCCAAGAATGTCCAAACAATGTTGTCTTTGACTCCAAGAAGAAAGCTTAAGTGGGATAGACAATACCCCATGTGTCTAACTGTATGCCTTATTTCTTGAAAGAACAATGTCCTATAAATTTAAGAGTAAATAAGATTGAATACAGAAAAGGAAGATGGCAGTTTCTTTGCTTGTAGCTATTGAAGCTTCAGGCACACAATAGCACCAAGCCAGTCCTTCTGTTCCATAGGCTGTCACCACAAGCTATGCAGGCATTTTTAATTTGACTTGAATTGTGTCTTCTTGTCACTTTAGCAACTTTTAAGTAAAACAAAAGTCAATTATTGGGTATCCTTTAGAACTTTACTCAGCAATGTGGTACAAATCAATATACTTATTGGTTTTTTTTTACTTCAAACCCAGAATCAAGGCTTCAGTAATCATCAACAGAGATATTACCATTTTTCTTTATGTACCCATTCATGACCATTTTCCATTTACAGCATGCAGTTCATTCAAGAAATCTTAACATACAGCTGGTCATATGTGGCAATGTCCAACTTTCTTAATCTGTTTTTCCCTTTTCCTTTTAGTAAATTAACCATTCCTCTTAATTTGCTTGTAAAAGAAAAAGACACATGTGTGTGTGCACTCCTGAAAAAAAATTGTACCAAGTATTATTAGTACAATGGAAAAAAATTTCCCTGCCAAGTAGCACCAGTCATGATGCAATAAAATAATTGGAAGGAGTTCTGGACTATGAGTCAGGAAACCTGGGTTCAATTCCTGGTTCTGCTATTTAATTATTTGTGGGAATTTGACAAGTTACAACGCCCATTCTTCATCTATATATGTCAGATCAGATGGTCACTTGAGTCTCTTCGAGCTCTGATTCTGTGATTCTAGGATTCCCATCTCTACTCCCAACTCTTTGTGCAACTTTACATAAATTACTTCACCTTTTCTCAGTTTTTCTTGTCTCTAAAATAAGATACAGAACTAGGTAATGTCCTAGGTCCCTTCTAGCTGCAGCAATCCATAAATCTTCACTTAGTACCCATAAATCTATGGAAAAATCCTAACAGGTCTGTATGAGATAGTCTATGAGCAACAGTGAAAAACATTCCCCACCCCCGCTTCCAATCACCCCACCTCCACAGTAGTCAGGCACAGCATACACTCATTCTGGAAAAATTCATCATGACTGTTGTATTGCCAAAGCACGGAGTCTCATACTTGCTTCTCTTTGAAATGAGCCCTGTATACCCAGTCAGTGCCACTGTTTGAGGTCATTGCTTTTGAAACTGTACTACAGGCATCTTTGTATTTTTTAAAAGAACCTTTTTCCTTCATCCTGCTCCAGTAATGTCCATGCAGCTGAGTTGAGGTTTTTAAACTTTGGGGTAAATGAAGCACTTGGGTCATTAGTCTTTTGCTTATGTATTTCCTAATGCAGCTTCACAGTCAAGGATATTGTGCCCATTTTCCCTTAGCTTAACTATCCCGTGATACTCTGGACCACCCCCTACCACTACTGTTTCTTAACATTTAAACTTGTGAATCATGAGAAGACACTCATGGAAAATCTTTTAATAGAAATGACCATATTGTTTTAAGTCCTTGCCTATCTGTTTCAGTGGAAGAATTGATTTATGGTGATGTTACATATTTAAAACATGTAAAACACAAGAGGGGCTAAAGAAACCTGGTCCAGAGTTTCTCTTTTCTCCCAAACTAATAATGTCTCACTTAGAATTGAGTAAAGAAACATAGATTTTAGAATAGAATTTGTGGGAAAAACCTATGCCACTAAGGGAAAAATAAAAGGCTTTTTTTCCTCTTGTACACTAATTCAGTAAATGAAAGATTGCTGTTACTTAAACTAACCAATGTAAAACTATTCACATTGTGAAACAGAATGCCACTTGACTGAAACTGATACCAGTGTCACTCTGCTCGATTCCTAAGTGTGCCTAGTGACAAAGAAGCATTAATGGGGCTTTGAATTTTTTTCCTTTTGACAGGTTGCTGGAAACCAAGGTGTCAAGATGACTGAGCGCTTTGATTGCCACCACTGCAATGAATCCCTCTTTGGAAAGAAATACATCCTGAGAGAAGAGGATCCCTACTGTGTGAAGTGCTTTGAGAGCCTGTACTCCAACATGTGTGAGGAATGCAAGAAGCCCATTGGCTGTGACTGCAAGGTACCCTAGTCTCATGCCTTGTTTTGATAGTCCCTGTCGGGTTGAACTGAATAGATTAGTTCCTTCGGCCAATCACCGGGGAATATTGTTTGCTATTAAGTTCTGCATGTGTTAGAACTATGTCTCCAGCCAGGCTATAAGATTATAGAGGGCAAAGATCAACTCGTATTTCGTTTCTATTCTCCACAGCACCTAACTTGATGTTGGGTACATAGAAAACGTAGAAATCGTAGAACTAGAAGAGACTTGAATGGTCTTCTAGCCTAACTCCCTTGTTTTACATATGGGGAAACTGAGTCCCAGAAAGTTGCTCAAGATTGTACAGGGAGTAAAGAACAGAAACATACAAATTTGACCCTATCCCTTAAAATTCTTCAGGCTAGGAATACTGATAATCCAGTTTGAACTTTCCGGGGATATAACCAAGAAAAGCTGTGTCTGACCAAAATTTATGGAATTTCATAGACCTTTCAATCCTGCTGCTCTTTCCTATAACTAAAAACTTTTGGGAGTGTCATCTTATGTCCCCTAAGGTTATAAATACCAAGTTCACCTATGGGCAGAGGGAAAGGTACCTATAAATAGGTAATCCAAATATTTCTCAGCTACTGTGTTAGCTTCATTTATCAAGTTGTTCCTAGGAAAGGCAATTCTAACAGGATTGTCCCATTGCCTTCTGCTGCTAAATGTTGGATGAAAAATGGGCAATAATCCCTCTCATCCCTCCCCCTAGCTCCCATGCACAGGAAGTCTTGTGAAGAAAATGAGATGAGGAATGTGCAACATGGCCCTTTTTCTGTCTCATGAAACCAAACTACAGCCATGTATTTTTTGGCTATAGCACAGGAGTGAGATGCCAAATGTAAAAGAAACAAAACTGAACAGTAGTATTGTGTAAACTTGGAAGGGTTCAGAGGTTTAGAGATAGCAAAAATGAGTTGACCTAGCTCATCCAAAAAAATGGTTTCTCTTCTGTCGATTGCCTAACATCTCTCCCTAATGCTTATAAGTGTTCTTGTACCCTTTCTCAATAAATCAATCAACAAATAGATTATTAAATGGCTGTTTTGTGTAAGGAACCATGCCAGGCATTGAGGACACCAGTACAAAGAACAAGTATTCCTTCTCTCAACAAGCTTACATTCTGATGGGACATCTAAAAATATACACAGTATCAATAGATGCCAAGTCAATAAAAACAAATCCAAAGTAACCAAATGTGGTGGCTTTTGGGAGTGGGGGGTACTAGCAGTTGGAGGATCAGGAAAGGTTTCTTGCAAAAGATGGTATTTGAGATATTTTAAAGACGAAGAGGAAGTGGATTCCAGGCACTTGGGACAGTCACTTCCAAGGCATATTCACACTTATAAAAGTCCAATCCTCTTCATTCTTCCCAACAATGTTTTCTAGAGTGTATTTCCTCTGCACATCTCATGGACCCCTCATCTTTCTCTTTAGAGGTCCCCATATGGAAATTTCTGGTTTTTTAACAATGTGCATTTGGATTAAAGTAAGGGCTTTTAAAACTCAAGTAAAGGTGCCTGAGACAACTCAGATGAGTGAGAATTTCATCAGTGCTGAAAGCCAGCTCTTTAGAGATAAGAGTTATAGATATTTGGGGATAGTCTCCCTTGGCCAGTGAATACATAAAAAAACTGAAATAATTTTCCTTTCCTTGAGAATATGATTTAGTTAAAAGTCTCTTTAAACCAGTAATCCTTCAAGAAATGTTTTATGTGTTAATGATCAAAAATCCCACCGAATTGGGCCAAAATCAACAAGTCTTTACCAGAGTCAGGAATTAATCAGCCTGAACTTTTCAACTTGGATCTAGAGGTCTTAGAAATGTGGTTTTATATTCAATGTGATTTTCTGTATTTTAAAACAAAGAGAAATCAATGGGGCTAGACCACCCAGTTTGGGGAATTTTTAATATTAAAAGTGTTTGGGGGAAGGTATTTTTAGATGTTTAGAGTGAATAAAGTTAATTGGGGTGGGGGGAGAATTTAGTTCTAGAGAAAAAATGGTCTGTTTTTTTTCAGGAAGTGAAGCAAAAACTCCTGGCAAGACACCCAGCAGAGCAATTGAACTGATAAATCTGGTTTGCAGTTCTATTTTCTTAAAATAATAAGACAGCCCACAGATCTCTTCCCCCTAAGCAGCGTATGAATATAATTAGAAATATATCTACAAGTCTGGGAGAATGAAGCTAATTTTGATGCCTGGACTTGAATGTGGGTCAGTTAAGTCAGTCTGCTAGCATTTATTAAGCACCTACTATTTGCTGGTCATTGTGCTAAGCACTGAGGATACAAAGAGGCAAAAGACAGTCCTCGCTCTCAAGGAGGTTACATAGTCTGAATAGGAGAAACGATAAGAAAATGGCTATATGTAAACAAGATATATAAGGGATAAATTATGATTAGTCTCTGAGGGAGGGCGCCAAGGTTAAAGAGGACTGGGTAAGATCTATTGAAGAAGGAGTGATTTTAAATGAGATTAGGAAGCCAGAGAAGCTAAGAACATAGATAGGAGGGAGTGTGTTTCAGGCATGAGGGACAGCCAGGAATGTTCAAAGAACAGCAAGGAAGCCAGTATCACTAGCAGAATAAGTAGAAAGGAATAAAGTATTAGAAGATTGGAAAGGTAAGAAAGGGCCAGGTAATAAAAGGCTTTAAGGGTCAAATAGGGAGTTCTATATTTGATCCTGGAGGTTATATGGTTCTCACCCTATAGCAGTGGTTCTCAACCTTCCTAATGCTGCGACCTTTTAATATTTGTATGTTGGTGTATCTGCATGTGAGCAGACTTGCCTGGAGACAGATAGAGGACCGGTGTCTCTGTTCCTAAGACCATCAGAAATATGTGTTTTCCCATGGTCTTAGGCCTGTGACCCTGTGAAAGGGTCATTCAACTCCCAAAGGGGTCACGACCCACAGGTTGAGAACTACTGCATTAGAGTTTATTGAAGGGAGTGGGTGAGATCATGTGGTCAGACTTGTGTTTTAGGAAGATCAATCTGATAGCTAAGTGAAGGATAGGTTGTAGTGGGAGTGCAATGATCCAAGCATGAGGTAATGAGGGTCTACACCATGGTGATGGACGTGTCTAAGGAGAGAAGGGGGTGTATGTGAGAGATGTTATGAAGGCATAAATGACAGCAGTTGTCAACTGATTGGATATGGGAAGGTAAAAGAGAGTGAAGAGTCAAGGATTACATCTAGAATATGAGACAGAACAATGGGGAGGATGATGGCACCCTTCATAGTAATAGGAAAATTAGGAGGGAGAAGGAGCTTGGGGTGGGGGAAGATAAGTTCAGTTTTGGACACATTGAATTTGAAAGACTAGTTTGAGATGTCTTACAGGTAGTTGGAGATGTAAGACTGGAGGTCAGAAGAGGTTAGAGCTGAGTAAATAGATGTATCTGGGAATTATCTGCACTGAGATGATAACTGAATCCATGGGAGGTGATGATATACCCAAGTTATGAAAATAAAAATGGTAGTACTTGACCACTGATTGAATGTGGAGACTGAGAGAAAGCAAGGAGTTGAAGATGACATCTAGGCTGTGAACCTTAGGTGACTGGGAGGGCTGTAATACCCCCTATGGTAATAGGGAAGTTAGGAAGGAAGGAGGGTTGGAGGGAAACAATAAGTTCAGTTTTAGATATTTTGAATTTAAGATGTTTTTAGGGCATTCAGTTCAGAGTGTCTGATAGGTCATTAGAGATGCAAGATTGGAAAGGGAGAGATTTCAGAATTTGTGTGTCTTCTCCTTATTGCTATATGCTTCACATATGTCTTTGTGAGTTCCTTAAGCATGTTCTATATTACTACAATGTAATATTTTATATAGTATTTTATTTTTATTTATTTAGATTTTATAGTATTTTAATTAATTCTAATTAATATAATTATTATATTAATTCCATATATTAATAGAGAGACACTGCAGCATAGTGACTAAAGAAGAGACCTTGGATTCAGGAAGACCTGTGCTCAAAGTCTTCCCTCCAACACATGCTGGATGCAAATCACTTTACCTCTCAATACCCCAGGCATCTAAGACTTTAAGTTGCAGAGACAGGGCCAGCAATGGTGGAAGTCATTTCCTCATCAGGAGATCCCTGGATTAATGAAATCACAAGTCTCGTCTTGTGCTCAACTCTGAGAAAAATATAGAAATGTTCTTCAAGGAAAGATCTCTTGTTTTTCTGGACTAGGGCAGGCAGTAGGACTTTGTCATTTTCCCTCAGAAATATGGACTTTATGGGACTTGGTTGTCACTAGTAATATGACTCTGTTGACTGACCGACAACTTATTTCATTGTATGCTTCCACAGGAGAGAAGCTGGGAAGTGAAAGAATGGAACTGAAGCAGGCAGATCATAAGCATCTATTAAGGGCAAGGCAGTAAATGTTGACGTAGAGCCTGTTGGGTGCTAAGCACTTTTTTTTTTAAACAAATATTCTCTCATTGGTCTTCCTAAAAACCCTTGGAGTTTTATGATCCCTCTTTTACAATGGATGAAACTAAAGCAAACAGAGGTTAAGAGATTTGCCTGGGATCACACCGCTAGTAAGCACGAGGCCAAATTTGATCTCAAATCTGTCCTGGCTTCAGGCTCAGTGCTCCATCTTCTGCACCACCAGCTAGCTGTGCTTACTATGGAATACAAAGAAGGGGAGACAACTTTTTTTAGGAAGAAGCTGATTTTTTTGATAGAGGATGCACTATGTAAATAATTAGGTGTTGTTCAGTCTGGTCCAACTCTTCCCAACACCATATGGGGTTTTCTTGGCAAAGATACTGGATTGATTTGCCATTTCTTTCTCTGGTGGATGAAGGCACAGTGGTTAAATGACTTACCCAGTGTCACACAGAATGTCTGAGGCCTAATTTGAACCAGGCCCAGCACACTACCCACTGACACCTAGCTGCCTCCAAATAACTAGATATTGGTGTTTATCCTCGATTTCAAAGAGGACCAATGAAATCACAAGTGATGTCCTCACTTGCACGTGAATTGGATTTCAGTGAGATAAAGTTGCTTTACTCTCCCTGAGTCATAGAAGTCCAGTGGCAAGACAAAAGTCAGGCTATGGCTGAGGATTCAACGGATGACCTTGGCAACTTTGTGTCTGACCAAGCTCTAAGTATTCCACAGGACCTGCTTCAGCCATTTCATGACCATTCCAACAAATTGTTCTCACCTCAGCGGGGCAGTCTTGGCATGCTTAGGGTAGACCTCCCCTTAACTCATCAACACATTAGACACTTGTGGGTTCCCCTCAATCCTGGTTTAGCCCATCTGCCAAGATGATTTTGCCAGGGTGTGGTGCATGCTGATGAGAGCTGGGTGAAGATGGACACCAGAGGTGGGTGAGCAGATCTCAGAAGGGTTTGGCAGTCTTCACACCAGAGGTACTTCCTAAGCACCCCACACAACCCAAATTACTAGGTGCATAGAAGTTATAAAAAAGAGTAAACAAAAAGGTCATTTAAGAGAGGGAGATCTGCTGGAGGTGGAGTGTTAGTGTGAGTCTTGAAAGAAGCCGCGGAAACTAAGCAGACTGCAAAAGACTAAAAGTAATTCCAGGAGGGCTGATGGGCAGCTCCAGGCAAGGTTAGTAAAATAGTGAGGACCCCAGCCCTGAGAGATCTAATCCTAGCTTAGAGTTTCTATATCCTCCAGCCCTGAGAGAGGTACTACAAAGTCAAACCTATACCCAAGGTTGCTATGAAGAAAATAATAATAATAATAATAATAATAATAATAATAATAAAGGGGGAAACCCTTCCCAAATCCAAGACTAGCATGGAGGCTGTCGCTGAAGGGGTCTACACAGAGTTGCTCAGGGCTATGACTGAGGTTGATTTTCAGGCTGAAGTAATAATAGCCTCTGCCTGGATCTAACTTGAGAAATGTTTTGTAAAATACAGTCATTCTCCCTGAAGGCTTTCTCAGATGATGGCAGCTTGGCTTCAGAAATTACATCTAATATGTGTCTAAAACGTCCTTCTTTTTAGCACTCTAGTTAATTTAAAGGGGGGAGCAGAAAATATCATGTTAGTAATAAAAGTTGGCATGAGACCATCCTCCTAACTGTAAAAGTTACTAATATGAGAGTTATTGATTATGGAAGTCTCTGTCGATTTGAGTTCCCAGTCAGCTTGGTGAGATTACAAGATCTGAGGCTTTACAGGTGTTAGAGGGGCATCTCCGTGGAGACTGAGGACATATACTGAATGGTATCTAGCTAAAAGGGCTGCTAGATGGTGCAGTGGATACAGCCCTGGTCCTGGAGTCAGGAAGACTCATCTTTCTGAGCTGAAATCCATCCTCAGACACTTCCTATCTGTGTGACCCTGGGCAAGTCACCTGTTTGCCTCACTGTAAAATGATCCAAAGGAGGAAATGGCAAACCTCTCCAGTATCTTTGTCAAGAAAACTCCAAATTGGGTCATGAAGAGTTGGACACAAGTGAAACAAATGAACAACATGTGGTTGAAAGGACAAAATTGCTGAATGGATCCTAGAGCTGCTTTTCAGATGACTGGCTGACTGGTACTCGGGGACAGACACAGGGGCCATCTCTCTTGGTGCTCTGTAAAAGAAAGCTCACAGACCCCATTCTTTCTGACTCTCTCTTGGATTTCTGTGTCACACTCAGAAGACAGATCCGTGAGCAGCAGAGCAGACTTGGTCCTTGGGGTGCTTAGGAGGAGGTGGAAGGAAACAGGTTCATGCTCAATTAGCTCTTCTCAGAAACTGTGAAAGGAAAGGTTGCCTTGGGGCAGAGCAACGTAGGAATTAACTATGTTTGTATATGACGCAAGAGAAAAGATTAAGAGAGTGGGCTTTCCCAGCTCAAGAAATGGTATCAGTCTGCAGAAGCAGACATACATATGTTGACTTGCTCTGAGGAGAGAGCCCCAGACTTGGGCATTGTCTCATGGGTGACCTCACATTCAAGAGTTTCAAAACTTGAGAGCTCAGAGATTGGACCTTGCAGAGAAAGAAGGGGATTTCTTGCTGCAGTGTGCTCTTTGGAAAAGAAAGTAAAGACAGTAGGTATAATGATTTTGTTGTTTAGTAATTTTTCAATCATATCCAACTCTTTGTATCCCCATTTGAGATTTTCTTGGCAAAAAAAAACTGGAGTGGTTTGTCATTTCCTTCTCCAGCTCATTTTACAGATGGGGAAACTGAGACAAACAAGGTAAGTGATTTGCCCAGGGTCACACAGCCAGTAAGTGTCTAAGGTGTGTGAACTCAGGTCTTCCTGACTCCAGGGCAGGCATTCTCTTCTCTTCACCACCTAGCTGCCCTAATGAGCTATTCTGACAGGGACACTCTGATGGCAAAGGCATACTTGTGCAGCAGCCCCAAACAACGTTTCTCCTTCTGACTGGAACCCAAACCACAGTCTGATGCTAGCCAGCTGTGAAGAAACGTGTAAGACCCTTTAGGAGGGCTGAGGATCAATGTCAAATTGATGTCGAAGAATGTCAACAGAATTTGAAGAATTGCTGTGTGATGGTAAAGTCTAATTTAATCCCTTTCTAAGGTGAGCTGACAGGTGGAGTGTTTGATGTGTTTCAGAATCTGATCCTGGGCTCCTTTGAAATCTTTGCATCTTAAGCATCTTCTGTGAGATAAGATAAAGATTCTGGTACCCACATGCCTTTGAGTGCTTATAAAAGATGCATTACCCACCAATGGAAAAAAAACTAGAAGTGGACTTGAGCACAGTAGGAAGTTGTCCTAGAGAAACTACAGGTGGGAAGCAATTAGCCAAGGACAGATCATGACCCTTTTGGAGGCCAGGATAGAACCTGGTCAGTTCAAGTCTGGAATCTTGGGAGAGCCATGGAACATGGATTGCATTAGTTTAATGTTTACAAAATTATTGATAGATGGGTTAAAAAAAAAACTTTCAGAGTTCTATAACTGAAGACAGTGAGAGCACCTGCAACGCTCCTAACCACCAAACTTTTTATTTAAGATTGCTCCTTACTTGTCATTGGATAGGGACTAGGCCTGTGATTTTATTAGCATAGAGAACTCTCAGAAGATGAAACTTCCTTTACCAATGCAGGTCACCACCACCTTCTCTGGGATCTGTGGTTTTAGAGGATTGACTAGAGGGCTGAGAGGTTAACTTTAAAAATCACTGCTCTTTCCCAGAGGAATAGAAATGGGTAAAACTCTCTCTACATTCTCAACATTGAAGTGGCTAGGTGGTACATTGGTGAAGACGTTGGATGTGAAATCAAGAAGACCTAAGTCTGAATCCTGCCTCAAATACTAGCTGTGACCCTGGGCAAGTTATTTATAACCTCTGTCTGCCTTGGTTTCCTCATCTATAAAATGGAGATAATAATTGCACCTACCTCTCAGGGTTGTTGTGGGGATCAAATGAGGAAATATATGTAAATCATTTTGTAAACTTAAAGAGCTACATAAATGCAAGTTACAATAATAATAGTTGTTATTGCTGTCATTATTTATTAATTTCCCCACCGTTTTTCCCTCTGGAAATACCGTTTTTGCTAACTCCCACTCCCACATTCTTAATTAACAATCAAACACTTCTGTTAATTTGGTAAAGGTATTTCTACCTTCTCAAAAAAATAATAATTGACCTCTCCAGGAATTTGCTAGTAACATTTAGATACTCAGGATATATATAATTAGACCAGAAATACAGTAAACATATTTGTATCTTTCCTTACAAAAGGATAGGTTATGAAAAAGAAAAGAAAAAATGTTAAATCAACATTCAGTATTTGGAAACAAAAGAGATAGGGTAGCATAGGGGAGAGATCTGATTGGAGTCAGAATGCTGGGTCTCAAATTCTGATCCTGTCTCTCTGAGGCTTCGGTTTTCTCATCTATAAGATGGAGTTGGGCTGGCTGGGGGCAGGAGGGACAGGGAGAGACGAGAAATTGACTTCTAAGATCTTGTTTAACTCTTTTTATCTACGTGAAATTATACTATAAAGTCACCTTCAGTTTACACTAGAGAGTTCTGTTAATCCTGTCATGAGCTTTGCTAACTGGATCAGCTGTTCTCAGAGACAAGAATGCTGCATATCAAATTCAAGTTAGAAGTGTTTCCCATGTCTTAAAGTATTTCTGAAATGAAAAATTCTGAAATTTGGGAGGGGAATTTGATCCCAACCTTGTTAAATTATAGGCATTCTTCTCTTAATTTAAAGGATTTCTATGAGCACCAGATCTGGTTTTTTACCAGTTTGGTTTTTTTTTACCAGTCTGTATTTTTACCAGTTTGCTAAAAAGTTTTTAAAAGTATCCTTTCATGAGTATGTGTCTTTCTGTCTATTCTATCTATCTACACACACAACACACACACACATACATATAAAACACACATATACTTACACACATATATACATATATATCTAGGATAGTTCAAGTTCCTTAAAGATGAATAAAGATTATAAAATTCAGAGATA
The DNA here is from genome assembly GCA_028646575.1 of Pseudocheirus occidentalis. NCBI lineage: Eukaryota > Metazoa > Chordata > Mammalia > Diprotodontia > Pseudocheiridae > Pseudocheirus > Pseudocheirus occidentalis. Next base: position 69,401,330 of record CM053600.1, on the reverse strand, counting down.
TTCAGGTACCTTTGGTGGGATTAATAATAGCACCAATCTCATGGAGTCAGTGTCAAAATCAAATGCAATAATATATATGAAGTACTTTGCAGACTTAAAGATCTATATAAATGCTAAGTATTGTTATTTAGGCATTTAGATGGTATAGTGGGTAGGGTATTAAGTTTGGAATCAGAAAAACTGGAGTTCAACATGTAATAACCATGTGACCCTGGGCAGGTCCCTTAACCTTTCTCAGACTGACTTTCTCATTGGTAAAATAAGGCTAACAACAGCACCTAGCCCAGGGTTTTTGAGGCTCAAATGAGATAACTTATAAAATGTTCTATGAGCCTTAAAGCATTATGAAAATGCTAGCTGTTATTATTATAAAAGATTAAAGCTGCAAGGATTGTATCTTTTTGTAAATTTACTCTAGTAAATTTACTACAGTATGGCGGATGTTTGGTGAATAGAGAAAGGACTCCAGGTATTTGAAAATCCCAAATGAGGAAACTCCATGTAGGTTGGCATCTTCTAGGCAATTTACAGATTTAGAGGAGGGGCTCTTAACTTTTTTTGCATCATGGATCCCTTTGGCAGTCTGGTAAAGTCAGTAGACCCTCTCAGAATAATGTGTTTAAATTCATAAAATACAAGAAAACCAAGAGTTATTGAGAATGAAATATATACATATATACACACACACACACACACACACATATATATATATATAATGCATGGACATATTTTTCCCACTCATTTTCTCTAGCAAAAGACCTCCTAAAATCTATCCATAGATTCAGGTTGAGAACACCAATCATAGGGCAGCTAGGTATGCAGTGGATAAAGAACTGGAGTCAGAAGGACCTGAATTTGACCTCAGATAGCTGTGTGACTAGCCGTGTGACAACATATATTGAAAGGTCATAACAAAAATAACAACTGATATTTGTTAACAAAATCTTCCCTGATCATATTAGTATATATCTTCCTAATTTTAGGATAGGAGTTTAGCCCATGATTTAATTAGCATAAGAAGTTTCCAGGGAGGAACTTCATCTATCAATACAGTATCTTCTCCATAATATATGTTGTTGAGTTGTTTTCAGTACTGTCTGACTCTTCATGACACCATTTGGAGTTTCCTCTGCAAAAATACTGGAAGGGTTCCCCATTTCTTTCTCCAGCTCATTTTATAGATGAGAAAACTTAGGCAAACAGGGTTAAGTGACTTGCCCAGGGTCACACAGCTGGTAAGTGTTGGAGACCAGATTTAAACCCAAAAAGATGAGTCTTCCTGACTACAGACCCAGCACTCTATCCACTGCACCACCTAACTGCCCTTTCATACTACTGTATAATCATAGACAATTGTGAGAGCATTGTCAGGGTGACTGTTTTGCTCAGGGTCACTTGTTATGTTTTAGAGGCAGGATTTGCACCCAGGTCTTTTTGGCTCCAGGGCCAAATTTCTATCCAGTGCTGGATACTGCCACTTTAATTTTACGTACTCAAGAAGTAACTATTTTTATTATTTTACCTATTTTTCATCTCTGTTCATTGTTTGGTAAGATTTTTCTCTTTTGCTATAGTTGTGAAAAGTACCTCATCTCATTATTTTCTAATTTGTTTATGGTGCGACTCTTTGTAATCAGGTCATATATGCATGTTAGTCATGCTATGGTATATGTTACAAGACATTATTCTAAATCTAACTTTTGCCAAACCCCTTTCCCAACTGTCCTTATTAAATCACTTCCCCTAATAATTCATGTTGTTTGGTTTATCAGATATTGGATTATGTGTTTAGTTTGCTTCTGTTCCTTGATTATGAACTCTCTCTTCATCTGTTTTTTTTTTTTTACCAACACTAACTACTTTTTGATGATTGCTGCTTTCTAATTTAGTTTGAAGTTAGGCGATACAGTAGTATGCTATTGGTGGAGGAGTGGGTAGAGCACTAAGCTTGGACTCATCTTCATGAGTTCAAATCTGACCTCAGATCTTATTAGCTGTGAGACGTCAGGTAAATCACTCAGTACTATTTGCCTCAATTCCTCATCTGTAAAATTATCTGGAGAAGGAAATGGTAAACCACTCTAGTACTGTTGCAAAGAAAATCCCAAAAGAGGGTCACGAACAACAATAATGCTATTCTAAGTGTATTCATATTCTCTTAAGATTCTAGATCTTTTGTTCTACCAAATTAATTTTGCTAGTCTATTCTTTAAAAAAGTAACGCATCAGTAATTTGATTGTATATAACTATATTTGTTCGTTGGTATAGGTAGCATTGTCATTTTATTACATTAGCAGGCCCTGACTATGAGTAGTATTTTGCTATTTAAGCCTTTTTTTATTCTTCTCAAGGAGTTTTATAGTTGTATTTATATAACCTTGTGTGTTTCTCAATAGGCAACTCCCTACCATTTTTGCAACTTATAGTTTGGTTTTTTTTTTAATGAAATTTCTGTTACTTCTCCCTGGGTATTGTTAGTAACTGTGTAGAAGTGCTGATTTTTAATGACTTTATTTTGTAGCCTGTGATCTTACTGCAGTTAATTATCAATAAGTGAACATTTAAGCACCTACTATGTATCAGAAACTGCGCCTGCCTCTGAGGCTACACAGAATGAAATAATATACTTATTTAGATTAGTTTATCTTAGAGTCTATTGGGAGGAAAGAGAGGGACAATATATAAAATGTAAGGTAATTATGAAGGGAGAACATAAGCATTGGAGAATGAGAAATGGGATGGGGAGATGAATGGAGAAAGGCTTAATGTAGAAGGTGATGCTTGAACTTTGTCTTGAAGGAAGAGAGTGAAGAGGTACTGCGTGCATTAGGGGTGGTAACCAGTACAAAGATGTGGAGGTGGGAGAAGGATTGTTGTGTGTGAAGAAAAGAGAGAAGGAGGACTGTTTGGTTGGATCATAAGAGTGCAGGAGAGGAAGTAATGTAAAATGAGACTGGAATGATATCAGGTGATTCAGTATTAGCTGTCAGATTCTCTGCAGTTCACTACTCTAGGCAGAAAGATAGAGGAGAGAATCTTTTTTGAGCATCTGCCCTGTGACAAGCTGATTACGAGTCACATCATCTGAAGAAATATGGCATAGATTACTGGGAAACTACAACAGGAACAGTTTGGATCTTAGAAGAGCTTAATTTCTAGAGTATTTTTAAACAACTGAGAGCATGTTTTGAAAAAAAAAAACGGTGAAAGGTTATCAGAGGCTCACAGACTATCAGATTATCTCCATTGGAAGTAACTTCAGAGACCATCTAATTCAACACATTCCTAAACAGGAACTCCTGCCATCCATTCCTTACATGGAGATCTTTAGGGTGGACAAACAAATATTTCTCAAGTCAAACCATGCCACTTTTGTATAATTCAAATTTTATTGTTGTTATGGTTCAGTCATTTCCAACTCTTCATAACCCCATTTGGGGTTTTCTTCTCAAAGATATTGGAGTGGTTTGCTATTTCCTTACAGATAAGGAAATGAGATGAACAGGGTTAAGTGACTTGCCCAGAGTCACAAAGCTAGTGTCTGAGGCTGTATTTGAACTCAGGAGGATGAGTCTTCCCATTTCCAGACCCTCTACTTTATCCTCTGCACCACTTAGCTGCCCCAGTGTTTCCTTGTATCAAGACTAAAGCTGCATTTTTGTAGCTCCTACCCAATGTTGTGAAGAGCTGAGTAACATAGACCTCTTCTGAGTGATTCATTTCCAATAATCAAAAGAAGGTCATCATTCTCACCTCCCCCAGGTCTTCTTTTGTACAGGATATTCATCTCATATGACATATCCCCCAAACATCCAAACACCCTGGGCACCTTTCTCTGGATGTGCTCCGGATTGTCAATATCCTTTTTTAAAATATGGTACCCAACAAGTGAACTGAATACAGTGCTCTAATTATAATCTGTCCAGGCTAGAGTACATAACATGTAGACCTTCTCTTTAGTCCTGAGAAGTATAATTCTTTCTAATAGAAGTTGAGATCACATTAATGTTTTGACTGTCATTTTGGACAATTGATTCCAAGGGTTTGTGGAGTACTAACTACCAATCCCCAAAATCTTTTTCAGATGAACTTCTGTCTAGCTACTAGTCCTTCATTTCATATAGTGAAAATGACTTTTTTAATATAAGATTTGACTCTCACTTTAATATTCTGCCAGCAATGGGGATACTCTGTCCAAAGAGGTAGCTGATAACCCACCAACACCTTCTGTTCCTTAGCAGGAATTGTCTGTGACCTCCTATAAATCCTCTGCTGGGTGGTCTGTCTCTCTTGACCTATCCTGAGATCCATTCTGACTCTTAAAAACTAAGATACATTGATATTATGCATCTGAGCTAAAGGTCAGTAGCAGACATGTTTGAAGTTGAAAGTGAAATCAGAGTAGGAACTGATGTCATAATTGATTGTGAGTATGAAGGCTGAGTTGAAATGATGGTAGAGCCAATCCATAGGTTGTAATTCATCCTCATTCTCTAACTAGCCCATCTCCTTTCAGTTAATTCATTTTGTTTCATGCCTTACTTAATTTTTAATAACTATCAAAAATTATCTTTACTATTTTATCTCTTAAAGGAGTCTTGTGTGACGTTAGCACAAGTACAGGAGATACCTTGTTGGAAGAAGAAGGTTTTAAAGTGCTTTAAAGAAGGCTTCAAGTGCTTTAAAAAAAATCAACAAAAACTAAAGACAGCATGTTGATGTATTCTGGGTACCTTTCAGGCAATTATATGACTAAGGATATGTTTGTTGTAGAATACTGTTTATTAAAGTCTACCTACTCTCCTGCTATCATTGTCATTGGATGCTTTTGGTTGGTACAAGTATAGATTATTCTCACATAGATTTTGAAAAGTTGGGAAATTAGAGATACGAGTTAGTACAGAGGTGGGGAATCTGCAGCCTCGAGGCCAAATGTGGCCCTGTAAGTTTTCAAGGGTGGCCATTTGACTGAGTCCAAACTTCACAGAATAAATCCCCTTAATAAAAGGATTTTTTCTGTAAAACTTGGACTCAGTCAAAGGCCTCACCCAAGGACCTAGAAGGCCACATGTGGTCTCAAACCCACCCATCGTAGTTTTAGATATTTTTTGATAGCATTTTTGGAGGCATAGTAATGACCTCCATGATTTTTTTCCCTACTATTTGATATTTTCCTTTCTTCCAATCATTTTAAATACCTATCCCTCAGAACTGTGTCTCCTTCATAACATACCACCTCTGGTCTCCTCAAGTATTCTTTTCATCTTTCTTTTCTTTAGCACCATTTCTTAGTACCATGTCTACTTCTTTGAACAGCATTTCAGGTATTATAGTATGAGAGTCCAAATTCAATGACTGTGCTGTGGATGACCCTACGTTTAGCCATGTTAAAATTCACCTTATTTAATCAAATTGGTCCAACACTAAGGCCTGTAGAATTCTTTTTGGATTCTGACCACATGATTCAAAGTATAAGCCATCCCTTCTAGAGTTGTGTCATCTGTAAATTTGATAATTCTATAATATATAGCTTTATCCATGCCATTGATAAAATAGTTACACAGCATAGAGCCTGCCCCAGATCTTTGGGACCCTCCATTAGAGACTTCCTTCCAAGTTGCATCAAACCATTAATAAGAAGCCTTTGGATCTCACTAAATCATTTTTTTAAGCCAATGAAGTGGGGCCACTTCATACCATCATCAGGTGTGATCAGAGACGTGAGATAAAGGGGGAAGCTGCTGCTTCTACCTGCCTAACTGGAGTTGACCCTCAACAAGCCACCCCTAAATGAGAAGGTCTCTGTTAAATGCGTTGCTAAAGTCTGAGTTATAATGACAGCATTTTCTGATTGAATAACCCTGTGAACAAAAGAAATAAGGTTAGTTTAACATAATTTGTTCTTGGTGAAGCCCTACTGACTGACTCTTAGAGATCAATGTTTCCTTTCTTAGATGTTCCCTTACCATTCCATAATTCACATGTTCAAAATTTCTGCCTCGAATTTAAGTTAAACTCATTCGCCTCTAATCAGAAGTCTGGTTTCAAATCTTGGCGATATTATTTACCAGCTGAGTGGCTTTAAGCAAGTCATCTAACCTCTCTGAGTCTTACTGTTGTCATTTGTACAATGGGGATGGTGATACCTCTCCCACTTACTCCACAAGGTTATTATAGAGATTCAATATAATAATGTATTTAAAAGCACTTAGTATATTATTGTTGTTCAATTGTTTCAGTCACGTCCAACTCTTTGTGACCCCATTTTGGGGTTTTCTTGGTAAAGATACCGGAGTAGTTTGCCATTTCCTTCTCCAACTTATTTTACAGATCAGGAAACTGAGGCAAACAGGGTTAAGTGATCTGCCTAGTCAGTGTCTGAGATGGCATTTTAGCTCAGGTCTTCCTGACTCCAGACCCAGCCCTCTATCCACCTCGCTGCCCAGGAATGAGGATACCTCACTTCACTTCACTTCACTTCCTGAGGTTGTTATGGAGATCTGCAGTAATGATGTATAAAGTAGATACTAAAATTTTACAGAAATATAAGAACCACAAAGTGATTTTTCTTTGTGCACTCAAGAGGAAAGTCAGGCCTATTAAATTCACCTTCCCCATGTATATAAGCATTCACCCTAAACTGCTCCTTTAGTGGTTGCTGGGGACAAAATAAGCAAGGCAGGATACCGTGATGAAGTCCTTATGGTTTTCAGCTTTTATGATGTTTTGCTTGGAGGTTCTTCCTCAAAAATTTTTGAAGTTCAGCCTAAAAAGGCAAAATCCTTGAACTTCTATTTATTTTTCTTTTTTTTTCTCGTAGTAATAACTTGTATCCCAGGTCTCTGCATGAGGTTTACCCTCTGAGCTGAGTAGCTAACATTTATAAACAAACCAGAATCAAAAGATGCAAATCATTAACATTTCTTCCCCTTTACCCCCCTGCTCCTGGGTTTCTCATCTCATGCTAGGGGATGAGTCACTGGATATGGAAACCATTTTGCTGCTTTTCCACTGTGGGGAGGGCAATACTTTATCAGGTGACGTGGTGAATGTAGAAGAAACACTTGACTGACTGAAGAGAACTTTTTCAATTGGTCTACTTTAATCAAGATCTCAGATTCTGGTTTTTGGTCAAAGGAGGCAAGGTAGTACAGTGGGAAGAGCCTCTGGACTTGGAGCCAGGGGACTCTTGGGGATGCCCCTTCTGGCACTGTTACTGCCTGTGTGACCGAGCAAGTCACTGACCCTCTCTGGGTTTCAGTTCCTTTCATCTATTAAATGAAGGGGATGGAGTAGATATCTATAAGGCCAACTTAAACTTTCCATCCATTCTTCGAAGAGGTTCTGTTAGGCTTCTCAGATGACCAAAGAAAGCAAAGAAAGAAAAATGAAACGGAGTGGTTTTGTTTTAATGATAGCAGCCTTATAGTTAAAGCAAAAAGGAACTTTAGGTAGCATCCAATTCAGCATCTTCCCTTTCACCCTGCATTTGCAGATGAAGGAGATTGAGCTTAATTGACTAAATGGGAGAGAATTTGAATCTTTGACCTAGGTCTCTCTGCCTCTTCATCCTGTGCTCTTTCCACTAATAGTAATAGCAGCTGGCATTTAAATAACACTTTCAAGAATGCAAAGTGATTTACCAAAATTCTCATGATAACCCTCGGAGGTAGGTGCGACTATTATCCCCTACAGAGAATGAAAGTGAGGCATATAGAGGTTGTGTAACTTGCTCAGTGTCACATGGCTAATAAGTGTCTGAATCAGGATTTGAACTCGGATCTTCCTGAATTCTAAGTTCACTGCACCACTTAGGTTCCACATTTGCTGCTGTTATTCATTTGTTTCAGTCGTGTCTGACTCTTCATGACCCCATTTGGGATTTTCTTGGCAAAGATACTGGAATTATTTGCCATTTCTTTCTACAACTCATTTTACAGATGAGGAAACTGAGGCAAACGGGGTTAAGTGACTTGCCCAAGGTCACACAGCTAGTAAGTATCTGAGGCTGGATTTGAACTAGGATCTTCCTGATTCTGGGCCCAGAGTTCTAGCTGTGCAACCAGGCTCTCCGTCACACTGATATTAATGTAATGAAAATGAAATGATAAGGGAAAACTGTGAAGTGAGAATAACCAGATTTGAACCGGCAATTGGGGGAAATTAAATTAGCAATGCAAGCAGCAGAACCTTAATTAAGCTCCTTTTCACTTGAGGCAGAAAACAGTTAAGCAGGGCGGAAGGGCAGCAGCACAGAGAGAGAGGACAGTCCAGTGGTGAAGCCGTGTGGGGTTAGAAGCACAGAGGACAGTCTGAAAAAACCCATTCCTAAGTCCCTGAGGAGTTTGAGGGGTAAAGGTTTCTGATAAAGTGGGGAAGGTGGGGAAAAGCACATTCCCCAGTATTAGGATCCTGATGCTTTTCTTGTGGCTTCAGTAAGAAGTAACTAAAAAGTCTGCATGATCGTGGACTTCATCTACAGTCAGACTGCCTCAGAAAGATGGAAGCGTGAGTCC
>CM053600.1:69320157-69392313 GCA_028646575.1 Pseudocheirus occidentalis | reverse complement strand
AGAATGCTGAGGATTTATGTGGGTTTATTTTATATCCTGCAACTTTGCTAAATTTATTTATTGTAAGGATTTCTTCTTAAACACATAGGATAGATGAGGGCAGAACCCAGGCTACCTGAAACCTCTTCTGGGTAAATAGATGTGTGTTGATGGGTTATGGTCAAGACTACAGTGCTGAAGGAGTTTGTATTCACTTCCATCAGTAAAATACCACATTGCATCATGATGTTCCAAATGTCTAGTCCACCATGTTTTTTCCCTTCTTTTTTCGTTTGTGGTAAGAGAAAATAGGACCAGGTGTTTCACCTTGTTTTCTTTCTAGTTATCATGACACATGATACTTTTATTGAGCTCAGAGGAACCTAGGGCATACAGGGGATAATTGTGATCTGCACAAGAAGATAACATCAATCAGTAAACATTTAAGTGCTTGTTTATGTACCAGGAATTGTGCTAGGTGCTGTGTTTGCAAATACAAATAAGAAACACTCCCTGCCCTCAAGGAGCTTAAATTCTAGTAGAGGTGGTACAGTATGGTCACAGATGAAAATATAAAGGATTTATACAAAATAAAAGCAAAGTGATTTGGAGGAGGGGTGCACATCAACAACTAGGGGGATAACCAAGAAAGGTTTCTTGAAAGTTGTTGTTATTCCTTCGTTCTTGATGAGGACCAACGACATCTCTTGCTGGATCAATGACATCTCTTGTGGAGGTCACACTAGAGTTCAGCCTTGAAGGAATTTAGGGATCCCAAGAGGTGGAGGTAAGGAGGGGAAAGTATTCCAGGTATGAGGCATAGCCTACACAAAGGTACAGAGAGATATCATGAAAACAAATGCCTACAAAAATGCGTTGGCACAGGTTTATGGTTTATGGCACAGGTTTATTTTATCAAACTCCTTCCAACTGTTGGGTAAAAGAGGTTTACAGACAAAGTGAGAAGGAAAATGTGAAAATCAAGACCTTGGCTTATTCTTTCAGGTATATGTCCATATACGTAATTGTTGGGTAATGGAATTTTTTCTTTGATTTTTTTTTTTGGTACAGACCTATGATTTTGTTGGTTTAATGAATATTTGGTGGGGAAACAAAGTAGCCTGATAGTCATCTGTCATTCATACTATTAGAATTGCCTGGAGACTGAACAAAGGTTCAGTGATTTGCCAACAGTCACATATGCACCAAAGGTAAGATTTGAACACAGGTCTTCTTGAATAAAGGCCAGTCATCTATCCAATATGCCATACTTCATAGGTATCTGGAAAGGGGATAGAGGTGAAGGGATAGTACTGTGATTTCATTGGTATAGAGAACTGATTCTTCCTGAAGCTTCTTCTATCTGTCTGGATCTGTACCTGCTCTTTAATTTAGAGTCTTAGAGAGTTACCTGGCAGAGGGAGTAAGTGTCTTGCCCACAGTAATACAGAATGTGTATATCAGAAACTGGACTTGGTCCAGTGCCTTCTGGATTCAGAGGCTAACTCTTTATCTAGGACCACACACTGCTATAGTAGGTAAATGCATTGATTATTTAAAGAGTGTTAACATCTTTCAAATTGCTTGAACTAAACTAAATTGTAAGTGAAAAGCAAACCAACTAACTTTGGTTTGATTTATCTTGATCAAAAGATCTGTGATTTCTTTGGTATGATGCTCCCAGGACCAATGCTGATCCCAACACTTCCATGCCTACCTAAATAGACAGTCTTCATGAGTTTAGGACTGGAAAAAATGGTATAACCTGATGGTCAAACCTCTGTAAATAAGCCTCTGGTTTGGGCTATAGATCAGGAAAAAAATGCATTAGTTTTAAATGACTTATTTTATTTATTTATTTATTTAATTTAAAAAATGACTTAGTTTTGTTTATATTTCAGCAAGATAATTCTGTTCTGATTTCAGGTCCATAGGCTCATCCAGATTAATGCTCTGGTCTCCAAGTGTCAGTACAGTTCAGCATTTCACACCTAGCATTTTCCTTCAGCAATTCATAGAGCCAAAAGGGACCTCATGGACCATCTAATCCATTCCCTTCATTTTACATTTGAGGAAACTGAGGCTTAGGGAAGAGAAGTCGTGTCAGAGGCTAAATTTAAGTCCTTTTTACCACCATGTCTACACACCTTCTTCTGAGAGAGGTAGAGAAAGTGGATTGCTTTGGGATACCTTTTTGCATGTGGCTGTTTCTCCACATGCTTCCTGTTAACAATTTTCAGTAACAGAAATACTTTGAGAAGGATATTTTTGAAAGAGCCTTAATTGCACAGTCCTGCTGCCTAGTAGCTTGGGTAGCCTAGGAAACAAAGCATCATGGGGAGAACTTGTCTCTAGTTCATAATTCTGTCTCTTCTTCAGTAATAAATAGTTTCTGGTCAGTTTTGAATAAAAACCCAAAGGGAAAAATAATGTAAAAAATATCAATCATAAGAGGAAGATAGGACGAAATTGGTTCTAAGTTTTAGATTATACATTAGCTCTTTCAAGACATTGGCATGCAATTTAGTAAATTACCTTTGCTTTTTGGCTCCAAAGAGCATTAATGGTCCTCCCACATATGAAAAATGCATTCTTAATTGTTAGTCAGCATTGAGGGTGTTATCCATCATGAAGACTGATATATTATGTTTACTAAAAAAAAATGAGACTCCTAAGTGAAATGGTGCCTGTTTTTCTACAGCATCACAAAAATCCAATGAAGATGCCATTTGATTTTTAAGTTTTAATTTATTTTTTCAATTAGCAAACATTTATTTTCTTTTCTATTTACTTTTTAAATAAATACATTTTATTTCTATTTATTTTTTATTTGTTTGGGGTTGGGTTTGTTTTTTTGTTTTTGTTTTTTGCTTTTTGGAGGGGGGAGGGCAGGGCAATTGGGGTTAAGTGACTTGCCCAAGGTCACATGGCTAATAAGTATTGTGTCTGAGGTTGGATTTGATCTATTTATTTTTTAAATAAATCAATTCTATTTCTGTTTATTTTTTTAAAAAATGAAAAATAAAGCAAACCCATTGTAACAAATAAGCATAGTCAAGAAAAAACAAATTCCTATATTGACAATGTCAAAAAAATGTATGTCTCATTCTATATCTTGAATTCATTACTTCTCTGTCAGTAGGTGATTAACATCCTTCATCACTGATCTAGAATGGTGGTTGGTCAGAGTTAAGGTGTTATTTTAAATGCACACAAAAATGAACAATTTTACTCTGTCTTCAGCAATCAGGCAGGACAAGATTAAAAAAAAACATCAATGTCTGTCCTGATATTGGACATATGACTGTTTTACACTGCAGATTTTCATAATAATCCCCAGTTAGGTGTTTAGATTTATGGAAATGTGAGGATAAAGGAGAGATTGTTGGAGGCAGGGTAGGTTAAGTAATAGGAGGGCAAGGTATATGGAGTAGAAGTAAAGTAGGGGAGTCAGGAGGGATAAGAAATAAGAGAGATGCACAAACATAAAAACAAAGATTAGGAGTAGGATCTGTTAGGGAAAGCATATGTTTCTATATGTATGTGTATAGATGTAGATGTAGATGTAGATTTCTATATATAAATATAAACATGCTTAATTGTGTCCTGGAGTGGAGAAAGGGGGGAAAAAACAAAGTAAAAAGTGCACAGCAGAGAACAAAAGAAAACCTACAAGGACGCAAAGTAAAGATGGACAGCTTTCAACACAACACATAGCATACATAGGCTTTCTCGAAATGGAGATTTAGTGCTATATATTTTGAATCCTCTCTTACATCCTGCTGTGTGCATGACGTGGGTTTTTTTTTCTCTTTTCTTATTTTATATTTAAGTTTTAATATATAAGTTTATAATGTTTCTTTTTCTTATTATGTGTACAGGTTTTAATAGAAAAATTAAAAAAAAAAGAATTGTGCCCAGATGTCTTTAGGGTTCCTCAACTCTTAATTCTGCCAGATATTCACCATTTCCTTTGTGGTTTGGGATTCTGCAGGATCTGTCCTACAAGGATCGGCACTGGCATGAGAACTGTTTTCACTGCTTCCAATGCAAGAACTCTCTGGTGGACAAGCCTTTTGCTGCCAAAGATGAACATCTCCTCTGTACTGAGTGTTACTCCAATGAGTACTCTTCCAAATGCTCCGAATGCAAGAAGACAATCATGCCAGGTCAGGACATGTTACTTTCTATTTCAGAAAAGGGACTAAAATAAAGGGAGAGAATGAATGCCACAAAGGGATTAAAGGTTGGTTCTAATAATCCTAACGTTTTGCCTTTGTGTGAAAGCAGTCTTGATCTGCCATTTGCATTGCCTTTGGTGAAGGGCTATGTGCTGATTGACTAGATACAGTTTGCTTAAAAGTATTTTGAGTAGTTAAAGAACCCAGAAAACCCAGGTAGGGTGTACTAGGTCATGCTTTTTAGGATTTATTTAACAGATATATTCTCCACTAATGGTTGAATTTTGAGGATGAAATCATGTTTATTGATGGGGAAGAAAGCAGCTTGAGAGTAGTCAGGTAAGAAGAAGCTGAAAGAATTGAATAGAGATGGGGGAGGTAACCCATTTTCACCCCAAATCATTACTACTGTGTGAGAGCCCAATTCAAAGCCAAGAACAGCCAGTGGTTTCAAGTACTACCCCTAACATACTGGCTTCATGTTTGAATAAGTCACTTAACATCTCAGTGCACTAGGCAAGACACTGTAAGTCTGTTGGTTGGAGAGAAGCTGCCAATGTGAATTGGTAGAGGGAGTTTACTCCCCTGGGAGTTTGCTATACAAATGAAATTTCAGTTCCTATCACACTTCTATATAACTGATACCAAAATAGACTAGATTTTCAGACTTAAAAATAAGAGTAAATTTTGTAAACCTTAGGGCCATGAGGAGGTTTGAGAAATTATCTCATCTGTCCTACCTTTGGTCAGCAAGCATAAAAATCAAGATAAAAAATAAACCAGAGATGAACAGGGGAACCCCTGAATTACTGGACTACAGCACCTCCCTTGAAGCTGGACTTTGACTCTTTACTAAGGATAGCCCAGGAAACTGCTGATTGGGTCCTGTTAATGAGGGGTTTGAGCTGAAGATAACTAAACTGAACCTGGAGGGGTGGGGATCAGAGAAGGCAGATGATTGCTAAAACAACCTTTCCTCCCCTCTTTGGTCTACAAGAACAAAGAGAAACCCCCTCCACTCTCTTACTGAAAATCCAAGGAAAAGAAAATTTGCCTTCAAGGAAATCTACAGAAAAAAAGAAAGAAAGAAAGAAAATTTGCCTAAATTGAGAGGAAGGGCAGGATATAGACTCAGTTCAGAAAGAACATTTCTTCAAAAAAAGTCTGAGTCCTCTGACACTTGATCACATATTGTTGACTCAACTCTCCACACCCCAAGGTGCTGATGAATCCATCAGGAGATTCCTGTGAATGTCCCTGGGCAAGCAGTCAAGATAAAATCCAGTTCCATGGGAATTCACCAATTCAGAGGTTTCCCCAGTCACTTCTTATAACAGACAGTAATTTTCCTGTGCCAAAACAACATTGAGAAATTCTACAACCTCTCTTTAAAACCCAATCCAAAATTTAATAATTTATTTCTGTCATATAATTCTCATTATCCTAGTCTGAGACCCAGTTTCAAAACCTTAAAGCAACTTCCCCTTAATACGAAACCAAAGACAGAAAAAATCATTTTTATTACCTATGATATGAAAAACCTAGGTTTTCTTCTTTCTAAAGGAGAGAGAGGAAGGCAGATCTCTTCTCTGGCTTACAAAATCTGTTAAAAGGAGGGACGCCCTATTCAGAAGCTAATCTCATAAAGATATTTCCTTATACAAGCATTCACTTGGTTATAATCTTTTTAGGTTCCCATGTGGAAGAGATTTGCTTTCAAGCACTCATCTAACAAATAAGTGTTTTCCAGTATTTCCCAAATCTAGCCAGGTAGAGCCAGAATGTCTGTATCATATTTGTAGAAATATTTGAGGTTTTGCTAGCAGTTATGGTTAGTGTTTAGTGTGCTTTCAAAATAGTAGTCAAAGCATTTATGTATTTTCAGGCTGTTTCCAAAATGAAACCTTTTACTTACAGATTCAGTTCAAGGTTATATGAATTTTGATTCAGTTTTTTTTACTTTCTGACAGCAAAAAGGGGAATTAGAGATTCCTAGGAACCCTTTAAGTAAAGTTTCTTGGCATATTTACTTTAAATCTAATCCAATATTTTTTGAACTTAATCATCATTATGAGTACCATTAAAAATTGATGAACATCGGGGCGGCTAGATGGTGCAGTGAATAGAGCACTGGCCCTGGAGTCAGGAGGACCTGAGTTCAAATCTGGCCTCAGACACTTAACACAAAAACTAGCCGTGTGACCTTGGGCAAGTCACTTAACCCCAACTGCCCTCCAAAAAGAAAAGCAAAAAAAAAAATAATTGATGAACATTTATGGAGTACTTATAGGACCAAGGCACCATAGTAGATGCTAGGAGTACAAATAGGTCTCTGAGATAGGATCCTGCCATCAAGGAATCATCTAGTTTCCCTTAGTTGTTAGTGTTAGCCTATCAAATTTGTGTATATGTTATATCCCCCTCAAAATTTCCCCCCAAAATGTAAAATCCCTTGGGAGGAAGGAAGGAGGTTCAGTTGTGTCTGGGCTTTTTTTTCTCAGTCTATGTCTTCATGAACCCATTTGGGGTTTTCTTGGCAGAAAAACTAGAGTGGTTTACCATTTCCTTCTCTGGCTCATTTTACAGATGAGGAACTGAGTCAAGCATGCTGAAATGACTTGCCCAGGGTCACACAGCTAGGAAGTGTCTGAGGTCAGATGTGAACTTAAAAAGATGAGTCTTCCTGACTCCAAGGCCAGCGCTCCAGCTTCTGTGCAATCTAGCTGCCCAGGGCAGCCCTAAGGAAAGAGAACTCTTGCTATTTCTTTTGTCTTTATAACCCTTGCACATAGTAGTTACTTTATAAAATGTTTTTGGGTTAGACTAGATTGGAAGTTGAAGAGCAAGTATTTTTTTTGCACTGGTAGAAGTTCTTTAACCAGAGCTCCTTATAATAAGGAAATCACAGGTTTGGTTAAAAAAAAAATCTAAAAAAAAAAAAAATATATATATATATATACATATGTATGCACGTACATATATGTATATATATAATAATGATAAAAATAATAATAACATTATGTAAGCAGCATGTCACAGGGGATGAAGCAATAATTACCTCAAGAGTCAGGAAGATGTGGGATCAAATTCTATATCTGACACACACTAGCGATGGGATCGTGGGTGAGTCTTCTAAATTCTCAGAGCCTCAAGTGACTTTTTAAGACTGAAGTCATAGAGTTATATTGTTGATCTACATTAATAGAGGGAGTTTCCACACCAGGAGATTCCCCAGAACCCCACCCCCTCAAAAAAACCCCAACAACAGCATATCTGGACCAAAAGCAATTAAGGTTACCAAATGACACATGCTAGACACGAAACAAATGATGTAAGAGTTCAGAGGAGGGAGAAATCGTTGTGAGCTAGAATGGTCTGAAGGGTTCCAGGAAGTATTTAACAAGTTCCTCCCTCCTCCCCCACTCTGCCAAAAAAAAAAAGTGCACACACTTTTAAGTTTAGTCTGAATTGTGAAGATTTTCTCCATTACTTTCTCAAGTCTAGACAATCAACAAAATAATAAATTGAGCCCTGATTTATATTGTTTGTCACTCTCTAAGGTACAAAGACGCTGAAAATTTAACAACTGGATTTCACCAGAATAGTTTGAGCTGACTCTGGCTCCTCCTGGATGAAGGTGAAGGATGTCCCTTCACCTTGAGAGAATGGATAACTGGGAAAATGAGATATTTCTTTCAATGCCTAATACAAAGTTTCTTACATAGTAGGCATTTGGCAAATGTTTTGGGGGCAGATCAGTGAAGAACAGAACTTTAGTGTAAGGAAATGGTAAAAATTTAAGGCAAGAAAATGAAATGAATAGAACCAGGAGAACATTGTACACATAAAAGCAATTTTGTACATTGATCAATTATATTTATTGATGATCAACTCATTTATTAGCTATTCCCAGCAACACAATGATCCAAGACAAATCCAAAAGACCTAGGAGGAAAATAACTGCTCACATCCAGAGGAAGAACTGACGGAGTCTGAATGCAGATAAAAGCATACTACCATATTTTTTTCCTTTTGATCTGTTTTTTCTTTTACTACATGACTAATATGGAGATAATATTTTACATATATAATCTATATCAATTTGCTTACTGTCTTAGGATGGGGGAAGTGAAGAAGGGAGGGAGAAAATTTGGAACTCAAAATTTTCAAGTGAATGTTAAAATTTGTCTTTATATATAAATTAGAATTTAAGGTAAGAGTGGTAAACTAAGACCAGATTACAGAGGACTGTTCCAGGAAGATTGGATTTTATTTTGTAGGTAGTAGGAAGCCACTAAAGATGTTGCTGTAAGAAAAGAATGACATCTAAAAAAAATTAATCTGGTATGGAATAG
The DNA here is from genome assembly GCA_028646575.1 of Pseudocheirus occidentalis. NCBI lineage: Eukaryota > Metazoa > Chordata > Mammalia > Diprotodontia > Pseudocheiridae > Pseudocheirus > Pseudocheirus occidentalis. The sequence continues at coordinate 69,383,798 of CM053600.1, read as the reverse complement.
ATGAGAGAGTTTAAGGCAGGGAGTCCTCTTTGAAAACTATCACAACAGTGTAAAATGAAATCATAGTGAGGGCCTGAGTTAAGGTGACAGCAGTGGAAATAGGAAACTGAGGAAAAACTATAAAGGACCCACTCCAAGATTTGTTAGGTGTGGAGAGGGAGGATGGGAAAACTGGGCGTAATTTCAAGGTATATGTAAGCCTGAATGGCTGGGTGAATGTTGGTCTTCCTAAGAGAAATAGAAAGCCCAGAGAAGCCACTGTTTTAGGAGAGAAGATCATTTTGGTTTTGGACAAGTTGAGTTTGACGTGATGGCAAGATATCTAAATGGGAATGCACAAGAAGCAAGTTAAAATGTCAGACTCAAAGACAGGAAAGATGAAGACTAAAGACACAGTTCTGGGAGTTGTCCGTATCTACAGAGGTGATGACTGAAGTTATTAGAAAGGATAAAATCTCAAGGGAGAAAGGTGTGAGTGATTTGTTTAGTGGTGACAGTATAGGGTACATTCCACAAGACAGAGAGAAAAGGTATTTCCTGCCTGAAGTTATTGCTTCTCACCTTCATGACTGTACTCTGAAGGTTTACAAAATGCTTTCTTCAGAACAATCCTGAGTCAGAAAGTACGAGTGGTATCCCTGTTTTACTAATAAGTAAACAGGCTGAGAGGTGATAGAATTTAACTGTAGTTACAGAGCTAAGTCCAACTATTGGGTTCCTTTCCATTAGACCATACCTCTTCTATAATTCATATTGAGGGAAATGATTCATACCTAAGATGGGCTAGCCCACGATGCATCTAAATATTTTAAATCATAGAACCTGAGAACTGAATGGGCTTTAATGGTTATTTTGTATAATGCCTTTATTTTAAGATAAACAGATGCTTTTCGCTTGATTTTTACAGAAGAGGAAACTGAGACTCAGAATGTTGAAGTGGCTTAGTGAGGTACGGGTAGAACCAGGACAAGGTCAGAGGTCCTCTGACTCCCATGACCTAGTGGGGTAGGGGTAGAACCAGGACAAGATCAGAGGTCCTCTCACTCCCAGTCTATTGCTCCAGAATATGATTTCAGGCCCCTCGAAGTCCTTTGGTCATCAGTTAGAACATTATAAAACAGAGACAAAATATCCATTAGGGATGTGGGCAGGATTGCTAGCCTCCCCACCCCATGGTAAATGAGAATCCACTGCAAAGTCATTTTTATATAGGGTAAATAAATATGTACAGCATCAATTCTGCTTCCATCAATTCTTTTGGAATCCAGGTGCACTCTCTTTTATAGAGAGAGGGCGTAGCACAGTGGATGGAGGGCTTGTCTTTGAGTCAGAAAGACCTGGATTCAAGTCTTGGTTCTGACAACACCTGAGCCACTAAGTGACTTCAGCTCTTAATGAACCAAACAGTTGTTCAGAACTACGAGGTACAGAGTAGTTGCTCATCTGCCTTGATGTTGTTTCCATACTGTGACTTCCATATTCTCATGAAGACACAGGTAGATCCAGGAAAAAGGGAAACAGAACTAAACTAATTATTTGGATTGCAATAATAATAAAAGAGGATGGCATTAGGAAAGATTGGATTAGGAGTCAGGAGGCCAAGATTATAGAATGTCTCAACTCTGTTCCTAAATGACTCAATTACATTAGCTGAGGCAGTTTAATTCCTTGAGTCTCAGATTTCTCATCTGTAAAATGAGGCAAGAGGGAAAAACAAGGAAGGGTAGATGCTATGATATCAGGGAGACGGTAAGGAGATATATAGATATATGTATTTAGATAGATGTATGTGTGCTTGTATATATGTATATATATACATATATACTTGTGTGTGTATATATAAATATATACATATGTGTGTGTATAACTACTCACCTCCTAGTTTTGCTTGCTTTCTCTCTAACACAGAGAATAACCTTCAATCTGGGAAGAACAGACACAAAAATTTTAAGAGGAATATGAAACAAGATAGGTCCTATTATAATCTCCTTGTTTATCAGCTCTCAATCAATTTATCACCTTAACTTGAAGGCACAGTGGTACAGAGGATAGAATACTAGGAGTCAGCAAGACCTATGTTCAAATACCATTTCTGATACTGTGTGACCATAAGCAAATTACGTAATCTCTCTGAGACTCCCTTTCATCATTTGTAAAAATGAGAGAATTGGTCTAGATGACCTCTAAGATTCCCTTCTTCTGTCTGTGTCTAAGAACCTGGGACCTTGCCCAAAGAATTTGCATCAGATTACCTAAGGACCTTAGTGATGTCATTCATTGTCAATGACCTTAGAGACCAGAGAGAATGGGAAAATGTAGCAGACCTGGAGAGAGACAAATATTGTGCTAGTTTTCTGAAAGGGAGGAAAAGTGGGTCCTTCAAATTGTGCCACAGTGAACTTGACTTGGTTTCCTGACAAAACTCTAAAATATGCTATTAAAGGTATGTGAACCAAGAGGAGGCTGAGGCTAGTGAACTGCTTGAACTTAGGAGTTTTGAGTTACACTGTGGCTAAAGCTGAGCAGATGGTTACACTAAGTTTGTCAAAAAAAAGATGGTAAGTCCGCAGGAGCAGGGAAGCACTAATCTGGCTAAGGAAGGGCAGTCAGGTCCACGTTGGAAATGGCACAGGTCAAAATTTCCATGCAGATCAGCAGCAGTAGGGTAAGGCCCATGTATAGTTTCTGAACTTTTAGACTGAGCAAAATTGAGCGACCTCAAGACAACAAATGAACAAAAAGGTTTGTTAACATTAGAAAGAGAGAATACTTTTCATAAAGAAGATCCCATACCAAAATATTTTCATTTTTCTTTTTGGCAGCCTTACTAGACTGGTTAGATGAGGAGATTGCCCTAGATATAATACAGTTGCATTTCAACAAGACGTTTGACAAAATCTCTCATGATGTTCCTGGAGGACCAAGGCAGAAAGAGATAGGCAGATTATACATCTATAGGTAGATTCATAAATGATTGAAAAGCTAGATGAAAAGAATGTTGATCGGTGGATTGAAGTCAGCCTGGAGAGGAAGTGACCAGTGAAGTGCCCCCAAGGATTTCTCCTTGGCCCTGTTTTGTTCAGTGCATTTTCTCTGTAACTTGGATAAAAAATATGGCTATTTGTGAGTCACACGAAATTGGGAAAGGATAGCTAATATGTTGGGTGGAAGAACTAGAACCAAAAAAAATCAAAAAACAAAATCTTTGACAGACTGGAATCATCATTCAGAATCTAATAAAACACCATTTAATACATGTAAAGCCTTTGACTTGGGTTCAGAAAAATTAACCACGTGAGTATTATATGGGGAAGACATAGCTGAAAAACAGATCATGGAAAAGGCTTTAGAATTTTTGCAAATTTCAAGCTCAAATGAGTTAACAGTGTGGCAGTCCCAAAATTAAGGGCTCTTGGCCTGGAGTAACAGAAGTAGTTTCAATAATTATAGAAGTAATAGTCTCATCATATTCTCTACTCTGTTAAGATCACATCTCTTTGTTTTGTTTTGTTTTTGGAGGGAGGAAGGCAGGGCTTTTGGGTTTAAGCGACTTGCCCAAGATCACACAGCTAGTAAGTGTTAAGTGCCTGAGGCCACATTTGAACTCAGGTCCTCCTGACTCCAGGGCTGGTGCCCTATTCACTGCACCACCTAGCCACTCCAAGATCACATCTCTTATGTTCAAAAAGTGTTAGTGAGTAGTATGGTGTTCAATTTTAGGTCCTTTATTTTAAGAAAGATAATGACAAGCTAGAGCACAAAAGACAAATGTGTCCTTACTTTTGTTTTTTCTGTTAATTGACATTTTGTTTTGATGGAATTTCATGTTTTCATGTAACTTCTCAGTTATTAGTACACTGAGGAAAAAATGATGAGATCATAGAAATGAATTTTCCCACTGACTACCTGTAATTGGAGTTGTAAGTGAAGTAATGCCTAAGACCTGAACTCTTGACATGAGTCATGATGTAAAACAAAATTTCAAAATTAGGAGATACACATTCAGTTATATCCAACTCTTTGTGACCCCCTTTGGGGTTTTTTGGCAAAGATACTGGAGTGGTTTACCATTTCTTTCTCCAACTTATTTTACAAATGAGAAACTGAGGCAAACAGGGTTAAGTGACTTACATAGGGTCATGCAGCTAGTGCCTGAGGCCAGATTTGAACTCAGGAAGACTCAGATGAGTCATCCTGATGCGGGGCTAGCACTCTTAACAGCCCCTTAGAAATAGATCATCAGCTTGTTTGATTCCTGTGACTTCTGTCTCTGCTCTGCAACCTCCCAAAGGGATGGTCACACAGATCCCACCATTTCCCAAAACTATTTCAGCTCCATGATGATACATTCCCAGATCTTCTGTGATCATTCTTACCATGGCTTCCAAATCTTCCACCCCTCTGAACAGTCTGTCAGTTCTGTTCTGGGCTTTTCTCCACCATCTTGACCCTATAGCTAACTAGTTTGGACTGTGAATCCCAAATGTCTTTGCCCAACATTCATTCATTCCCTATCAGTTCTCACTCCTATCACATCTCTTCTTCTTCCCTGCTGCTGAGCTGCTGAGCACTGATAGTCAAAGTCAGCCGCTGTACCAGCTGTGTGTATTATAAATATATATCACTCAAGCTCAACTGGGCCCTCCCTGCTGTACAGCAAGCTTTTTACTTACTCTTCACTGATTGTCCATTATGTTTGTTCCCTGGAATTCCATGATGACCGAGATATTTCTCAAAAACGTTTCTCCAAGTCCACAAGGCCTCGTAAGGTTCCTTATAAGTATTTAATAACAGAATTGAACCGAATGCCACTCCGATCATTTTCTCACAGTAGATGACATTATCTCCTACTTTACTGAAAAAATTAGATCCCCCATAATGAATTTCCTACTTCTCCCTTGCTCCATATCTCTAAATCAGTCTTTATCTTTGACTGTCCTCCTTTCTCCAGGTTCTAAGAAAAGAGGTGACCTTTCTCCTTTCCAAGACCACATCATCTTCTTGCGCCCAACTCATCTTCCAAGAGTTCATCCTACTGAACATTCTTTCTCCCTTTTATCTTTATTCTTTCCCTTTCAAGTGACTTCTCTACTGATTACACATATGTTGAGGTCTTTGTCCTTGAAAAAAATAAAAAAAAATTTCTAGGGGCAGCTAGGTGGTGCAGTGAGTAGAGCACCAGCCCTGGAGTCAGGAGGACCTGAGTTTAAATCCAGCCTCAGACACGTGTGACTTTGGGCAAATCACTTAACCCCCAATTACCCATCAAAAAAGAAGAAATAAAGCTATTTAAAATGTATCATTACATTTAAAATAAAAATTTTTTAAATCTTCTTTTGACCTTGCAAATCCCTCAAGCTATCAAGCTTTTATCTTGCCTTCCTTTCACTGCCAAATTCTTTTGGTCACCTATATTTATTGACTCTACTTTCTCACTATTCACTTATTTCTCAGTCCCTTACCATCTTGTTTCTAACTGTCACTGCTGAAACTACTCTTTCCAAGGTTACCAACAATCTCTTAGAGACCAGAGGTCTTTTCTTAGCCCTCACCTTCCCTGGCTTTTCTTGCAGCTGTTAATTCTTCCCTTCAATTCCATGACACTATTGTCTTTCAGTTCTCTTCTTACCTGACTGTCTTTCTCAGGTTCCATTGCCGATTTATTGCCAAAGTGATATACAAAGGTGTCCCTTAGGGCTTCTTCTAGTGAACTTTTGCTTTTCTTTCTCTGTGTTCTCTCCTCATGGTGTCATTGGTTCCCATGAGTTCAGTCTTCTTCTTTACATAAATTATTCTGAGTTACTCCTAATTTTTCTTGTGAACCACACTTCTGCAGCACTAATTACCTGATGATGAAAATATCTTGCATTCCTATAGCACCCTCAATTTGCAAAGCATTTTCTATGACCTCATTGATTATTCACATGATCTCATGTGATCTTCAGAAAAATTCTATGAGGCAGTTGTTATCATTACCCCATTTTATTGATAAGAAACCTGAAGCTGAGAGACACTGAGTCCTACATCCAGGGTGACGTAGCTAATAAATAATGTCCAAGACGACATTTGAACTCAGGTCTTCCTGAACGTTCAACAATTATAGAAGTAATAGTCTCATCATACTGTACTCTCCTCAGATCAATGTTCAAAAAGTGTTAGTGAAAAAAAAAAAGAATAGATCAGGAGACCATCTTATCCTTGTGAAATCCATTTTGGGCTAAGTGTGAAAAAAAAAAACAAATCCTCAGGGTTTTGGGGGGAAAAAAAGCATTGGTGAGTAGTATGGTGTTCAATTTTAGGTCCGTTATTTTAAGGACAATGATAAGCTGGAGCACAAAAGATAAATGTATCCTTACCTTTGACTTTTCTGTTATTTCCTAATTTGAACATTCTCTAGGCCCCCTAATACCAAATACCCACTAGGGCCCCTAGCTGCACATGCACATTTGCACCTGAATGTCCAGTCAACATCTTAAACTCTCCTTCCCCCAAACAGAACTCAACATCTGTTTCATTATGTGTTTCTCTCCTAAACTTATCTCCTCCTTATTTTTCTTGAGACCACACCCGGGATGATAATGTTGCAGTCAGATGAAGATATCTCTAAAGTGCTTTGTAAATCTTGAAGAGCTATATAAAATATTAGTTGCTGTTATAAGTTCTAAGTTCTAAGAGGCTTCTCTCTCCCTCACTTTTGCAAAATCCTGATGGCTCTATCCTCACGATATGTCTTGTATTGTCTCCTCTCAACTCACGCTAATCACCGCCCCAATTCGTGCCCTTATCCCTTCTTCCCTATACTGCTGGCATAGCCTCTTGGTTGGCATCCCTGATTCTAGTCTCTCTCCTTATCCAGTCCATTCCCCACACAGCTATCAAAATCATATTCTAAGGCACAGGTCTGACTGCGGCACTCCTTTCCTCCAAGCTTCCCTGTTGCTTCTAGGAAACATACAAACCCCTCAGTATGGCGTTTAAGACATTCCACAATCTGGCCCTAACCTACCTTTCCAGTTTTATTTAACATTGCCTTCCTTTATACACTTATATTCTAGACAAAATTGGTACTCATTCCCCTTGCCTAGAATGAATGCTCTCTCTCCCCTGCCCCATATCCATCTCTCCTTCCTCTCCCCCTCTCCCCTTCCCTTCTTTCATTTCCTCTTCTACCTTCCCCCTTCCATCTCTCTCTCTCTTTCCTTCTTCCTCCTCTCCCCCTCTCCCCTTCCTTCATCTCCTCCTCTCCCTTCCCCCTTCCATCTCCCTCTCTCTTTGCTTCTTCCTCCCTCCCACTCTCTCCCTCTAGGCTTTCCCTCTCCCTTGCTCCCTTGCTCTCACTCTCTCCCCATCACCCTTCTTAAGTATCAACTAAAAGGCCACCTCCTCCATGGAACTTTCCTAGGTCCCTTCAGTGTTTAGTTCTTACTTCCTTTCCAATTTAACACATATAAATATATTTGTGTGTCTGCAATATCACTGCAGCATAATATAAGTTCCTTTAGGGCAGGAACTGCTTATAATCTTGTCTCTGTATCTCCAATGCCTCGGTGCTTTGCCCATAACTGGCACCTAACAAAGTTTGTTAAATTAAGTCCTAAGGGGAGGTAAATAAATAGGGTTACAGGAGTATTATGTTTTTCATTCTTCACTGGGGAAAGTTCAGTAAGATGAAGGTTTGTAAGGACAGAAGGATCTCAGGAGGCAAGACTGAATATGTCTCACTAATAGACTGAAACTAGGAGATGTTCATGAATTTTTACTGGTGTCCATTTTTGTGATAATGTCCTACCTTTAGGGTACTGTTTTTGAAATCAGGAAATTAACATAACTTGTCAATGGGGTAATTTCTATTCAAGAATATGATGAAGCATCACCTTCTAAATACAAAGCCTTTCCTGATCCCCCTTAACTGCTGCTGCCCTCCCTCCTCAACTACTTTGCCTTTAGCAACCTTGTATTTGGAGCGACTAGGTAGTATAATGGGCCTGGAGCCAGAAAAACTCTTCTTCCCGAGTTCAAATCTGGCCTTAGACACTTATTAGCTGTGCAACCCTGGGCAAGTCATTTAACTCTGTTTGCCTCAGTTTTCTCATCTGCAAAATGAGCTGGAGAAGGAAATGACAAACCACTCTGGGATCTTTGCCAAAAAAACCCCAGGTGGGGTCACAAAGAGTTGGAGCATGGCTGAATAGCAACAAACGTATTTATCATATATTATACATGCATGTTATAGATGTATGCATATATGTATTATGTATACATGTATAGTACATATATAATTTATAGCCAAAAAAACCCCACTACTGGGTCCAGAGGACTGGAGTGTTATGTCCTCTCCCTCTCCATACAAGGGCTTCTCTACTCTGAATCCAAACATAAGATCAACCAGAGACCAGGTTAAATCCTGGGGGAGACTAGCCTATAAAAGATGGATATGGCTCTTTCTTGAACTCTTAGTCTTTATACCCCTACCCAGAGAAGGATCACTTAAAATTTACATTTGGCTTATCCCTAGGGTCTTCCCAAAAGTAGAGAAGTACTCAATGTACAATGTAGAGGAAGTGTAGGGCAGCTATTTATTTTATATTATAGCATATTTATTTTGTATTATAATGTATTTTATTATGTTACATAATTTATATGATATTTTATATTTATTTTATTTAAAAAATTCTTAGCCCACACAAAACCCACAAGTAGGCAATGACAGAAATGTAAACAATCAGCCACAATATATAACTACTGTTACTCTCTCCTGGAAATTTGAGACTCTAATATATTTCATATTTTAGCTTTGCACTGTCCAAACAATAACCTCTAATTCCATGTCTTCTAAGGAACCAAGCCAGGAGTTGATTGGGCTCATTCTCTTACTGATGGTCATCTGGAAGCTGCCAAGGGAGCTCTAATACACATTCCGTGGAAAGACCCCTTTAAGCCCTATATCCATGCATGCTCTCTGAGGTGCAACCCCTACTGCAAATAAGTATAGTGCTTCCCTGGCAGTAGCATATAAACTCCTTGAGAGGAAAAATTGGGTCTGTTTGTCTTGGTATCTTCATTTCCTAGCACACAATAGACATTGAATAAATGTTTGTTGATTTCTTGGTCCTTCTCATTCATGTGTTAAATGTTTGTAAGTGGTAGAATTTTCTCTGCAGTTTATAGTCATAGAGAGTGGCCTAAGGCACTGAGAGACGTGCCCAGGGTCACAAAGACAGTGTGTATCAGAGGTAGATATGGAACCCAGGTCTTCTTCCTAGCTCTGAAGTTAACTCCCTATCCACTATCCCACATTGCCTCTCAGATACAACTAAGAGAAAGTGAGAATGTGGGACTTTTCTTAAAACCACAAATCTAGAATTTACACAAATCTCAATTTGGGAGATTAGGGCAGGAACTGTTTATAATCTTGTCTCTGTTCAGTACTTCTAACCAGGCTTAGGCAGAAGTTTTGGAAATGATTCCTCATAGAATTGTCTAGAGTTTCTTCCTGTCATGTTAGCTGTTTACTTGTCCTAGTCTTCTATTCTGCAAATAGCAACTTCTCAATCTCTTTCATCTACCAGAGTGAATGAATATATTCCAGGCATATTAGAGCTTCCTCTGCACAGGCGTCAATATAAGACAGTTATTCCAGAACCCATCAAGAATGCTGTTTTATCATCTTGCTTGGTGTCAATTTAGGATCCTACTTTACATTCATTTTACTAGAGAATATTTGATTTTTGTGTTTAGTAAATTAATTTTCAGAAAGAAAACAGCAGAGGCATATTGAGAAATGCTATGTGTGATATTCTCACACATTGTATGTGATATGCATGTGATATTTTTACATGTAACATATGTACAGGATCAGTGATATGTTGCAGGATTATATTATGCATATATCATATCATCTATTTACAGCTGAAAGGAGCTTAGAGGTCAGCCTGTTCATTTCATAGAAAAATTTCAGTTCAAGAAAATATACCTATATTAAGCACCTAGTGTATACAAGGCACTGTGCTAGGTGCTTAGGGTAGAAAAACAAAAATGAAACTGCCCCTTGCTTCAAGGAGCTTGGGCTGTACTCTACTAAAACCAGAATTTGAGAGAAGCTAAGTAATTTGCCCAAGGATACACAGGTATTAAGTAGCAGAGTCAAGATTAGAAGCCAGGTCATATACTCTTTCTCTTGTACAATGCTCCCTATGTGTTTTTTTAAAAATCTTATATTTTATTGATGCCCTTTTTTTTTAGCATCATATTCATCTACAAACTGTCTTCCTCTTTCCCTATTCAGTAAACCATCCCTTATAACAAAGATAAATAAAGAAGAGGAAAAACAGTTTAGGAAAACTAACCAATATGTCAGCCACATGTGGCAGCATATGCAATATTCCATACCTATAACCCCTTAGCTCTGTAAGTCCCCTACTTCAAGCCCTTTTCTTTTAGGGTAGAGGTTTGGTATCTTTAAGGAGATAAGTACAACTGCTTTAAGCGTTAACACTTCACACCAAATTAGAATCAATGTAACATTTATTCTGCACACAAGGACAATGTAAAGCAGTATTAAAGAAATATAGAAAGATAAAGATAAAGCTTAACAGAGTAATAGAAATATTTACACACATCACCAAACCAGGGAAGTACCAGCATCTCGGTTCACATTCTGGGGGAGGGAGGAATCCCTTGATTTCAGCACCCAGAGTACCAACTGGGAACATCTCAGGCAAAGCATCCTCCCTACAAAGAGGAATATAGCGATTTTTCCAGATTATATCCAGTTTCAAAAAAAGAAGAAATTGGCACAGCGTGATTTAGCAACTGATAGGCTTGGTGCCAGGGCCACAGGTGACTCAGCATAGGATGTGTTGTGGCAGAGGACTGGGCCAAAGTTCAAAGGAGCAAGGTATCCAGGGTTGATACGGCACAATGTCTGTGTTCAAAAGGTCACAGGATTGACCCTATATATTCCTAGATGGGACTGGGCCAACTCTTACAGGAAGAAGAATTGGCCAGGTATGAGCTAACCTTTTAGTCCTGGGAACTCAGCCCCTGTTCCAAGGAGAAAGGACAACACATGTACTCACATAGGCCTACAAATGTGCAGGGAAGATCTTTAATATTTCACTAACCCTTCAAGGTTTTTAACCATTTTTATGTCACGGACTTACTTGGAAGTCTGGTGAAACTTACAGACCCCTTCTTAGCATAATGTTTTTAGATGCATAAAGTGAAATACATAAGACACCAATTGTTAAGACCTTCTATTTTGGAGTATCTGACACATCATAGCAATCAAAAACTATGAATAGGTATCACAACCTGGTTTAAATAGCTAATTTTGTAGAGCAGTGGTATCAAATTCAAATAGAAACAGGCCTAAATATTTAGTTCATAAGGATCCCTGCAGTGGCATTTTGACTCAAACTTAGAAATTCACGTTAACATTGTGTTCTTTTGTATTTTTATTTTGTTAAATATTTCCCAATTACATTTTTAACATGGTTGGGCTGTACTTTGGAGAGTTGTGGGCAGCAATGTGGCCTGTGGCCTGTGTTTGAAACCTGTGAGACTGGTTTATCAATATAGCCTCAGACATACTCATAGAAAACTGCCCTCCCCAGACAGTAGAAGGGATGCATTAATTTATTGACAGTTCAAGTTGTGCCCATAGAGCACCTAAGTACTGTTGAAGATGTGGTCCCTGCTTCAGTGAATCCTTCACTATGAAGACCTCAGTATTCCAAACTGTGCGTTGTTTTACATGAAAAAAAAAATAATTTTGTCCTTGGTCCTGGTGGCAGGTACCCGCAAGATGGAGTACAGGGGCAATAGCTGGCATGAGACCTGCTTTATCTGTCATCGCTGCCAACAACCCATTGGAACTAAGAGCTTCATTCCTAAGGATGATCAGAACTTCTGCGTGCCCTGCTATGAGAAGCAGTTTGCCATGCAGTGTGTTCAGTGCAAGAAGGTATCTTTTACTCTCCCAGTGACATGTCACAATCTTGTCTGTTTGCTCCTGTGGTTTTCTCCCGGGGTTCTGGACTTCCCTTTGTGATTTTGGCCTTTAACACCACATATATAGCATGACTAACCTTCTTATTCCATAATATTGCTCCTTCGTTGGATTCACCCTCATTTAAAGTTCTCTAGCAGTCTGGTATGTCATGCAGTTAAAAATCTTTTGTCTCTGCCTTCTTAGAGAAGACTTCCAAATATTTTTTCACATGTGTAAAATGTTAATTTTGACCTTTATTTTTCTCATTAGTCTGCTTTGCTATGCTGCTATGTGGTTTGTTCACATGCTGCTCTTCTGCAGTATGAAGGAAGGATGCTCGTGCTATCCTTTGCCTTCTTGAGGAGGGCATATGCTATTTGCTATCTACCTCCAGTTTCAATTCCACTCCCTGTTGATGCTGATTAGATCTTTCTTTTGCTCAAATTTCATAGATTTTCCAGAGCTGGAAGAGGGCTTAAGAATCACAGTGTAATCAAAATGAATTAACATACATCAAGTGTTCTGAAACCTTCGTAATGCTAGGTGGTGGCAGTAGTGGTGATGGTGTTAAGTCAGGAGTAACATTGTCATGACACAGTAGAAAGAATGCTAGACTTTAAATCAAGAGGCGTGGGCTTGAGTTCCACTGCTAGCACGTAAAAATAGGTGATCATAGGAAAGTCATTTTACTTAAAGTTTCCTTATTTGGGAAATGGGGTTTATTGTCATTCAGTTGCTTCAGTCACGTCCGACTCTCGGTGACCCCATTTGAGATTTTCTTGGCTCCAGTACTGGAGTGTGGAGCAGCTAGGTGTAGCAATGGATAGAGCATTGACCCTGGAGTCAGGAAGACCTGAGCTCAAATCCAGCCTCACACACTTGACACACTAGCTATACGACCTTGGGCGAGTCACTTAACCCCAATTCCTTTGCCTTCCCTCCTCAAAAAAAAAAAATACTGCAGTGATTTGCCATTTCCTTCTCCGGCTCATTTTACAGATGAGGAAACTGAGGCAAACAGGGTTAAGTGACTTGCCCAGAGTCACACAACCAGAAAGTGTCTGAGACCAGATTTGAATTCAGGAAAATGAGCCCAGCACTCTCCACTACGGCACCACCTACCTTCATCTAGAAAATGGCATACCTGTTATCTAGCGGCACCAGATTCCAAACTGCTTACTTTTTTTGAGAGGAGAAAACTGAGACCCAATCACATAGCGGCAGAGCCAATGGAAAGAACACTGAATCTGGAGTCTAACAGCCTAAGGTTCAGTCCTGGTTCTGCCACTTATTCCCTCCCTGTGTGATCTTCGGTAAACACGTTAACCCTTACTGATTTTGGTTTCATCATCCATAAAAAAAGAAAATAAGAGGCTTATACCAAGTGATCTCTGAGGGCCTTCCAAATTTAAGTTTCTGTCATTTGAACTCAGTCCTTCTGAGTCCAGGTCTAGGTATTATTCAGCTGCACCAAACTGCACCCTTCTTAGAACCTAATTTAATTTTATGCCGATAGGTAGGTAGATAGATGGATAGATAGATAGACAGACAGATAAAGTTTCTTTTAAGAAAGCAAAAACCCTCATAGATTGTGTCTCTAGACTTCTTGGACTTACAATTAGCAAAACTGACCCCAGGTTCTGTGTTCTGGGCACTGTTAACTGCATCCAGGAGTCAAGAAGACTCATCTTCCTGAGTTCAAATCTATCTCAGACATTAACTAGCTGTGTGACCCTGGGCAAGTCACCTACCCCTGTTGGCCTCAGTTCCTCATCTGAAAAAGGGACTGGAGAAGGAAATGGCAAACCACTCTGCTATCTTTACCAAGAAAACCCTAAATGGGGTCACATTTAGTTAGACATCTCAGAGAAATGACCCCTTATAAAGGGACCAGCAACTCCTCTTCTAAGAAAAAACTCTACAGTATTTAAACAAGTTAACAAGCTCTTTTAAAAAGCTATTTTACAATGTTTTAATCACATTCATCAGTTTCTTTTTTTAATGAGGGCTGATCTTAGGCTGGCCCTCTTGTTTCTCTATCCTGCCCTAGAATTTCCATAAGCAAAAATGTTCTGGAGTATGCAATATTTCCACCCTAAGCCCTGGAATGCAGTGTATCCCTTATGTTACAGTCAACCCTTTCTGGGCAGGTATTGCTTTATTTCTCATTTTGTATCCCTGGCACCTAACATAGGACCCCAACAAAGGCATGTAGATTGATCATGCCCCCAGACTGCAGACTGCCACAGCATCCCTCCCTAGGGACAAATATTTCAGTCCCCATTGTGAAGTTAAAGAAACCAGAGCCAAAGGGGAGTGAATAAAATTGTGTTTTGAGGTTACAGAAAGAAACAACGAGGTCTGTAAAGCAATCTATTAGGGGAATTTCCAAAAATTTACCTATCTTGCTTTAGAAGAATCCTGAAAAGGACCAAATATTAGAGGTAAGAAAGTTCGTTATTCCTGTGAACACACAGGTCATTGTCCCTATAAAAACCTTTGTTTTTCTTATTAGGCTATTACTACCGGGGGAGTCACTTACAGGGAACAGCCTTGGCACAAAGAGTGCTTTGTTTGCACTGAATGCAAGAAGCAGCTGTCTGGACAACGTTTCACTTCCCGGGATGAGGATGCCTATTGCCTCAACTGCTTCTGTAATTTATATGCCAAGAAGTGTGCTGGGTGTACCAACCCCATCAGTGGTAGGTGTTTGCTTTGAATTAAACAGAAATGCCTATAAATTCAAGGAGGATCCATTTTTGCATGTGTTGGCTTAAAGTTTGAAAGTGTAGCATTTTATAAAAATGAATATAATTTTGTTCACTGCCTGAACTTTACTCACCATGGAACATGGACCCCTTGGGCAGTCAGGGACAGCCGCTAATACTACCATGGTTTGTAGCCTATATTCATAACTGAAGGAAATGTTTCCACTAGAAATAGGTGAAAATAAAGATGTAATTTTTTTTTCCCCATCCAGGTTCATGGACCCCTTAATATCTATCCCAGGTTAAAAACCCCTTCTGTAGGCTAATATTCTGAGAAAACCTGGGCTTTAATCTCCTTGCTCTATCCCTTTCCACAGACTGCTATTCAACTTTAGCTGGTCTGGGTCACTTCTAATTTATCAGCTCTTTTGCCATGGAGTTTACTATTTGTGCTTCAAGTTGGATTATTTCCTGCACTGCTTTTCATTAACACATGACAAGCCCATGAGATAAAAGAAAGCAGGTGATTTTAGGCTTGGCAGCTTTGCCCTGTTGGGACTCCTGCTCAAGGTCAAGTTGACTTTTTAAATTATAAGACCTAGTATAGTGGATATAGAGCAGGCCTTGGAGACAGAAAGATCCAGGTTCTTGTTTCCCCTCTGACGCAGGCTGGCTGTGTGACCCTATGCAAATCCTTTCACATCTCAGTGCCCATGAAACTCTCTGAGTTTCAGAGTAGGTAGCCATCTGAATGGTGGAAGTTTCTCATTGGGCTTCAGAACACAAAAAAGAAAAAAAAATCCATAGCTCCTTGAGGACAGACATCATGAAGTTTTGTTTAACTTCGCACCTCTAACCAGGGCTCACTGTGGCTCAAAAAGTATTTGATTGGTTGGCTGAACCAGGGGTAGGGAACCTGCAGCCTGGAGGCCTCTGGGGGCCTTCTAGGTCCTTGGGTACAGCCTTTTAAGTGAGTCCAAGTTTTACAGAACAAATTCTTTTATTAAGGGGATTTGTTCTGTGAAGTCTGAATTCAGTCAGAGGGCCTGAACTGGACTGTAATAAACACATCAAAGGATTAGATAGGTAGTGTGGCAAAGCTGGTAGTCAGAGTTAGAAAAAGTGTTGCTGTTTAGTTGTGTCCCCAAATGGGGTTTTCTCGGCAGAGATACTGCGGTGGTTTTGCCATCCTTCTCCAGCTCGTTTTACAGATGATGAGCTGAGGCAAACAGGATTAAGTGACTTGCCCAGGATCACACAGCTGGTAAGTATCAGAGGCCACATTAGAACTCAGGAAGATGAGTCTTTCTGAACATCAGGCCCAGTACTCTATCCACTGCACCACCTAGCTGGCCTTGTTAGAAAAATACAGGTTTGGGGCAGCTAGATAACGCAGTGAATAGAGCATCAGCCCTGGAGTCAGGAGGACCTGAGTTCAAATCCGGCCTCAGATACTTAACACACATACCAAAAAAATAAAACCTAGCCATGTGATCTTGGGCAAGTCACTTAACCCCAATTGCCCTCCAAAAAAAAGGAAAAACACCAGGTTTTTTAGAGACTTTTTAGAGACTTTTTTCCTGTCTCTAAAACTAAGTGGCTGTGTGACCATGGGCCAAACACTTAATTTCTTACTTTACTAACCTGTAGAATAGAAATAATAATACTCATAGTACCTACCTTACTGGCCTGCTGTAAATTTTAAAAGAATATCTGTAAAGAGCTTGACAAATTTTAAAGCATTACGTATATAGGTTATTAGTTTTAAAGCCTTTTTGATACTATAAATTCCTTGAGGGTAGGGACGGTTTTTTGCCTTTAAAAAAAATATATCCCCAGCATTTAGCATAGTGCCTGCCCCATAGTAGGCACTTAATAAATGTTTATTGGTTGATTTTCCTGTGTCATAATGCAAATCGGTGACTTTACATGACTTTACATTATCCTAGAATTATAAAATGTTAGAGCTAAAAGGGACCTTGGAGGTCATCTGGTCCTTTGGCAGATAAGATAACTGAGGCCCAGAAAGTAAGGAGACCTTTTAAAATTAAAAATATAAAGAAAAAGGAACTGTGGAATTTATTTTTATTTGAAATTTACCTTCCTATGCTTCTTTTTTAGATTTCTTTATTAATCATACAATTCCACAGTATTGAGAGATAGAATTCACTACAACCTCATAGTAATTTTTATTGTAGGAATAAAAATATTAATAATAATAATCCAGCGCTTGAAGGTTTGCAACATGCTTCACAACAAAAACAAAGTCTTCTCTAGAAAAAAACTAGTAGAATAAAAAATTCCATGAAAAGAAGGAAATTAATTTTCTGAAAAAAAGAAGTAAAACCTTGTGATCCATGAGGACTTTTGAAAACATAGTTAAAAGATGCTAATTATCTAGATGTTCACACTAATGCACAACAGTCTGGCAGAGTGAATTCCTATCAAACATCAAGACTTTCATCCTGATTGAGAAAAATGCAATTTTAGGGACAATTTCTTTTTAAAAATCAGAATCCTCACACTTCTCTTTCTGAAAGGAGATGATTAATTCAAACATGACTGTAGATTCTTTCCATCACTCATGCCTCCTCTGCTATATTCTTTCTGTCATGCTTAGTAAGACAAACAGTGGTGCTTCTTATAGGGTTTACCAACTGACTCCAACTTATGGAACACAGCAAGTAAAACAGCAGCAGGGATAAAAGGGCTTCTCCATAATTTCACAGTTTGGTAGAGTGTTGAAAAGTGGGATGAATTTGGAATCAGAGACCCTGAGTTTAAATGTCATCTCTATCATTTTCTGCCAATATGACTTCTGGGAACTCACTTTTAATTCCCAGGGTTCTCAGTTTCCTTAAATATAAAATGAGGAAACTGGGGCAGCTAGATGGTGCAGTGAATAGAGCACCAGCCCTGGAGTCAGGAGGACCTGAGTTCAAATTCAGCTTCAGACACTTACCACTTACTAGACCTGAGTTCAAATTCAGCTTCAGACACTTACCACTTGCCCTAATGATCTTGGGCAAGTCACTTAACCTTAACTGCTCCACCTTCCCCACTCTAAAATGAGGAAATTGAACAAGGAATAAATGAGACTATATTCTTCCATGGTGGGAAAAAAGGCTGGTGTCTTATAGGAAAAATTACCAATGAGAAACCAGATTCACAAAGTACTTTGTTTTGTACCTATCTAGTGTGTTTATTGTAGGTTATTGTATTTTATATTTATATCTTTATGTCTTATTTTCTGTTACATGAGGGCAGGAAGAACTGCACATTATCCAAATTTTGTATCTCTTTCAATTAGTTGGTAAGCATTTATTAATCACTGTGCCTCAGAGTCTGTGTACTACACATAGTATTTAATGCTTTTTTCTTTGAACTGAACTCTTGGTTTAGTTTTTGTGTAACTCAAGGGATGGCGGATGGTCTAAATGACTTCAAAGTCATTCCTAACTATGGTGAGTTAGGTTACTTCAAGGCATCTTATAGCCATGATGTTCATATGTCCTTGATTTTCGAAGATAGCCCCAATTTCAAGGAAAGAAGGTGTACATTCCATGTATAAGCCTATATCAGATTGCACAGTGCCTTGGGGAGCAGGGGAGCGGAAGGAGGGGAAGAAAATTTAGAGATCAAAATCTTATAGAAGTGAATACTGAAAACTAAAAACAAATAAATTAATTTTTAAAAAGAAGGGGTACATTTAATAAAATTTGCAAAAAAAATAATTTTCTTTGACCATGTACTCTTGGTTTAGACTATATAGTCACTCATTAACTTAAAACACAAAAATTAACAAAATTACTCAGGATTCTGGTCATTGGCTCTTTGCTGATTGTTCATTACAACTCAGTCTAGTTCCTCTTGAGAGATATCCATGAGGGCAAGGGAGATATATGTGAAAATGAAGATGATGTTTTATTTAAATTTTTAGCTAATTTTTATTATCTTTTTTTACATCATCATATTTTTCCCAGTATCCTAGTATGAGCCATCTTATATGACAAATAGTATTTAATTTAAAGACTAAAAAAAAGGAAAAAGAAAAAGGAAAGGAAAAAAATCAGTATAACTGATCGATAATTTGAAAAAGTCTAAAAACATGTGCAGTGTGAACCTCTCACCTCCTCAAAAGGGAGGCTTGGGATAATCCTCTCATATCTTTTCTTTTGAGCCGTTCTTATTCTTTGTAACTTGGCAACACTTTTGATTTGCATGTGTGTAATTCTTCTTTCCATTTATATTGTTGTACTCATTGTCTATATTGTTTTCTCAATTCTGCTTTACTCTGCATCAATTCATGTGAAATGAAGGTAACAAAAAAAAAAGATAGCACTTGTTGAAAATTCATTAAGAAAGAGCTGTCGGATTTGGATTAGTATACGCTTATGTGTAGTAGACTGGAGATAATCAATGGTTAAAATTCAGCTTATGTGGCTGATAGTAATAAAAGCTTGCCCACACACACATGCATGCATACATACATACATACATGCATACCAGCTGGGTGGCAAAATGGACAGAGTGCTGGACCTGGAGTCAGTAAGACTCATCTCTTTGAGTTCAAATCTGGCCTTGGACACTTAGTAGCTGTGTAAAGCCAGGGAAGCCACTTAACCATTTGCCTCAGTTTCCTCATCTGTAAAATGAACTGGAGAAGGAAATGGCAAACCACTCCAGCATCTTTGCCAAGAAAACCTGAAATGGGGTCACAAAGATTTGGATATATGCCTGAAAATGACTGAACGGCAATCACAACTCGTGTGTGTGTGTGTGTGTGTGTGTGTGTGTGTGTGTGTGTGTAAAATCTCATTTTAAGGCATGCAAAGCAATTTACAAACATTATTTCATTTGATTCACATAATCCTGAAAGGTAAGTGTTAATATTGTTTCCATTTCACAAATAGGAAAGGGTCATTGCCAGTTGCCTTGACTTATATCTTGCTACTGGACTCCAGTGACTCTGGAGGAGAGAGTGAGGCTGGTGACTTTGCACAGCTCTGCCTCACTTAAATCAAATTCACTTGCAAGTAAAGACAGCTCTCCTGATATCACTGCTTCTCTTTGAGAACGAAGGACCAACAAAAAAATAGGGAAAAATAGGAAGCAGAGAGCAGTTAACTAACTTGCTCAGGGTCACACAGCTACTTGGTTTATGAGGCATGATTTGAACTTGAGTCTTTCTCACTATAGGTCCAGTGCTCTATTCATTGTGACATCTAAGGGCCTGAGTTACTCAGCTTCTATGAACCATAGATGTTACTCAACAGTGGGGTTTTTTCTTCAGTAAATATTATAGGGACATTTTGCTTTAAACGACAATCATTTTTCCCCAGAAGGACTTCCTCTCTGTAATTTAAATCCACATACAAAATTTCCCTAGAATTTGTTTTAATAATCACAGAAGGTGTGCCCACTTGGAAGTTATAGCAGACTGCATTTTATTTCCACAGAACTGCAGGACTAAAATATCCTTGTGGAATACCTTTTGTCGTCATCCCTTTCTTCTTTCCAGTGTTGTCTTCCCTCATTAGAAATGTAAGCCCTGGGGCGGCTAGGTGGCGCAGTGAATAGAGCACCAGCCCTGGAGTCAGGAGGACCTGAGTTCAAATCCGGCCTCAGACGCTTAACACAAAAACTAGCCGTGTGACCTTGGGCAAGTCACTTAACCCCAACTGCCCTCCAAAAAGCAAAAAAAAAAAAAAAAAAAGAAATGTAAGCCCTGTGAGTGCAGGGACATTTTTTTTCTCCTTATATTTCTATTCCCAGTGCTTAGCACATAGTAAGCACTTAATAAATATTTGTTGACTAAATTATTGAAGTTAATGTACCTCTTAATACCCTTTTTCAAATCTATTATTTTTTTCCTCAAAGATCTTTGTGAGAAAGAGACAAATAGGAAAGACCAAGCAGACAAGCTTAGAGGGACATCATTTCCTTTGAACAAAAACTAGCCCCAGTTTCCACAGGCCTCATTTAAATCTTAGCCATAAATGAGCATCCCTTCTACTTCACTCTTCTCCTCAGTCCAAGAAGCCCTAGGTTAACGTGCCTTTATTCCTTTATCTGATGCAAATTTTCCTTTCTCAGGACTTGGAGGAACAAAGTATATCTCTTTTGAAGAACGCCAGTGGCACAATGACTGCTTCAACTGCAAGAAGTGTTCTCTGTCCTTGGTTGGACGTGGCTTCCTCACCGAGAGGGATGATATCCTTTGCCCAGAGTGTGGAAAAGATATTTGAAGCTCAAAAACAAGTGGAAAGCTGTGCTTGCCAAATATATGCATACATATATATTTTTTTCCTGAAATATGCGTATGTTGTATACTAGCTTTAATGAGCCACATGCAGACTTTCTTTGGGGGTTTTGCAGTGGGCTTCACATCTATAAAACTTTTTTCTCCTGGGTTTGACATGTCCAGAGGAAACAGCAAATACTTTTTCTTCTAGCTGTAGCAGGGGAAGTGGTTCTGAATTTCTGCAACCGAAGCAGGTCCAAGAGTGGATAGATAACCAATCAATTCCAGCTATTTTCTTTGATTGAATAAATGATGCAAAGAGATAATATGGTCAATGTAGGATTTGAAAATCTTTCCAAAATATATGAGGGAATGTCCTAGCTGAGGATGGTGACCATGGACTGTGTAACCAACCACACATGATACAAGGTGTAGAGCAAATTCTTGTGGCTTAGAGTGTGTATATTGTCAAAACAAAACTTTGTGCTACACACAGTGTGAAATGATAATTAGGGCAGAAGTGTTATGTAACAAGCACCCACTGTGTTGCATGATTAGGTGATTGACTGTGTCAGTGTTAACTGAAATTGTATCACGCCTTACCTTTTTCAAAATAATAAAAATTACATCAGCCAACAACCTCACATTTCCCTTTTAATTGTCTGTTTCTCCCTCAAAATACTTTTGCTTGAAATTTTGGCTTTGTCAAATCAACAGGCATTTATTAAGTTCTTAACTATGGTGCCAGGCACTGAGCTCAGTGCTGGAGCCACAAAGGAAGGCAAAAACAACCCTGCCCTCAAAGAATGCATGTTCTAATGGGATGGGCAACAACACGCAAATAACTATGTACATAAAAAATATATACAGGTTAAATTGGAGGGACTAGAATTAAGTGGGAAAACTTGTTTGTAGAAGGTGGGGAGCTAGGGAAAATACATTGGGTAGAGAGATGGAGTGTAAGGGTATCAATGTCACTAAGACTAGTAGTCTTAGTACTAGACTAGTACTAGTCACATAAGACTAGTAGTGGAAGGTAGAAAAGTGTAAGAAGACTAGAAAGGTAGGAAGGGGCCAGTATATGAAGGGCTTTAAAAACCAAAAAGAGGATCCTGGAATTAACAGAGTAATAGGGAGGTGAATAGAAGATGGGCTAGAATCGCAAAAGACTTCAGATAGGGAGACTGTCCAGAAGGCTGTAATAGTCCAAGTGTGAGAGATGAAGACCATACCAGAGTGATGGCAATGTCAGAGTTTAGATATGTGGGGTGAATGCAAGGCACAGTGACACCTTGGGTAATTGGGAAGATGATGTTACCTTCAATAGTAATAGAGAAGTTCAGAAGAGGGGAGGGTTTATGAGAAGAGATAACGAGTTCATCTGGGGATATGCTGAGTTCAAGATGTCTATAGGAATTTAGTTTAAGATGCCCAATAGGTAAGTGAAGATATAAGACTAGAGATCAGAAAAAGGAGTTTAGGACTGAGTAAGCATCTGAATAAAGATCATCATTGAAGTAGTGGAGCCAGTCTCACCAAATGAGTTAGCATTGGGAGAGAAGAGAAGTGAGCTCAAGACAAAGCCTTGGAAGGTACCCAAGGTTAGTAGGCATCACCTAGATGACTGAAGAGGGCTGAGCAACCAGTGATTGAAGAGCCAGATAGGTAGGAAGAGACTTGGGAGATAATAGGGTCCCAAAATTTTAGAAAGAAGAGAGTATTAAGGAAGAGAGAGTGATTGACAGTATCCAAGGCTACAGAGAGGTCAAGAAGGATGAAGGCTGAGAAAAGGCCATACATAATGGCAGTTTAGAGATCATCAGAAACTTTGAGAGCTGTCTCAACTGAACAATGAGGTCAGAAGTCAGACTGCGGAGAGTTTAGAAGAGAGTGAGAGGACAAAAAGTAGCAGCACCATTTGTAGGCAGCTTTCTTCAGGACTTTGACTACAAAAAGGAGAGGTATCAGATAGCTTTTAGGGATGGATGTATCAGGTGAGTTTTTAAAGGACAGGAGAAACGTGAATGTTTATGTAAGCAAAAGCCAGGAAGAGACTGAAGATTATTTGTGAGAGTTGCAATGGTGGAGGGGCAATCTGCTGGAGAAAACAAGATGAAACGGGATCAAAGCGCATGCAGAAGGGTACACCTTGGCAAGGGTGACTACCTCTTCATGTGAAACAAGTAAAAGAGGAGAGAGAGAGAAGAAATATGAATGACACGCTATGGTCACAATGTCTAAGTTAAACAAGTTCAAATCTACAGTTAATCTAATGGTAAAGACATCGGCATTACAGGCTTATTCTTCACTTGAATATTGTTTCATGGTAAAAGACCATACGCTTAGCACTGAGCTGCCAATTGTAGCTAAATGTTACTGTGTGCTATTATGTTGGCTATAATTTTTGGTCACAGAAGCTAAAAATTATTAATTGCTTAAAAATTAAATAAGAATACTACAAGCTTACAAGTAAGCCCAAACTACAGCCAAATGTTAAATTAATAGCTATTATGTTACAACACTTATCTTAAGAGAACCAACCAGAAGGAAACAAAATATCATGGAAAGGGAACTTGAATTTATCACTATTACTGTTAAGAGTACTACCATTTCCACAGGCACCCAGGGTCACAAATAAGGGGTTATGCTCAACTACTATTCACTCACCTCACATATCCAAGCCATTGCCAAAGCTTGTCATTTCTACCTTCACAACATTTCTCATATCTGAACCTTTCTCTCCACTTACACAGCCTTCACCCGGATTTAGGCCCTCACCATGTTTTGCCTAGAGTATTGCAATAGCCCCTTTTTAAAAAAAAAAATTCAATTTTACTTGATTTTCAGTTATAAATTCTCTCCTTTTCATTTCCCCATTCCTAACCAATTGAGAAAGCAAGAAAAATAATGTAATATATATAAAATTTAAATATAAAATCACAAAATATAAAAATATATGTGTGCATGTGTGCATATATCTGCATTAGCTATGTCAAAAAAAATAAGCTTCAATCTGCACTTTGAGTCTATCACCTATCTGGAAGCAGATAGAATATTTCATCATGAGTCCTCCGGAACTATAGTTGGTTCCACTGTATTGATCAGAGTTCCTAAGTCTTTCAGTTGTCTTTACAGTATTGTTTTGTATAAATTATTTTCTGGTTTTGCTCACATCATTTTGCATGTGTGTTTATATAGGTATTCCCAGGTATTTCTGAAAGCACCCCCTTCATCATTTCTTATAGCACTGCAACATTCCATCATAAACATATACCATAACTTATTCGGTCATTGCTCAGTTGATGGGCATCTCTTCAGTTGGCAATTCTCTACCACCATGGAAAGAGCTGCTACAAATATTTTTTTACAAATGGGTCCTTTTCTTCTTTCTTTGGTCTCTTTGGAGTATGATCAAGTAACTAGTGGGTCAAAGGAGATGCACAGTTTAACAGCTTTTGGGGCACAGTTCCAAATTGCTTTCTAGAAAGATCGGACCAGTTCACAACTCTACCAACAATGCAGTAATATACTTGTTTTCTGATAGTCCCTCTAATATTTGTGAGTTTCCATTTTTGTTAACTTTGCCAAACTGATGGATATGAAGTGGTATCTCAGGGTTGTTTTAAATTGCATTTCTCTAATTATGAATGATTTACTTTTTTGCATATGGTTATTGATAGCTTGGATTTCTTCTTCTGAAAACTTCCTTTTCATATCCTTTGACCTGCCATAGCCTTCTAATTGATATCCCTGCGTCAAGCCTCTTTCTACTCTCAATCTGTCATCCACTAAGCTCCTATGGTCATTTTTCTAAATACAGATATGACCACATTATTCCCTTGATCAGTGAGTTCCAGTGGGTCCCTATTACTTACCAAATCAAATAGAAATGCCTCTGACTTTTAAAGCTCTTCATAATATAGACCCTTCCTACTTTGCTAGCCTTCTTACATCTTACTCTCCTTCATGCATTCTACATTCCAGTTATATATATATATGTGCCTCAGTCACAATACTCCATCTGCCATCTCTGCAGTTTTGCACTAGCTGCCCCTATACACACACCCTATGCCTGGAATGCTCTGTCCTCTTACCTCTACCTGTTAGTTTCCCTGAACTTTTTCCAAGCTCATCTCAAACCCTATCTTCTACAGAAGGCCTTTCTAGGTTTCTCTAGTTGCTAGTACCTTCTCCCCCTCTCATATTTTCAAATGTTTTTTCTACCTAATTATTACATTTTGCATGTAAACTCCTTAAGGGAAGGGGCTGTTTTTGCCTTTCTCTGTATCCTCAACTCTTGATCCAGTGCCTGGCATGTGGTAAGTACTTAATAAATACTTGCTGATTGAGTTGGAGGACTCAAGTTCTGCTACCAGCATTGTCACTAACTAGTCACATTAACTCAGGCAACTTGCTTACTATCTCTGGGATTCAGTTTTCTCACATGTAAAATAAAGGGAATGAGCTAGACCATTAAGGTCCTTTCCAGTTCTAAAATTCTAAGACTATATGACATCTGTAGCTATATTTTTTAAAAGAAACCACCACTTAGAATTCTATCCAATGCCCAGAACAAGACAGTTTTCATTTTATTCCCTGAACTAAGGTTGTCTTTGTCATTCTGCCACATTTTATGTCACAGAATCATGACATTTTTCTAAGTAAGAAAACAGGTGCAGAAAAGTTATAAACTTGGGAATTATAAACTTGGGAAACTAAACAGGATGATCCAAGAGATGTGGTATGATGGAAAGAGATTTGGGGTCTGTAATGGTAATGGTAATTTGAAGACTCTCCCTCGTTTGAAGATATATCCTGCCCCCAATAGGTTGAATGTAATCACATGAAGCCTGTGGTAGGAGGAGTTTTGTGAAGGGTGGAGCAGAGCCCACAGGAAGCTGGGAATCAGAGCTGCTAGAATGGAGAGAAGAGAGGAAGCATCCAAGGGAGATACTTAGGCTTGTGAGTAAATGTTGGTTTGCTAAAGGATGCTGTGGCTCTCTGTGCTATTATGGCTTGTCAACTTCTTTGCTACTATGAAACAGTTTACTGGTTTGGAGATCTGGGTTTCTGGTCCCTGAAAAAATGTTTTGCTTCTGTATTCTATATAGAGTCTGATATATTTTGCAATTGAGCACTATGCAGGCATATTTATAGTGACCGCTGGTGCTGTGAATATTGCATTGGCACTACAGGGTGAGACATGGGATTCAAATCCCAGCTCTGTTTCTTACCACCTATGTGGCCTTGGCCTACAATATCATTCTGTTTAGTTTCCCAGGTTCATTATTTCTTTTTGTTCTTAAAAATATACAAACATCTGGAAAACAGAAAACTATACATTTAAATCTTGATATTTTGTACTACAGAGAAGCAGGTTACTTTACCAAAAAAAACCATTTTTTAAGCTATAGATAGATTACCTCATCTATAAGGCAGCCCTAAAGCATTTAATTTTTAAATAGCATTTTATTTTTCTCCAGTTATGTGTAAAGACAATTTTAACATTCGTCTTTTTAAAATTTTTTGAGTTCTAAATTTTCTCCCTCCATCCCATCCCATTCTTCCCATTTGATATAGCTATACATGTTCAATTATGTAACATTTCATTTTTTAAAAATGTATGAAGTGGCTACTATTGACAAGACACTGTGCTAGGCACTGGGGATACAAAGATAAAAAATTACAAAATCCCATGGGATTGGGGGGGGGGGGCGGTTGCAGGGTGAGTCTTAGAAATAACTATCTTAAAAGTCTCTTAATTGACCTCCCTTGTTTCATTCCCCTCCCCTTTCCAATCCATCCTTCACATGGCTGTCCAAATAGTTTTCCTAATGTACAAGCTTGATATGGTACAGTGAAAAGAGCCCTGACTCTGGAGTCAGAAGACTTGGGTTAAATCCCGCCAGATGTTTATTATCTGGGTGACTTTGTGCAAGCAATCTAACCTCCCAACACCTCAGTTTCCCAACCTACAGAATCCAGGGGGGTGATCAGAGGCATTTAACATGCTGCTCTCAGGCCACATGCAGACCACAATACTCCCTAGTTCACTCCAACCAGATGTAATTAGTAAACACTTAACAACAATAAGTATATGTGAAATAGGATATAATGTTAGTATGTTGTCTTTATGTACAGTTTGGTAGCCCAAGTTTTATTTCAGTTTGATACTATTGGCCTTGTTCAGTCATTCAGTTGTGTCTGGCTCTTTGTGACTCCCTGGTCCACAGCATCTGGACCAAAGATACTAGAGTGGTTTGCCATTTCCTTCTCCAGTGATTTAAGGTAAACAGAAGTCAAGTGACTTGGCCAGGGTCACACAGCTAGTAAGTGTCTGAGGCTGGATTTCTACTCAAGTCTTTCTGACTCCAGGCCTATCTAGGCTTTCTAGTCTAGATGACTGCTAAAGGCCCATCCAGCTCCAAATCTATAATCTTCCTAAGCATGTCATGCTCCTACTCTAAAAACCTTCTGTGGTACCTCCAGTATTCCAGACACAGGAGATGGCCAAGAATTAATAACCAGTGCAAAGACACAAAGACAGGAGATAGGGTATTGGGTACAGAATAGAAAGATAGTTTGATTGGGATCTCAAGAGTGCAAGAAGGGGAGTAAGGTCCAGTAAGCTTGGAAATATTTTGTTGTTGTTTGGTCATTTGAGTTGCGTACAACTCTCTGTTGCCCCACTTGGGGTTTTCTTGACAAAGACACTATAGTGGTTTGCCATTTCCTTCTCCAGCTCATTTTACAGATTAGGAACTGAGACAAACACAGTTAAGTGACTTGCCCAGGGTCACCCAGCTAGTGACTGAGGCTGGATTTGAACCCAAGAAGATGAAGCTTCCTGATTTCAGGCCCAGCATATGTCCACTGTGCCACCTAGCTGCTGAAATATAGATTGGAAATATAGATTGGGGCTAAATTGTGTAGGGATTTAAAACAGAGGAATTTCTATTTTATTCTAGAGACAAAATTGAAGTCGATGGAATCTGGGATTACATGTCAGATTTGCCCTTGTGCAAGATGGTCTAGAATGAACAGAGACTTAAGGCTTGGATACCAATTAGTTAATTGATGAAATTATTTAGGGGAGAAGTGATGAAGGCCTGAATTAAAATAGTAGCTGTGAGTAAAGAGGATGGTTTGGATGAGAGATTTTTTGAAGATAGATATGATAAGAATTGGCAACTAATTATATATATGGGGTAAAGGTGGATTCCAGAATAATGCAATAATAATCTCCCTAACCTGGGAGATTTACAGGATGATGGTGCTTTCAACAGGAATAGGAAAGTATTAAAGAGGAGAGGACTTGGGAGAAAGCTAACATGTTCAGTTCTAGCACGTTGAGTTGAAGATGTCTGGCACATCCAGTTCAATAAGCTACTGTTGATTCAGGGCTGAAGGTCAGGGGAGGTAATGAGGAATGGACATATAGACCTGAGAATCACCTGCATAGAGATGACAGTCAAATCCATAGGATCTCATGAAATTACCAAGAGAGTATGGAGGAAAAAGAAAAAAGGGCTCATGGAGAACAGTTTAGGGCATGATGTAGACAGTGAGCTAGCAAAGGAGTCTGAAGAATGGTATGACAGCCAAGAGAAACTATAATCATTAAAACCCAGCGAGGACAGAGTATCCAGGAGGAAAGAGTGGTCAGCTGTATCAAAATCAGCACACGGGTCAAGAAGGATTAGTTTGAGAAAAGAGCACTAGATTTGGCAAAACTGACAGTTTTAGAGAGAGGAGTTTCAGATTGCAAAGTGTGGAGCAGAGGAAAGGAAGTGGAGGCAAATGGAGCAAATGTAGACTTTTTTTCAATTTGAGAAAGGGAAGAGAAATATAGGACAAAAGCTTAAGGGGATAGTAAGGTAAAAGTAGTTTTTCATATATAATTTATTGTATTTTTTTCAATATCATAAATTTTCAGTTATTAAACAATTCTTTTCTCTACCTCTCACCTCCCTCCCTGTAATTGTACAAAAAACTAAAAGAAATAGGCATAGTCAGAATAAATTCCAACACTGCCCATATCCAAAATTGTTCAATTCATTCTTCATCTTCAGTGCTGTGGAATTATGATTTGTCACTTCAGGTCTTTCAAAGTTCTTTTTCTTTATACTGTTACTGTAGTCTTTCTCATCGTTTGCTTTACTCTGCATCAGTTACTACAGGTCTCCCAAAGTTTCTCTGAAAACAGCAAGTTTGACGTTTAAGGCACAACATTCTACTACGTTAATATTCCAAAACTTGTTTAGTCATCCTCAATAGGTGAGCACCCCTTCAGTTTCCAGTTTGGGGTTACTACAAAAAGACAACCTCTATAAACGTTTTTCTGCATGTGGACCCTTCTCCTTTCACTGATCTTTAACCAGGTCAAAGAATATGAAGAGTTTGATGACTTTTTAGCTATAGTTCCAAATTGCTTTTCAGAATGGCTTTAGTAATTCAAAACTCCACATTAGTGAGCCTGTTTTCTCATAGCCCTTCTACATCTTTTTGTAACTTAATACTCATTGCTCCTGGTCCTGTCCATACTAATTAGAGTTGCCCAAGTGAAATGGGCTGCCTCCAGATGTAGTACCCTTGATGACAATACTCAAGCAAAGGTTAATAAGGGATTTCTTTAGGGTACAAATTAGACAATATAACTACTGAGCTCACTTCCAATCTCAAATTCAGTAGTTCTATAAAATCCATCTTCCTTCAGGCTCAACTCAGGTGCTACATTATTTAAAAAATCTTCTCTGATCCACCCAGCTTTAGGTAATTTCTGGCTCCTCAGATGTTTTATGGCACTTTGTTTGGATCTCTTTTGCTCCTACATTATCATGCTTTTTCTGGCACATTACATGTTCTTAATCATATTTAACTTCAAGCTACATTAGGGAAGGGCAAGGACTGTGCCATTTTTCATCTGCCTATCTCTGTTGCCTAGCACAGTATCTTTCACATGCTAAATATTTAATAAATGTTTGATGTTCCAAGATCAAAAAAGAGCAGTGTGAGAAACTCTAGGGAGAAAGGAACACTTCTAGTTGGGAGCACAAGCATTCTTGGAATATGTAACATCTAAGCTTGGCTTTAAGAGGACTGAACTACCATCAAACGGAAGACAGTTTCAAGGAGGACAGTGGGGAAGAGTCCCTTCCAGGCATGGTAGTCAGCATCAACAATATCCATGGGAGAAGGAAGGATTGAAATTAGGCAACTGTAAGAAGCTGAGTTTGGCTAGGATATACAGTGCAAATTTAAAAAAATTTTGAAAACTAGGCTGGGGTGAGATTTGGAAGTTTCTGTTCCTTCCCTCCCACCCCAGCCAGGTGGGTGTGAATTACATCCTGTACACAATAAAGAGCCTTTGAAAGTGTCTGAAAAAGAGAGTAACAAGATTACCTTGTGAATTATGGAGATTACTTTGGCAGCAGTGTGAAAGATGGATTGTCATGGAGACTGGAGGCAGGGAAGAGCTGGAGCAATAACCCAGCAAATATAACATGACCTCAGGTGAGATCAGTGTGAGGGAAGGTAATGGATGATACTCGTGAAGGTAGAATTTATAGAAGTTAGCGACTAATACATGGAATGAGAAAAGGACATCAAAGATGTTTCAAATGCAGGTGACTCCTCAGTGCCATCAACAAAATGAGTGAGGTTGTGAGGATCACCTTCAGGGAGATGAAGAGAAGTTCAGTTTTAGATACAATGAGTTTGAGATGTTAGCAGAACCTCCTGATGATCTTACGTGAGCTGTTCCAGGACTGAGGATGTGAGAGTTCAAACAAACAGGCTGGAGACAGACGTATAGATTTGGAAGTTATTCTCACACACACTCCAAATTGACTTTAATTTACCATACTGCTTTCTAAGTTTAAAATCCACTATTAATTGTTATGTTTCATAACTGACCTATGAAGACCTGAAATCTGCTGTCATTCATTGCCCAGCTTTTAAAGGTATAAAGTAGGTTAAAGAGTGAATGTTGGGCACAAGGTAGGTTATCTCTGAATGTAACTGCATACAAAGTCATACAATGTTCTTGTGTTTTATTATCCTCATATCTTCTGCTTCCCAGTAACTTAGGTAATTCAGTTTATGACCAGTCACACTGGAATGATATCAATGGAAAAGCAACAAAATACGCACATTACATGAGCTTACCTATGAAGCAGCCTTATTTCGTTCAGCTCACCACATTTAAGTTTGGTTGCTGGGGTTTTTTTGTTTTTTTTAATGCCTACTATGAGCAAGTCACTTGCTAAGAGTTTAAATTATACACTATTGTGAGGCAGTATAGAATAATGGCAAGAATACTGGCCTTAGAGCCATAAGACCGACATTGAAATGCCACTTTATTAACTTCAGTTACTAACCTCTTGTGCACCTCTCTGCATCTAGGTTTTCTTATATGCGAAATGAAGGAGACAGACTAAGTGCTAACTTCTTGTTGTTCAGTCATTTTTTCAGTTGTGTCTGACTCTTCATGACCTCATTTAGGGGGATTTCTTTTGGCAAAAATACTGGAGTAGTTTACCATGTCCTTCTCCAGCTCATTTTACAGATGATGAAACAGAGGCAAACAAGGTTAAGTGACTTACCCAAGGTCACACAGCTAGCAAATGTCTGAGGCCAGATTTAAACTCAGGTAGATGAGTCTTCCTGATTCCAGGCTTGGCACTCTATCCACTGTGCCACTCAGTTGCCCTTAAGCACCAACATTCTTTTCTAAATGATGCCTGGTAAGCATACATTTCAAAGGCTTATTTTTCCCTCCATATAATTATTGGTGTAGACACATCTAAAAGTAATCATTAGCTAAATGGCGTTTAATGGTTTGAGTAAGACTAAAACTAGTTGAAAATGAATTTTTAAAATTAGGTTATTTCTCATCTTATCATGATGTCACATTTGGTATTTACTTATTTGATATGCTCTGAAGGATAAGAATTAAAAATTAAAATAATATTTCTTACACATTACAAAAGATGATCAAGAAAATAAAGAATATTCATAATTTTTTGTTGATGTTATGGACATTTGGGAGTAAAGTATCTATCTAGAATATTTGAAACAGTGTATGAATTAAGGAACAGACACTTTAAGACTCCCTGGAAATTTTTCTTTAAAGATGTCAATAATAATATTCCAGTCACATCATGCTTTTAATGCTAAGTGTCTAGGAAAGAACTGAAATTGCAATTGGAAAGGAAATGGAAATAAGTGAAAAAAATCACTCGTGCATTATAGAATCAAAGGATTAAAGGTTTATAGATCTCAAAAGAACTTGAAAAGTCAACTCCCTCAATTTTACAGATAAAGAAAATGAGACCCAGAGAACTCAGAATTTTGCCCAAAGTCACAGAGGTGGTAAGCACCAGTCAAGATTTGAACCCAAGTCTCTGAATCCAGAAGCAATGAACACATTATTATTTTAGTCTCACCTGTTAAGACCTGCCCACTAATATAAGATATTAAGGAAGAAATAACACCAAGAGAAAGCAGCCACTTGCATAAAACATTATGACCTCGTCTACTCCCAAGCCTCAAATTTATGCATTCATCAGCTTCCATTCTGTTTTTCTGAACATGTAGCCAAAATTCAAATGAGACTCAAACTGAGATAAATCTATTCTCTTCCATCATTAGAACTTCAACAACACTAGTGTTAATTTCATTTTGTAGATGTGTAAAATATTTAGAATAGGCTTACATAAATGATAGTTGTTTTACACATTTTTCTAACAGTACAACTGGTGATTTTCCTAAATTTCAATAAGACAAAAATTACCAACACAGAAATATATATTAATGGAAAATACTGTCTAAAGACTAATTTTATTTGATAAATTTTAGATGATTAACTTCTATCATCATATTGCTTTTTGTCTATTATATTGATTAAACTGGAAGGGTTTTATTTTGCACATCTGGAGGGAACATGCCATATTACTGAGATTATGGATCTAGGTGTACCAAAAAACTAATAATTTAGAATACGATGAAGCAGCTTGTAAACTTATATAAACTTAAAAAGAGACCTTCACAAAAATCTTTGCAACAAGCTTCTCTGATAAAAATATCATTTCCAAGATATTAAGAAACTGATTCAAATTTTTAAGTGCCATTCTCCAACTGATAAATGATCAAAGGATATGAACAGGCAGTTTTTGCAAAGGAAGAAATCTAACTTATCCATAATTATATGAAAAAAGCTCCATATCACTAATAATAAGAGAAATACAAATTAAAACAACTATGAAGTTCTACCTCACACCCATTAGACTGACAAAGCTGACAAAACAAGAAAATGACAAATAATGGAGGGGCTGCAGGAAAACAAGCACCTTAACACCCTGTTGGTATAGTTGTGAATTGGTCTATCCATTCTTGAAAGCAACTTGGAACTAGCTAAAACTTGGTAAAGTATGCATGTTTTTTTACACAGCAATACCAATACTAGGCCTATACCCCAAGAGATAAAAAAAAAAAGAAAAGGATATATATGTGCAAAAATATTTAGTGATCTTTAACAGATACAAAGAACTGAAAACTAAGGGGTAAGGTATCAACTGGTGAGAACAAAGTATGTTCTATAAAGGTAATGGAGTTATGACACACTCAAAAATAGATAGGGATTGTTGCTTTGAAGCCCACAGCATACCAACTTAGAAAACCACAAATGAACATAATCTTTGTTACACTGTATTTTTATTTATTTTGTTAAATATGTCCCAATTTTAACTTTGCATTTTAATTTGGTTCAGGCTGCAATAGGGAATTGTGTTGAGATTATGGCTCTAGGTGCATCAAAAAATAATTTAAAATACACAGAAGCAGTATGTAATCTTAATATAAACTTAAAAAGAGACTCTCACAAAAAAATCTTTGCAACAAGCTTCTCTGATAACAATCTCATTTCCAAGACAATAAGGAACCCATTCAAATTTAAAAGTGCCATTCTCCAACTGATAAATGATCAAAGGATATGAACAGGCAGTTTTTGCAAAGGAAGAAGTCTAACATCTCTATAGCTATATGAAAAAAAGTTTGAAACAACTGTAATGTAATGGAACATCACTGCACCATAAAGAAATGATGGGGATGGTTTCATTAAACTGATGCCAAATGAGGTAACAAGATTATTGGCATTTGAGGAAATCTGGACCATATTCTAATCAAGATATGGAAGTCTATGCTTTAAAAATTCATACATTTCTTCTTTTAGGATAGCTGATTAAAATTAAAAGTAGTCGCCTTATATTCACATATTAGTAGAACATGTTTTACAAATAACAGACTTCTTCAAAAGTTAGAGTTGAATTATTTTTATTTAAATAAGGATAAGGCTACTTAAAAGAATCTTTACATACAAAAAAAATGTACATTACAATATTAAACTTTCCTGTACTGAAGTACAAAACCTGCACAAGTGTTTAGTAAAAGAGCACACTTTTTAAAAAAGAACATTTTTACCATTTTACAGCATCTAAATGTAATTGAAAATCCACAATAGTGAAGAAGGGAAGCTAATACTTATGACAATCTATTGGTATTTTTACTTAATGTAAACTTTAAAAAAGGTAATTGCTACTTTATGAGCTTTCAGATCACTTTTAGGACCCTCTTCCACAGCTTAAGTCAAGGAAAATATAACTCCAAGAAGTGCTTTGTGAAGAGCTTCACTAAAAACATAGATATCATGGTCATAATATTAGTTGAGCCAGCTTCTCCTAGCACCTAGTAACTTTCTAGGTCTTTATATGAGATTTTTAAATTGTCCATTACTTTTTAGACCGGTGATGCTATTTAGTATATCTGTATAATGCTATCTGTAGTTAACAGGAACCTTTTGGCTCAAAAATTAAAACAACACCCAGGGCTTAGAGAAAAGGCAGGAGCAAGTAATCCCTTCTACCCTCAATGTCAGCAACAGACCAAATGCCCAGGGGTGCCACTGGCAAGACTCAAGATTAGGCAGTGGAGAAAGGGGGAAAATGGATAAAAATACATGAAATTCAAGAGGAAGGAAAAAGGAATTTAAAAAATTAAAGAAAAAGGTATATGATGGGAGAAGTGATGCAATGCCACTAAAATGTCATCAGTCCACATAGTGACACCAATACCACACTGCCTACCCCTACACTAAGAGAATCTGGCTCTTGCAGATGGTAGAATTAAAAACTACAACTTAGACTTGAAAAATGTTAATGAATAAAGGAAGATCCAGAAAGAAGTTCTTCTAAGTTCAAACTAAGTTCTTCCAAAGCCCTTTAAAACCATCATAAAAAGAGAGACATAAACACACTACACAAGAATTTAAAACATTGAGCTTCCAACACTTTTACTCCCCAACATCTGTCCTTTAACGTGCACTATTATGTGGAGAAAGGTTTTTCTTGGATTAAGAGAAAATGCATCTATACCTTGAGAAGATGCTCATATTAAATACGTACGTGGCATGACACTCTTCTATTCTAACTTCTCCACAATGTTTCAAACAGAAAAAAATAGCTTAATAACGTGCTGCCATATGTGCATTTACTCTGAATGACCATTATATAAACTTCAATTTGAAGCAATGGTGTTACACAGTTCAGCTGTTTTTACCAACTTAACCTGTATGTTAAACACACAAATAAGAAATTAATTTCACTGAGTAATAAAAGCAATTAAAATGTTTCCATTGACTAAGAATTGCCAATAGGATAATTTTCACTCAACTGAGAAATGGAAATGAAAGCTAAGCATGACCGTAGAATGCAAAATATAAGCTATCATACTACTCCAAATCTGCAATTGTGTAAATACTTAAACATATACATTTATGACTGTAGTTGCCCTCCAAGATCATATAAATCAGCCCTGCAGATTACCACATATCCAAAAATCATCAACATCTAGGCTTTATCTATTTAACTATACATAGTACAGGTTATACAGCCTGAGCTGAATACGATGTTTACAAAAAGAAATCATAGGTGGAATGTAATAAAACGTTCTCCACAAAGCTAAATTACAGTTTGTAAGGCTAGTCAAGAACTAAACTCAAGTAGGTAAGCTCAGCATCAAAAAGTAAAGGTACTAGTCTACAAAATGTTGGAAAAATCCTACCCCAAGTTGAAGGTCAACCACACAAGCACTTTACGTAAGCAATATTTTCAAGAAAAGTTAGATGTAAAGCATACTAATGTAAAGTGAATCCTTCTTTACCACTGGCTTCCACTGCAAAATCAGAGCTGCATGCCCACTGAAACAAATTATTCAATAAATTAAAATGTTTTGGTGATTAAAGAGTTAAGACAATGGCCACTCACAAGGCAGGCCATTAAAATATACCAGCAGTGTTATACCTAGTTAAGAAAGAGTTCAATCAGGCAGTTCATTTTTTTCCTTTGTAGCAAACTTCTAGATCCAGAATCTTTTCTTCTGCCCATCCCAGACCATTTCCTCTTGCCTCTATACATACAACTAACACAATTCTCTTTCTTACCTAGGAGTACTGACAGTATCTAATAGTGCTGCCTACAGTGGCACACACTGTCAACAGATGCTACTATTTTAATAAGCCATTAGGCTAAATATGAGTTGATCATTTGTATATGTTCGAAATTTCTTTAACCTCAAATTCACTTGCAGTGAGTGATATCTGTATTCCCAAGTGCAAGATTATAATAGATCAAAGGGTGACATGTAAATTCTGACAGGTGGGTAAACTTTAAATTAAACATCATTATACCCAATAAATTTGTAACTAAACCAGTCTGCCATTATTACTAGTTCCATCAATGAAAGTAGCAGCAGCTGCTTCTTTTTGTTACCTAGGGCTAGAGGAAACCATAAAAGCAGCAGCAGCTTACAGATAAATTCTGATTATGTTTAAGAGCCATGTTATGAATTCACTTTACTTGGTGATCTCTCAGGAATTAGGTTAGTAATATTTGCTGACACATCTACATGACAAACATTCTTCCACTGAGTACATACTGATGAAGGAAACCCACTAAACTGGGTATAACAAAGAGTGGGAGATAAACCAAAATTTAGAAAATTGTCACATACTCTGAAGCTGTCTGGTGGAAATTATTTCTCTGCTGAATCAGAAAGCTTATTATCAAACTTGCAAATAGCCATTTGGCCAAGGTGATTAATGACATGTATCAGACCTTTAGTAAAAAATACTGATTTTTA
This sequence comes from Pseudocheirus occidentalis, assembly GCA_028646575.1. Classification (NCBI taxonomy): domain Eukaryota; kingdom Metazoa; phylum Chordata; class Mammalia; order Diprotodontia; family Pseudocheiridae; genus Pseudocheirus; species Pseudocheirus occidentalis. The sequence continues at coordinate 69,346,660 of CM053600.1, read as the reverse complement.
TAGATTTGACTACCAGTGTTCGAGAGAGAAAGATTAAAAAGAAAAAAGTACTTAAGGGGAAGGTAAATTTTTGGAACTTATCTGCAAGGCTGTCTTAAACCTTTTAAGAAAATTCCACAGCAATCAGAATCCCTGTAAATATGGTACTTAAACTGGTCAATAAATGTGACCTTTTTGTTCTGAAATCTATGGTTATAGGATATATTTACATTTTGGGGAACCCCATTCATTCATGGCCATGTAACATGTTGAATCTTCCTCTTTGCTTCTGTGGGCTTTAATTCACTCTGAAAAGAAAGATGATTAAATAAATTATTATATGTATTTCAATGAAAAACAAAACACTATACACAAGAGCTACAGGTTTACAAAGATGGTGCTACAATGGATCACTGCTGCCATCTTGTGGAAATACATTTTATTTCACGTTCAGCAAAATAAATGCCATTCCATAACTGGAAAAATGGAAGGGAGTTAACTATCCAAAAAAACTGAAAATTAAACAGCAAATTCTAATTTAAGGAGAGGCAGCATGGTATTGTGGCTAAAGAGCTAGCTTCAAAGTCTTACCTTTGACATACTGGTTCTGTGACCCTAGCTAAGTCGCATTAAAACTAAGCTATAACCCATCTGCATTGGTGGACGGGGCTTCCTCACCAGAAGCTCCCTATACCAATACCAATGAAATCCCAGGTCCAGAACCCTTCCTACACCCCCAAAAAGAGTAAACCATATGGTGGGTGCAAAAACATCATTTATACAAATGCTACTTAAATCATCATCCACCACAGTGTTTGTAGCAGGGCTCTCGCCCATCTTTAAGTTGTCTTATCGATCTCATTTATTAACAAGACATTCATTTTATTTGTACTGTTTGGGGTTAGGTTCTCTCGTGTGATTCCCTCCCCCAAAAATATCCTATCACAAAAGCGATTTCTAGACCATGTCTTCTTTGTCTGTAAAATGAGGGTGGTGTCTGTATAAATCATCAGTAAGACACCACCCCCTACCCCAATCTAAATTCATAAATCTTACAAACTAAAATATCACCCAACAGTTGTGAAGAATGACTGTCAGAGTACTTCCACAAGCACAATGAGAAACAAATTAGGAAAATGAGTTAACCTAAATTCTCCTGTTAAAAAGTGAATTCTTTGAGGGCAGCGAGGTGGCGCAGTGAATAGAGCACTCACCCTGGAGTCAGGAGGACCTGAGTTCAAATCTGGCCTCAGACACGTAACACAGAACTAGCCAGATGACCTGGGCAAGTCACTTAACCCCAACTGCCCTACCTCCCAACCTCTAAAAAGCAAAAACAAAAAAAAAAAAGGAAAAAAAGGGTGAATTCTTTGTAATAATTATGTGTGTGTGTATATACACACACAAGCATCATAATAATAATAAAAATAAACTAAAAAAAATAAAATAATAAAATAAACTCTTTTGAAGAGGAATGACCTAGCTAACCCGTTCTGAAATACTCACCTAACAGATTAAAACTTCTGCCAGGTACATTAATCTACCATGGTCATTTTTATCAACTTACGTTAATTCCAAGCATTCAAATGTTAAATGATATTAACTGAATACAGCATAACACTGACTTCTCAAAAAAGGAGAGTGCATATAGCAACTCTCTACCAGTAAAAACAAAGAGTAGAATGTATTTTTCTCACCTAAAAATAGTTCATGTAAAGGCATATTTAAAACAGATACAAAAGTGAATGAGACAGAGATTGAAATCATGGTTATTTTTTAGTTTTCCAGGCCTCTAAGTATTCAAAAATGAAAAAGAAAAACAACCATTAATAAACCCAAGACGAAGAAGTGACATCTCGGGCTCACCACTCACTTTTCATGCCCCTAATTTAGTATGAAAAGCATCATATACCTACCACTGATTCTGCTTCTTCTTTTGGAACAGTTCTCTTTAATTTCACAACAGTAGTCCCCCCAACAGGAGATAAAGGTGGTGATTTTACATTGGCCAATGTACTCCTACTAGTCATTAGCACATGGTTCTGTTTAGTGTCATTATTGGTTTCCACTTTAATGTCTGTAGGCAAGCTGGAAGGCAGAATAAGGGAGGAAGCATTTGAATTTGGTAACTTCCTAAAGGTACTGTTAGTAATGCCTACTGAAGGAGGAGGCTTCAGATGATCATTAGCTCCATTTTCAGTCTTTCTCACTTTTATGCTTGTACTTGTTGAATTTCCATCAAAGACAATGAGGGGTCTCTTCCGTAAACCTTCCACACTTGTATCCCTGAAAAATACAGAAACCTTTTAAGTTCTGAAAAATATCATTTGGACTAGTAAATCAGTTAAATGAAATTCAAATGCAAAATAAGCTATTTTGTTTTTTAAAAGGGGAAAGGAAGGTAAGAAGCATTGTGTGTGTGAGAGGAATTTGTAAAACTAGCATAACTTAAGTACTAGCAACCAGGTTTACGGTTGCAAAATAGAGGAAAATAATTATCAGTCATTTATCCAAATGTTTTATATACACATGAGCAATACATTGAAATTCAGCTTTAATGTGCGGAGAAGGTAATACAAAGGTTGTTTTAAAAATGGAAATCTATACTAAGAACCAAACTTTCTCCAAAAATTTAGATAATTGCACTCCCCTAGTTCTTTAGAAATACTTGTTTCCCTTCTACTGCTGTCTCTGCCTTGAGTAATAGTTTAGATTAGATACTGAATTATAAGACTGCATTAAACCTTTGACAATTAACAAAATCTATGGTCAATGTACCATAGTAATTCCATTTCCTTAAATAAAAGATACATAAAGAAAAGGCACCTTGGATGTTGGCTGTAAAGTCTTATTAGTGGCATCACATCCAGTGTCTGGAATACTTTCATCACTGGTAGCTAATCTATACATCCCAATCATAAATGGTAAATTGATCATGAGACTTATTTGTGAATCCTATACAATAAAAGGCCTAAATGTATGGAATAGATCTGTTTCTGAAAAAGCGGTTAGCTAGCTCATTCTAATAAGTCAAATAATTTTAAATGCATTAGGAAGAACTTGATGAAGGAAATTGTATTGTGATACCTTTTATAAACCAAAATCACCCCCTATTTTTTGGGCAAATCTGGACTTCTAAGTGCCAGATTTTCTTAAGTATAGCTATGCTATCATTAAAATTTTGCTCAAAAAACACTGAGCCAATCATGTGAGAACTGTCATATTATAAATCAAAACACGCAACTATAGCAAGGTATGTATAAAAAGTCTTTTCACTGACAGTCCTAAAGAAACTGGCACAGTATATATACTGTTACAAATTATTGGAAACCAATAGCAACACATACATTGCTTTACCACATAACCTTTAAGACAAAGAGTAACATAATTTGAGTTAAAGTGGCATGTTCACCATCAAGCAAACAAAAGCTTTACACTCAAGAGGCCCAACTAGCTAACGTAGTTAGGTTTTATGCAATAATAGTTTTCAACCAGTCTGAGACTCTGAGATAATGATGAATGATTGTTCAGTATTCATATAACAATTTGACGGATTTTGTATATGAAGATGGCTCTGGTAACACACCATAAATAAGGCAAGGGCTTTGAACTGTCTTCCCAAGAGTAATAATGAATTTCCTAATGATCAATCTACCATCCCTTCCTAGTCTTGTTAGGTTGTGACCAATGGCATATATGTGAGATGTCTAGGTAGGATTTCTTGTGCAGTCTGTAGCTACAGAGTAGAGCAAAACTTCCTGAATCACCCTAGGATGGAACCAACAGTGATGATCTCTTCACTAGGATGCTCTAATTAAATGAACTAATGACACTGTTCTTGGAACATCAAAGTACTATAACTGAAAGCAAAATGTTATTCCTTGTTTCCTGAATTAGGCATCACCTACATGACAACAGGTACCATAAAATGATGAGCCTCTGTCAGCACCTATAAAAAGACCCACAAAAGAGAGAGAGAGCTCAAAGGGCTTCCATGGTCTACAATTATCTCTAATGTAACCCCCACCAATCTGGAAGTGATTTGGATGAAAACACACAGAACCAAGGATAGAAAGCCAGTAAAATGTAAAGATGAATCTAATCCTAGAGCCTATTTTTCCAATGCCTAGCTTTTTCAGCACAGAGGCTGTGACAACCTCAGAGTTACAGTCTTAGAAGAAAGGAATTGTCCAAGTTGTACCTGAACAGGAATAGCCTCTAAAACATCCCCGACAAATGGCCATCCAAACCTTCACCTGAAGACCTCTAATGAAAGGAAAACCTAATATTACATTCTGAGACAGCCCTATATTGTTAGGAAGTTCTCCCTTACATTAAGCCAATGGCTCTTTCTCTGCAACTTCTACCCACTGTTTCTAGTTCTATCTTCTGGCATTAAATAGGTCCATTAATCTCTTTTCCTCATGACAGTCCTTCAAACACTTGAAGACAGCTATCATGTCTCTCTCCCCACACAGCTCCACTGCACCGAGTTTTCTCTTCTCTATGCTACACATCTAGAGTTCCTTCCTGTAGGCTTTGTATGGCTGTTTCCAGACCCCTAAACAGTCTTCTCATCCTCCTGTGGGCATGATTCAGCCTACAAATATCCTTCCTAAAATGTGGTACACCGAACTGAAAACAACATTCTAGTTGGGATCTGACCAGGGTTGTCATTCTGGACCCTGCACTTCTCTTAATGAAGTCCAAGATTCTATTAGCTTTAGCTTCCATGTCACACTATCAGCATCCTGGGCTTGTCACCACTGAATCCTCCAGATATTTTTAATGCACATTTCTTCCATTCTATAAAATTCCAATCCTCCAGTTCTGAAAGAAGGCATTAGACTAGGTATTATGACCTTTACACCATACATTTTCCTAAGACCTTAAATATTTTTAAGGGTGCAAACTATATGAAATGAAATTAAAGCCAAAAGCAACACAAAAGTACCTTTTATGCTCATTTTTCAATTCATTTTGCCCTCTTTTCTTTTCCATCATTTTCCCCCATCTACTTTTTGGTAATTCCCTCTGAGGCAATGGTATGGCATGTTGAACATAGAGATCAGTAAGGTCATCTTTGTTGATCTTTATTTCCTCTTCAACAACTATATTCTTCTGTGGAAAAGAGAACAAGGATATTTTCAAAACGTTAACATGATAATGAAATAAGCTTTTATACCATTTTCATCATCTACAAGCTCCTAAAAAAGTCTAATAATAACAACCATAAAAGACCAAGATACACAGTGGAAAAATTCAAGAAGCACTGTAACAGTATCAAGCTTGCAAACAGGGGGTTACAGCGAAAACCTGGAATACCTTTACGAGCAAGAAGACTGATGAGCACCAGACATTGGTCACTTTAGCCACATAAAGACACAGAGAATGATAACATTCAGTAGTATAAACTTCATCCAGTACAAAAATGACTGTCTACTACATCACCCCTCAAAACTTTTTTTGTTTACTGTCACTAAGTCTCAATTCTATGTTGGACAACCAATGGTCTGATTTGGTACAGCATTTATGCTAGCATCTAAAAGCATTATTCTTTATACACCTTACATCAATGATACCTGCAGGAGGTACTGGCATCAAAAGCTGTCCTTTCAAAAAGCTATTTCTGAGGCTGGCAGTAGTATATCATTAGAGCAATCTGCTCTGTATACACTATCAACTACTGCTTTTCTGTTTTGTTTTTTCCTATCCATCATCCAAACATCCTAACTATGCCTCTCTGTCATCTCATTCCCTTCCACTCTTAACTATTCTGGAAAACAAAAGGCAAGATATAATTATAACTTTTTTTCCTTTATCAAAAGAATGTAAATCTTATATTACCTTTACCCAACTCCCTATCCATTCATACGGCTCAAGAGGTAGTTATGGGATGAAAAAGTTCAAACAACCAATCAACAAGCATTTATTAAGTGCCTACTAGGTGTCAGGCACTGTGTTAAGAGAATCTGAGGATGAAGACACAAAGAATGAAACAAGACCTTCACTCAAGTTCCCAATCCCTGTGCTCTATGATACAGAGCTTTACATGACATTGCAGTTTCAAAATTTAAAAACATCCAATTAAGAGGCTGATACACTGATTTCTTCAGAGTTGATTCAAGAATAGAGGCAGAATTAGGGATGAGAAATGAAATGGATACCACGTCTAGTTCTTTCCAGAAAGGCCTGAAAGTACAGTGATATCTTTTAGTACAATTGTTCAAAAGTACCACCCATTTCTAAACATACTACTTGCCATTCCTCCAAATGAACACAAACTAATCAATTTTTTTCCTCTAGGATGAACCATAACTTTCCTACAAATTTAAATCCTTTACCAACCTCAAAACAGTTTTTAAAAAAAACCCTCTGGGATTTCACATCTTCATTAGATGATATAAACATAGGTGGACAACAATTAAAACCTTCATAGTTACAAAGGGTTTTATAGACATTATTTCATTTCATTAACAAGCCTCTCAGGTAGGTAATGCAAATATTACCATCTTAACTATGATGAAACTGATGCACAGAGAGGTCAAATGACTTACCCAGTTCCACAGCTACTTAACTAATATAAATGAACCCAATTTTTCTGACTCTATATCCAGTATTTTTCCTCTTACAACACTCTGCTTATTTTAACTTAATAGTCTATATGACTGAGTAGGAAAAAATGGGAAATTACCTCAAGTATCAGCCAATTTATTAAGTGCCTAAGATGTATGCTTAGCACTGCTGTGCTAAGTGCTAGGGAAACAAAGAAAAGTAAAAGCCAGGCCCCTCTAAAGGAGTTCACGATCCAACAGGGGAGAAATACTGCAAACAACTATGTGCAAAGAAGCTATCTACAGGATAAATTTGAAATAATCAACAGAGGGAAGGCCCTAGAATTAACAGGGACACAAGACCAAGGCAGGGTAGGTTACCCAAATACAGACACGTTTGGGGTGGTTTTCTACCATCCTCCACTTTTCTATCCTTAGGTTTTCTTCTTTTTCACTTCCTCCTTCTGTCCTGCCTCCTATTCTCCCTTTCCCCTCCTTTCCTTACGTGAAGCAACATGTTGCAGTAAAATGCGTGCTGGAGTTAAAGCCAGAATACAGGACTTAGTATTTAGTATTAGTATACTAGTAGACTTGGTATTAGTATAGAGGACCAGCCCTCTACAAATCCCTTAAGACCCTGAGTCTCAGTTTCTTCACCAGGATAATGGGATATAAGACTTGCATCAACTACCTCCAGGGCTTGTTCTGAAGAAGTGCATGGATAGGAGGGCTCTTATCATTACGGTAATTCCCTACCTCCATCCTCACCTAACGGGCCTCTTTCCGCAGGCCTGCCCGGGCCTCTGCAGCTGGCACCTAGAAGCTCTGGTGGAATGAATGAAAGAGAGGAGGCCCGCACCCCCTCGCCGTCCAGAAAACCATTTCAGACGCCGAGGGGTGTGGCAGGCGGTCGCCAGACAAGCCTCGGGCGAGAACACGAGGGCCTCCCTCCTTCGCCCGCCGGGGCTCCGGGGAGCGGCTGCGATCACCATCACGACCCGTTCCGAGGGCCAGTGTCGCGGCGGCCTGGGGGCGGAGGACCCCACTCCCGGGCCGGGCCCACTCCCTGGCCTGGCCGGGCGGCGCCTCACCTGCTCCAGCGTGAGCAGCAGGAACTCCTGGGACAGCAGCTCCGGGTGCAAGAGCATCTCCGAACCTGGGCAACCGCGACCTCCCGCATCCCCGGCCATGGTCGTCTCCAGGAGACCCCGGCCGGCCACCCACAATGCCTGGCGAGAGAGGCTGGCAGGAAGTGACGTAATGGGGCGGGACAGGCAGTGTCGGTTCCGTGAGCGAGTCTCGCCCCGCCCGCTCCCCTTCAGACTGAGTGACCCTTATGTGGACGAGGTCTTAGCTCTGCACAGGTGTTCGTGGGGCCGTGTTGCTCCTTTCCCAGAGTCCGCTTGTGCACCAGAAGGTTTTGCATTTTATATGGAACCTTGCAACATTAACTTTACATGATATGTACATTGATCGTGGTGCCCTAAGGGGATTAAAAAAAAGAAGCAAGAAACAAAAACATTAATGAAAAGACCAGGAATGAAGGAAAGAATGAAAAGCACGGAACGCGAGATAATTGGCTGCGTTTTCTGTGACGTCAGAATAGTCTCAGGAAACCAAAGTTCATAGGGCACGTAGCCGACGCTTAGCTTATACTTAGTTATGGAATGAGTCTGTACTGTCTGTGAAGACGTTCCATTTCCCATTTGGAAGAAAAAAATATTTCTGCATAATCTTAGATCACCGATTTGGAGCTAAAAAGAAGGTCCTTTGAAATCTTCTAGTTCTATCCTCTCATTTTACAAATGAAACTCAGTCCTGGGAAGCTAAGTGACTTATCCAAAGCCACTCAGTAATAAGTAGCAGAACTGGGATTTGACCCTAAATCTTCTGATGCCAAATCCTCTTTCCATTGCCACAATTCCTTAATGATGGTTGTAGTTAAGAGATCTGGGTTTTAAACTAGCAATACAATCATAAGCTAGATTCTTAGAAGAAATCTATAGAGCTATTCATTTCCCCAGACGGCCCAGAAGAGGCAGACAAGAAACTGGCTCTGAAACTGGCTCTGAAAGCGGAATGATCACAACCTCCCTTAAAGCAGTATGGAACTGTTGTAAATATCAAATGACATAACTTTTGTAAATTATAAAGCTGCAATAGGCCAGCAAGCTGTTGTTATCATAATGTGAATTTCCAGCATATGCACAACCTTTAAGATAAACTGTCGATATGGATTCTAAAAAAATAAAGACCTGCTCAAAAAAAAGTCTTCAAAGTGAAAATAGTGACAGTGTTCTATTACCTCTTTGTGAATGGTGTTAATATGAATCAGGCTTAGAATATTAGGAGTTTTACAAACTCTACAAAGTTCCTGTCATCTACAAGTTCATTCCTTATCTCTCTCCAGATTTCCAGTCCCACATCTCCAAAGGCATGCTTGATATCATCACCTAGAGGTCTCATAGGCATCTCAAATTCAAAATACATAAAACAGAATTTGTTATCTTTTCTCCAAAAACTCTGTCCTCTTCATTGCTTCCGAATTTCTGTTGAAGAAACCATCATCTTTCCAATCACTCAGATTCACAATCTTAAAAATCATATTCCACTTTTCCCTCTTCCTTATCCCTCATTCAATCAGTAGCCAAATCCTGTTGCTTCTCCACCTCAAATATATCTCACATTGGTCGCTTCTCTATTCATATAGCTACTGCTCTAAATCAACTTCCCATCATTTTTTGTTGGATTTTTGCAGTAGCCTCCTAAGTGATCTCCATGTATCCACTCTCTTCCTCTCCAAACAATGCTCCATACAACTTCCAAACTGATATTCTAAAGCAGAGGTCTGACCATGTCACTCCTCTGCTTTAAGAAGCTTTAGTAGCTAGCTCCCTGTTGTTTGGAGGATAAAATACAAACTCCTTGGGGGGATTTAAAACCCTTCACAATACAGCTACAATCTATATTTCCAAGCTGATTACACATTATTGTTGCTCATGCATTCTATGTTCCAGTCAGACTGGGCTACTTGCTTTTCCATATGCATGGCATTTCTCCCATGCCAGTCTTTTCACAGACTGTTCTCCATGCCTGGAATACCCTCCACTCCTGCTGGAGCCTGGAGCTCTTGTCCAGGTACATCTCAAGTGTCACTTGTTACAAGAGGCCTTTCTTGTAGCAGTATATCACAAAGATCAAACACTCAGAGCAGGCTAGATTTATGAATTTGGAAATTCAGGGTTGGTTTGCATTAGGAAAACTATAAGCATAATTTACTATATTGACAACAAAATCAACAAAAATCATATTATTATTTCAATAGATGCAGAAAAAGCTCCTGACAAAATAGAACACCCATTCCTAATTATTATAAAACACTAGAAAGCTTAAGAATAAATGATGCTTTCTTTAAAATGATAAGTTCTATCCATCTTAAATCAAGAGTCACAATTATCTGTAATTTGAATAAACTAAGCTTTTCCTGTAAGATCAAAGGTGAAGCAAGGTTGTCCATTATCACCACTATTATTCAATATTATACTCGAATTGCTAACTAAAACAGTAAGAAAAGAAAAAGAAATTGAAAGAATAAGCATAGGCAAAGAAGAATCAAAGTTTATCACTTTTTGCAGATGATATGATGGTTTACTTAGAGAACTCTGGAGCACCAACTAAAAAATTAATTGAAACAATTAGCAAAGTTATCAGCAAAGTTGCAGGATAAAATAAATCACACAAATAATCAACATTTCTGTAAATAACAATAAAATCAGCAAGAAGAAATAAAAAAGAGAAATTCCACTTAATATAAACAAGGATAGTATAAAATACATATGAATCTACCCAACAATGCATATACAAGAACTATATGAACATAATTAGAAAACAATCTTTATATAAAGAAAGATCTAAATAATTGGAGAAATGTTAATTGCTTATAGGTAAGCCAAAACAATTAACAAAAATGACAATACTACCTAAATTAATATACTTATGTAGTGCCATACCAATCAAACTATCAAAGAATTATTTGTAGAGCTAGAAAAAATAACAACAAAATTCATCTGGAAAAACAAATAGTCATGAATATCTAGGGAATTAATGAAAAAAATGGGAAGGAAGCAGTATCAGATCTGAAACTATTACAAATCTGTAATCACAAAAGGTACTGGGTAAGAAACAGGGAGGTTGATCTGTTAAACAGATTAAGCATACAATATACAGAAGCAAAAGAATATTTTTGTATTTGTTCAATTGCTTTGGTCATGTCCCTTGTGGCCCCTGTTCCCCTCCCCAAATTAACATAGTAACCTATTATTTGATTCATCCAAAGATCCTTAAGTAGAGACCAACATCTCACATAGTATACCAAAATGAACTCAAAGTGGGTACATGATTTGAACATAAAGAGTAGCATCAAAAGCAAATCAGTAGAAAATGAAAGAAATTTCTTGTCAGATCTATGAATAGGAGAAAAGGTCATGCCCAAACAAGAGATAAAGAGGTTTACAGGAAGTAAAATAGATAATTTTGATTATGTAAAATTAATAAGTTTTTGCACAAACAAAACCAGTGCAGCTAAAATTAGGGAAAAAAAGCAGGAAACTGGAGGAGGGGGGAATCTTTGTAGCAAGTTTGTCTGATAAAAGTCTCATTTCTAAGATACATAGGGAACTCAGTCAACTTTATAAGAATGAGAGCCATTCCCCAATTGATAAATGGTCGAAAGATATGAACAGGCATTTTTCAAAGGAAGATATCCAGGGTATCAATAAGTCTCATGAAAAAAAAATCTCTCACTAATAATTAGAGAAATGCAAATTAAAACAGCTCTGAGGTACCACCTCATGCCTATCAGATTGGCTAGGTGGACAAGACAGGTGATGTACACTAGGTACACTAATGAACTGTGGGTAGAGTTAGAAACTAATTAAAAAATTCTAGAAAGCAATCTGGACCTATGCCTAAAAAGCTATTAAATTGTTTATACCTTTTGATCCAGCAATACTGCTAATAGGTCTATATTGCAAAGAGATCACACAAAGAAAAAAAGGATCCATATGCATAAAAATATTTATAGAAACTCTTTTTGTAGAGGCAAAGAATTGGAAACTGAGCAGGTGCCCATAAAGTAAGAAACAAATTATGAAATATGAATATCATAGAATACAATTGTGCTGTAAGAGATTATGAAGGAGATGGTTTCAGAAAAACCTGGGAAGACACATATAAACTGATGAAAAGTGAAGTGAACAGATCTAGAACAATTTACAGTATTGTAAAGAGAATAAACTCTGAAATACTTAGGAATTCTGGTCAACACAATGACTAACCACAATTTCAAAGAACTCATGATGAAATATGCTGTCTACCACCAGACAGAGAACTGATGGATTCAAAGTGCAAATTGAAGCATATTTTCTTTTCTTTTAAAAAAGAAAATTTTTTGGACATAACTGCACATTTGTAGTGGATTTTGCTTTTCTTACCTTCTCAATATGTAAAAGAGGAGGAAAAAGGGAAAGAATTTGGAGCTGATAATACAATAAAATTGAATTTTAGTAGTTAGTACCCCCTTAGAAACTACTTTGTATGTATTTTGCATAGGTTTTTTTGTTTACCTAAGTGTGTGTATATTTACTTATCTGTCCATATAAACAGCTTGACCATAAGTACTTTTCAATGTTGTCTTTGGATCCTTAACATAGCAATATCTGGTATATAGCAGGTGCTTAATAATTTCTTGCTGATTAACAAAATACTTATTGAACTAAATATAGTTCAACAGCTAGCTATTCAATATCAAAGTTGGGTTTTGAAACAGCATGAAGACCTGACAACTACTAATTCAGTTTATAGAGTTACATTTATTTAATAGTCTGAAATTTGTTTGATCATCTGTCTTTTAGTTCACGTCTCTTGCTCTGTAAAATCTCAAACAAGTCTAAAAATACAGACCATTTCCTAATGGTCACCTGGATGTCTTATTCAGGACTCATTTCTTGTTGTTTTGTTTTGTTTCTTTTTTGGAGAGGGGAAGGGTAGAGCAATTGGGGTTAAGTGACTTGTCCCAAGGTCACACGGCTAGTTTTGTGTCAAGTGTCTGAGGTCAAATTTGAACTCAGGTCCTCCTGACTCCAGGGCAGGTGCTCTATTCACTGCACCACCTAGCTGCCCCTTGGGACTCATTTCTAACCATATGCATGTGTGTGAATACACACATATACATGCATGTATGTATGTATGTATGTGTAAGCATATGTATTATTAAATGAACTGATTTATAAATTTGGTTGACATGTCATATTATGAACCTTGGTAAAGGCAGCTTCAATGAAGCAGTAGAAAAGGAAGCCAGGTTTGTGGGGACTGAGAAATGAGTGGGTGGTAAAGAGAGCCAAATATGGACTACTCTTTTTGGAAGTTTAGCACTGAATGGGTAGGGACATATATGATAACAACTTAAGGAGGTGGCAAGGTCAGTGTTAGGGTTGTTTTTTCAGATAAAGAAGATCTAAGCATTGCGCTAACAGCATTATAGACTATACAAAGCAGTACTACTGGCACTGCTTCTGCCCTCTAATAGCAGATAAATGAAAATACATCATCATCAAAGCATTTGTATGTACCAATACAGGCAGGATAGCTACATAGTTATGCTAAACTAGTCCCCAACTACATCTGGGGTCATCGCCACTTGTCCGGACCTGTATCCTACTACTGGACTCCCATGACTCTAGGGGAGAGAGTGAGGCTGATGATTTTACATAGTTCTGCCTCACTTAAATCCAATTTACTTTCAGGTCAAGTCATTACCCCATGATATCACTGGTCCTCCTCTAGAACAAAGGATGAACAAGGATAACAACGATTCCAATGGAACTGTAATCTCATTCATGTGGATGTCTTTTCAATAACATAGATTAGAACTCATCCATATCTGCCAATTTTATATGACTATTGTCCATATCCTCCAATAATTCCAATATGTTGAGTCCCAGCTTGCTGAGGTATTTCCTTGAATTCTCTTGACATCAAGAAGGTAGCAGTTGCAAGCATTATCCATCAACTATCCCTCCTAGTTCCACCCCCCCCCACATAGTTGATAACATCTCTTGAATAATTTGTCACATATAACAGTTTGCAGCCTATTCAAATCCATCATATGACTCTCCATTGCCCTTTGGGTGACCAACTTTAGTTCTTTGGAGACTATAGTATTCCACAACTCAGTCATACATCAGTGGAAAATTATGGGTATCAAAAAGGTAAGCCTTTCCTTCAGGTAAAGCTTGGGATAATTAAAAGAACTGTGGAAAGAAAAATCTAGCTTGCTTTCTTCCTCCTATTCAACTTAAGATAAAAATAGTTATTTACAATTATATATTTTAGATCATACAATGATTTTATTTAAAACTGTAACACTGAGATCAGAACATCTACTACCAACACTACAAAAATAATGGGGATGGAAATGAAAATTTGTTTTGTTTAAATTTGAACTTTGACTATGATGAAAAGGTGGAAGAACCCAAAGAAGACCATTAGGTAAATAATAGATAAAAATAAAGAGGAACAAAGAAAAATATTTAAATGAAAAATACTAATTTTAAACAAATGTACATATAAACGGAAAATATGAATCTTTGGAAAAGATGTATGTTGGTGAGGGTTTTATATTTTTCAAAGTGTGAATTAGTGGAAGTATAGGTATATGGCTGGGATTTTGGGGGTAGATGTGTGGGATGTCATTTTGCTTCCATTTAGGGAAGAATTCCTCAAGGAATGTGGGGTTTTAAGAGTATAAGAAGGGCATGACCATTTATTGATTAGTTGGTAGGCTGGGGAAGATGGAACAAAGCAGGCTTCTCTGGCCGTCAGGCATGCAGGGCCTTCCCACTCTGATGTCACTGGTTCTAACTAACCCCTTTGCTTTACCAATTGAGAAGTGTTTTGCCTCCTGCAGTGGCAGTTGTTTTTGCCAGAAGTATCTCTTCTGTTTGTGATGCCCATAGCTGGAGTGGAAAAAGAGATGTACTTCTTTCTCTTCTTTGCAGAAGTGGGAAACTAAGGGCATGGAACACTATATATAGTCAGACTCCACCAAAATGTTGGTTAGTTTTACCAAACTGTATTTCCCTCTTCCTTTTTTATTGTTATAAGGAATGGCTCTCTGGGTGACGGTGGGGGAAGTATATTAGGAAAGGAAGGTTTTACTAAACTTTTTCCCTTTTTTATTGTTACAAGGAATGGCTCCCTGGGTGGTTGGGGGAGATATATTTGGAAATGAAGCTAATGAAAAAACAAAATATAGCAATCTTTCTAAAAATTAAAGAGTATGCTCTTATACTGAATTTCTCTCAGGTATGTATCCTTGTTCCTCTGAACTAAACTACTCCAGAAAGCAATGAATCCCCTCCCCTCATTAGAAACTAAGCATTTGTGGGGATGGAGAGATGGATTGACTAGGGAGAGTGGTAAAGAAATGACTTGCATAGAAAGCAGCTTTATGTTTGGTACCAGAACAAGCCCCAGGTAAAGTAGCTGAAGGTAAAAATTTGTCTCAGGGGCCTTCTTCACCTCCATTCCTTTCTGCTCCAAGTCCAGCATTCTTACTCAACATTGCTGGTCCTGGTTGTCATGAGGAAGGTTGTTGCTGTTGTAGCTTTTAAGTTCTATTTTGCTATTTGCTTGATATCTTTTGTTTATGCATCATTTTCACTAGTATACATTTCCTAAAAATCCATTGCCCCCCTCCGATCTAGAGAACCATTTCCTGTCATTAAAGGGAAGGGAAGAAAAAGAGGAAATAAAAGTATTTCAGCCTACCAACCAACACTTTTAGAAAGGCAACACCCCAGTCCCCTACCTCTGCAAAGAGAGGTTTGCATTTTACTAGATTTCTGGGAGAAGCTCCTTCATAAGCAGAATTTCAGCCAAAGGCCAAACTTTTTCCTAATCAGAATTGCTTATTTCTCTTTCAGCAAAAAGTCAAGCTTGATCTTTATAATAAACAGTTTAACATCAATGCACTCCAAACAATTTCAACATGCAGATTTACACTAAAGGCACTAAACATTTAAAGAGTAGAACATGCATTTTAAAAGAAAACTAACCAGAAAGGGCAATACTAGACCCAGAGGAATTAATCTCTAATGGCATAATTTCAGCCACTGGGAAGAAAAAGATTTGGGGTCAAGGGGTATCTTCCTAGATCTCAATTTTCAAAAGAAACTTGAAGGTCCTTCCAGATATTTGGTAACTTCTCCTATTTAACAATGGGAAGATCTACCCTCCTTTTTGCCCTGGGTTAAAGTGGAGGTAGGAAGAAAGGGCTAGGGGGAGAAAGGGAGAGGGAGAGAATGAAGGAGGGATCAGAGAGAGAGGAAAGAGGGGAGAGGGCAGAAAGAAGAGAGATGAACAGGGAGGGGAGAGAAAGGAAGGTGGGAGAGAAGGGGTAAAAGAAGGGAGACGATGGTGAGGGGAAGGAAGGACAGATTAGGGGAGAATAAAAGAGAGAAGGGGGGAGAGAGAAGGAGGGAGAGAGAGGGAGAAGGGGAAGGAGGAGAAGGAGGAAAAGAGTGGGGGGAAGAACTCATAGGAGAGAAAGAAGGGAAAAAAGGGAAAAGGAGAGTGAGAAGGGGGTGAGAAACTAAAAATAGGGAGGAGGGAGGCGAAGGAGGTATAGGCGAAGCTAACGTTAATATTATCCCAGCTACTATGAAAACACCTGTCCAGGGGCGCTCTGGGCGCCCCGACGTTCCGGGCCAAGAGCTCCAGGCCCAGAAAGCACGGGGCTCTGCACATTCCCAGGTATCAGAGAGCGCTGCTAAGGGCGCCCTCACACCCACTCCCACGGGGAAAAGAGCAAGGACCGTAAGCCCTCAAAGCTCAGGCCCTAGCCCAGCCCCCTCCCTCAGTGACCCTCATTCTCCGCCGCGGGGAGCGCGGGGAGGGCGGAGGGGGGTGTCGGGAGCGCCGCTCGGTGGATCAGGTGCCGGGTTCCCCTCTCTGCTCCTGTCAATCAGAGGCGGAGGCCGTCGTCCTGCCGTACTCCGGGGCGGGCCCCCACGTGACGGGAAGCGGCGGCGGGGCCCGGACGGAGCCCCTGGGGGAGCTGCGGAGCCAACCCGGAGCCGGGGCCGGGCGGGGCCGAGCCGGGCGGAGGGCGCGTGTGCGGGGCCCAGGAGTCCCGGGGCTCGGCGGCTGCCACAGCTGGAGCTGCGTGCCGGAGGCTGGGCGCCGAGCGGGCAGCGGAACGCGGCTCGGTGCGGAGCGGCGGACCGAGGAGGCCTAGGCTGGGCGAGCGCGGGTGAGGAGGGGGCGGCGGCGAGGCCGCGGGGGCGCCGGGCGGGCCGGGCTGTCACAGCCAGCTGAGGCGGGGGCGGGCGAGCATGTGGAGGGCGGCGGGGCTGCGGAGCCCCGGAAGACGCGACTGGACTCTGGTGTGCGTGAGTGGGTTTGAGGTTTCGGAGGATGAGACTGTGTGATATCCTGGTGAGTGTGGATGTGTTTGTGGTTTAGGAGGGTGGGACGCTGTATGTGTGTGATCTCGTGGGGTGTGTGTGAAATTTAGGAGGATGGGATTCAGTGTGTGATCTTGTGCTGTGTATGTGTGTGGTTTAGTAGGATGAGACTGATCTCTTGGTGTATATGTGTGAGGTGTGTGTGATTTTGGAGGGTGTGTGTGTGTGTGTGTGTGTGTGTGTGTTAGGCTGGGGGCTATATGTGGTTTAGGGAGATGGGACTCTGGAGGGGGGTTAGGAGGATGGGATTATGTTTTGTGTGTGTGTGTGTGTGTGTGTGTGTGTGTGTGTGTGTGTGTGTGTGTGTGTGTGTGTGTGTTAGATTGGAGGGGTGTATGTGGTTTAGGAGGATAGGATTCTGTTTTGTGTGTGGTTTAGGAGGATGGCACTGTGTGTGTGACCTCCTGGGGTTTGTATGTTTTAGGTGTGGGGGGGGTGATTTAGGAGGATAGGACTCTGTGTGGGTGTGGGTGCGTTTTAGGTTAGGGGTGTGTGGCTTAAATTATGAGTGTGTGTGTGTATGTGTATGTAAAAGGATGGGACCCTAGATATCTGACTCACTGATTTGGAAAGAGTATGAAGAGAATACCCCTATGGGTCTCTTTCTTCTATTCCTAGGACTGTTTGGGGGCAAGGTACAAGTGTGTATGAATCATAAGTTGTTGGTAGGCTCTTGAAGTTTTAGAATATTGAAGGTTTATCTTTGCCCCAGTGGGCAAGAGAACCTCATGGATGAAGAGGTATTGGGTCCAATGTTGAATTCAAATGGATAGCTTTTAAGGACAGAGAGAAGGGCTCAAAGCCAAAATGCTGGGAAATTTTTCTCATGTCTCCAGTTGTAAGATGCAAACAGTGAATTAGTTTTCACTTGTAATTGATACTACCTCCTCTTGAGTATAGGGAGCTTTTGATAAATATGGACAGAATGCTTTTTTTCAGGCACCTGTATTTGTCAGTACTGTAGCAAGAACGGTTAGGCTTACCTGTATGGAATCTCTTTTAGCTGCATTTGTTCACAAAGCTACCAGGGCCTGTGGATTACCTGCAGCCCACAAGGATTCCATGTAGTCCTTATTAATGTAAAAAGAAGGCATAGTTTTGTAGGTTGAAATTTAACTGAGTAAGGGGTTCCTCACTATTGAAATTGCTGCATTGTGAGAGACTTCATCTATTTGTTTTCAGGGAAGTCAGCTTGTTAGCATTATTGTATTTGGCAGATTAAAGCATTGATAAATTGTGAGTATAATAGTACTATAATATATTAGATTTGATTTATTTGTGGGTCAGAATTGATGTTTGAGAACTGGCCCTTAGCCCAAATGAAACTTGAAGTTGATGCCCACTACTCATTTGTAGTTTCTGTGCTTCCTCTTTCATAGTTAGACCAAAGTAGGAAGACGTCTGAGTTTTACTACAAAACATGGATGGGACAAACATTTGGACAATTTTTGTCCTTTCCCCTTCCTTTTCTTCTTGCTGAGTCTACTTCCTTTGCCTCTTGTCTCCAAAACATCCACTGAAGCCAGTCCTTTTTGGCTCAGCATTTTTTTTTTAAAGCAGCTGCAGTGGTGTGGAAAGAGCATTGGTTTAGGAAGTCAGAGACTTGGGTTTTAACCCTGATTCTTAGAACAACTACAGTGACCTTGGAAAAAAATCAGTTGATTTTTGGGCCTCTTTTCATTATCTTTAAAGTTAGGAAATTAAGATGGAAGACCTCTAGACTTCCTTCCAGCACAAAACTTCCGTGTGCTTTGAGTGCTGTCTTTGACAATAAATGATCTATATTTCTGAATAAGTTCACTAGTGGATTCTCTAGCCTAATTTCTGTTTAGGCAATGGTAAGTTAGAATAGAAATTTTATAACAACACACTTAGCTTTCATTCATTCTTCTGTGTCATTTTCAGTCATGTATTTATTTCTAAGATAATTTTCATCCAACTTTAAGATTCTGTTATTATCAGAAATCATCAAATTTGACCTCTCAAGGCTCAGATCTTTTCTAAAGGAATCTTGATATACGATGCTTCAGTTTCTGCTTAAATATGTACAGTCAGAGGGTACTGATTTGTTTCATTGTTGGGTGGCTTTAGACACTGAAGTCTTTGAAAATGAACAGAAACTATTACTTTTTAAAATGCTACAGATTCAAATTCCAGTGTTCTACTGGCCCTTTTATTGAAGGAAAACGAAGTCAAAATATATTTAAAAGGTTTTTTAATAGACTGCCTCCTGCTTGTATCAAGAATTTGAGATTCTCTTAAACAAAAACTCTAGGTATTTTACTTAATGAGTTTAAGCCTTTTCATCTTGGTTAGAATCCAGTCCTCATTAGAAATACATTAAAGTAATTATTTTCTGGAGCCAGGTGTTTGAAGGATATTCAGTAAATTGGCCCATACTTACAACCCATTTCCTCTGTGGCAAGCCTGACCGGTTTTTCTTTATTAAAACAAACAAAAGAAAACGCTAACCCCACTCCTTACTCCCCTTGAAGAACTGCTAAATGAATGTAGAATAACTTCTCATATTGGCTAAGGTTTTCTAATGTTAAATATTAGTAGAAAAATTGCTCTCTCATATAAGAAAAAGCTAAATATTAGTTTCAAAATATACAAGTAACATCAAACTAAGATACTTAGCACAATCTAAAGTAGCTAATTTGTTAATTGTTAAAAATGTAGCTAAAAAAGGGGAACACTATTTTGGAAATCCAACAAGAAAGTACTGTTTAAATATTCTATTCTAAAGATCTTCACTCCACCCTTACAAACTGATCTTTCTTGGACTGATATTAACAGATCAGAATCTAAACTGGATTTACCCAGATTTAAAAAAAAATACATTTGGCAGTGTCATGCAAACTTTTTAATTACAATCGTACACATAGTTTGTACTCTATTAGCAACAACGTCTTTAAATGAAGATAGTAAATATATAAAACGTGGTTATTTCTTTATATCCTTACACATAGTTGGAACAAGTCTTCTTTCACTTTAGTGAACTCTTATCTGTTAGTGGAATGTAGGGAGACTGAATAATGTGTAGACATAGTGCCATTTTTCAAATAGGGGAAAAGAATAACTTTTGGAAAACATAGGTAAAATTTTGATTGCTATCCCAGAGAAAATAATAGTAACAGCTAATGTTTATATAGTACTTTAAGATTTTCAGTGTGCTTTATATGCTATCTCACTTAATCCTTACAACGACCTCTAAGGTTGATGCTGCAGTTATCTCCATTTTACAGATGAGGAGACTGAGCCTGAGAGAGGTTGAGCGACTGTATCCAGGATCATACAGATAGTAAGTGTCTGAGACAGGATTTAAACTCAAGTCTTCCTGACTGGAACATTCTGTCATTGTACCATCAACCTGAGAATTCTAGAGTAAATTATTGAACAGATGTTTTATGAGAACTTAGCATCATTTTCCTTTTTGATAGGGTTACTAAATGAAAAGACCATGGGAATGCCCATGATCTGGTAGTATCTTTTTTTTTTTAATTTAATTTTTTTTGGTTACAGTTTAAGTTCCGACCTGTCTCTTCCTCCACCCCCACACACTACAGAAGGCCACCATTTCACTCATACACATGTGTGTATATTGTATGTGTGTGTGTGTAATAGAAGTATGCACATACTTCTATTTATCAATTCTTTCTCTGGAGGCAGATAGCATCTTTTGTAGTTGATTTGAGTATTTCTAATACTTAGAGCAACTTAGTCATTCACAGTTATTCTTCAAATAATATTTCTGTTACTTTATACAACATTCTCTTGGTTCTGCTCGTTTCACTCTTCCTTATTTCATGCAAGTGTTTCCATGTTTTTCTAAAATCAACCTGCTCATCATTTCTTACAGTACAGTAGTATTCCATCACAATTATATACCACAACTTGTTTAGTGATTTTGCAATTGATGGGCATCCCTCACTTTCTAGTTCTTTATCGCCACAAAGAGAGCTGCCATAAATATTTTAGAACATAGGTTTTTTTTTAAGTTTTATTTGTTTATTTAAAAAATTTTTTAATTTTCCTTTTTCCTTGATCACCTTGGGAAACAGACCAAATAATGATCTTGCTTGATCAAGATCTCATGTTTTCTAAAACATTTGATAAAGTCAGTATATCCTTGTAGACAAAACTGAGAAATGTGATTTGACTTTCAGCAAGGTAGATTTATAGTTGATTAAATAATCATATCCAAAAAGTGTTGATTAGTAGATTGCTATCAACGTGTAGAGGAATTTCTATTTTGGATCCATAGGGGAGTTTGTATCCCAGGGGAGAGGAACCTGCGGCCTTGAGGCCACATGTGGTCTTGTAAGTTTTTGGTGCGGCCTTTTGACTGAGTCCAAGTTTTACAGAATAAATCCTTTTATTAAGGGGATTTGTTCTGTGAGGTTTTGATTCAGTCAAAGAGGAGCACTTGAGGACCTAGAGGGCCACATGTGGCCTTGAGGCCACAGGTTCTTCACTCCTACCTACCCTATCCTGTTCATTTTTGTGACCTAGATAAAATTATAGACAACATAGAAGTGTAGAAAATTTGCTTATCAAAATTGTGGATGGCATAAAGCTAAGAAGGATAGCTAATGTCAAGTTAGCTATGTTTTTGTTGTCCTTTGGTTCTTCACACCTTTTAAGGAGGGGTGTACCCCATGGCCCCAGTCTGGGCCCTCCTCTGTCTCTACACTTTCTCATTTGGAAGCCTCATCAGCTCCCATGGGTTTAATTATATTGCTTTGCAACTTCACAGATTTATATATTCATTCCCAGTCTGAGGTCCAGTCGTGTGTTACCGGCTGCCTATCGCACACTTCAAACTAGATAACTTATAGGTATCTAAAACTCAACATGTCCAAAACAGAGCTCATCTTACCCCCCAAACCGACCTTCTTCCAAATTTCCTCATTTGGGGCATTACCGTCTATCATCTCCAGTTTGAAATCTTGGCTTTATCCTGGACTCATCACTTTTTTATCATTAATATCCCATGTCACTAAATCTTGCCGTATCTACTTGGACAACATCTGTTGCATCCCTGTCTCATTACTTATATAGCCACCACTTTAATTCAGGTCCTCATAATTTCTCCCCTGGGCTATTGCAGTGACCTCCCAATTGGTTTTTCTTCTCAGGTCCCTCCTCACTCTGATCCATACTCCAGATTTAACAAAAGTGTTTTTCCTTATGCACGAGTTTGACCATCTCACTCCTCAGTGAATAAACTTCATGAACTCCCTGTTGCCTCTAGATTCAAATATAAAGTACTATTTGTTTTTTAAAGCCCCTTAGAACCTGGGCCCTATCTACCTTTCCAGCCTTGCTGTCCCTCCTGTTTCTACTCTTGACAGTCTACCCATTTTGATCTTCTTGACCTACTTCACATACAGCCTTCATTTTCAGTCTCCATGTCTTTGTTCTAGCTGTCTTCATTCCTGGAATATTCTCTTTCTTCATCTCTCTTTTGAGCAATCCTTTACTTTCTTCATGACTTAGCTCAAGTGCTTCCTTCTTCATAAAGCCTTTTCTGATCTCCCTGAGAGTGGCTAGTGCCCTCCCTCACTAAACTGGCTTTTTAGAGTAAGAGTGTGTGTGTTTTTGTGTTTGTGTACATGTTGTTGCCCCCAATGAAATGTAAACTCTTTGAGAGCAAGAATTATTTAATTTTTTTCTCTGTCACCTGGGGCCCTGCATAAGATGGATGCTTAATAAAAGTATATCAACTGATAGAATCAGAATTCAACAGGATATTCATAAATTAGAAGAATCTGCCAAACCAAAAAGTGAAATATAGCAAGGATAGATGTATAGTCTGATGTTAGGTTTGAAATAATGCATGTAGATACATGATGGTGGAAACCTGACTTAATTAGAGCTTTTTGGAAAAGACCTAAAAGTTTTAATAGACTAAAACTTCCCTATGAGCCATTGTTATGTTTCTGTTACTTTATTAAAAAAAAAAAGCTAATGTAGTCCTACTTGGTCTGCATTAATAGTACATTTAATAATATATTAAAGGAGATAAAAATTCTATACGTTAGACCACATCAGAAAGATAGTGTGTATTTGTGGTTGTCACATTTTAAGAAGGACATTGTATGTTCAGAAGAAGGCTTCTAGGATGATAAGGGGATTTGGAAAATGTTATATAAAGACAGGTGAGGGAACCAGGGATGGTCAGGAGAAGAGTAAGGAACGACATGATAGCTGTCTTTAGGTATTAATAGTGGTAAAGAAATTAGGTTTATTTTCTATTCTCATATTCCATGAGGAGAACACTGAATTTAGATGTCAGAAAACTTGACATCTAACTACATTTTGCTATATATATTTTTAAATCAAACATTATAATAAAACAGGAACTCCTTGAGGGTTTTTGTCTTTGTATTCCCATTGCATAGTGTAATTCTTAGCATGTAATAAATGCTAATTGAATTGAATAGTATCAAAGTATCTCATATTCTCTGTACCTGTCAAATTGTGTAAGTGTGAAAATATAGTCTGTGGAGAAAACTTTGGAAAGTTTATCTGTTTCTGTCCCATAATAGCATGAAAACCACAAGGATATCTTTAATGTCTCTGTGTCATTCATATAAAGATTTAATAAAGACGTGTAAGTCCCCAGTAAAAATATGGTGTAATTTTCTGCCCCATCATAGAATTGTAGACATAGAGATCAGAAAGTCCACCTAGTCCATTCATCTTATTTTACAAATGAGGAAGCAGGCATAGAGACTTTTAAGTCACTTGCGCAAAGTCACATAGGTGGAAAGTATCTAAGACTGGATTTGAACTTAGGTCCTCGTATTTCAAAACCTTAGCTTTTTATACTGTATCGTGCCACCTCTGTAATGATTTGGTATCTTCTTTTAGATATCATAAAAATTGATGTCTTGTTGTTTTCAAAATCATTACCTTCAGCTGAGATTTCTTCTCAGCCCAGTGCAGTTGCTCTTTCCATCTTTGTCTTTAGTGCTCTTTCTGAAGCCTGTTTCTGATGCAAACCAGGCACTGAAGTGTTGAGTCCAAATATTGTTCTGTTACAACCAGTGAGGATGGTCTTGTTATGGAAAAGCCTACAGGTCTGTTCTGGTTTTCATCTATTTGTTGTTTTCCTTCCAGTTTCATCCATGAATACTCTTGAAATGATGTGGCTTAGTTGGTTCTTAAACCAAGGTTTCTGAAGGGAAAACACTTATTTTAGCCATTAGAATAATATAATCTAGAAATATAAAAGACTTTGAATGCAACCCTCTCATTCTACAAACAACTAAGACTCAAAGAAGTAAAATTATTTGCCCCAAGGCCCACTTCTGTTTTATCGCAGGGTAAAGTGATGTTTTTAAGCCACTTTCTCACATCCTCACCAGTGGCTATGAAAGGGAGCAATGAGAATCAAAGTATAAGACCAGAGCAGGAAAGAAAGCAAGAAAACAAGACTATACATAGACTAGAGCCTGAATCTCTGAATATCAGCTACTGGCTTTTTTTTTTTTTCCTTTTAGTAAAATGCTTTATTTGTCTGAAGGAAAATAAGCAAGCCACATTTACAGGACTATCAGAGGAGCAGAAAAGAAACTGGAAACCACTTTTTTAGCTACTTCCAATATCAAACAGTTTTTTTTGGACTGGCATCTCAAAGGGTAAAGAAAGTTCATTTGTGGAATTTGTGGTGAAATTCTCATAGAAATAATCCTCCATATATAGTAGAAGCTTCAGACAGTTATTTCCAAATGTGGTTTCTGGTTAGCCCAAGGTCTTTTTGTTTTATTTGCATGTGGACAATATGAAACAAATTCCCCCAATATAAAGAAAGTATGTAGCTACTGTATCTACAGGAACTCAGGCTGTTCTTGTGCTACCTTCTTTATTGTGTGTCCCAGAGCCCTGCATCTTGTACCATCTAATGGGTACCATCTAGACACCTGCTAATTCTCTGTGGGTCACCCCTACTCCCAGCTCATTTTCTGCAGTTTTCACCATGTACTCAGAGTGTGTATAATCAAAGGGAAGAAATCACTATATCCTGTGCAGTGTCACCTGGGTGGAAACTCATATATTTCAGCCTTGTCTTTTTTCAGTAGCCTGAACATCTTCCTTCCCGATAGTTCCTCTAAAGGAGTTCCTCTAAAGGAGTGTGTATCTCACATATAAGATAGATTCTTTGTAAAGGTGAGAATTCATGTTGGAGACCTTACAGGTAAAGATCATTCCCATATCTGGCAGCAGAAGGGACTTGGTCTCTCTTGTCACTGACACCACTGGAGGCTTGATGTTGTTGCTCAGCTCAACCAGGAAGCCAGAGACCAAGGATGAGATATAGCCATGCCAGGTGCTGCTACAGGAGTTGGCCTCCTCCAGGTTACACGGTTGCTCAGCTGGGACGCCATCATTGGCTTTTTAAAATAAATTTTTATTTCTACCTTTTGTTTAACCTACCTTTTCCAATGTAGCCTTCCTTCCCCATCCTAGAGAGCCTTCTTTTATAACAGAATAAAAAAGAATGGAGATGAAAACAGTTTGGCAAAACTAACCAACATATCCAAGTCTTCTTGTTTCTTCATAGTCATCATTTCTTACAGCACAGTAATAATCCCTTACATCTTTGCCTTTTTTACTGTGGGACTTAATCAAGCATAGTACAACACTTAAGAATAGTACAGCATAGTTTATATAGAATATTTGTTTTCTTTAAAATTAAGTGAAGCATTTTCGGTCCATGAGGAGTGAATATAATATTATTCTGAAGACAGCTGGTTCAAAAAATAACTTTGGACTCATTTTTTTCCACACCAGTGACTTCACTGGTACAGTGAAATAACGGATCTCTACTAATAATGGATCAATTATTATTTTGCAACTTATATTCTAAGAGTTTCTTGGGATACTAGATCATTAAGTGACATGTCCTGAGTCACATAGCCAGTATGTGTCACACATGGGATTTGAACCCAGCTCTTTCTGACTTTGAGACTAAATATTTATCCACTCCTATACATTACCTAATTTATCTATGGACTCCATATCTTGTTTAAACTGCTATTATTAAACATTGGAAAAATAAAATGCAGTTCTTTAGATATCATGATGGTTACTCAGTATTTCATATCACTTATTAAGTACTTCCTCATGTGTTCCTAGTGACTCTAAGTTAATTTGCATGTAGCCCTGATTTAGTCTAGGCACTCATTTGGGCAGATCTGCAGAAGTAACACAATAGAATAGTGTATTAGCAAGCACCCTAGCATATCTGGGGCAGCTGCTAGCACAGGTTCTTAGATCTGCTTTACTAAAGGAAAGAACTCAAGATGGGTTAACAATCTTTCTTTAATCAAACAAACATATCATTTACCTAGTTCAGAGGAAAAAGTCAGCACCCTGAACTCCAGAGAATACAAACCCAAGTTACAAACAGACCAAGAAACAGATCAGCAG
>CM053600.1:69277226-69319657 GCA_028646575.1 Pseudocheirus occidentalis | reverse complement strand
AAAAAAAAAAAAAAAACCAAGCTTCTCGCTAGGGGCTCCACGTGAACATTTTAGGAGCCACTTAAGCTAGGGGCAGGAAAGAGCTTCAGATTCCCATTACAAATAGAGACACTGAATGAAGACTTGAGTATAGAATAGTAGGGATGTGTTTGGAAGACAGAACCAAGTAACGTAAGTACATTTTGGGGGCAGAGAACATGTTCTTAGAAAGAGAACTGGAACTGGAGAAGTAGAAGTCTTCTAGTTTTTCTTCATGGAAGGTTTCCTTGTTAGGTGACACTACTAATGATAAAAATATACTTGTCAGGGACCAAGTATGTATGTGATGGGGGATAGGGGAAGGAGGGTTGCTGAACCAAAATGATAAGTAACTTACTTCCCAGGAAAGACTTGTTTTTCTAACACTCTAAGTTGCAGATACTGATCTGCATTGAAGATCAAAAAAAAAATAATAATCTGAGACAACACCTGTACTGTTCACAATTTTTTTGTACTATTTAAAATTTTTTTTCTTTTTTCTCTTTTCTTCCTTTTCTTCCTTCCTTTCTCTCTTTTTTTTTTCTTTGCAGAAGGAAGTGGCCCATTGCAAAAGGTCATATATTGGCCAGAAGGAACCATGAAGTTTTGAATTTTCAAGATGAATGGGATCTTAAAGATGATCCAGTATAATAATAGCCCAACACCATCATTTAGCAGAAGAGGAAACTGAAGTCTAACGAGGTTGAATTACCTGGTCAAACACCTGGTTTCTGGCAGGGCCAGGACTAGAAGCCAGGTTTCCGAACTCACAGCCAGGTATTCTTTCTACTCTATGTACTGCTAACCCAGGATTTACCTCATATCAGTGGTAATGCTCCAGTTAAGTGGTTGGTTTTCCAATCCAGAACTTGTCTTCTGTAAGCCTTCAACCCATCCTTCTTTGTGCTAAGACAAGATTTTGTCTTTGGCTCAAACAAGCCTCAGAGTTAAATTACTAGCCTGGGACCCCTTAAAATGAGTTTTCAGAGGACTTCATAGCTCCTTTTTCACTATTCAATGACAAAAATCATAAGAACTTTCTAAACTGCTTTCTGGCCTTCAGTGTTCTCACAAGGGTGCAGGACAGGCCATTAAGTGGCCAGTGAGAATAAGCCCACTTTCAGTTTACATAAACATAAACCCCTTTCAGGGAATCATTTCAAATAGGGAACTGTCTATAGTACTTCATTCCATAGCCCAAACCCTAACATAATTTCGCAAATTACAGGGCTTCTTTGCCAGACTAGTCAGGACCGTGGCAGATCTAAGATACTTTCCTGTGGAGATTTCTCTATTTAGGATTAGGTGAATATGAGAATATATTATGTTTTGTGAAGCACAGAGAAAGCTGCTATTTAAAAGAATCACCAGTGCCTGGAATTCACCTAAAATGTGCTTTTAAGACATGAAGGAATATAGGAACAGATGCTTTGTCAGCTACCTTACATCTCTCAGAATTTGTGAATGTAGTACCTTACTGATTACTAAAAACTCTCATTTTACCAAGCAGGAAACATACCTTAATCCTTTCTCCCCTACTCTAGCTAGTATAGAGGTAAAATTTTGCATCAGCAATTTATTCTCCAGGCCATTGGCATTTCAGCCTTATTTTAAAATTCAGCTATTCCTGGAAAAAGAAATACAGTAAATCTTTATTACCTCAGTATGAATTAATTTGTTACTTGACTTCTTTGATAACAAAAACAAGGACAACATGAGAATGTTGGAAGCCTGGTTGGAAATTGGGATGCAGGTGCTGAAAGGAAGGGGCAGGTCAGAAATAGCAGACGGTGGGCACAGCCCTACTGGACAGACTTCATTCATCAGACTTTATTAAGTAGTATTAAGGCCACTGCTAGGTACAGTCTGTGAGCTGTGGTGCTAAGTGCAGAGAATGCAGGCCGTGTTCTCAAGGGGTTTACCTTCTAATTGGAGGTAAGAACATATAGCTAAGATATTAGGTAGAAAGGATAAGTTAATTGCAAAGAAGAGGTCCAGACAGAATGTTATGTGAAAGATGAGCAAAAAAATATCACTTTTTTTCTGGGAAGTTAATGGATATTAAAATCTGACAGTGCTTTTGGTTTTGCAAAGCCCTTTACATAGATTATCTCACTGGAACCTCATATTATTGTCTCCCCTTTGCAGATGAGAAAATAGGCTCAGTGAGGTTAAGTGACTTGCCTACAGTCACATAGCTAGTAAGTGACAGGTGGGATTCACATCCAGGGCTTTCTGTTTCCTGGTCCAGCACCTCTTCAAGGCTTCATGGAGAAGATGGCATCTGAGATCAGTCTTCATCTATGTGCCTACGGCTGATCCCATACTGGATGATCAGGTTGGCTCATATTCTAGAACAGTCACAGAATATTTTAGCTCCAGAAGAAAAGTTGGAGATTACCTAGTCCTAGTCCAAATTCCTTAATTAACCACTAAGGAAACTGAGACTCAGAAAGTTGAGATGACTTGTCTAAGGTCACACTGCTTATCTAAGATCACTAGGAATCTAGATCTCTTGATTCCTGGTTCAGTGTTGTTGGGTTCCATCACACTCTCTGTACATGCCCTTACTCTCCCATACACCCAGTATGAGATTAGCCTTAGGCAGATCCATGAAGTAGATGAAGACTGATCTCAGATGCCACCTTCTCCATCAAGCCTTGAGGATGTGCTGGATCAGAAATCAGAAAGCCCCGGATTTGAATCCCACCTGTCACTTACTAGCTATGTGACTGTAGGCAAGTCCCTTAACTTCTCAGAGCCTCCAGAGAAAGAACTGATATTGATTGAAAACAGATTGAAGCATGTTATTTTTCACTTTCTTTCATTTTTTTCTTTTATTCAGGTCTTATACAAAATGACTAATAGAAATGTTTTACATAATTGCACATATATAACCTTTTTCTGATGGATTGTCTCAAGGCAGAGATGGGAAAGAATAGAAAGAACTTTAAATACAAATGTCTAAAAATTTTTTTAAAAAAGAATAGACAGTTAAAAGGAAATCATAGTTGCATAGATAACTAGAAGGCATCTCAGAGGCCTTTAATCCAACCATTTCTTTTTACAGATGAAGAAACTCAGGAACAAAGATGTTAAGTGATTTGCCTATGGGCAAACACGGGATTTGAGCCCAGATCCTCTTCCTTTGGAGGCATTGTTTTTTCCACAGTACTACGTTGCCTCTAATTCAAGGTTATCATACTTAATACTGTTAGCCATATTGTATCGTATACATGTGAGAGTATGTGCGTGTGTGTTTAATCAGAAGATGAGATGCCTAAGAGTTATTTTTTTCCCTCCATATTTTAAAATAATACTTTTGAGTGTTATCTCTCTAGAAGATCAACTTTACTACTGTCATGTTGCAGTAATAAATGTTCATATTAAATTGAATTGGAGCAGAGAGAGCCCTGAGCTTAGTCATAAAACTTAGGCTCAAACTCCACCTGTCCCCTTACTAGCCATGTGGTCTTGGGCAAGCATCTTAACCTCTCTTCATTTGTTTCCTCATCTGTAAGATGGAGCTATTAATACTTGCACTATCTACTTTACGGGATTATTGTGTGGGTCAAATGAAAGTAATGAGAAAATGCTCTGTAAATTCATTGAGCTATTATTGATTGTATATTGATATTTATATTATACTTTTAAGTAACTGCTGAAGGGAGAGGGAGTAAGCTAAGAGGCCTGATGAAAGTTCTTATTATCTGGCCTGATTGTACTTAGAGATTTTTGTTGGACATACTCAAAGGCCACTGAAGCCTTTGAAACCTTAGGGGGCTAAGAGGTACCTTGGCGACCATCCAGGCCAGTGCTTGTTAACCTGGGCTTCGTGATCTATTATTGTTATTTTTTTAGTAGATACTTTTCAAAATAATTGATATGCTGTGTGGTAATCCTATGCATTGTATTATGCCTTTAAAAACACTGTTCTAGGAATCCATAGACTTAAAAAAAAAAGGATTCAGAATTCCTAATCTAGGAATCTGATTGCTTCATTTTATAGAAAAGGAAACAAAGGCTTTGAGAAATTAAGGGACTTCTCCAAGGCCACAGTGATAGTAAGTAGCAGAATTGTGATGTGACCTCAGGGCTTCAGACTATGTCCTGGCCTGTTTCAACTAGAACACATCTCCCTTGAGATTTTCTGTTCCCTCTCAACTCTAGGCCATTGCTCTGCTAGTTTTCCTCCTTGTCAAAAAGGAACTTTTTAGCTGTTATCTTCAGATTCCATGCCATAATTTCGTTCTTACTGATTATTGTTGAGGTTCATCATACTTTCTGCACTTGCCCTTTCTCTGGGGTTGGTTCAGACTTGTTACTGGAGCAACAAGAACAGCATTAATGAGATTCATTTCAGTTCTGTGCTGTTTCTGCTACACTTAAGAAAGTTATTGATAGTAGGAGAGGCACCATCATGATGTTCTCCTTCCCTCTGCTCCTAGTGAGCTTCAGTGATATAAATATTTTCATGTTTTCCATTCCCATTACCTTTCTCTTATTATTTCCACATACTTCAGCCACTAATTGCCATATTATATTACCTTGAGGACTTCAGTAAGATTTTTCTGATGAGCCAGCAGCATGTTAAAAAAAAATCCCAGGACGTCTTTCTGTAATCTAAATCTCTGCATTTTTCATTGAAAACCCAATCATGGGAGTAACTGCGGAACTTTTAAGAAATATTAAACTTTAGCTCATACTTAGAGTAGTCACCAGAAAAAATCACATTTCTTTTTTTCATGGCCTTGAGACCATATGGGTACAACTAAAATTAATCACTCAACTCACCACCCCACCCTACCCCGCTTTTAAATTATTGTTAGTCAGCAGATTACAATGTTTTGTATAGCAGGGTAATGCTCCAGAGAACATATTTGTGTATATATGCTACTTAGACCTTTGAGGCACTTGTGTATTCATTTAGTACATTATTAAAGTATTTGTGTAGTTTTTAAAGGTAGGTAATTAATTCATAAAGAATCCACCACATTGCCCCATATTGATCAAGGTTTTAGAAATCTGGTCAGAATAGCTGAGCAAGATCCATGTTCTAAGTTCAGTGGTCCATTTCATGTAGCAACCAAAGTTACAGTACTGTCAGTAATTGTTAAAAGCTTAATAGAAATATAGAATGCGGTTGCCTATTTTTAGTTCCTTTTTATGGGGCAATTGATCATAGACTTAACTGTTTAGCTTTTGTGTTAGTATAGAGAGCTCAACAGTGATCTGTTTTTATTTTCATTAGAGACAAAGAATTCCAAGTAGTTAGTCGATAAACATTTACTGTGTTCCAGGTGCTGTGCTAAGCCTCTGGCTTCAAGGAGTTCACGGTATAGTAGAGGAGACAAGAAGCAAGCAGATGTATACACGCACACTAAGTACAGGCCGAGTAGACAGGAGAGGAAAAGGCACTAAAATTAAGAGAGGTTGGGAAAAGTTTCCTGTAAGAAAGTGAGATTTTAGTTGAGATTTAAAGGAAACTTGAGAAGGCAGTAGGCAGAGATAAGGAGGAAGAACATTCCAGACAAAGGAGAGAGCCAGAGAAAATGCCCAGAGCTGAGAGTACCCTGTTTGTGGAACAGCAGGGAAGCCAGTGTGGGTGGATTGAAGAGAACATGGTAGAGAGTGCAAGGTGTAAGAAGACTGGAAAGGTAGGAGGGGGCTGGGTTATAAAGGATTTTGAACACCAAGTAGAGGATTTTGGATTTGATCTTGTAAGCAATAGGAAGCCACTGGAATTTAGTGACTAGAGGAGTGACGTGGTTGAACCTGCACTTTAGGAAAAGCACTGGTGCCTGAAAGGAGGATGGATTGGAATGGGGAGGGATTTGAGGTAGGCAGACACCCCCCCCTCCTCCCGCCCCCCGCAGGCTGTAGAGTAATCCAGGTATAAGGTGATGAGGGCAATGTCAGAGGAGAGAAGAGAGCATATTAGATGTTGCAAAGGTGAAATGAGCAGGTCTTGGCAATAGATTGGCTGTGGGGGTGAGATAATGAGGAGTCAACAGTTTCATTCAGATTTCAATCCTAAGGGAGTAGGAGAATGGCATTGTCCTCCGCAGTAATAGGGAAAATTGGAGGCAAGGTATAGCCTAAGGTTTTTATTCAGCGTGGCTGTTTGATACTTTTTTGGTGTTAAGAGCTCTGAGTTTGAATTTCAGCTATACCATTAACTACCTATGTGATCTTAGGCAAATCACTTAAACTTTTTGGGCCTCAGTTTCTTCATCTGTAAAAGGAGAGTGTAGTACTAGATGACCTCCGAAGTCCTTTCTGACCCTAGATCTGTGATCTTAAGATTCTGTGCCTAGGTGACCTCTGACGTCTCAGCTAACTCCAGGTCTCTGATTTTGTAATTATTAATAGAACACATGGTCTCATGCTAACTGGCAGTGAGACAGCCTCCAAGATTCTGTCCTTGGTCCTCTTTCCCTTCCTTTCTACATTTTCTCCCTTGATAATCTTATCTATTCCTATAGTTTCAGTTATTACCTTTATTCATGTGTCTTCTACATCCTTACCATCACCTGTAACATCCCCCAAGGGTTCTAGTTCCTTATTGCAATCTCTCAGTCATCTTCACCTAGATTTTTCACAGATTACTCAAACTCAGCATGCCCAAAATTGAACTTATCATCCCCTCCACAAAAGCACTTGATCATCCCCCTAATTTCTTTGCTTCTTGTTTAAGTCTCACAAGCTCAAAAGTAGTGAGAAAAACAGGGGATTTGGAGTCAGGACCTAGATTAAAATCCCAATTTTGCTACTTAGCGTGTGTGACCTTGGGCAGGTCACTTAAATTGTCAGGTAGAATTTAAATGATATCAGAGGTCTCTTTCAGCTCTAAATCCCATGACCTAAGAATCTTGTTTGATTCTTCTTTCTCTTTCATCCCAACATGTCTATTCATTTGTCAGGTCCTGCTTCTGTCTTGGACAATATTGCTAATATCCGTCCCCTTCCCTATTCACATTGCAACCACCCTATCTCCAGCCCTTATGTCTGCATACCTAGATTATGATAATAACTTCTCCCCTACTCCATGCCTGTGAAAGATATCTGGACTATTTCCTTTCTAATTTTTCTTTTTGTAACCTTTAATAATCCAGATTTTGAGCTTGTTATGGTATATGGTGTAAGATGTTGTTCTAAACCTAACTTCTTAGGTTAACAACTTGCCAAATTGTTTCCATTCACTTTTCTGATCACTTCTTGTCAAATGAGGAATTCTCCCCAAAGTAATTTGTACTCTTAGATTTATTCAACATTGAGTTGTTGGTTTTTTTTCTGCTGCTTTTTAATATTTAGTCTGTTCCACTGATCTATGAGACTGTTTATAGCTTGGTTTAAAACATTTTTTTTTGTTTTTATTTTTTGCAGGGCAGTTGGGGTTAAGTGACTTGCCCAAGGTCACACGGCTAGTTTTTTTGTGTGTTAAGTGTCTGAGGCCAGATTTGAACTCAGGTACTCCTGACTCCAGGGCCGGCACTCTATTCACTGCACCACCTAGCCGCCCGGTTTAAAACATTTTTATTTGACTTTTTGCTACTGCAAATTAAAATGTTTGTCTTCATTCTTTTCCAGTAGATCATTTGAGAGAAATGATGAACATCAAGGCTTTCAGACTGGTCTCCGCCATCGAGCGGGAGCTCCTGATGGGTGACAAAGATCACATCAACATTGAATGTGTTGAGTGCTGTGGAAAGAATCTTTATGTTGGTACCAATGAATGTTTCATCTACCACTTCCTATTGGAGGAAAATATGTCACCAGCTGGAAAGGTCACTTTCTCTGCCATGAAGCAGCGGCACAAATATCTGGGTTTCAAGAAGCCAGTGAATGAATTGAAAGCAGCATCAGCCCTCAATAGGCTCCTGGTGCTTTGTGACAACACCATTGCATTGGTTAACATGATGAACCTTGAACCCATCCCTTCAGGTGCTCGAATAAAAGGGGCAGTAACTTTTGCTTTAAATGAGAACCCTGTGAGTGGGGACCCCTTTTGTGTGGAGGTTTGCATCATTTCAGTCAAACGTAGGACCATTCAGATGTTTATGGTCTATGAAGACCGAGTCCAAATTGTAAAAGAAGTGTCAACCCCAGAGCAACCATTTGCTGTGGCTGTGGATGGCCACTTTTTATGCTTGGCACTCACTACACAGTACATCATATTGAATTATAACACAGGGGCCTCCCAGGATCTGTTCCCATATTGCAGTGAAGAGAGACAGCCAATTGTGAAGAGGATAGGGAGGCAAGAATTTCTGCTGGCTGGGCCTGGAGGATTAGGTAAGAAAGTGTGATGGCATTTTCAGTAACCCTTGCTTCCCATACCTGTCTGTTTTGTTTTCTTTTAGTTTTGTTGACCATTGCTGAAATGTAAGAGTGGTGCCGCTATTTTCTTTTGGAAAGAAAGTGTCAGAATTATGTCAGCATGAATCTTCATTGACAAAAGTGGCAATTTCTTCAGTTGTTATTAAGGAGGGTTGTAACACTTTGCAATGGGATTGGTTTTAAGAAAATAGTTTTAGCTTTTGCTAATATTAAAAATTCATATCTCTAAAGAAATCACTTCATTATCAAAATGGCAATAAAAGCCTAAATTCTACCTTAAAGCCTGCTTTAAAAAACTGAAACCTCAATTCCAGGTCCATACTTTCTGTTTCTATTCTATCAACTTTTCCCCTAAGTTTTTAGTAGGTAGTTTATTTTCAAAAAGGACAGGAGTGTGTTAATGTGTGATTTCCTCTTTTTACATATCCTTGCCATGTTTCTAAAGATAGAACAAAGATTCTTGACTTTTTGGCAGTCTGATGAAACCTTTGACCTCCTAACAATAATGTTTGTAAATGCAAAAAATAAAATACTAAGGAGCCCAAAGGAAATCAATGGTCTTGAAATAAGTTACCTCAATTTTTTCAGAATAAGTTCAGACACCCCAAAGGTAAAATAATCTGCTATAAAACTTAATTTAGTGAAAGTGAGTTTGACTTCAGTGTTGATAACAGTTAATATTGTTGAGTTTATTTGAATAGCAAGGTCAGCCAGTACTGAACTTTTTTTTTTTTCAACAGCCAGACTGGCCACTGGCTTTCTTCTTCTTTTTTCTTAAGGGACCCCTGGAATATATTTGAGTAGGGGTCTGACATAGCCAGACCTGCATTTAAGAAGAATAATTGGGATTAGAATTAATGACTATATCACTCATTCTAAAATTATCTTAATATTGAATTAATTGTTATTGAATAAAATAAAAATAATTCTTAGACTTCCGAACTTGGCAGTCCATCTCCTGCCTGTTTGCCTTTTCTCAGGCTGTCCCACATACCTGGCATGCACAACTTCCACCTCTGCCTCATAGTGACTTGAGCTTCATTGAAGCCTCAGTTCAGGTGCTATGACCTATTTATTAGAAATTGTCTCTGATTTTTAGTTGTTAGTATACTCTCTGTCCTCAAATTATATTGCACTTTATTAATCTATTGTTTGTAAAGCCCAGCCCCAACCAGAATGTCAGTTCTTTGACAGCAGTACCTCTTTTAAAATTTGGCCTTGTGCCTGGAGCACCTTGCACAAGACCTCTTTGCCTCCTCATACAGTGCCTTGTACAAATACTGGTTGACTTGAAATTCGAGTGTTTGTGTTAAGGGAAATAACATCGATAGAGAGAAGTGTGAATGGGGACATCCAAACCCTATTTCACCATTCCTGGGGTTTTGAGCAGCAACTTGGTGTCAAGCCAGTGAGACAAAAACATTTTTCACAGAAATGAAAAATGCAGAGCATGAAACAATATATCTTCCTTAAAAAAAAATTTTTTTTAAATCTTTGGAATAAAACAAACATTTCCATAACATAGTACAATGAAAAAAAGATGATTGCGTGTGAAACTTCAAATTTACTATGCATAACTTGCTATTCCTTTCAAATATACAACAATATTATCATGTAATTTTTTTTTAACTTCCCTTCGTCCCCACCCTAGAGATGGCTACCATTAGCCCCAAATAGGTATATGTATGTAAAATTATCCTATGTCTCCGTTTATCAGTTCTTTCTCTGGATGCAGATAGCATCTTTTTTCATATATCCTTTATAACTAATTTAAGTATTTATAATATTCAAAATAACTTATTTGCTCAAACTTGTTTTTAAAACGATATTGCAGGGGCAGCTAGGTGGTGCAGTGAATAGAGCACTGGCCCTGGAGTCAGGAAGACCTGAGTTCAAATTTGACCCCAGACACTTGATTAGTTGTGTGACCTTGGGCAAGTCCCTTAATACCAATTGCCTTGCCTTCCCCCCTCCAAAACAAAAAAATCAAAAAACCCAACCTAATATTGCTGTTACTGTATACGATGCCCTTTTGATCTGCTTGTTTCACTCTTGGTTATTTCACGTAAGACCTATGTTTTTGTAAAATCATTGAATTAATTTCTTATAGCACAGTAGTATTCCATCACAACCATAGATACCACAACTTGTCCAGTTACTTCCCACTTGAAGGGCAGTTTTTTGCCACCCACCACAAAGAGAAATGCTATAAACATTTTAGAACATATAGGTTCCTTTCCTTTTTACTTAATCATCTTTGGAAATAAACCAAGCAGTGGTATTGCTGGGTCAAAGGGTATAACTCTTCCACATTGTTTTACAAAACCCAATCATTTTACAATTCCACCAGTAATGAATTAGTGTCCCAGTTTTTCCCTATCCCCTTCAGCATTTGTCACTTTCCCCTTAAAATAGTTTTAGCCAGTCTGGTAGGTGTAAAATAATATCTCAAAGTTGTTTAATTTGTGTCTTTCTAATCAATAATGATATAGAGCATTTTTTCATATGACTATAAATTTTTTTAATTTCTTCATTGGAAAATTGACCATTCATCAATTGGGGGATGACTTGTTTTCTTACAGTTTTAACAAAGTTCTTTATATATAAATTTTTTTTTAAGGGGGGAAGGCAAGGCTGTTGGGGTCAAGTGACTTGCCCAAGGTCACATGGCTAGTTTGTGTGTTAAATGTCTGAGGCTGGATTTGAACTCGGGTTCTCCTGACTCCAGGGCCAGTGCTCCACTCACTGTGCCCCCTAGCGGCCCCGCTTTATATATTTTCAGTATGAGACTTTTATCTTTTAAACTGTCTATAAATTTTTCCCACAGTTTTCTGCTTTCCTTATGATCTTGGCTACATTTGTTTTATTTGTACAAGATCTTTCATGTAATTGAAATTATCCATTTTACATCTAACTTTGCTCCCTATCTCTTGTTTCTCCATAAGTTGCTCACCTTTCCATAAGTCTGATAAGTAATATGTTCTGTGTTCTTTTAATTTTCTTGTAAAATCTCTCTTTATATAGAGGTCATGTATCCATTTTGACCGTATCTTAGTAAATGGTATAAGATAATAGGTCTATGTCCAGTCATTTTTACTCACTATTTTCCTTCTCAGCCTCTCTTTTTACCCTTATGCCCATTACTTTATCTTTTCCCCTTACCCTTTTATTCCTCATTTTTTACTCCTCCTTCTAAAAGTCCCTCTCCCACCCTGTCCCCTAATTTTCTGACCTCTAGTTCAGAAGACATAAACTTCTTCAGATGTATGCCTTGCTTCTCTTCAGCCCAGGTGAGAGTAAGGTTCCATTACTGGGACATAATATACTAAGATTTCTTCTTTGTTTTTAAGCAAAAAAGTCACCAAAGCTTTAGTCCAGTCTCCAGCTCTGCCATCATGAATCCTCTGCCTTAATTTTAGTAATTGTAATATATATATATATATATATATATATAATTTTTCTTTCAAAATAATTAAATAATTTTTTCAAGTGCGTTTGCAGATTGTTATATTCACTCTCCCTCAAGCTGTATATAGCCCATACTTCTTCCTGGACAAGAAAATCAACCAAAGTTCTTTATATCATTGCGGGCATGTTAGGAAGTGACTGGGTTGAGATCCTTTTATATTTGCAGAGGTGAACACCTTATCAAAACACCATTGTCACCACATAGCTTCTCTTTTCATACACTAATTGTTTTTTTTTTTAATTTCTTTTTAATTTTATTTTTTAATTTATTTTTTTAATGTAATAAATTTCATTTGTTTTCTTGTTTGCATCGTTCATTTTTCATGAGATTTTTGAGTTACAAATTTTCTCCCCGTCTTTCCCCTACCCCACCCCCAAAACAGCGATTCCACTGTGGAGCCCCTCCCCTGGTCTGCTCTCTAACTTTTTGGTAGGGCAGGAGGGTCTCCCTATCCCAGCTCCTGTATTTCTTGATTTCTAGTTGCAGGTTCATACACTAATTGTACAAATTAGTGAGAGACAACTTACTGTACATCAACTGGCCTTAGAGTCAAGAAGACAGGCCCCACCTCTGACACTTACTAGTTGTGTGATCATGGACAGAACACCAAACCTCCCAGCATTCCACACAGCTAAGTTACAGAGGCAGAATGAATTTCCACCATCAATATTTGCTGCATATACGAAATCATAGGTCACTCCATCACTAGTTTCCCCCATTCCCTTTCCTTCCCCTCCCTCCCCACTCCTGGCAATAAATCAATTCCCAATATTTGCTTCTGGTCCCATGGAAGCATTTTTTAATAGTACCATTTACTGAATCCTGGTTCTGTTCCTTACTGATTGTGTAACCCTAAGCAAGCCAAGTAATTGCTGAGTCATATATAAAATATGGTAATAACATTTTAACTTAGAGCATCACAAACTCCAGATCATTATGCCAATGGGGATAATTGATTATTGCTGTTTTTTATTGTCACTGCCTCCCCATTTGGTCTTGTTTTGATTTCCTGTCTGTCTCAGGCAAAACTTTTCTTAACCCTTTTCCCAAGTCACATAATTTTCATTTTTGCTCCATACTGTTCTGGATCTAACATTACTCTTTTTTCTTAGTTGTATCACATTGGTACTTTCTCAACTTCTCAACCTAACCTTCTTCTTTGTTGATGTTGGAGGAGGCAGTCTTGCTTCCGAGATCTTTTTCTTTCAGTAGTCAATCTCTGCGATTCCCAAATAAGCAGCTAGTTCAGCAGCCCCCTCTCAGTACAGACAGTAAAGTGATTCTTTTAGTCAGGCAAAAGCTTGGTGCACTTTTCCTTTTGTCTGTCTGCAGGCTTTGTTTTTGACCTCTGACTTCCACCCTCTCATTCCCTGCACAGAAGCACTATTATATGACTGGTATCAGCTGAGGAGGATTACTATACTATCAGTTTTCAGTGTTTATCCTGAGAACATGCTCTGCACAACAGTCTGACCATAGTTGGGGGCTGATGTAGCCGACCTGAAGTAGAACCAAACACAGATTTGTCTCTGTCTCTTTCCTCACCATTTTTCTCTCTTTGCCTGACATTTGGGTAAAAGTTCTACTCCTAGGTTGCCTTTGTTTCATTCTGCTTTCCCCATTTGTCTGTTTCATTAACTCAGAATTTATTCTATATTTATTCAGCTTTTGTGTACAGGTCAACTATAGTTCCTGCTTTTTGGAAGTTTCCAGGATAGCAGGCAAGGCAGAACAGATAATTATGCAAAATAGAAGGTGTTAGATGGAAAACAAAGTGTTAATTAAGTAAGATCTGAAAGGGGTCACATGAATTTACAAATTGGAGAGATCAGACTAGTTTCTTGGAAGAGGTAGCATTTGAGTTGGACTTTAAAGGATGGATCAGAATTAAATAACAGAGGAGGGAGGACAAGCCGGGTATAAGAAATTACCTGAGCCAAAGGCATCCAGGTTAGAAAATCCAAGGAAGGTTCAGGGCACACAGTTCTCTTTGTTTGAGTCCTAGAATATAACTAGGGGAGTTAATGAAGTAGCACCTGAAAAAATAGAGTAGCAACAGATTGTAGAATGCTTTGTATGGCCAGCTCTTCCCAGGAGACTAAGGATGAGTGAAGCAACATGGACACTTGACCAGCTCTGTGCTGTTTTGGGAAGCCAGTTTTGGGCTGGAATGTGAAGGATGATGTGGAGTGCAGAAGAGAAGGGACGAATCAGACTAGTTAAGATACTATTGTAGAAGACCAGGAGGGGAGTCATGAAGGTCTGTATTAGAGTAGTAGCAACCGATGTAGAAAGGTAGCAGTGGATGGGAGATAGACCGTAGAAGTGGGACTGACACAAAGTGCTCTTAGGGTAGGGGAAGACTTATGATGTACAACATGGAACATTGGGTGAACAGGGGCACCACTGACAAATCAGAAAGAGGAGCAGGTTTGAAGAGAATGATCATCAATAAGGAAATTAGTTATAAATTGCATACAATGCTGAAAAAGAACAGTTGAGAGAGAATAATATGTAGGGTCAAGAAAATCTAAAGCCTTAGTAGCAAACTATATGCATAGTTAAAAAAATATTTGGGACAAAGCAAGCTTTAACATGTGAAAGAATAATCTACTTAAACTGGATGAAAACACCGTCCCTGCTCTTAGTCACAATCACTACTTCTCAGAAGTGCATCTAGAATATAGATCTTGAGGAAAAGATACACATAATCCCTTCACAAAATTAAGCTTTATAATTCCTTGGACTGTTCACCTTCCATGCTTTCTTTCAGTCTAGCCTGCTTTCCAAAAACTGGACAATAAATGTATTGTATAGTCAAACACATCTGTGAAAAAACAGTACTAACAGTATTAGTCTTTGTACCAGTTAATTTTATCTCTCTTTTTCTTATAGGAATGTTTGCCACTGTAGATGGGATATCCCAGCGCGCCCCTGTGCATTGGTCAGAGAATGTGATTGGTGCAGCTATTTGCTTTCCATATGTAATAGCTCTAGATGATGAATTCATTACAGTGCATAGCATGTTGGATCAACAGCAAAAACAGACACTGCCTTTTAAAGAAGGGCACATTTTACAGGATTTTGAAGGTATTAACAAATAATTAGCAACCACTATTTTAAAAAACCTAATCTTTTTGAAAGGTATCTGTTGGGTCTCTTGTTGGTAATGGGTTGAACTGTCCTCAGCTAACAGGAGTGCACGTGATCACCTGGGGGCAGAATGGCACCTGTTTGCGATAAACAGGATTATCTCTCCACCTTCGGGATGATGCACGATTGGCTCTGTGGCATGGCCAGGGGAGGGACCCTAAGGGGTCCTGGAGAAAGGACTTAAATACAGGCTACCTGGAGGCAGAGGGAAGTCCAGCCATGCCAAGCTTAGAGAATGAGAGAGAGAGTTCCAGCCACGCTTAGAGAATGAGAGGGAGGTCCAGCCACTCCAGGTTTAGAGAATGTAGATAGAAGCAAGTGTTGTGTTCTGAAGAAGAGAAAGTTCCAGCCACGCCAAGCTTAGAGAATGAGAGAGAGTTCCAGCCACACCAAGCTTAGAGAAAGTAGCTAGAAGCAAGTCCTGTGTCCTGAGTTTTTCTGTGCAGCTGTTTCTCCCAGAGTAAGCAGAAGCCGGGAGCCGGGGATGCCCGAAGCCTGTTGAGGAAGGGTATAGGTGAAACCTATACAGCCTGACCCCCCAAAACCGTAGCAGGTATCATAAATTATCTTTCAGTTAGCAATGCACGCTTTACATTTCTCTTCATATAAAAAGGGAGTTGGTGAACAGTACTCTGTTGTAGACCTTTCCCAAGAGTCAACAGAGTATATTTGAAAGCTCTTGGTAGTAGATAATGTAGATAAAGTAGAACTAGATAATAATCCTTCTGCACTGCTTACAATCTATAGGTAAAGCCTTAGACCTCTCTGTGGTCCAGTTTTCCCATCAGTAACATGAGAAGGATTTTGCTCACCTGCCTATTTAGTTCAGGATTTTTGAAAAAAGAGAACAGTATAAAGATTTTATAGTTTTTCAGAGAGCAAGATGTGCATAAAATGCTCTGTGCAGTACTTTCATTCTGAATGTCGTACTCTACTTTTTGGAACAATCAGTTTCAGAAAAACGTATTCTGGCTCTCATAAGGTCCTTTTTGTTTCTTTTTTAATTTAAAAAAGAATCAGTTCTAAATGATGCACCACTGTAATTTTACCAATACTGCTCTTTAATTCACTTCCAGTTCATTTCTAGAGCCTTTGCTCTAGAATCTAGATCATGTATTTACTCTAAATTTAGAGGCAACTTCTGGTTAAAAGGGGGGGGAGGGGAAGAAGAGCATTGTAAAGTTCAGTGTCTAAGGATTATATCCTC
Source organism: Pseudocheirus occidentalis (assembly GCA_028646575.1). NCBI lineage: Eukaryota > Metazoa > Chordata > Mammalia > Diprotodontia > Pseudocheiridae > Pseudocheirus > Pseudocheirus occidentalis. Next base: position 69,303,470 of record CM053600.1, on the reverse strand, counting down.
CACTGAAGTCTTGAATATGATCCCTCCTTATGTTATGATTAGCCCTTGGTACTGGAATACTGTGTCACAGAAGCACAAGCTTTGGCAGGTCCTGCCCAGCTGACCCTTGGACTCAGCACTAAAAGGTTTGTCACCAGATAAATGACTTGGTATTTTTGAGGGCAACAACTTATGAAACTTGTGAACTAAAGCATGGAGGAGTTTCAGTGTAGGTCAGGGGAGGGGGTGCCTACCACTTAATGTAATCATAGATCTTTTGAAATATTGAATTAATTATACATAGTGAACAGTGTACTAAGCTTCATGGGAGGTGGAGATTGGGATAGGGGTGGAGGAGGAGTGTTATTGATGTCATTGAGATGTTGGGAAAAATTATGATAAATATTTTTTCGTGCAAGGCATATTAGGATACAAATGAATGTGACACAAGAGCTTAGGATCTAGATGTGTATGTGTGTGTGTGTGTGTGTGTGTGTGTATACACATGTATACACATACTTCTGAAAAGAGAACTAGCTTGTAGGAGTTGTACATGGCCAAGTAATTGCATGCTGTACTAAAAAGAGCAGAGAGACCTTGACCTGAAGTCATAGAGACCTGAGATACTGTGACAATAAGCAACTCAGCCTTTCTGAAACACTTTTTCCCACTTATATAAAATATGGATCATAAAACTCTTACCTATGGTTATTGAAACCAAGATGAGATCATGTACTTAAACTGCTTTGCAAAAGTTAATGACATAATGTGAGGTATTATTGTCTTGGTAAGTGGTACAGGCCATAAACAAACTGTATAATGGTCCTGGGTAGGGAGAAGTCATATTGGACTAGGTTACTCACTCATTAATTATGGTAAGATTATCAAATTTTAATTGAACTAAAAGCAGAATGGAGTGTTTTTAGGTATTTTAAAATTACAGATTTATATTATACAAATCATATCCCTGAATGAAGAGGACAGGATTGTCATTTTTCTCTCTCTCTCTCTCTCTCTCTCTCTCTCTCTCTCTCTCTCTCTCTCTCTCTCTCTCTCTCTCTCTCTCTCCTGGATTTAACTCAGTGCTTTGCACCAAGTAAAAGTTTAATAAGTATATGGATTGAATTAAAAGTTGTTTGAAATGCACCATTTATCAAACCTGATTTATAAAAAATTATGTAAAATATAATGTTTGTGTTCTTATACGACAACCTTATATTTCTGCACAGGAAGAGTGATTGTAGCTACCAGTAAAGGAGTATATATCTTGGTTCCATTACCCCTTGAAAGACAAATTCAGGATCTCCTTGCAAGTCGAAGAGTGGAAGAAGCTTTAGTTTTAGCAAAAGGAGCACGAAGGAACATTCCAAAAGAAAAATTTCAGGTCTGTAGTTTCTGATTGTGTAAGCAATTAACCTCTCAAACAATAATGAAACCTAGTTGAAAAACATTTCAGTCATTCTTATTCATGGAACCCACAGAAATGAATCAAGGGCACAATTCATATTTGTCAATTAGAATTTGTGATCTTTGGAACCAAGTTGGGCTGAAGTTTACCTTTGCAGTCTATAGGAAAAAAAAGTTTACTAAGCAAATAAATAAGTTAAATGGGCTGAGTTATTTTTGGAGGGCAAGTAGAACCTTCAGTCCATTTAAGAGAAAAAATGTTTTAAAGCCTTAAGGACATACCTGAATATGATAACTAATATGTTAATTATGAATTGTTTTTTCTCCCATTGTTAAATTAGACCCTAAAAGTTATTATCTTGCTAGTACTTTGTTAGCTTAGTACAAATTGTTCTTTGTTTGATAGTAGCAAGACTACATGCAGATACATGTGTGTGCTTGTGTATATATACACATAGATAAATATCAGATTACATTACTATATTAATAGATATGTACGTATACACACACATATATAGCTCTGATGGGACAGTACAGGAGCAGTATTATTAATGCCATTGATAATGATGGGGAAAATTATGAAATTCATCAGTAAATATTAATTTTGTGCAAGGCATCATGCCAGGCACTTTTGAGTATACAAAGAAATAGACTTAAGCTCTAGATCAGTGGTTTTCAACCTTTCTAATACTTGTATGTGGGTACATCTGCATGTGGGCAGGCCCACCTGGAGACGAGTAAAGGAGCGGTGTCTTAGGTGACCCCTGTGAAAGGGTCGTTCAGCCCCCAAAGGGGTCGCACCCATAGGTTGAGAACCACTGCTCTAGATGGAGAGAGAAAATATATACATGCCTAAAAAGAGATCTAGCATGTGGGAGTTGTACATGACCAAGTAGAGGCGTGATGTACTAGAAAGAGCAGAGAGAGCTTGACCTGATGTCTTAAAAAAGATATAATTATATATCTATGTGTATGTATGTTTATATATATTATTATATGTTGTAAATATAAAATATAATCATGTGTGTATGTGTATACCTAAGATTTCTTACTATTGTTTAATGGACATAATAACTAAGGAGTCATTGATGTGGCATTGGAGAAAAATAAGGCACATATGTATTCTTTGAGATTATATACCAGAGAGTGTGGAGAATTAAAGTGAAGGAAAAATAAGCAAAAGAAATTGTTTGGGTGTTGTTTTTTTTTTTAAGATTGAAAAAAACTACTTTTCTGATTTTCATTCTAAGATACAGGAATGTAGAAGAAAAAGAACTTTCTGTTTTAAAAGAAAAAAAACTTTCTAAAGTGATGATTTTTCTAGATCAGTTTTAGATTTAAAGCACTGGAATCTAAGCTGTTTTGAACAAGACTCATGTTAAAATTTTTCAAGAGCCTCTTCTTTACACAAACTTTTAAGTGTGTAACATTTTTTTCAAGGCTACAATTAGTTTTTCTTCATGGATTTAGAGATAGAGCTGTAACAAGAGTGGGGAAGATTGGACTTTTCCCCATGGTGCCTAAATTTTAAGTTCCCAAATCCCATAGACTTTAGGAATGCCTTGGGGTGGGGGTAGGAGGGTGCCAGCAGTAGGAGAAAGCTACATGTGTCTAACAATGCATCTTTCTGCTATCATCCCCTAAACCACCCTAGTACATATAGTGGGTGTAAAACTATTCATTCAGCATGCATCCATGTTCATGTCTACAGGTAAGATGCCCTCCTACCACCTTCAGTGGTTGGTAGAGGGTTCTGGATTTTTCCCGCCACCCTTGTAATGAAGAAGGGAAGATGAGTGACCAGGATCATGTCTGCCTGAAAACAGGAAGAATAGCGATCTAAGGGATATTCAAGTAGTTGGACAAGGGTATCCATTCAAACATCCCTTCAGTGCCACTTATCTTGATGTCTAGAACCTAAGGGTTCAAACAAACAACCCTTTTACTAAAATCAATATGTAAAAACTCTCAAAAGATGGAGTCAGTTAAAAAGTGCTTTAGGAAGATAAAAACAAAAACTCCTGGCAAGAAGGTTACATGGGATTTCATGAGGTCCAGATCCTAAGAACAACTTTTGTGCTCCTCTGGCTCAGAGTTCTCCGCAGCTTGGTCCTAGATCAGTCCACTTGGCATCGAAGTTAATCCAAACTTACTCCTGGTCTGTAACTTTCTTAACTCACAGCAGATTTGGCTAGTGTTGTGGTAGTGTGGAAATTAACTCATCTCTCCCCCGGCCTACAGCACTAGGGCTTCTGAACCAACCATATATTTCCTGATTTAAACCTAGTTAGCAAATATAATTAGTTAAAATAGGAAGCTATTATTTTATAGCTCTTTTCTATTTCATAACCAGACTCCTAGAAAAAACTGTCTGTATTCATTGCCTCCATTTTTTCACCTCCCACTAATCCTTTGCAATCTGGCTTCAAATCTTATCACACAATTGTAGTATATTCTCTAAGATGACCAGTGATCTGTTGATTACTAAGTCCAATAAACTTTTCTCAATCCTCAGCCTTTTTTGAACTTCCTTTTCAGTTTTTGATACTGTTCACCCATTTTCCTGGATGTTCTCTCCACCTCAACTTTTGGGATACTACTTTGTCCTGTTTCTTCCTTTACATGACTCCCCATTCTTTTTCAGTCTCCATTACTGGGTCATCATTCACATTTCTCTCTACGAATAAGTATACCCCATGATATATCTGTCCTGTACCCTTATCTTTTCTCTCTCTGTGCCATATCATTTGATAATCTGCTCCCACTAGTTCAATTATTATCTCTGCAGATGACTTCCAGGTCAGTATATCCAGCCTCTCTCTCCTGTGGTCCTATTTACCTCTGTATGTCATCTCCACCTCAGCATCCTGTAACATCTCAGATTCAGTCAGTTCAGAATCTGAGCTCCTTATCTTCCAGCCTAAACGTGCCCCTCCAGCAAGCTTCCATCTTTCTGCTGAGTATAGCACTGTCCCTGTGGTGACTTAGAGCCCCAAGCACAGCCTCCTCCTCCACTTTTCCCTCTTTTCCTTACTCTCCGTAGACAGTCAGTTGCTGTGTCTTGTGGATTCTGCCTTCAGCATTTCTTACATCCTTCCCACTCACTCCAGTCTACCCTGTTTGAGGTTCTTATCACCTCTTGCCTAGACTATTATGAAAGCCTCCTAATTAGACTCTCTTCTTCTAGCCTCTCCCCTCTCAAGCCCATCTTCCACACAGCTGCCAAGATGATATTCCTAAACTGTGTCTTGCCTTTAATTTTTCCACCTGAGAAGCTTCAGTGACTTCCTATTGCCTGTACAGTAAAATATAAACTTCTTAGTGTAGCCCTTCAAGGCTTTCATAATCACAGTCTGGTTTACATTTCTAAGCTTAGTGCATGTTACTTTTCTTCACAAACTTTCTGCATTCCCTAAACCAGTCTCTTGCTCTTCTCTGAACTTGGCATTCTAGCCGTTTCTTATGCCTGGAATGCACTTCCCTCTTACTTCTGCCCCTTAGAATCTTTAGTTTCCTTTAAGTCTCAACTTACATTTCACTTTCTATAGGAAGCCTTTCTTGATTCCTCTAGTTTTTAGTGTTATTTCCCTCATAAAATAATTAGATACTTATGTGTCTCCCTGTAGTAGAATTGGAGCTCTTTGAGGGAAGAGATAATTTGTTTTGTATTTTATCCCCAGAGGCTAGCCCAGTTCCTGACACAAATTGTGTGTCTCATAAGTGCTTTCTGCATTGTACTGGCATATATTAGATCCCTAGAGGTTGAGCTCCTCCCTAAATCTTTGTGCCAGTGGCTTAAGGTTTCTCTCCATACTCTACCCCATTAAAAAAAAAAAGTGATTGTTGTGGCTTAAATGCAAAAATTCCAAGTTACAGCTATGATTCAAGACTTTCAGTAACACTAGTGGTTTGATCTCTGATACCTTAAACTATTATATTTTTTTAAAATGTGATATCCAGGTTGAACTTAAATCTGTGAAGAGGACAGTAAAAGACTAGGTTGGGTAGATGTAGAAGGCTTGCTGGGATCAATTAAATTCAACTAACATTTATTAAAGTGTCTACTTTGTCAGAGCATAAAGTTGATGAGGTGCTACCAAATTTAGCTGGGAGACAGCCCTTTCCTCCATGGAATTTACTGAGGAGGGATTAAATACAACACAAAGCGTGTGTAAATATATGAAGTACACACACACACACACACAGAAAATAGCAGCAGATTAGAATATAAAATTCCCTTAGTCCTTTGTGCATTTCTTTGGGATCTCTGGGTTCTAAAATAATACTTGACTTTTGAAATGTTTGTAAATAGTATTTCAGTACTTAAAAGGAGGATGATTGTCAATGAATGTGTTGTTTAGAATGTTGACACACTAATGGAGGTGTGCCCTCAGGGTAGGTAAATATGTTACTTTACTCATAAAGTGGCAATTTGTGACTCTTAAATAAGTGTACCTCAGGCAAATCTTAGGTGGGGAAAAGCTGATGAGAAAGAAAAGGGAAAATAGGCAGTAGTAGACCCCAGTGTATCAATGTCCTTGACCCCTTCCTGTTTTTTCTGGCCTACCTTTTCCTGACATTAAGGAAAGAGGAAGTTCTTATTCAGAGAGTTTCTGAGCTTGAGCGGGCCCTTCAAGATTTGGTCCTCTTCCCCAGCCCGTGTGGTAGGTAAGTCACAGAGAGGTGATTTGTGATGAAATGGTGCTGCTAAGTGGTTTCTATTCCTAAGATGTGCCCGAGATACACTGTTATTTAACAGTCATAAATTGCCACTTTATGAGCAAAGTAACATATTTACCGGCAGAAATAAGGATGATGCAGCAAGGAATTGGAAGAAGCCAAAACAGAAGGACACACACAAGATGTTGGGGGAAAAGAGCAGCGTCTATTCCCCATTAAGCATAACACAAAGTTATAAAATAAAATCTTAAGTTTCAGAAGTCAGAGAGCTTGAATTCAAAAACCCATTCTGTCACTTAGTGTAAACTGTGGGTAATCCCTTCATCTCTCTGGGCCTTAAAGTGAGTGTTTTGTGCTAGATAACTCAAAGGTCCCTTCCAGATCTAAATCTGTGAGCCTGTGATTTTCATTTTGACTCTTGAAATGTTTTTGTTTCAGTGTCCATTTTGTTCTGAAGGAATTTGACTAGAACTCTCTTTTTCTCCTTTTAAAAACTGGTCATTCTTTCTGTTCAGCGAGCTCTACATATGTGTATATGTATGTTGTAAGGAGAAACAATTTTGTGTTGTAATTCAGTGGGAGAAGGCTTTTTTTAAATAAAGGAAGAAAAACTTTTCTGATATAGAAAGCAAGTTGAAAGGTCATGGGACTCAGAGCCAGAAAGAACTTTAGAGATCATCTTGTCTAAAAACTACCCCATCCTCTCCTCCCCGCAGTGGAACTTGATAAGGTCACAAAGCAGAGCTGGGGGTCAAAGGATCAGAGACCCCAGAGGTCACCTTGTCCCTAGATCATATCCTCTAGAACCAAAAGGGATCTCAGAGACCATTTAGACCAGATGAAGAAACTGACATCCAGCAAGGTGAAGTGATTTGCCCATGGCCACACAGGTAGTAAGTGCCACAGGTACGGTTTGATTCAAAATCCAGTGCTCTTTATTTGATGCCAACTGATTTCAAAACAACATTTATACACCAAATCAGAATTAGAAGGGACCTCAGGGACCATCTAGTCCAATTCAAACCTGAACAAGAATCTCTTGATAACATATCTGCCTGGTGGTCGCCAGCCTTTGTTGCAACATAAACAGGAGACATCCTGAAGTAGCCCTTTACAATTTTGGATCGCTCTAATTATTTGGGATTTTTTTCTCACATCAATCCTTGCATACCAGTTAATATTTAGACTTTTGTTCACATCTGACTTTCAGCAATTTATTTTTAAAATAGTAGAAATAAAACAGTAGAAATAGCTGTAGCTCTGGAGTCAGGATATAGATTCCAATTTTACTTTTGGTCCTTATGATGCAACCTGTGTGACCTCAAGTCTACTAAATTAACCTTCCAGGGACACAGTTTGCTCATTTAAAATGAGGTGGTTGGACTAAATGTCCTCTTTTGAAATTTTATCTACTAGATTGGTGATCCTACAATTTTGTCTACAAAGTAGAAGATAATATTTTAATCAAGAAATGAGCCCCATTTGGCCTGTACCAATATGTTGAGTTGGGGGCTTTGTCCACCCAAAAACTATTGTGGGGTTTCATGATGTGTTGTGGTGGAACCATCTCTAAGAATTCAGAGTCAGACCACCTCTAATCCAAGTATAGGCATTTGTTGAGATTGAAGCCTCTCATGAAGCGGGCCAAGTTCCAAGAGGAACTGCAACTTTAGAGAAAGCAAGATGGATTTTTATAGGGTAAAGATGCAATTATATAACAGAAATAATGAATGTTAAAAAGGCAGAAGGGGTTTCTTAAGGTAATATGGAGGAGGGGTCCCATCTATGGTCCCATGGTTAAACATTCTGATCATGCTGCTCTCCAGTTGACTAGTTATTGTGGTCCTGTCTGGTCAAGATGGATAGTTAGGTATTGTGATCCTGTCTTGGGCTAAATGGATGATGTGATTGTGATTGAGTATAAGAACACACCTATTTCTGTGGAAATGGATCTGGGGGCAGTGCCTAGGTAGAAGAAGTAGCTGGGTTCCCATCACATGGACACACCTGCTGTTTCTGTGGGCCCTAAGAATTCAGGGACATGTCTGTTGTTCTAGTGAGCATTGAGGCACATATGAAGAAGTTAGGACATTGGCAGGCGTGGGGATAGGGACTAGTTAGGTACAGTGGGCTTGCTGTTCAGTGGGGTTGGGCCTATAATGAAGTTAGAATATTGGGGCTGGGGGCAGCTTTATTAGGATTCTGTCAAATATAGTATTTGTGTAAATATCTTTTCCCTTACTTTAATATGAATGTTGCTGGCATAGTTCTGTTATACTTCTCATCTCTACCATTTAATGTTTATGTATGGGGTGATAGAAATGGCCACAACTTTTGATGTCTCCCTACCCGCCTAAACTCCTTTCAGCAGCTGTGATTTCATCTAGATCAGGAATTTCTTAACCTGGGATTCCAGAACTTTTAAAAAAATTTTAATAACTGCATTTTAATATAATTGGTTTCCATTGTAATAATTTATTTAATACATTTACAAATATCAGCCTGAGGTGTCTGTCCATAAGCTTGCTTGGCATGCCAAAGGGATCTACGATACACAAAAGGTCCCCAACTCCTGGTCTAGAACCTGATTGCCCCTCTCCCATGTCAAACATAACATGCATATCAGTATAGGCATACCTAGAAGATATTGTGGGTTTGGTTCTAGACTGCTGCAATAAAGCAAGTATCATAATAAAGAGAGTCACATGAAGTTTTTAGTTCTCTAGTGCATATAAAATTTATGTTTATACTAGACTGCAGTTTGTTAAGTGTGTAATAGTATTATGTCTTTAAAATGCATATATACCTTAATTTTAAAAAATATTTTGTTTCTTTAAAAAATGCTAACCAACATCTGAGCCTTCAGTGAGTCATGATCTTTTTTGCTGGTGGAGAATCTTGCCTCTGTATTCATGGTCACTGACTGATCAGGGTGATGGTTGCTAAAGGTTGGGTTGGCTATGGCAATTTCTTAAAGTAGGACAGTACTGAAGTTGGCCACAACAGTTGACTCTTCTTTTCACAGAAATACTTAGAGGCCATTGTAGGGTTATTAATTGGCCTAATTTTAGTTTTGTATCTCAGGGAATAGGAAGGCTAGAGAGAGGGAAGAGAGACAGGGACAGCAGGTCCTTGGAATAATCAGAACACACACAACATTTACCAATTAAATTCACCCCTGAAAAAGCCCCCAATTATAATAGTAATATCAAAAATCACTGATCATCATAAAATAAAAATGAAAAACTTTGAAATATTATGAGAATTACCAAATTTGTGACAAGGAGACATGATATGAGCATAAGCTGTTAGAAAGAATGGCAGCAATTGACTTGACTTGCTCACCACAAACATTCATTTTGTTAAAAATCAAGACCAAAACCCAAAACCAGTTATTATCTACAGTACCCAACCCCTTACCTGTGCCCTGGGCTGGCCTTTTCAGTTTTTTTTTTCTCTCTAAGCCAGTGGTTCTCAACCTTCCTAATGCCGTGACCCTTTAATACAGTTCCTCATGTTGTGGTGACCCCCCCCAACCATAAAATTATTTTTGTTGCTACTTCATAAAGGTAATTTTGCTACTGTTATGAATCGTAATGTAAATATCTGATATGCAGGATGTATTTTCATTGTTACAAATTAAACAAAACCCACAGGTTGAGAACTTCTGCTAACCTGTTTCTTTGAAAAATGCAAATACATTTGGAAAGGATCAGAACTCCACCCTCTTATCTTCCAACACTATCAGTTAACACCTTAACTGGAATTAAATGATTGGCCACTCTGAGCCAGTTCATGGCTAATTGGGAAACAAGAGACTCCAAACAAATTCTGTCTGAAGAACTTGTGTCCTAGATTAAATATAGTACCCTAGCCACTGACAGTATTTTCATTGCACCATAACTGGCTCACTTTAAGTACCTTCTAGACCAATCTTTTACTTGAATGTTCATGTCTTTGTAATAGAATTTGATGTACGAGGCTCAATCCATTGCATCTTCAAGAAAGTTTTTCTTATTTGCAATTATATTACCTTGATTTTATTTAGTCTAGAGATGGCAATTTTTATATTCCCATGGGCAGCCTAACTAATCGTCACTTAAAATGATTATCCTACCCTTTTGCTAGAATATTAACTTTTATTTATAAGCTTAGCCCTTGAGTGATTTTTAAAACTTTCTCTGCGCTTTTATAGTCAAATTTATCTAATTACAGAAGATAAAATGTAAGCTCCTTAAGGGTCTGTTTAGATTTGTGGTTTATATACCCAGTCTATCAAAATACTTTGCACATTGGCACTGAATGTTTCTTAAATTGAATATCACAAAGTAGGAATGATCAGTGAATGTGTGTAAAGTTCCCAAAAGAGGGATGGAATTATCACAAGCATAAATAATGGGTTTAGCTTTGGCAGGAAGGACCACTTCCTCTTCTGAGCTTTCACCAAAAGAGGGACAGGGAGGAAACTCAGGATGGCCTTTTGTTTTCTAATTTCTGTTTATATCCAGTGTCTCAGAAACCTATTGATTATGTGAAGTGACAACTACCCTTACTTGTTTCCTTATCCTTTGCTGCCATCGTGTGGTTGTTGGCAGAGGCCACCCTTCTTAAGCTATACTAGCTTTGATAATTAATGTCTAGTTGAAAGAGTGCTTTTAAAATTTTCTTTCTTGATTTATTCTGACATCTTGGCTGGAAAAGGATGTCTTTTCTCTGAAAATGAAGTAGGATCAAGCAGGAAATAACAGTCCAGCGCACATACCCGAATGCAATATCCAAAAGTTTGAGTAAAGGTTAAAACTTCACTAAGAGTTTTGGGACACCCTGTGTAATGCACACATATATACATGTGTGTGTTTGTGTATATACATATAAATGTATATATGCAAAAGATGCATATATTCTCCCAGAAAAGGGCTTTAAAGAGTAGTGAGAACAGTTCAGTGAACTGAGGATGCTATAAATAGATTCAGAAATCTTCAGGTTACAAATTTCTCTCTTTTACCACAGAATTTTTATTTTTTAATATCAGATTCATATTTTTAGATCTGAAAGGAACATTAGACTATGAAACTTAGGTACCAGTTCTGCCTCTTTCAAGAACGTGTGGCTTGTCTGGGCCTCACTTTTCTCATCTGTCAAGATAAAGGACTATTCTAGGTGATCTCTAATATCCCTTCAAGGGCAATCATTCTGTGCTTTTTATAATTCTTTATTATGAATAAGGGATTCCAAAAGGAAGTAGTAGTAGTGGAAAGAATGCCAAATTTTGAGTCAGAAGACCTAACTGTGTAACTCTAGGGAAGTTTCTGGGCTTTGTTTTTCTTTGCTATAAAATAAGGAGTTTGACCCTCCTCCACTAAGACCCCCTCCCAACTCTAAATTTTTGAATCTATGAAATATCACAAGACAAAGATTTCTGAGCATGGCCAGTGTAGGAATTTGTTTTGTTTCCCTATATTTGTTATATGTGTTTTGTTTTTACTTTTTTACCCTATGTTAGAGGTTTGAAGTGAGGAGTTGGAGAAGGGGAAATAGGAGGAAAAGAAATACTAGTTAATTGAAAAAAAATTTTTAAAGAAATACTGTACCTAATGTCAGGAACAAACTAGTAGTATGGGTCATAGCTTCCATTTCTATTTTCCCTAGCGTAATACAATTACCTTTAAACTTAAGGTGTTGCGCCTCTGAGGCTATATTCAAACCAAATGTTGTAGTTGTATTAAGATGAATCTTTAAGCTAGGGGTGGTTACTGGCTCATACCTATATCCCCTGAAAATAAGGAGGCTCGGCTGGTGGTTTGCTTGAGCTGAGGAGTTCTAAGATGTAATGGATTAAAGTTGGTAAGGTGTTTGTGCCAAGTCTGCATCAATATGGAGAGCCCCTGGAAATGGAGGAAGGACAAAGGGTTGCCTAAGAAGGAAGGAAAGAAAACATTAAATATGATTACTTAACATCTCTTGATAATTTTGATCATATCTGTATCCTTACATAGATAATAATTGAGTTATATTTACTTCTTGCTATGAAGTACTAACTGGTTATATTAAAAAAAATAGTTGAAGATCCCTTTGTAGATTAGGGACCATTCAAATTTCCTAAGCCTCAGGACTGCAGGATATACAGAATTAGGAGGTGGTTCCCACTTTCAGAGGACTTATAGTCTAATTGGACAAACAAGGAATATGTGATATACATATATATGTGTGTGTGTGTGTGCGCGCACACACATGTCACATGTGCATGTACACAGAAACACATACATGCGATATGTGTATATATGCAAAACAACTAGAGAATATCTTTTTTATCTTTTTTTTTCTTTTTAGAGGGCAATTGCAGTTAAATGACTTGCCCAAGGTCACACGGCTAGTAAGTTTGTCTGAGGCTAAATTTGAACTCAGGTCCTCCTGACTCCAGGGCTGGTACTCTGTTCACTGCGCCACCTAGCTGCCCCTAGAGAATAATTTAAGACAGCATATACACAGGTTCAAGATACTCTGTTCAAGTCTGTGTACATAAATAGAGTTCAGAGAATTAAGATGATAATTGTGGATACAAGATAGGTAACCTGGTTCCTTTGGGCGCTTGAGCAGGTGGGTCTTGAGCAGGGCCTTGAAAAAAGTATAAAATTTGGATCTGGCATGGAAGGAGCGTGGCACATTGGGGATGTAGGATGACAAGGAGACTCGCCTGTTGGGAATAGTGGGAGAGAAGTCTGGACAAACAACAGTGTCAGTGCTGTTGGGGAAGGTACTTAAATAGCAAACTAAAGAGTGCGATCTTGATGTGGTGAGCAGTAAGGAGCTGCTGTAGGCTCTCAGAGGAGGAAATGATGCGATGAAAGCGATCCTTTAGGAAAATTAATCTGGATGGTTTGGAAGGAGGGACTGAAATCAAATAACTCACACAAGAAGTTATCATAGTTATGAGCATAACCAGAGCAGAAATTCCATCAGGCCTTACCACCTAAGAAAAAGCTTTTGAATATGGTCCTAGCAACAGGCTGTGTGTTTGTCATTTGAAGACTAGGCTGTCTAATTTGGGGGGGAGGCTTATCACCCAAAGGTTTACCACTGTGATGATTTTTTTTTAGCCATAACAACTTATAAGATTATCTACCAAAGTAAAGAGGAATTTTTGATGCAGATTGGTAGAGGAAATTTTTCATACTAATGAAATCCTGAGTCTTTTGAGATACAGAAGAAGCGATGATTTGTGCTCTCTTAGAAATGCAAGTCGTCTCTTTCCTCGCAGGTCATGTACAGAAGAGTCCTGCAGCAAGCGGGGTTTATACAGTTCGCACAGCTTCAGTTCCTAGAAGCTAAAGAACTCTTCAGGTAAATCGGAATGTTGGTATTAAGGCTATCATCACCTTGGTCCTCCTGAAAAAAAAAGTAGGTTATGCTCTTCAAGGTCAAAAGGTCTTTCTAGAATATAATGCTATAGGACAAATGACAACTAGTTATAAGTAGGAATTCTAGCCCGTAGGGCAAATTCATTTGAGGGGAGATCAAGATCTGAAGCCTTTACTGGAGAGGTCAGCACATGCCTGCTGTTACCACTGTCCCTGGGTGTATGGGGCATGTATAGCACTTCACAACAGGCCGTCCAGTCAGGAGAGGTGACGGAGAGTACATAAGATGACTGGTAAAGGGCCGCAAGGCTCAGAACTGCCAGAGCGGCCAGTGTATCTTCCCATTTTTGAGTTACAGCCCTCTCTGGCAGAGTCCCACTGACCCTGTGCTAGTTATGGCTCTGATAATACCATTATATCTTTAACATCAAGTAGATGCCAGTTATTGCTTCTGAATTAATGCTTATTATTTGACTTACATCTCCTCACTCTCCAACTATTTGCAGCTTTAATTAGAGTGAAATTAGAGAAGCAAGCTATGGCAGTTTCTCCGAAGAGAAGGGTATTAAGGGTTTTGAAGTTGTTTAATCTGTAAAAAAAAAAAAAAAAAATCAGAAGGATGACCTTCATAACTTTTAGTAATATATGAAAGGTTCCTGGGAGGACACTTACCACATCCCCTCTGAAGTGGAGAATGTTCTGGATTTGGAATCAGAGGTCCTGCGCTCTAATCCTGACTCTTTTACTTACTTATCCATGTTGTCACTTAACCTACCTATGTCGTAGTTTCTCATCTGTAAAATGAATCTGAGATCCTTTTCCAATTCTAAATCTATGACCCTATGTACTTATACTTACATAGCACTTTACATTTAGCCAAGTTCACGCATCACAATGACCCTCTGAATAGGTAATACAAGGATTGTTATAATATCATTATAATTATACCCATTTTACAGATGAGGAAAAAGACTCTGTGAATACAGAAGAGGCGGAAATGGAGCTTGAACCTGAGTCTTCCAATTCAGAGCACTCTCTCTTAATGCTGCTTTTATTCTTTCCATGGAAAATTAAACAAGAAGAAGTTAGTTGGTTAAATATATAAGTACTGGAACAGGCCACCAAGGAGAATTTTGGGATTGCCTTCTCTAGTAACTTTATAGGGTCATAGGGCCATAGTTTTAGAGATGAAAAGGACCGTATGAATCAGAGTCCAGTTCCATCTTTTTTTTTTTTACAGACAAGGGAACTGAGGCACAAAAAAGTTAAGTGATTTGCCCAAGGTGATGTTGCTAGTAATTGTCTGAGGCAGGATTCAAACCCAGAGTTTTTTGACTCCCACATCTATGCTCTCTCTACCATGTTGCCTCTCGTATCCCATTTTAAAAAAATGGGAAAGACTGCTTATTTTAAATTCACATACACTCCATCTTCATAATTAATCCCTCTTCAGAGGTATACATTCTTTTCCTCCCTCCCTTTTCTTCTTTTCTTTCTCCTTTTCCTCTTTTTCTTCTCTCCTAAGAAGGAGAGCTGCAGTATCCTGAAGTTCCCCTTGGTCCTCATAGCTGGCGCTTGAGCTTAGTGGGGTAGCAGCAGCCTTGCACCCTTTCTTTTCACCCCACTTACAAAGAGACCAAAAGGAGACCTACTCCATTTTTTGAAAGTTCTAAAAAACAGTGGATAGAAGAAGGTTGTGGTTTTCCTTCTAATACTGGTGTGTGTTATGGATATTGCTGCTACTAACAGTAACTGACAGAAAGCAATGTAAAGTTTGCTTTCTATGTTTAACACTACAGTATAAGGCATAGTTCTTATCCCAGTCTAACAGAAGAGATAAGACAAATACATAGTTAACCATAGTACAAGTTATAATAAAAATGCTTAGAAGTGCAAAGAAAGTAATATGAGAAATTCAAGGAGAAAGATATGACTTTCCACCTGGGGCAATCAGTTACAGAATGGCTTCATAGGACAAAATAGCACTGTCAAAGAAGGGAGGTGTTTTGACAGGTAAGGATAGTGAAGATCACCATTCTAGGAATTGGAGTGACAGATAGAAGGCACACAAGCAGTAAAGGCTTGTATGACTAAAGCAGTGAATGGTCAGTACTCAAATTAGTCTGGACAGCTGATGTGTGAGGGGAAATTGTTTGGAGTAAGCTTGAAAAGGTATTGTAGATGACCTTGAATGCCAAGTTAAAGAGTTCATATTTTATTTGGTTAGCAATTACAAACCAAAGTATGAAGTAAAAGTCATGTTGCTTCATAATCTGGGCTCACATTCCTATAATTCCCTTTATAAAAAGTGTAGTTTATAATTAAGGGTACACTCTCCTCTTGCATCTACTTGCTCTCTTTAAAAAAAAAAATGGTTCCAGACAAAATATCTAGCCTTTTGAAAAAATATTTGTGAAAATTTTGAGGATAAATCATGAGATAACATGTGTAAAGAGCTTTGGGAACCTTAAAATCCTATATAAATGTTAGCTATTATAGAGGTTTTCATTTAGTTAGATAAAGGCTTAGAATAAATACCCCGTGAAAGCTGTTAACGTTTATGAATGCCATATACTACTATCAGATGTTCTAAAGATTGCTGTGTCCTCCTGGCTTAAACAAGTTGCTCCTCCTTACATTGATTTAGGCTTTTATTCCCCCTGGCAAACCTTTATCCTTACAAGATTTCCCAGCTTCCTTACTCAGGAAGGATATGACTCATCATCTCTTTCTTTCTTATATTAGTTTTAAGTTCTGAATATATTAGTATATGTACAGAAACAAGCCTCAGTAGGTTGTGGAATGTCCCCAAGACCAGAAATGTGTGTGTTTGCACACAACCTCAGTGCTGTTTTTGTGTGCCTATGTGTACTCTTTCTTTCTTTTTTGCTTCATTTAGTTTGACACTGTAATTGCAGAAGCGGCCAGCTTGATGTCCGGGAGCTGATATCTCTGTATCCCTTCCTGTTGCCTACTACTTCTTCATTCACACGATCTCACCCCCCTCTGCATGAGTATGCAGACCTGAACCAGCTGACCCAAGGGGACCAGGAGAAGATGACCAAGTGCAAAAGATTCCTCATGAGCTACCTAAATGAGGTCCGTAGCACAGAGGTGGCAAACGGCTACAAAGAAGATATTGACACTGCTTTGCTCAAGTTGTATGCAGAAGCAGATCATGAAAGCTTGCTGGACCTTCTGGTCACAGAGAACTCCTGCCTTTTAACAGACAGTGTGGCATGGCTTGAGAAACACAAAAAGTGAGTCATTCTTTCCAAGATGGGATAGCGGTGATGCATGTACTAGCCACCCTCCATTGAGAACCGAATCCCAAATCCTTCATTCCTGAAAGATACGGTTGGTAAGGGCTACTGTCTAGAACATTGGTTTGTAAAAGTTCCATGAACTTTTTTAATATATGTTTTGGTAGCTGTATTTCAATCTCAGTTTCTTTTGCAATCGTATGTGTTTCAAAAACATTGTAAAAAGGGGTCCATGCTCTTCTTCATCAGATTGCCAAATGAGTTCATGTCACATAACAAAAATAATTAAAAGCCCCTGGTCTAGAAGTTAAGGCTGGATGGCATGATCCTAAAATTGGAGATTTCCACGGGATATATATTAAGTGAATGATTTCTTCTAAGCCAGTATGGTGGCAGATATATGCATAATCATTCAAAACCTAGGTCAGATTCAATTATATATATTTTCAGATTCAATTCTAATAACAAGGGATCTTTGAGAAGTACAAGCAATGTTGTTAGTCTGATAAAGTTAGTTAACATCAGTCACCATTAAACAGTTTTTTCCTTGAGTAAAGTAATTCTTACCTTTCTCTTTTACTTTGGGAGGGCTTCATGCTTAAATCTATAAATTTATACAGATGAAAGAAGATACATTGGCATTTTGTTAAAAACTAATGATGTCCTTCAAGGAGTGATAACTAAGCTTAGTGCTGGTGAGGAAAAGGAAAAGCTTCTAAAAATCTTAATACAAGTCCAGTTCTTATTGGTTGAGTATTTTAACCTTAGAAGAAGTTATTTTCTTTCTGTAGAAACTACTGAATAATAACAGGATTAAGGTAGTACTATTTATTTCTTCCATTTTCCCTGGAACCATTTTAGTACATTCTGCTATACGGAGTAGGCACTTATGTAGAGCATCAGAATTTTTAGTGTCTTAACTTATTAATGAAGTGCTCCCATTTAAGTAGATCTTAAAGTATTATTGATAGCATAATTACACTAAGAAAGTACCTGTATAATTATATTAAGAAAATACACTTTAGTGCTTTATAGGACCAGGAACCCAGAACACTACCAAAAGATGTCCAGGGAGTTTCTCCCTTCAGGGAAAGAGCCAGACATTGCCTTTGTAGATCATGGCTTCCTCAGGGAAAGAGTGGCACAAGCTTGAGACCTTTCCTTGGCCATTAATATTGAATGTTTGAATAAGAGACTGTACCTAACTATTCAGTAGGATGCCTAGCACATGACTGGGTTCCATGCTTATCATTGACATTTTAAAGAAATGCTTGAAGCCTCAGATCAGAGTGACAGACATTACAATGATGTTCAAGTGTATGTCCCGGCACATGGTAAGCATTTAATAAATGCTTGATCCATCTATTACAGGCCTATGTAATCTTTTAATGAGGAACCTTAGGTTTTCCTTGCATTAGGCTTCCATTCAAAAGCCACACAGCTGGCAGAACTGGGACTGGAACCCAGTTTCTAACCCCTCTTGTCCAGGGTCGCCAATGTCTGAGGTGGGACTAAAACTCGGGCCTCCCTGGCTTTTCTGTGCACCATGCTACATTGCTTCTTGTGTTATAGCTAGTTACAACTAGAAGTTGCAGAGATGAGAGACTGTTTATGAAGCGGTAAGTGATATATACATTATTTGAAACACTGAACTTCAGGGCCAGTAGTAACACATTTTATGCTAAAAGAGATTTTGTATTTAAAATAAAAATTTCATCAGGGTTTTCAATTTTCAGCACCTCAGATTTGAACTATATGACATTAATCCTCCTTACCTTTTTTTGTTGGCCATCCAGGGCTATATATACATTTCCCATAGAAAACCAAAGCACATCTGTCCACATGAGCTGTGTGTGTGTGTGTGTGTGTATGCATGTGTGTATGCGTTGCATACACACACACACACACACACACACACACACTTTAGTGCTCCATGAGCAATGTGGTGGAGGCCATACATTGACCACTTTTATTTTTTCTTTCAGATATTTTGCACTTGGACTCCTTTATCATTATAATGGCCAGGACGCCACTGCAGTGCAGGTTGGTTTGCCTCTCTAGAGTAGCAGTGTACTTACTGCCTTACTCATGTATTTTTTAAATTGCACCAGGTTGATGGGTCTAAACACTGATTAATCATCTTAGCTTGATTTACAACACATTTCTAGGACCAGAAAAGATGCAGTTTTTGGTTTTGTGATTTTAAGGTAATTTAACCATTTGGTCATTTGACTGAGTCTTAGTCCAAAGAAATTCATGGCAAGTTCATTGCTTATAATATGCCCTTTTGGAAGAGGAGTATTCCTGAAGGTGGCAGTCAGCTCTTGTTGGTTAACAATTAATGAGAAGTAGTCTTTACAAAGAGAAGTGAGCTTATTCAGATTTGAACTATATGACATTAATTATAGGGAGGGCCTAAGAGTGATGTTGTGTCACTCTTAAAGGGACTATCTCTTTACCCAGACCACCCCTAGCCTTGGGCAATCTAGACAAAAGGCTCTATCTCCACCCAAGTTTGAATGAATGAAATTCACCTTAGACTAGAGATTCCTTGTAAGGTCAGGTTGAGAAGTTTAGCTCAAACTTCAGAGACTGTCTTGAAATGAGGTTAATAGGGAAAGGGGAAAATCTGAATTTCCTCAAATCATTAGTTATTAATAATCATTTTTCTCATTTTTTTGGTAGGAAGACCATCCCTAAGGAAATGTTACCAAAAGCTTTCTTCTTATCTCACACATCTTCACAAATTTCATAGTAATTGGGCTAATGAACATTGAAATGGAAAACAAAACTATTTCATGATTTGGTATGTGATAGCATTGCCTCAGCAAAAAGTGGTGAAGGCAGTGATTGTCACTTAGGTCACATACTTCTAGAGCAGTGGTTCCCAACCTGTGGGTCGTGACCCCTTTGGGGGTCGAACAACCCTTTCACAGGAGTCACAGGGGTTGCCTAAGACCATCAGAAAACACATATTTCCCATGGTCTTAGGAACCTAGACACCGCTCCTCAATCTGTCTCCAGGCAGGTCCACCCACATGCAGATATACCCAGATATGAGTATTAAAGGGTCCCGGCATTAGGAAGGTTGAGAACCACTGCTCTAGGGAGTCCAGTTGTAACAGTTCTCTGGAAATGACCTTATATAACTTTTTGAGGGGAGCCCTCAGCCCCTTGGTTCTTTGTTGTTTTTTTTCATAAATTACACATACAATGCTAGTCATAGAATAATGTCAAGATAAAAAGAATAGGCAATCCCTTCTTCCTCTTGAGAAGTGGTGGACTCAGCACACAGAATATGGCATACACTGCTATGTTTTATTTCATTGTACTTTGTTACATTGAATGGTTTTTATTGAGGAGTACAGGAATTGCTGGGGAAGTGACAGTGATGTCACAAAAATCAATAAAATTCAAAAAAGACAAAGTGCCTCCATCTTATTTAAGCTGATTCTGGGAGTTACATGGTTGATTAATCTATTTCTTTTCCTTTTTTCAGTTATGGGTGAACATTGTGAATGGAGAAATCCATGACTCTACTCGTTCAGACCTTTATGAATATATTGTTGATTTCCTAACCTACTGCTTAGACCGAGAACTAGTGTGGAAATATGCTGAGTGGGTATTGCAGAAAAGTGAGGAGGTTCGTGCTTCATAAATGTCCTCTTTCTTTGGTTGAGGAAAAAAATGTTATTTTTGGAGAAAAAAATATTGAGCTACTTTCTGACTTGTATTTTACCTTTTTTTATTCCCCCTTAACACCTTTCTGTCTTAACACCCTTCTTAACTTGAGCATTTAGGTAAGTACCCTATTTCAGAGCCACTGTGGTAGACTTTTTTGATTTATCTCTTGAGGCAAGTCATTTCTTGCCAGGTTATGTTTTGTAGCTTTCCCTATAAAATGTCCTATTTTGGGGGGAAACTTCACCTAAAAGGTTAAAATCTGTCATTTCCCTTCCTGTGGGCTAGAGCAAATTTGGAATGAATGATAGTATCCCATTGCTTGGCTCCCCATAGGAGAGGGATAGACAGAAGCTGGAAATGCAGAAATGTGTCGGTCCTACCTACTATGTGCACTGCCACACCATTCTCATTGCTGTTGCTAAGTTCTCCTGATCAGAGCCCAGGGCTGGGCTACCTTGGGTAGGGAGATACAGAAAGGCTGAAGCTATAGACTAGAGTGGGTACAAAGAAGCCATTGTGTCTTGGGAAAGGAGAGAAAAGAAGGCAGGAATGAAGTATAGTCATGCCAGGAGGGCCAGGATAGGATGGGCTTGCACTGGGGAAGGGTAGGATTGCTGCTGCCACATAGCACAAAGCCCTTGACCATCAGCCAGCCAGTCAGCATTTATCGAGCCCTTGTGTGTACTAAGAGTTGTGTGAAGTGCTGGGGTCACAAAGAAGGGCAGAAACACTGCCCTGCCTCACAAGGAGGAGCTCACACTCTAATGGAGGAACCAGCAGATCAATAAGAATGGAAGAGAGTGGAATAAAGGCAGTCTCAGAAGCAGTGAGAGAACTGGAGAAGGCCTCATGCAGAAGGTTTGATTGGAGCAGCATCATGAAAAGCCAGGATTCTGGCAGGTGGAGGTGAGGGAGCAGAGTGTTTCAGGCAGGGGCAACAGCTGCTGAAAAGGCATGATGGAGTGTCATGTTCCAAGGAAAGCAAGTAATCTACTGAAGCTGGGTTCATAGCAGAGAGTAAAGTATAAGGTAAAAAGGGACCAGGTTGTAAAGGGCATTGTATGACCAAAGTTTTCATTAGAGGTAATAGAGACCCGCTGGAAATCATTGAGTAATGGGTTGGCATGGTGAACCCTACACTTTAGGAAAATTACTCTGACAGCTGTGAGGATAGAGGATCGGACTGGGGATATACTTGAGACAAGAACACCAATAGAAGACTTTTTAATACAGTCCAAAAGCAGAACAGATGCAGATTCAAAGAAGTGGGAGAAATGTTTATTCCCTCCATGAAAAGCACTGAACTGTCTGAATTCATCTTGGACCATGGGGATGAAGTTTGCAGTTCAGTGGGGCACCTTTGGCTAAACCAGCTTTTTATCTGGGACAGGCTGTCCTGGATTTCAGTACCCTTGGGCGGTTTGGGTACAGAATTTGCAATAGCTGTGCCGCATACCTGAGAAGAACTGCTTCTCTTCTCCATAAAGCTATTTTCAAAGAGGACACAGTTGCTGATGGCCAGTGATAGCAGTGGGAATATTGTACATCACTCTGTGAACAGTTTTTAAATGTTGGTCTTGTGGTACAACAGAGGTTTAGTTAGTGAGTGAGTAAGCTTGAAGAGTACTTGTACAGTGAATGAGCTCTCTTTCCCAGAAGCTTGTGGGTTTTGCTTTCAACAGTATCTAGGCATTTCTTGGGCATATTTTCCTTTGTTCGACTATTGTTTTCACACCTCCAAAAGCTCATTTCCTCATCTTTCCATAGTGTTGTGTAGATCACCTGAATCTGTTATATTGAAAACACTTATAGGCATTATGAAGACAAATAACAGTTCTACATAGGTATTCAGCTCTCAGTTATCTAGCAGAGGAAATAGTGATATACAAAAATGCCACAATAATGAATGATCCAAAAGTACTTTCTATGAGATTTTCCATTTTATTATGGTTTTTGCCTGTTACTTGCCTTTCTTTCCTGCATGTTTCCTTTGTCGTTAAATTTTCCTTGAAATAACATCAGATGACAGAAACTTGTAAGGTGGCAGGCAGCAACCAAACTATTTAAGCATTTGTCATTTAAAGCAGTTCACATGTCAATATGGACAATTTTTGTGCAGATAATGGGAGTTAATTCGATTGGATTAACTATTGAATGGTCAATTTTTTAAAAATTCATTTTTTTTGGTTACATTTTAAATTCCAAGCTGTCTCCCTTTCCCCTTTCTCCCCTCCCCCACACCATAGAAGTCAGAGAGATGTAGATATGTATACATATCTGCATGTATGCACACACAAATGTGATATATATGTGTGTGTATGTGTGTGTGTGTGTATATATAAAACTATATTATTCCAAGTTCTGTTTATCAGTTCTTTCTCTGGAGAAGACTAGCACCCTCATAGGTCCTTTGTAGTTGATTTGAGTATTTATAATACTCAGAATAACTTCATCATTCACAATTATTCTTTGAACAATATTTCTGTCACTGTATACAGCATTTCACTCATTTCATTCTCCATTATTTCTGGAAGTTTTTCCATTTTTTTCTAAAATTAATTTGCTCATCATTTCTTAAAGCACAGTGATATTCCACCAGGTAATTTTTTTCTGATGATCTTTCAGTTGTTTTTCAGCTAGAGGACATTGTTATTCTTAGGTGATCTGTGGATTGATCCAAGTTGTTACTCTACACATTGTCAAAATCCATGATAAAGTAAACCCTTCATTTTCTCTGCCCAACCTTCCCTGTGTAATGAGGCAGTTCAGTAAATAAGAGCACTGGACCAGGAGTCAGGAAGCCTGACACTCAAATTCAGCCTCAGACACTTATTAGTTCCTTGACCCCAGGCAAGTTATTTAACCAATGGTAATATTTAATAGTACCTACTTCCTGTGGTTGTTGTGAGGGTCAAATGAGATGATATTTATAAAAAGTGATTAGCACACCCAACAGCAAGAAATAGAGAAATTCCATTTAAAGTCACTATAGACATTATAAAATATCTGGGAGTCTGCCTTCCAAAACAAACCCAGGAACTTTACAAACACAAATACAAAACACTTTTCAACAAATAAAGTCAGATCTAAATAATTGGAAAAACATCAGTTGCTCATGGTTAGGTCAAGTTAATATAGTAAAAATGACAATTTTGCTAAATTACCTATTTAGTGCCATACCAATCAGTCTCCCAAAAAATTATTCTGTGGAGCTAGAAAAAAATAGTAGCAAAATTCACCTGGAAGAACAAAAGGTCCAGAATATCAAGGGAATTGATGAAAAGAAATACTAGTGAAGGTGACCTAGCCATTCCAGATTTTAAACTGTATTATAAAGCAGCAGTCATCAAAACTACTTGGTCCTGACTGAGGAATGGAGTGGTAGACCAGTGGAATAGAATAGGTATTCAAGACACAGCAGTCAATGACTATTAGATATAAAGGCTGATACTGTAAACAATCTAAGAGAGCAAGGAATGGTTTACCATCAAATATATGGAGAAGGGAAGAACTTACGACCAAACAAGAGACAGAGAGCATTACAAAATGCAAAATGGATAATTTTAATTACATTAAACTGATAAGTTTTTGTACAAACAAAGCCAGTGTCACCAAGATTAGGAGGGAAGCAGAAAGTTGGGAAAGAATTTTTACAACCATCCTCTCTGATAAAGGCCTCATTTCTAAAACATACAGAGAACTGAGTCAAATTCACAAGAATACAAGACATTCCTCAGTTGATAAAATGGTCAAAGGATACGAACAGGCAGTTTTCAGAGGAAGAAATTCAAGGTATCTATAAGCATATGAAAAAAATGCTCAAAATCACTATTGATCAGAGAAATGCAAATCGAAACAACTGTTAGGTACCACATCTCACTGGTCAGATGGGTTAACATGACAAAACAGGACAATAATAAATGCTGGAGAAGATGTGGGAAAATTGGAACACTAATGCATTGTTGGAGTTGTGAACTGATCCAACCATTTGGGAGAGCAATTTGGAACTGTGCCCAAAGGGCTATAAAAATACGCATATTCTGTGACCCAGCAATACCACTTCTAGGGTTGTATCCCAAAAAGATCATAGAAGTGGAAAAAAGGACCCGTATGTACAAAAATATTTATAACAACTCTTTTTGTGGTGGCAAAGAATTGGACATTAAGGGGATGTCCATCAATTGGGAAATGACTTACCAAGTCACGGTATTTGATTGTGATGGAATACTATTGTGCTATAAGAAATAGGGAGCTTCATAATAACCTGGAGATACTTACTGTGAACTGATGCTGAGTGAGGGGAGCAGAACCAGGAGAACGTTGCACACAATTACAGACATATTGTATCAGTGATGACTGACCTTGATAGACTAGGCTTATCTCAGCAATGCAAGGACTTCTGATGGCAAAGGCTATCCACATCCAGAGAGAACTATGGAGTCTGAATGTAGATGGAAGCAAACTACTTGCTCTCTCACTTTTTCATTTTGTTTTGTTTCTTCTTCCTCATTCATTCCATTGGTTACAATTCTTCTTTACAACTTGACTAATGTTTAACATGAAGGCATATATGCAAAATTTGGAACTTGAGAACTTGTGGAACTGAATGTTGTAAACTAATAGTAAATAATATTTTTTAAAAAGTGGTTAGCAGAGTGCTTGGCACATAGTAGGTGTAATATGTGTGTGCACACGTGTGTGTTTATCCTCTTTTCCTAGCAATATCTTTCCATCTGAATTTTAACAAAGAAGTTTCAACATTTAATATGACCTTAGATCTCACCTCTGACCCCATGTTGTTTAATATTTGCCAGCATAAATGTCACATTAGTTTGTGCTTGCATGCTTGCTATTGTTCATCATTATTAATGATTAATTCCTTACCTGAAGTATGAAATGGGCAGTCACTAGAACAGGAAAAGAATAAGGTGACTTTGAAAAACCTGGTATCTAAAATGTCACTTTATTTCAGGTTGGAGTTCAGATTTTTACCAAGAGACCTTTGGAAGAGCACCAGAAAGATATCTTTAACCCAGATGACATCATCAACTGCCTTAAAAAATACCCTAAGTCTATTATTAAGTACTTGGAACATCTAGTTGTGGACAGGAGAGTACAAGTAAGTGCTTCAAAAGTTTTGAGTTTTCTCTTTACAATGCTGTTGATATACTGGATAAGAAATTGGATTGGATGACTCAGGTATCCCTTCCAAGTCCAAGAGTCCATGAAAAAGTACAAGTTATACTTTCACAGTAATTGTGGGAAGAGGCTGAGTTAGATTACAGAAGTTATTACAGAGCACATTGAGTAAAATTCTACCAAATTACATTGTGTACTGTATGAGTATTCAATAAATACTTAATGGACTGTCGGGATGATTTCAAGAGGCCTAGGGACACGAAAACCTTGAAACATATGTTCTAATGGTTTCATAGCTTACTCCTCCTCTCCCCTACTCTGCCCCGATTCCCACATTCAGCTTTTTTCCCCCTTCCCCATCTTCTTGTTACTTCCTTGAAAGGTGTGAGGGAAGTTTTAAGTTTGGATAATTTGAGTCTCTAGTTTTTCTGTAACAATCTCTGTAATGAATTTTATTTAAATCCTGCTACCTTCCTTCTACACAGTCTAAGATCAGGGCTGGGGAACCTGCGGGAGGCCTTGCGGCCACATGTGGCCCTCTAGGTCCTCAAGTGTGGCCCTTTGATGGAATCCAAATTTCATAGAATAAATCCCCTTAAAAGATTTGTTCTGCAGAGTTTGGGTTTAGTCAAAGTGTGGGTCCACAGGTTCCCTACCCCTAGAAGTGAATCCTTATTAGAAAATGTTCCATTGCAAGAGGCAGATTTCTTCACCTAATATTTCTTTTTTTTTTT
>CM053600.1:69258064-69276726 GCA_028646575.1 Pseudocheirus occidentalis | reverse complement strand
ACAGATTGTGGGAGGGGTCTTACAGTGTGATCAATGTTCTGGGCTGGGGGGTAGGGACAAAAAGGGGAGAAAATTTGTAACTCAAAACCTTGTGGAAATGAATGATGTAACCAAGAAAATAAATTAAAATTTAAAAAAAAAAATCATGTCATCCTCTCCCTGATGTCATGGTCCTTTTTGAGAAGGAAGGACAAACCACAACATCTAAGTTACTTTGTTGACTTGCTGTGTGAACATTAGCAAATCACTTAACTATTTTGAGTTTATCCCAATATAATGGGATAAAAATACTGATAGTTAAAGTAAACTTCGTGTTAGAGGCTCCCTCTTTACATGAAGAGCCCAGGGACACATTTGGGATCTCTCACTTGTCTGACTTTTCACTCCAGCCTTGGTGGAATCTGGGAACTTCACTCTACTTTTCCCCAATGATAAATACAAGCTTTCCTTACAAATTCTCAATATTAAAAGTGTTAAGAACATAATTTGTTGTTCTAGAAATATATTTTAATAAAGAGAAGAGGCAAGGAATAGTAGGTTAGTGGGCAGTGCTATGCAAAAAAACAAAAACAAACAAACAAAACCCCAAAACCCCAATCCTATTAATAACATTTCTTAAAAATTCACAGATGAAAAAAGTACAAAAGAGAACACGAACCGATAGAATAATACTCTTAAATGTATGAAATAAAATATATAAAACTACAAAGGAAACCAATTGTACTGAAATACATTTATCAAGGTTAAAAAAATGAAAACAAGTTTAATAAAATTGATTTGGGGGTCCACAGATTGGGAGCTGGCTCAGTCAGCCTAGAATTAATGATTGGTTACCCATGTTTTCAGGACCGAACTTTCCAGATTTCTTAGGTAAAATGTTTTGGGTGAACTTATGGGCACTGTGTAGAGTATTTACGCTATTGCTCCTGTCACCAGCATCTACTGCCATTGAGGTCATTTAGTAGTATTGTAGAAAAAGAAATCAAGACTGTTCATGTGCCTAGTGAAAACATCTTTGTCATTTCAGCATTGTAAATACCAAGGTGGTAACTGGCCAGGACACACAGAGTTAACAGAAAGGCAGTATGATAACAGTGAACAGAGGATTTGATGAGGGACCATAGTCTGTTTCAGGGACCCCAGTGACCAGAGTCCCTTGGTAGGTAGTCTGGAATGAATTCACAGGCTCAAGCATTCCGAGTCAAATTGGTAAAAGTTTATTGTTATGCTATACAGAGGGCAGGAGGTCTTAGGGAACCTGCAACCTTAAAGGGGTAGAGTTAAAGTTTTTATAAGATAAACCATAGTATAACCTGTGCCAATTATGCTGACTAGGTAAGGGTAGGATTGGGGAGGAGTTAAGGAGTTGGTCAGTTCTTAAAAGAACATGCACTTTAAATATTTACTGAGCAGGCGTACTGCCCATAATTCACTGGGAAATAGCCCAATGAGGGGCTGCATGGAGGTGTAGCTGAGTCAACTAGTGGTCAGGGCTGACTGAGAAGTGCCCAGTCTGCTACCCATCAATGTCCTGTTTAACAAGATGGATGTTGGGAGTGTACATATGTCCCAAGCTAACGAGGGATACAGGGTGTATGTAATGGGCTGGGGAGTTATAGATATCCAGTGAAGGATTCATAGGTGCAGCTGGTCATTATACTAAGGGGAGATAAACAGTTCATGAATGGTTGTTGGGAAGAGTACTGGCAGGGGGGAAGGGGCAGAGATAGTGGTCTGAGGCTGGGGAGATTTGAGACTAGGGAAAAAATGTGATTTTGCAAACTGATGTGATTTTACAAACTGTGGTACAAGCACAGGCACTCAAGCACCCCCTCAGATTCACTTTGGATTCAGGAAGTTCTGCTTTTGAATCTTGCCTCAGACACTTCATAATTTTGTGATCCTAGGCAAGTCATTTAACTTCTCTGGGTGTCAGCTCATCTTTAGAAGGAGGGATGGATTCAATGAAGCCTAAGGTTGATGGTAGTCCTAAACCTATGACCCAGTGATCCTGAGAACATCAGGGAAATGATTTATCATTTCAGGAGGGAGGTGACTTCTCCAACAGCAGTCTTCCCTTCTGTCATGGGGACATATGGGGAAATAGGGAAGAGGGTTGCTATAGTTATCAGTCATACTCCCTTTGTGCTATTATCCCTAAGTATTCAATGCCCTCTTACCAAAACCCATCGCAACCTCTCTACAAACAAACACTAAACCAGTGGTTCTCAACCTTCCTAATGTCACGATCCTTTAATACAGTTCCTCATGTTGTGGTGACCCCCAACCATAAAATTATTTTCATTGCTACTTCATAATTGTAATTTTGCTACTGTTATGAATCTATCTGATATGCAGGATGTATTTTCATCATTACAAATTGAACATAACCCACAGGTTGAGAACCGCTGCAAGAATCCCTATTTTAACCCTGTGCTCAGGAAGTATCCCACTCTGCCTTCACAATGGAAAAAAAATAGCCTTTTCCACTGTTTTAGTAGTTTTCACAACAGGAACATAAAAGAAAATTGCAAAAGTTTTTATAAAAGTTAAAATTTGCTTTTTTGGAAAGGTCAATGGTGCTGGTGAATCCACAGCTGTTCTTTTGAGGAATGAAAAAGTTTTCACAAGATGACTCCTCCGGAGTCCTAAAAATCAGAGCTGCCAACATCCTGGACTGTCTGCCAAGACAAGTGACATTACAGCTGTCCTGAACTCTCCCTGGGTCTAGGAAAGTGGTGATGTCATCTGTTCTGCCAGGAGAAACAGGCCATTTGTTGGCAGCTCTGGTTTTTCAGGATCTTGGGGAGGTGCTAATTGTCTCAGATTTTGTTAAAATACTAAGCTAAGGTTTCCATTTTTAAACAAGAGCCATATGCTTTCTTCCTGCCTTCGAATCTTCATAGAGGATCTGGGAGCTTAATAAAAACACCTTAATAAGGCACTCCTAAATGGTTCAAAAGGGAGGAAATGTTGCCAAAGTGGCTTTTAGCTATAAAAAAAAGTACAAACAAATGCAAGCCTGCATCTGAAAATGCCCAACTTTAAATCAAGAATCAAGTACTTTGACGTCTTCTGATAAAAGGAACTATGTAAGTATAAAGCTATTAGAGAGCTTTTGTGAATGCCAAATAGCTTAGTTTTTAGTCTTTAGAAAGGGCTTTACAATACATATGTTTCTTTGTGTGGTAGGGCTGCACTTGGAGCCATTGAAACAGATGTGGCCCCAGGAGAAAATTTGTCCTCTATATAATGTTTGCTCCCTCAGATTTTCATGATATAGTCAAACAGAGGTGGGGAACCTGCAGCCTCAAGGTCACATGTGATCTTCTAGGTCCCTGGATGTTGCCTTTTGACTGAGTCCAAGTTTTACAAAACGAATCCTTTTATTAAGAGGATTTGTTCTACGAAGCTTGAATTTAGTCAGAGGACCATACTTGAGGACCTAGAGGGCCACATATGACCTTGAGTCTATAGGTTCCCCACCCCTGTAAAGAGCATCAGCTTTGGAGTCAGAGGACATAGGTTCAGACCCTACATTTGATCATTACTAACTGTTGGACAAGTCACTTAAACTCCCTGTGCCTCCCTTTCCTCATTTGTAGTAGAAGTGATTTGGACTAGATGGCCTCTGTTCTCTATAAATGATCTTTTGATCTTAAGAGCATTGCCTATGCAGCACAGAGAGAAGCAAAATAAATTAGTCCCCAGAGAGGGTCTGAATAAGCCAGTTTGGTGTTTCATTGACCAAATCAATTGGAAAAGAACCAATGTCATATTGTGCAGCACCAGAAAAGAGTGACTTTGATGTGCTGAGTCTTCTAATGGTTCTCCTGTGATCATCCCTATTCCATTCCCTCTACATACCTGAGACCCTCGTTTCATCTTTTGTCCCTTCATTTGGAATGAAATAATCACTTTCATTCCAAAAATACTCATTCAGTTCCAAGACAAAAGTCTAATGTGAGCTCGTTTCTAGAGTTGTAACTAGGATAGAAGGATGGAAGCTTTGCCCCAAGGCTTCGAATTTCAAGGATTCACAGCATTCACAACCCCTCGGTGAGAAGAAACAACAGAGCTCAGCACCTAGTTAACAAGAATAATTAGTGAAAACAGGAAGCTACCAGATGGTGGAGTGAGGTGAGCTCCTCTTCTCTCCTGCTGTAATCCCCTCCCACTCTGCAACAACCTCCCATACTGTCTTTAGGCCACTCCCCTCCCCGCCCCCTCCAACACAGGTCATACTTAACATTGCTTACTCTACAACAGGAGCTCTTAACCTTAGGTTTGTGCTTAACATTCCAAGGGTCCATGAACTTGGATGGGGGGAAATGCAACTTTATTTTTGTTAACCTCTAACTGAACTTTCGAACTCTAATTTAAAAAATATATATATTGTTTTGAGAATCCATAGGTTTCATTAGAATTCCAAAGGTGTCTATGGAACACAGACAGACAGACAGACAGACACACACACACACACACACAATTTTAAAAGCCCTTGAACTAGATTCTGTGGAACCTGCCACAGGTGAAAAAACTCATAGTCCAGAGCTCTTCTCATTGCATTAACCAATCCCTTTTACACATGTTTGCTATTTAATGGAGATAGTAACTTTTAATTTGCTCACGCAGGTATACTAGTAGCAAAGCTGTGTTTTGTTAACAGTAATTCTCTTCTAGGGCAGTTTTAACTCAAAGAAATGGAGAAACAGGTCCTTTTAGTACTCTACCGTTTTTTTCAGGAAGTAAGGACACATGGTATAACACCTGTTCTTAAACATGACTATTCAATATATGTTGAACAGCTTTCCCATATTTTTTCCATTGCCAATAAAGTTATTGAAATTGAAGTATGCCATCTGGTGGGTTGTCTGTATCACAATACAGGTGACAGGTAGTGATAGATTCAAGCTGTTTCCACAGGAAAACTGTCTCAGTCTTTCTCATTTGCCTAAAATGATTCCATTTCTTAAACTCTCTATTTTTAGACCCACGTGTTCTTAGGGTATAGGAAATAACAGCCCAGTAGTACAACCACTTATTTAATAAAGGGACCAAGCTGTTTCAGATGAAAGATCCCATCATATCACTCTCCATTTGACTCAGAATTCACCCTGTCCCATAGATAGATAGATAGATAGATAGATAGATAGATAGATAGATAGATAGATAGACAGACAGTCACATACATGTATATCTATATAGGTATACATACATGTGTATGTCTATATATAATATATGAGATATATCTGTGAATTGAAATGGATGAAAATACTATTCTTTTCATAGCTGCTATATAATTCTAAGACATTTAAAATTTGTGATTTGGAATATCAAAAGAGTTTCACTCTTGCTGTAAAAGTCTGAGACAGGTCAGAAATAATGACTTTACATTGCATATGGTTCATTTGTTTCAGTTTGTCTCCTATTCTTCATGACCCCATTTGGGGTTTTCTTGGTAAAGATACTGGAGTGATTTGCCATTTCCTTTTCCAGCTCATTTTACAGATGAGGAAACTGAGGCAAAAAGGGTAAAGTGGCTTGCCCAGGATCGTACAGCTAGTAAATGTCTGAGGCCAGATTTGAACTTCGGAAGATGAGTCTTCCTGACTCCAGACCTGGTACTCTATCTGTTACACTACCTTGCTACATCTTTTGCATTGTATAGTACTTAATAACACAAGTATTTTCCCCACATAATAAAATCAAGTCAACAAATTATTTATTAGATGACCACTATGTACTAGGCACTGTGCTCATCTTGGGATACAAAGAAAGGCAAAAACCAGTTCTTATTCTCAAGGAGTTCAGTGTCTAGTGGGGGAGACAAATATCAAAAGATCAATAATCTTTCTGGGGAAAGGCAATACATCAGAATGGATAGAGAGCTGACTGAGATGTCAGGAAAACTTGGGTTCCTATCCTATTTCTGAGAGATACTAGTTTTGTGACCCTTTGAAAGTCTCTTATCCTTTCAAAAATAGTGGTAAGACAATTGCTTTCCTGCATTGTCAGAATTTTCTCACTGGGGTGTTCCTTTAATTAAATTACAATTAAATCACAAGTCCATACTAAAAAATCTCCCTTGGATGACCCCCAAATTTAAAAATTATCTGCAACTGAAAGACCAAAAGGGTCCATGAATGGTCCATTCCCCTAACTCCTCAATCTAAGCTTGTCAATTTGTTTTAAATACTTCCATAAATGAGGACTACATAATTTTCTTTATGAACCTTTGATGCCAATGTTTAAGACTCATTGTCAGGACTTTTCTTCTATAAATTGAAATTCCTCTGAGGACCTATCAATTATCTCTTTTTTTGTCCTCTATAGAATAGAAAGCCTTTTGGTTAACAAAACATCCTTTTCCCCATACTCCTTACTTTTTCTTCTTTTTTAATAATAAGCTTAACAATCATCAACAAACATAAACATCTTAATATATATTTAAAAAAGAGGATTTGTATGAAACTAAACTATTACATGGTTTGTTTTTTAAATTATATAGTAAATTAGCATGGTAGTAATAAAATTGCCTTGTCTCTCCTAAACTTTTTTTTGCTTTCTTCTCTATATTTTTGTGATTTTAAAATTTTTACTGTTTTTTTAAACATCTATCACTTCCCACCAACTCATCCCCTGAATCCCACCCCCACTCCCCCCGCTCTCTCACCCCCCACCCCAAGCCTTCCATTATAAGGAACAATTGTACCCAATTGCAAAGAAATCAACTCGAAGCAAAAGAAATCAACATGTTGGCCTTACCTTAAAAAAAATGCCACATTGAGTATCTTAACTATCACATCTCAATCAAGACAATCTTTGCTAGGGGTGTGTGTGTGTGTGTGTGTGTGTGTGTGTGTGTGTGTGTGTGTGTGTGTGTGTGTGTGTGTGTGTGTGTGTGTGTGTGTGGGTGTGTGGGTGTGTGGGGTGTGTGTGTGTGTGTGTGTGTGTGTGTGTGTGTGTGTGTGTGTGTGTACACACAGAGTCCCTCCTATAGGAACTTCTTCTACTGATATATACTGGTAACTAATCTATAACTTGTAATTTTTAGTCACCAGGAGCCCTGAGAGGATAAACCAAATTCTCGTGGTCTCACAGCTGGTATGTGTTGAAGGCTAGGCTTGAACCTAGGTTTTCTTAACTCAGAGGACCTGGGTTCAAATTCGAGATCACCTACTTCTGAGCTTAGAAAAATCACTCAAGCCCTCTGGGCTTGTTTCTTGCTCTGTAAAAGAAGGGAATTGAATTAAATGGTCTCTGAGGTCCTTTCTGCTTCCAGATTTATGATTCTTCTCCCCCCCCCCTCCCACTACCCCATCCTGCCTTTCATAAATATAATGCTGGATCAATCCATTTTATTTTCCTTTTCACATCCTTCTGATACATATAATGTGCAGTCTGCCTGAGGAAGGAGTACCAGCACTCTGACACCTCCCTTCCAGATTTTTCATCTTACCTCAGGCCAAAGTGACACTCAACAAAGAGAATTACATTCTTAGAACACAGAGCCTCTATGAATGTCAGCAAAATAGCTTTCCTGTATCTGATGAAAAACAACAGAAAATTAGCTGCTTGAGGTTTGGGGGAGGAGAGGAGAAGCAATAAGAAGGCATGGGGTAGACCTTGTAGCATCATCAGAATCTCAGCTCCTCCTATGGAGTTTAACCTACAATAATAAGCATTTATTTTATAACAAAGAAAAAACATACTACAAGCATTTTTCATGGTAATTAAGAAAATTTGATAACTTATGCTCCTAAAGCCGGGGAAAGGATAACATAATCATTAAAAAGAAAAAGAAAAATGTCTTTTATGATAACTTTCAAAACTAGAACTTGCAGGGGTAGATCATATGGAAGCAGATTTCACCTTAGAACAAGAAAGAACTCCTAAGGGTAGGGACTTCACTAAGCATAAGGAAACTCCAATTATCAATACAAAGCAGTACTTTTTCTTAAATGTATAATCTTGTTGTCTAGAGTACTGAGAAGTTAAGAGATTGGTCAGGGTTATCCAGTCATCGTTTGTAAGAGGCAGGATTGAAGCTATCTTTTCCTGGCTCTATGGTCAGTTCTCTATCTATTCAATCATGTTACTTCAACAATTAGAGCTGACCAGAAATGAAATAGTCCAAAAAATTAACCAGGCAAGGCTCTGAATATAGATTGGGTGAGCACTTTTTGGAGTTAGGTGTTCTAAAGAGGTGACTTGTGTTTCAGGTAGGTATTCTAATAGATAATCAAGGAAGACACATCTATTTAGGCTCTTGCATGTATTCCCACTGCCACCACCCTAGTACAAGCCCACATTACCAGACTTAGATCATCACCTTCCCCAGAGTCAACCTGGTGCAGAGTTCTGCGTATAATGACTGCCTAACAAATGTTTGTTGACTGAATGTATGCACAAGTGAATAGAGAGTGTTGAAATTCCTTCTGACTTTGAGATTACAGGATTCTATGTATTCAAATGTGGGCTGATTATGGTCAGCATATGTCTATTGCTTTCTTTCTGAATTCTAACTCTTTCTGGCATTACCTCACTGGGTGGTGAAGCATTACTACAGGTCCCAGAGATGTGTTATTCAGTGGTTCCCAACCTGTGGGTTATGTTCAATTTAGATACATCCTGCATATCAGATATTTACATTATGATTCATAACAGTAACAAAATTACAGTTATAAAGTAACAACTAAAAAAATTTTATGGTTGGGGGTCACCACAACATGAAGAACTGTATCAAAGGGTCGTGGCATTAGGATATGATTCCTTGCCACATTTATAACTTATTTACCCTTTAGTAATCTTCTACACCAAGAAAGGGGGAGTAGATTCTTTATTACAATAATTTTTTGCAGAAAGATATTACAAGTTTCTATAAAGATATGTCAGTACTGAAATACATTTAAACGTCTTCAGAAACAAAAACAAACAGGTTTGTAATTTCATCCTGCAGAAACTATGAGTACTACATATTCAGACACAGAAATGAGGCTGTTTTATAATGTATATGATATAGGTAAATAATAAAAATAAAAAATTAAGTGTTACTCATTGATGGAAAGATAGCCTGTGAACTTTATTAAGATCAAATGAGCTATCTGTTACCAATATTTATAGAGACACTACTTGTAATTATGAAAAAGAGAAGGCAAACTAAGTGTTCAGTAATTGCGGAATGACTGGTAGGGATATCAATGAAATGGAATGGATTTCTCATATATTTAAAAATTTAGACCAGAAAGGGCCTATTTTATAGATGAAGAAACTGAGGCAGAGTTTACCCAAGTTTACACAAGTAATGGCAGTGGCAGAAGAAGCATCTGAAGCTAGATCCTTTAGTTGCAAACCTACTGCTCTTTCTTCTGTATGCATGTGACAAATGAAAAGAAATTTTCAAAGGCATCAAACAATACAATTGGAAGAAAGCAGAAGCAGATTGGTATTCATATCAATTACAGCTCTAGAAAAGGAAAAGATATGAACAAATAGAGGATCAAATGAGCAATAATGAAAGGACACTAAGGGAAAGAGCAACTGAGAAGTTATCATAGTAATCTCTATGTCAGAGATTATTTTTAAGGTTTAAATAAATTGTGTAACCTTAGGCAAGTCATTTAACCTTGTGCCTCAAGCAACTCGTAGCATCTTAGACTTAGAAGTGGACGTGACCTTGGAGCCAATCCAGTCCAACCTTTCATTTTACAAATGAAGTAATGGAGACTCAGAAAAATTGTGACTCGGTGAAGGTCACATATAGTGATTAAGGGCCAGAGGTAGGGTTTGAGCCTAGATCTTCCTGAACACAAGTCCATTACTCTGTCCTCTATGTCAGAGTAAATCGTAGATGAATTGCAGTCCATCTCAATATAGTAGAAGCTGTGTATACCTAGAAATACAAATAACAGAGTGACTTACATGCAGTAAGGCTCCATCTGTAACAAGAGACCACCACTGGTGATGCCTGTCTTTGTGCTGGCTTGAAGGGAGGCAGAATAGACACCTCTAGCCTCTTTTCCTTCCTCTCTTCTCCAAGAAAGACTTTCATTCCTGCTAGGAGGGGAAGCAGAAGATTGGGGCCAGAATCTGTTCTACTCTCCTTAGATAGAGACACTTGGGTGGAAATAACAGGTTTATCTGTTCCCTTAACTATTATTAGTCAAGGGGAGATGGTTAGATTCAAGCTAACTTCTGATCATTATTATTGGGGGGAAAGGAGGACCCCAAACTCTAAATCCAAGGTAGGTATCTCTATCAGCAAGCACCCTAGCATACCCAGGGTGGCTGCTAGCACAGGTTCTTAGATCTGCTTTTCTAAAGGAAAGAAACTCAAAATGGGTTAACAATCTTACTTTAATCAATCAAACATATATCATTTACCTAGTTCAGGGGGAAAAGTCAGCACCCTGAACTTCAGAGAATACAAATGCAAGTTGCAAGCAGACAAAAAAACAGATCAGCAGATGAGCTTCCAACCATCTGACCATTACATCCATACTTATTCAGTTACTAGAGAGGAAAGCACCAACATCTAGGTTTTTCAAAAACGGGGCGCTCAGCAACTTCCCAGAGTCTTGTCTGGTCAAATCACACAACTCTTTCCAAAGTGAGCCCCAAAGCAAAACCTCACATCAGGGTTTATATAGCCTTCTCCTGGATCAGAGAATATCACAGCCCTCTTGACCCACTGCTCAATCACAAAGCAACAAGGCTCGGGCATTCCTGAAAAACAAGCCTCCTGCCACAGGCTCCACATGACCACATTCAGTTTATTGGGGGGCAGAGTATACTTTCAAATCAGGGAAGGTTCTCAGAACCACTTAAGCCTATCAAAGGGCTTAGGGGCAGGGAAGATCTTCAGATTCCCATAACAGCATCATCCCTCTCCCATCAATATCAATTCCACAATGAATACACATAGTAAATAGCAAAGAAATCCATTTATCTAAATCATAGCAAAAATAGAAATAAGAGAACACACACATACACACATACCACAATACAGAGTAAAAGACCTTTCTCACTGGGTACAAGGTAACTCAGTTTAACTAAGAGAGAACCCTGGATCTCATGCAAAAGTAAATGCCCCACTATCTTTGATGTAGTAAGGTAGAGATAGAAACATGGTGAAGACTGACAGATCTTCTCAGTCTTTACCTTCAGCAACCTAAAGTGGGGTTGGTCTATTACATCTTCCCTCTTGAAGACAAAAGGAAGAAGTGCCGGAAAAAGTTGGATGCTTACTTTCCAAGAAGACTGAGCCAAGAACCAAAGTACTCTTGCTTTGCCAACTCCACCATGCTCCTAAAGTAGGGCAAGGCATTCATCTCCACTATAATCTCATAATTTGAGTGTTTGGGACAAGGGGGTTACACTTGTAAATATGGATTTAGTTGGTTTTGTTGTGGTTTAAAGTTTATCAAAACCTTTTCAGATAATTTTGAAAAATCAAAATTTCCCATAGTTGTTGATTATGTCTCCTATAAGTCTCATGATCTTCTGGTTAAGAAAACTCTCTAAAGCCTCGTGTTAGTCAGTGGTACAGAAATGAAATCCTGAAGTTTTCATAACAAAGCTTGTTCCTCCTTTATAAGTTGTATGAGAAAGTAAAAAAGAAAGAAGGAAGGAAGGAAAAGAAAAAGAAAGGAAGAAGAAATAGGACTAGGAGTGATGAGGCCTCATTCCTGGTCCTGGCTCTCCCAATATTTAGCCTTGAGCTTAACCTCTGATTGACTCAATTTCTTCAGTCATCAAAGATTTGTTTAGGGATCTGTAAATTTTCAGTTCTTCCAACGTGGTAGGAGCAAAGGAGAGGTATTTACTCCTCTGTGAGGAAGATTTCCTCTTTGCCACAGCCACAGGCCATTTGTTCC
Organism: Pseudocheirus occidentalis; assembly: GCA_028646575.1. NCBI lineage: Eukaryota > Metazoa > Chordata > Mammalia > Diprotodontia > Pseudocheiridae > Pseudocheirus > Pseudocheirus occidentalis. Next base: position 69,264,847 of record CM053600.1, on the reverse strand, counting down.
TCCTCACCCCAGAACTGCCACCCAGGACTGCGACCCAGATTGAAGCATAGACAAAGCAAGAGAATCCTGCCTCAATGCCAGCAAGAGATCCCTGCAATCCCCCTCTGATCAGTGTCTTGATCTCCCCATTGTCTTTGGGCTGAGAGTTCCAGAAACAGCTGTAGCCACTGCCGCTGCCCCCAGGATGGGGCCAGACCATGCTCTTCTCTCCCCCAGGTCCAACAGACCTTTCCCATTGACCTTCTAAGTTAAGTTGAGAAGTTGGTTGAACAGTCTGAAAACTGCCACAGCTGCCAGTGATTTAGTCCCCTGAGGCCTGGACTGTGCTCCTCTTTCAGACTGATGCAACAGAGCTTTCCTGTAGACCTTCCAGGTCGTCTTGGGCTAGAAATTTGTTTCACTCTATCATTTTGTGGGTTCTGTTGCTCTAGAATTTGTTGAGGGTCTTTTTTTTGGTCTTTTTGGAGGGAGGAAAGCAGGGCAATTGGGGTTAAGTGACTTGCCCAAGGTTACACAGCTAGTAAGTGTTAAATGTCTGAGGTTGGATTTGAACTCAGGTCCTCCTGATTCCAGGGCCAGTGCTCTGTTCACTGTGTCACCAAGCTGTCCCATAGGGTCATTTTTTTTTACAGGTATTTGGGAGAAAACTCAAGGAAGTCCTTGCTTTTACTCTGCCATCTTGGCTCTGCCCCTCTAAAATGACTAATTTTTTATGTTTTATAGTATACCTTATTATTAATACAGTAGCATATATATTTATGTACATATTCATATATACGTTTATATACATATATGTATATATATGTATATATACACACACACATATACTGGGAATATATACTTAAAAATGTTTACTGATTGAAATATGCAATTTTAAATGTTTGGAAATCAGTAATCTAAACTAATGACCAGAAGAGAAAATAAACAGCCTAATTAAATATTTGTAACTTCCCTGTAAATTAGGTCTTAGAGAAAAGGCCAGGATTGTTTGAGCTTCACTACTGTATATGTGTTTTCATACAGCTACTCTGATGAAAATTTACAAAACATTTCACTGAGTCATAGGATCAGAGTTAGCGCTGGAAGGGACCTGAGAGCCATCTAGTCCAGTCCCCTCCTTTTCTAGATGAGAAAACTGAGCTTCAGAGAAATTAAGTGACTCAGCCAGGGTCCCTCAGCTACTGTCAGGGGAGAGATTCAAATCTAAGACTTTCTGATTCAAAGTCCTTTATCTTATATACTCTGACAGCGTGATGCCCAAAGAAGCAGTAAAAAACAGAATAAACCATCTCCGGAGAGGATATGTCATTGCTAAGCTAACCTTACTTCTTACATTTTTATTAAACTTTCTAGGTGTCTTTCAGGCAGCTAGATGGCACAGCGGATAGAACAGGCCCAGGAGTTAGGAAGACCTGAATTTAAATCTGGCCTCAGACACTTAACTAGCTGTGTGACCCTGAGCAAGTCACTTAACCCTGTTTGTCTCAGGGCTCCCATCTGTAGATGTGGAGAAGGCAAATCACTCCAGTATTTTTGCCAAGAAAACTCCAAATGGGGTCACAGAGAATCACCCGGCTGAAATGACTCAACAACAATAAAAAGTTCTCTTTATATCTTATCTCATTTCATCCTTATAACAGCACTACAATCTAAATGGAGAAAGTCCTTTGTCTGTGCTTCAATCTGGGTTGCAGTCCTGGGTGGCAGTTCTGGGGTGAGGAGGAACAAATGGCCAGTGGCTGTGGCAAAGAGGGAGTCTTCCTCACAGAGGAGTAAACACCTCTCCTTTGCTCCTACCACCTTGGAAGAACTGAAAATTTACAGATCCCTAAACAGATCTTTGATGACTGAAGAAACTGAGTCAATCAGAGGTTAAGCTCAAGGCTAAATATTGGGAGAGCCAGGACCAGGAATGAGGCCTTATCACTCCTAGTCCTATTTCTTCTTCCTTTCTCTTTCTTTTCCTTCCTTCCTCCCCCTCTTCCTTCTTTCTTTCTTTTTTACTTTCTCATAAAACTTATAAAGGAGGAACAAGCTTTGTTATGAAAACTTTAGGATTTCATTTCTGTACCACTGACTAACACAAGGCTTTAGAGAGTTTTCTTAACCAGAAATAAAAGGCAAGTAATATTGAAGTGGAAAAAAGGCAAGGTTAGAAACAAAGCAAAAAAAAAGTCATTTTATTTTACTTTATTTTAAATCCAGTCTGAGACATTTATTAGTTCTGTGATGATGGACACATCACCGAACCTCTCAGAGCCTCAGTTCCTTCATTTATGAAATGGAAATAATAATATTTGTACCACCTACCATACACTGTTAGGTGAGCAATTGTTAATGGAGGCCCAAACCAATGATGGCTCTGATGAAAGACAGAAACTGAGAATATAAATGATTGCTTCTTTGGTGTCAAAAAATGGTCATTTTAAAAGTGTGAGATAAAGAGCAAAGAATATTTGATTCTGGAGGCTCCTGGGAGCCTTTAGAATTTATTGAGTAAAGTGATGTGGTCAGACACTCTATTTAGGACAATTACCCTGTAACCAGTATAAAGTATGCAACCAGTATGGAATACACTAAGAGCTGAGACATGGAAATCAAATTGTAGCCATTGCAACAGTCTGTTTGAGAGAGCTCCTTGACAGCAGGCACTGTGTTTTGCACTTAGCACAGAACCTGGCACATAGGAGAGACTTAATAAGTGTCTGATTGACTGACTGATTAAAGAAAAGTATTGATTATGTGAGCAGAGAAAGGGGATGCAAGAGATATTGTAGAGGTAGAATGGATGAGACTTGGCAACTGATTGGAAGTGTGGGGTGAGGCAAAGTCAGAAGTCAAGGATGATATCAAGTTTACAAACTTGGGACACCAGAAATTTGGTGGTTACCTTGATAGAAATAGGGAAGTTTGGAAGGGAGTAGGTTTTGAGGGAAAGATAATATAATGAGATCTATAATGCATATTTTAGCCCACCCATGCCTTCCCATCCTCAACAAATCACTCTTTCCACCTAAAACAAAAAAGAGTGAGGAAGGGTACTTATTCACCAGACACTAGCCTGGAGTTCAAGGCCCCCAAGATGGTGCCAGAAACATTGAGGTGAACTACAGATAGGGTATAGATATGCTGGGGGGAGGTCAAATTTTGCCTTTGTGGCTGATAGTGTGGGTCATAGTTTATGACCACTCTAAGAGGTCAACACCCCAGAGCAGAAAGTTTGAGATCTTGTAAAGCCACAATAGGCTAACTACAGGATAGGGGTAAACTAGAGGAGTGCTGGGCAACAATGGTTAAAAATGGAGTGAGATTGTGCTGGACACAAGCCCCACAACTGGTGATCCTGAAAATATTAGGATACAATCCATCTTGTCATTCTCCAATTGGTTGCTCTTTGGGATCATAGGTTCCCAAAGGGGGCAATACTACTCACTGGGGAGCACTGGAACAATTGGTGTTGTGTGGTAGTAGCCTTAGGTATGATTGGGAGCCACTAAATAAAAATAAGGGGGAAGCATAAAGAAAGAAGAAAAGAGAAGAAAAAAATTAAAAACAGTATTATATGTTTCATCTGTTGTTAACAGAGTTAAAGTCATAGTTATTACATTTTTTTTCCAAATAAACACATAAAATGCAAGTCATAACTAATCAGCGGTCAAGTCTGATGACAGGTCTTAATAAACAAAGTGTTAACAGGTGAGGGCATCAGGCATTGTCAGGAAGTCCAGATAGCATTAGCAAAAATATATGCATGTAATGATTTATTTACAGTATGATACTGTAATACAGTTACGTGACACAATATTGTGTCAGCAAAATTTCAATGCAGGAGTAACTCCCCCAAATATTTACAATAAATTATTAAATTTAAGATGCATCATTTCATATATATATATATGAAATAATGCAATTTTTTTTAAAACCTTCAAAGGGTTAAAGAAAGTAGATTTCCAGGGGGGTATTGAGTAATTTTTTTTAAAGGGGGTGGTAAGCCAAATAAGTTTGGGAACCTCTGCTTGGGGTCATGCTGTGATTAGCTGGAGGTATAGAATCCCAACTTTGGAAACAACTAAGATAGATTTTAGAAACTGTGGTAAGCCTCTCATTATGGGTCAGTCCCAACCTTACATTTCACCCCATTCTTCATTTTCTAGTTCACACAGCAGCATCCATCCATTAACATTTAAATCCAGGTAAAGATCAGGTTAATTATTCTCTTAAATTGGATCAGTAAGAGAACGTGTCTTCTGTTACCATTCTGTTGTCATAATAAATTCTATTTCAACCTCTTTTTTTTTTAACTCTGTACATCTTTATGTGTTAAGGGTGCTTGTTTTAAACAATAAACCATTGAGTTCTGCTTTCTTATACATTCTACCACCTTCCTCCTTTTTATACACAAATTCATTCCATTCACATCAGCAATTGTGGTGGTTGTTTTTTTTCTCTCTCTCTCTCTCCATCAAATCCAGCTTATGCTAGGCAGTTAGGTGGCACAGTGTTGTGCTGCACTTGCAGCTAGGAAGAACTGAATTCAAATCCTTCCCTTCATCAGACACTCGTTTAGCTGTACATGTGACTTCGGGTAAATCTCTTAACTTCTTTCAGCCTATGATTCCTCATCTATAAAATGGGAACAATGATAATAGCACTCACCGCTCAGCCTTTTGAGGAGAGCATATATAAAGTGTTTTGCAAATTCTAAAATGCTATGGAAACGCTAGTAATTTTTAAAGGCAGCTAGGTGGCCTACTAGGTAAGAATGCTAGACTCAGGGTAAAAAAGATCTGAGTTCAAATTCTTCCTTAAACACGGTTACATTTAGTAACTATGTGATTCTGGGAAAGGCATTTAACCTCTCTGTCTTAGTTTTGTCATCTGTAAAATGAGAGTAGCAGTAGCTCTACCTTATGGAGCTGGTGTGGGAATCAGATGAAATTACATGTAATCTAGTATTTTGCAAGCCTTAAAGAGCTGTACAAATACTAACTTAAGTCTACAACTGGAAGAGACTTCAGAAGTCATCAAGATTGATCTTCTCATTCTATATAGATTTAGAGAGTTATCTAGATAGAACACAGAGGAAAATGACTTGTCCAGGGTCACAAAGCCATTAAATGTCAAAGGTGGGATTTGAACCCAGGTCTTTCTAATTTCAAGGCTCCTCTGAAATTGGCTGAGCAAGTGGTTTATAGCTTGGAGTCATCGTATTCAGAAATTAGGGGTATTAGTTCTGCTAGAAGGCCCCATTGACCGCTTCTGACACTGGCTCCAAACTTCTGCTGAAGGGTCTTTAAGCGGAATGCAGAGAATGGGGTATCCCAGATCTGAAAGAAAAGTTGAGAATTCCTGATGGATTTCTACCCTACGTGAAAACTTCTGTCACCTTGGCGGCCATTACCTGGGGCATGAATTAACAGTAATAGGCAGGTGCTATTACTGTTTCCATTTTGCAGATCAGGAAACCAAGACCCAGAGAAGTTAAGTACTTGCCGGGGTCACAGAGCTAATAAGTGTCCAAAGCAGGATTTGAACTCAAATCTAGCGTTATTAGTCTAGCACTCCATCCGCTACACCACTAGATGCTTAATTGGGGACAGAATAATGATAAGGTGCCCTTGCATGGGCTTTTTCTTCTATTCCTGCAAGGAATCTTTCCTTTTGAATTCTCTGTCTCTGTCCCTACTTCCCTCCTTCCCTCCCTTTCCCTTCCTCTGTCTCTCTGTCTGTCTCATTTATCATTCCTTTCCCTTTGGGAAGGGGGCATTTCTCATTGGGGAATGATAGACAGAAGATCTGGGCTTTCCTGGAAGCTTTATTCAGCCAAGTTCTTGGAATTCCTTACTGTTTATTTACTTTGTCCCGAAATGTATCAAAGCCTTAGTTGAGTTCAATATTAATAGGAAGTCTGTGACAGAAATTCTAAATTCAAGTTTTAAAAGTAAGTAGTTTCTCAGAAGCCCTAACACTCTTAATTAAAAAATATCTCAGAGGGTGGGAGGGGATGGAATCTCTCACAATATTTGCGACTTTTGTTGAGCATTAACTTGTTCTTTGCAATTCTCAAGTATGGTAAATCAACATTATATCACAGAGGGCTGTAGGTCAGACATTGGGAGGAAGTTACCGATAAGAAAGAGTATTTGCAAAGGTTTAGGCTAAATGCTCTTTTGGTGTCCTTCAAAATCTACATTTCTGTAATCATTACATATAGCAGATAAAAGGGCTCAAAACCTTGCAGAAATTTTGGCACTTCTCTCACCCTCATCCCTCACGTTCTTTACTATGCAATCTTCTTGTCTATAATGTGTCTGCAATATTTGTCATATTTATCCGCCCCCCCTCCTTTTGCTGCCTTGTCACTATCTTAGTTCAGGTCCTTATGCCCCTTGCTGGGACTACTATGCTCAAGTTTAAACCTTCCCTGCTAGATAAGAACCCTTTAAATATGCTTTTTTCCAAGACTCTATAAACTCATGTTACTCCTCCTTTCCAATTTCTCCCATCCAAATTCTACCCTTCAATTCTGTCACAAGGCTTTCCATGAACATTTTTTCCTTCCAAAGTGATGACTCATCTGTTAATGTAATCCTGTTGATTTTATTTTTCTTTCTAGCATCTTAATTTTATTTTTTATCACAAATTTTTATTCAAGCCTTTTTAAAAAATCAAAATAATTTCCAAATGTATGCTCCACAATTGAATACTGCCCTATAAAACAAAAAATAAAATCTGAGCAAAACCTAAGGAATAAAGGACCTCATTCGACTATACAAGATGTTC
>CM053600.1:69232158-69257564 GCA_028646575.1 Pseudocheirus occidentalis | reverse complement strand
TGTAATCCTGTTGATTTTATTTTTCTTTCTAGCATCTTAATTTTATTTTTTATCACAAATTTTTATTCAAGCCTTTTTAAAAAATCAAAATAATTTCCAAATGTATGCTCCACAATTGAATACTGCCCTATAAAACAAAAAATAAAATCTGAGCAAAACCTAAGGAATAAAGGACCTCATTCGACTATACAAGATGTTCCCAAACGTCTTAGTGCAGTTTTAAGCTCTTAAAGTTATTAAATGTTTGGTGACATCAAAATCTCAGTGAAGTCTTAAAACCACTAAAGCTTAAAACTGTGCTAAGATTTTTGGGATATCCTGTATGTTTAACCTTCCAAAATAGCATCTCACCTTTCTTTCAAAAACAAGAACATAGAAGTGTGCTCCCTTTTCTTTCCTGTGGGACTAAGTTGGTCCTTGGAATTCTGAGTTTGGTAAAAAAAAAATAGTATAATTTTTGTTCATATTGTGATTGCAAAAAATCACAGTCTTTTCTTAATGACAGAAATACGGAAATATGCTACTTTTCTGACCCCAACCCACTTTTTTCCTTTCTTTTGTACAAAAAAAGACTATATGGTCATATTCTAGGTTTACCTAAAACAGCTTTCACTCATTTTTTATTTTCATAGATGCTCATTTTAAATTAAGTGCATCTTGAGAGAATTACAAATTACTTCAAAGTAAATCTTGCTTTGCAAAGCCCTTGACAGCTTCTCCAGCCTGAAAAATAAAAGGTCTAGCTTTGCCAAATGAGTATGAAATTCCAATCCTTGAACATGGAAAAATAAAACAAAAGTGGCAAAATCTTTAAATAATTCTCCAAACAGTTAGGCTTGTGTTTCCAAGTGCTATCATTAAAAATGAACCATATAATCCAATGACAATGGGAAGATTTAAAGGAAATTTTTTATAAATTAGAACATTAATTAATTCAGCTCCACCCCTTGGTAGTATTGGTCCTTTTTGAAAGAAAAGACAAACAGCAAGAACTAGGTACTGGCACCCATGCTAGATGCTAGCAAACAATAACAAAAATGAAATAATCCTTGTTGTTAAGAAGTTTTATGTTCTATTGGGGGAAGTAGCATGCGTACAGATAAGTGGATACAAAACACATCCAGAGTAAATACAAAAGTAATTGGCTGAGGCAGCTAGGTGGCACAGTGAATAGACTACTGGCCCTGGAGTCAGGAGGACCTGAGTTCAAATTCAGCCTCAGACACTTGATACGCTTACTAGCTGTGTGACCTTGGGCAAGTCACTTAACCCCAATTGCCCTGCCTTCCCCACTCCAAAAAAAAAAAAAAGTAATCAGGAAAAGGGAAGAAAAGAAAGCACTAATAACCAGAAAGATCAGAGAAGGCTTCCTATACAAGATAGCACTGAGCTAGACTTTGAAGAAATCTAGACATTCTACAAAAGGAAATAAGGAAGGAGAGTATGCCTGCCCTGGGGAATAGCCTGCGTAAAGTTACAGAGGCAAGAAATTAAATGTTGTGTTAGTAGACCACGAAATAGGCCAGTTCTACTGGAACACAGTGTGTGTAAGGAGAAATAATAATGTGAGGTAAGTCTGGAACAACAGGTTGAATCTAGACTACGCCTGCCATAAGTCAAACTGTAAACCTCAAGGGTTGACACATAAAAATAAATGTAGGGGGGGAAAAAGGAACTGTGCCCTTTATAAATCATTGTCTTTGAACCTTTATACAAAACTAAACATATTCTAAAACAAAGTAGAAATTAGCAGATTATGTTTAAAGGCTTCAAGGTAATTCCCTTACAGGGCATTTTCCATGCCTTCCAGGAGCCAAGTTCAGTTCCCAAATCTGGAAAGCCTAATTTCAAAAGACAGATTTTAGACCTCACTGAGAAGGCCATCAGCAACCTGGGATTCTGCCAGAGACTTCATTCTACCAGTCCAATTTCAGGGAGATTATGGTATAAAGTCTTATTACAAAGAATTCACCACTTCAGCCTTTTGAAGTAAGAGGGCCATTGACTTCTTTTTCTATGGTACTTCCCAAAGACCAAATAAAGCCTAGGCGTATCAAGCTTTGTCACAACTCTTGAAATGTCAATAAAGAAATAAATCTTCCCACTCTCCACTGTTGTTTTCAGAATGGGTTTAAACTTAAGAAGAAGCAGCTGTCACGTGTGTACTTGTAAAGATTAATTCCTTTCCTCTCTGCATTCTTCTTTCTTTTAGGTCACAGTTCCTGGGAGAGAATGAATTGGAGGCTACAATCAGTTGTCACCAAAAAGAATCTTGCAAGTCTATGATTTATGAATATAATTTCCCAACTAGCCTTTCATGTATGAAGCAGAATTTCCCCAAAGACTTTTCTTTCATCTGTTAAGGCCTAACAGAGGTCTATAGGTGTGCCATCAGACAATGCATCCAACAGACCAAAAATGGCATTTACCATTGTGTTAGTGACAACCCTTTCCTCCATTGTTAGCCTGCCTAAAAAATTTTCTCAGTGATGGCTTGCAACAGTACTCCCATTGAGACTTATGATTCCCTCTTGCTGAACGTGAGTAGCCTGTCTCCAGCATCCAGATCTGTAGCTTTGTCCACCCCACTCAGGATTTTGTTGGCACTAGTCATGATGCTGATGATTGCCGTTGGATTCCTGGGCAATGCCGTTGTCTGCCTCATTGTATACCAGAAGCCTGCCATGCGCTCAGCCATCAATCTGCTCCTGGCAACATTGGCCTTTTCTGATATCATGCTGTCCTTGTGCTGTATGCCTTTCACAGCAGTCACCATGATCACTGTGAACTGGCACTTTGGTGCCTCCTTCTGCCGTTTTTCAGCCATGCTCTATTGGTTTTTTGTCTTGGAAGGTGTTGCCATCCTCCTGATCATCAGTGTAGACCGCTTCCTCATCATTGTCCAGCGCCAAGACAAACTGAATCCCCGAAGGGCCAAGGTGATGATTGCAGTCTCCTGGGCTCTGTCGTTCTGTATTTCATTTCCTTCCCTGATGGGCTGGACTTTTGTGGAAGTGCCTACCCGGGCCCCTCAGTGCGTGCTGGGTTACACAGAGTTTCCAGCAGACAGGGCTTATGCTGTGATACTGGTGGTGACGGTTTTCTTTGTACCATTCAGTATCATGCTCTATTCCTACCTATGCATCCTAAACACTGTGCGCAGGAATGCCATCAGGGTCCATAACCATACTGAGAGCCTCTGCCTGAACCAGGTGAGCAAGCTAGGGCTGATGGGTCTCCAGCGGCCACATCCACTGAATATCGACATGAGCTTCAAAACAAGGGCCTTCTCTACTATCCTGATCCTTTTCATTGGCTTCTCCTTCTGTTGGCTGCCTCATACCATATTCAGCCTCCTGTCTGTGTTTAGCCGGAAGTTTTACTACAGCTCTTCCTTCTATATCACCAGTACCTACGTTCTGTGGCTTAGTTACCTCAAGTCTGTCTTCAACCCTGTCATCTACTGCTGGAGAATTAAGAAATTTCGTGAAGCTTGCGTGGAATTTCTACCCAGAACATTCAATATCTTCCCCAAAGTGCGTGGACGGACAAAGAGGAGAATCCATCCAGGCACTATCTATGTTTGCAGTGAGCATCAGTCAGCAGTTTAGGGAAGAACCAGGCAGAGAAGACCTAGCAAATGGCCATTTGAAGTAATTTAGCTTTTTCTCTCAGCATCTCACAGTGATGGCACGTTGGCTTACTGTCTTCATTAAATATTCCCCTAAATGACCCACTGCCCAAAATTGGGGGAAGAAACCATTAAACAAATTCAATTTAATAAATCTATGTTGAGTACCTGCTGTGTGCAAGAAACTGCAGTAGACACCAGAGGGGGATGCAGACCATTTTGTGGTACAATGGAAAGAGTCCTGGATCTGGAGAAAGAGGACCTGGGCTCAAATTCTGGTTCTGCCAACCTGTATGACCTTGGGAAAATAATTTAACTCTCTGGCCTCGATTTCCTCATCTATGAAATTAGGGGGTTGGACTAGATGACCTTCAAGGTCTCTTCCAGTTCTAAATCTACCATTTTATTAATAAAACAGTCCTTGCTCTCAAGGAGTTTGTAATCTGGTAAAAAACAAACAAACAAACAAACAAACCAGATGGGGGTTACTCATTCATTACAAATAACATGGTCTAATGAAAACTGCCAACTAATTTTAAGGAAATGTCATATATGTATGTTTGTGGAGGAGGAGGGACATTGTGTTAAGACAATTTAGTTTTGTTGCCTTGGCCCCCTTCCTAATACCCTTGTCAGGAGAAACTCTTGGTACCATATTGTAATAATATAAAAATATCCAAGGCAACCAGTCTGGTCAGTATGATGTTATGGCATGACTTTTCTTTTTAATTGAAATTTCTCTTCTTTGCATCAGTCTTTGTTGTTATTTATCTCTTGTTTTGGAAGAGGACCAAACACTGTTTAGATTTGTATTCAATAGATCCTAAGAACAAAATGTACCCAAGTTTTAATCACTGATATAGTATCTGTTTTCAAGCTGTCAGATTGAATACGTTGGCAAACCAGTACCTAGTTGAGTAGCAAATTTAGCCTCTTGGCTTTCTACTTCAATCAGTCAATAAGCATTTATTATTATTGTGACTGGGCACTCACTGTGTTAGCTACTGGGGATACAAGTACAAAGAATGAATCAATCCGTACTCACTTCCTGATACACAGTGGTCTTTTAAGGCACAGATTCTATCTTAGGCACAATGAACTAAGTTTAGCTTCTGACTACACATGCACATACCTTGATGCCTTTCTCTCCACTTGACCATGTGGAAGTTGTGGATAGCACAATGACCTTTTTTTTTTCTGGTTTCATTTTTCTTTCAAATATTTTATTTTTTCCAATTACACATTAAAAGTTTTAACATTTTTTTTTAACTTTGAGTTCCAAATTCTCTGCCTTCCTCTCTCCTTTCCTCCCTCAATGAGAAGGGAAGCAATTTTATATAGGCTATAAATGTAGTCAGACAAAACATATTTCCGTATCAGTCATGCTGTGAAAGAAAACCCAGATTCCCTCCCCCCTCAAAAAAACCAAGAAAAATGAAGTGAAAAAAGTATGCTTCAATCTGCATTCAGATTCCATCAGTAATTTCTCTAGAGGTGTATAACATTTTTCATCATGAGATCTTTGAAATTGTCTTAGATCATTGTGTTGTTGAGAATAGGTAAGGCATTTGCAGTCAATCATCGTACAATATTGCTGTTACTGTGTACAATGTTGTCCTGGTTCTGCTCATTTCTCTTTGCATCAATTCATATAAGTAATCAAGCTAGGTTTTTTTACCATCCAGATCATAATTGTATTTATTTGATTTTAGTTTTCAACATTCATTTTTATAAGATTTTGAGTTATAAATTTTTCCCCTTCCCCAAGACAGCATGCAATTTAATATGCTATATAAGTACAATCATATTAAACTTATTTCCATGTTATTCACGTTGTAAAAAAAGAATCAGAACCAAAGGGAAAAACCATAAGAAAGAAAAAAAAGAGAGAAAATAATATGCTTCAATCTGCATTCAGACTCCATAGTTCTTTCTCTGGATGGGGCTAGCATTTTCCATCATGAGACTTTTGGAACTGTGACTTAGATCATTGTGTTGCTGAGAAGAGCTAAGGTTATCAAAGCTCCTCATCGCACAATGTTGCTGTTAACTGTAAAAAATATTCTCCTGGTTCTGCTCATTTCATTCAGCATCAGTTCATGCAAGACTTAACAGATTTTTCTGAAATATACCTACTCATCATTTCTTATGGAACAATAGTATTCATTACATTCATATACCACAACTTGTTCAGCCATTCCGTGACTAATGGGCATCCTCTCAATTTCCAATTCTTTGTCATCACAAAAAGAGCTGCTATAAATATTTTTGTACATATGAGTCCTTTCCCTATTTTTATGATGTCTTTGGGAGACAGACCTAGAAGTATTGCTGGAGCAAAGGGTATGCACAGTTTTATAGCCCTTTGGGCATAGTTCCAAATTGCTCTCCAGAATGGTTGGATCAGTTCACAACTCCATCAGTGCTTTAGTGTTCCAATTTTCCCCACATCTTCTCCAACATTGATCATTTTCCTATTTTGCCATTGTTAATCAATCTGATACGTGTGGTGTGGTACCTCAGAGTTGTTTGAATTTGTGTTTCCCTAATCAGTAGTGATTTAGAGTCTTTTTTTCATATGACTATAGAGAGGTTCAATTTCTTCATCCCAAAATTGCCTATTCATATCCTTTGACCACTGCTCAGCATTTTTTATAGCACAGTAGTTTTCTATCAAAATAACATACCACTTGTTCAGTCATTCCCCAGTTGATGGACATCCCTTCAATTTCCAGTTCTTTGCCACCATAAAAGGAGCTGCTATAAATATTTTTGTGCACATAGGTCCTTTTCCTTTCTTAAAAAATCTCTTTGGGATACAGACACAGTTGTACTATTGCTGGGTGCAAGGGTATGCCTTCTGGGCACAGTTCCAAATTGTTCTACAGAATGGTTGTATTCTTGTGCATTAGTGTCCCAGCTTTCCTACATCGCCTCCAAATATTGCCGTTTTCCTTTTCTGTCATATTAACCCATCCGATAGGTGTGAGGTGCTACCTCAGAGTTATTTTAATTTGCGTTTCTCTAATCAATAGTGATTCTGAACATTTTTTTAAATATGACTATAGATAACTTTGATTTCTTCGCCTGAAAACTGCATATCATTTGATCATTTGTTAACTGGGGAATGACTTGTATCCTTATAAATTTGACTCAGTTCTCTATATATTTGAGAAATTAGGCCTTTATCAGAGAAACTTGCTATGCCCTTGGCTCCCCCCCTCCAGTTTTCTGCTTTTCTTCTAATCTTGGTTGCATTGGTTTTGCTTAGCACAATGACTTCTTATCATGGAATTGTTAGCCTCATGGAGCAGTGCCTAAATACAATTTACCTTCTGTACATCTGCTCTGCATCCTATTTTCTTCCTTCCTTCTTCTCAGCTCCCATTCTTCTATCCTCTCCTTTTTCTAAGATCTGTATTCACCTTCTCTGTTTGAGTACTCAAAAGTACCCTTTTATTTATTCAACAAAAAGAAAACAAAAACATTTTTGTTTTCATTGATTTTCTTTTCCTTTTAGGAGTGGAAGGGTGGTAGCTACCTACAAGTTGCTTTCTTAAATTCCATTTTTCCTCTTCAGTTTATAAGACAGTTGATCACCAGACCAATGTCTTTCATGAGTGCAAAATCCACTTCAGTAGAGGAATCGCTGCTTCTAAGGAGAGAAACAAAGTGCTACCTTCTTAGGGTATTTTGTTCACTTCTATGTCCTACCTCCTTCTGTGAGCATTCCTCTACTTTCCCCTCTGCCATTCACCTGGGTAGTTCACTTCTCAAACCCAAGCATGTTTTGAGGCTCTGGTAAGTTGCCTGGTTTTTGTCTATTTGTTCTTCATACTGGTCCCTGTATAACATATGATGGGCCTTGCCCATTCTAAGTTTTGACATGAGGCATTTGGTTGGACTTTTCTTTGTTTGGGTTATAGGAACATAAGCTCTTTGGTTTTGTTTATAGGTTCAGGTTCAAGTTTAGGCTAAACAGAGCATTCAAGATAAAATCCCAGAAGAGGAAAGTTCCATACCAGCTTTGGCACTAACTTACTGTGTGACCTTTGGGCAGTCATGTAACCTCACTGGCTTTCCCATTTCTTGCTAAATGAACTCTTCAAGTGCCAAAATTTCCTGATTCAATGGGTCAAGCTCTTGCATGATTTGTGATTTAGATAGGTCTCAGAATAATCATAGCCTAGATTTAGTGCTGCAACTAAAGAAAGCTAAAGTTGGGCTTATGTTTCAGTTTCCATCCTAAAGTCTTGCCAAGGAACATAGTCTAACCTATTTTATTGTCCTGTGAATAAAGAAAAGCCTACAGAGAAGCATTCTATATATGATTATTATATATTCTTATATTTCCTCATTCTACACATTATTTCCCATAAAGAGGTGGTTGGAGATTTCATTTAGTCTCCTCTATTTAAATAGGATTCATCATGAAAATGAGCTGAGACCTTTTTTCACCCATTGCATCAACATCCATATGCAGAAAAAGAAAAGGCTGGTTGCTTTTGCTTTGGAGCATTGCCCTAGCAAGTATTCAAATCTATTCAACTCTCTTTCTGGTCTGAATGCCAACATAGTATTTGACAGTTTTTCCTTGTGGCTTCCTGTTGATGAGAACTTAAGAATTCAGTCTAGTTGTTCGGAAAGACAGAGTGGGTGCACATTTGAGCCCCTGCCTGTCCCCAAGAGCTAAATGACAGTACATGATACACAGCATCTGGGACACGGAAGTGAGGGCTTCCCCTTCTTCTTCATGTCCTTAAAGGCGTGCATCTGGTGGTCTCCTCAGATAAAATATGTGTGTTTGGAAAGAAGGTTTGGTTTCCCCAGTTTATATCCAACAGCACTGTGTGGTTTGTGGTTAAATATTATTAAATGTAATGTGTTTGTCTCACAAGAATAATGTTCTAAATAAAGTGGTGTTGTCCTACAGCCATCTCTAAGACTATGTTGTTGGCCCCAAATAAACACCAAAACCAAATCATTCCCCAAATTTAACCCTGGTATTCAGGTCAATCCAAATGATGCTACATGTTCTATCAGATGCCAAATATCACCCATGGGACAGCTAGATGGCACAGTGGAGAGAGCATTGGGCTTGGAATCAGGAAGACTCATCTTCCTGAAGTTAAATCTGGCCTTAGACACTAGCTTTGTAACCTTGGGCATGTTTGCCTTAGTTTCTTCATCTGTAAAATGAGTTGCAGAAGGAAATGGCAAGCCACTCTGGTATCTTTGCCAAGAAAACCCCCACCAGAGTCACAAAGAGTCAGATGTGACTGAAATGACTGAACAACTCATTCCCACAAGACGACAAATTGTAGTTTCAGAATACAGATAAGTAACAGATTACTGTGAAGCTGGGAAAATGAGAGGGAATGAACAGCGGGGAAAGCGCCAAATTTGGAGTCAGAGTCCTTGGTTCAAACCTTGATTTACCACTGACGACTCGTGTGGCCCTGGACAGGTTGCTTCATAGTCTTCCCATCTATAAAATAAGAAGAGCCTCTAAAATCCCTTGCAGATCTAAAACCGATTTTATGATACTAAAACGAGGCAGGTAGCTAGCACAATGATAGAGCGCTGGGCCTGGAACGAGGAAGATCGATCTGTGTTCAAATCCAGTATCAAATACTCTGGGCAAGTCACTTAATCTCCGTCTGCCTCAATGTCCCCAACTGTAAAGTGGAGCCCATAATAGCACCTACTACCCAGGGTTTTTATCAAATGAGATAATATTTGTAAAATGCTTAGCAGAGCACTGGGCTTACAGGGGCTCAGTCCATGATTGTTTGCTTTCTGTGCTGTCCCCAATAAGATGCTAACTGGGGTATTAGACAAACGTACCGAGGAATAACATAGCATTTGTCAGGTGATTACAGAAAGGATTCTTTTTGTGCATAGGTCAGACTAGATAATTTTGTGTGGAGGTTCCTTCTAACTCTCAAATTGTGTGATTCTGTTGAATATAGATTAGATTCCTACGGGTTCACCACAGTGGAAATACAGTGGTATAGTGAAAAGATTTCAAGTCAGAGAACCTGGGTTCAGATGTTAACTCTGCTGCTAATTATACTGGTGTGACCTTGGATAAATCATTCCATGGGCCTGAGGTCCCTGAGCTGTAAAATGTACTTTTATTTCTGTCTGGAGAGTAAAGACTGGGGGTTCTCCATAACCTGCTCCCAACACTAAATGTACCCTCAAGCCTACCAACAAAACCCAGCTCCCTTACCAAAAGAAAAGCTGTAGCCTGAAAATGGATGTGGATTTTCTAAAGAAAAAGCTAGTTCTGAAAGGAAAAACAAACACATTTCATACTTACCACTATCCATAAATTACCTCAGCTGAGCAATCCTTTCCTCCTGCCCTCCTACCTCTTCCCTTCACAGGACCAAATAGGACAAGATGTTCCTGAGAACAGTGACACCAGATAACAGTCACTCAGAATGAGCCAGATGTGGCCAGGGCACAGTGAGATTTTTCCTAATTAGCCTGTTAGGAACAGGAAGAACTAACTTATCTGTATGAATAGCGCTTCAGATGTGCCTGGGAATCTTGCATTCTGTTTTCCAAACTGATAGGCAGTCCTGCTGCCAGGCTCCTTTCTCTAAGGTGCTTTGGACAATGTCTACAGACCCTAAACAGCAAGACTGAGCAAGAGGCTGGGAGTTCTGTTCCTACTCCCAAACTTCCCCTTACTGCCTGAATATTGGTTCTTCTTCCTCCTCTCTGATATTTATCTCTGGAGGGAAAAAAAAATTGTAATAAATGCTGTGTGTGTGTGCATGTGTGTGTGTATGTGTGTGTGTGTGTGTGTGTGTGTGACTGTTCCCTTCTCAAAAGAACAGGCTGCACAATTGTTACTAAAGATGTTCTGTTTGCTTATCTCCCCTTCCACGTCCTTCTCCCCCACTGCATTTTTTTCTCATGTGACACCTCCATGCCATGTTCCTTTCTGCCGCATTTTGCTGTGATCTCTGACCTGTGTGCAGGAAGCTCATCAGCCCTCGGCCAATGTGGATTTGCCAACGTTCTGCCAGTGATCCTTTCAGAGCATCGCCCCTCAGTCAGTCAACAAGTATTTTGTTAAGTATTTACTAAGTGCCACCAAACTGCCCCAAAAGGGAAAGGCAAAGGCAATCTCTGCCCTCAGGGAGATTACATTATAATGGGGGAAACCACATGGGAATAACTAGGTGCCTAGAAGGTATAGAGAGAGTAGCTGGAAGGTAAACTGAAAAGAGAGACACCAGCACCTGTGGCACTGAGGGGTTACACAACCAATATGTCACTGGCAGAGCGCAAACCCAGATATCTCTGAATCCAAGGCCAACTACATGCCAAGGTGGTCTCAATGGTTCAGAATCCTCCCTCTTCCTTTCTTCCCTTTTCTGTGTCATTCTATTGCTTCTCTCCTGCCTTCTCCCAAGCAATGCAAGATATCATATTTATTAATTTACTTAAATCTGATAAGTATTTATTAAACTGCTTATTCAGTACCTCCATATATAGGGCAGTGAAGGAACACTGGGAGTTTCAAAAGAAGCCAGAGACATTGTTTTTATTCTAACCAAATGGGCTTGACCAAAGGAAACTGCACAGTCTTAGACCTGGGAGGTCACTGAAGCCATAACTGTTGTTTTCCAGATTAAGAGTGACTTAGTACAGGTCAGGAGCACAATTCCACCTTCCCACAACATGTGTCCTTCTCATCTGCTTTACCTCCTCACTCCTATGTACCATGGCACCTTCCTGCAGAAACCCACATTAGCATGTGAGCTTCTTGAGAACAGGGATTGTCTTGCTTTTCTCACCATTGCTTGAGGGCTTTACACATAATAAGTGCTTAATAAATGCTCTTCATTCATTCATACATTCATTCGTTGATTCATTTGTGCTGGTTAACTAGGGAATGCAGTGGATAGAGGGCTGAGTCTATAGTCAGGAAGACATGAGTTCAAAATCCAGTCCAGGAGTCCAAAATCTCAAACGCTTAAATGTGGAGCCTCAGGCAAGTAACTTAACCTTTGTCTCAGTTTCTTCAATCATAAAAATAATGATAATAACACCTTCTACTTCAGTGCTCTCCTGATCTTGGAGGATGATGTTGCTAGACCTATGTTTTCTTGTCTGGACCTATGACTGCCTAAGGCAGCCAGGTGGCACAGTGAATAGAGCACTGGTCTTGAAGTCTGGAGGACCTGAGCTGTATGATCTTGGGCAAGTCACTTAACCTCAGTTGCCTTGCCTTGCCTTTCCGCCTCCAAAAATCAAACAAACAATAACAGCTTCCAGGGTTGTTGCAAAAATTAAATGAAATAATATTTGTAAAAGTGCGTAGCAGGTGCTTAGTAAATGCTTTCTCCTTTTCCTCCTTTTTGCTTCTTTGATTCATTCATCTATCTGGTTAGAGATAGTCATCACATGATTACAAAGCAATGAGAATACTTGCCAGAAGCCACACAGAAGAACCAACCCAATCCTCTTTATTTTCATTTTGACATAGTTTACAAGGTGCCAGGAATGGTGTTAGCCATGGGTGATGTAAAGATGAACATGCCAAGGGGCGGCTAGGTGGCGCAGTGAATAGAGCACCGGCCCTGGAGTCAGGAGGACCTGAGTTCAAATCCAGCCTCAGACACTTAACACAAAAACTAGCCGTGTGACCTTGGGCAAGTCACTTAACCCCAACTGCCCTCCAAAAAGCAAAAACAAAAAAAAAAAAAGATGAATATGCCAGACCTTTCCCCTCAAACTATTTGTAAACCAGTAGGGAAAGGCACAAGTGAGTGCAGAAAGGAGTATTCACTTTCCCTCCCACCCTCAGCATGTGATGATATTGAAAGGTGTTTGGCAGCTTCTGGACTAAAGGTCATGGAAAACAGCCTTGGATGATTTCGCTAACTGGTGAGTTGTCCCCAGAGGCTCTCACGGAGCAATTGGGTTGTTTTGTCAAGTTTCTAGACTATACAAAGCGCTGATGTGGGCAGGAGATGCACTACCTGAGTCCTGGGGAGAAAAGAATCTTAGATCTGGATGTCTCCTGGTCCTCATCTCCATTTCCTGGTGAAGCCCATCTCAAAGATGAATGTTACAGGTAAGCTGGGCTCTTCACTGCTGGGCAGACTTTTGTATGCAGTCATTGGTCAGTGGAAATGGTGCGCAATGAGGAGACTTTGGAGTGACGGCATCTCTGTCTGGTCCAGCGTTTGAGCTGCCATATTGACAAGTCAAGGTGTGGAAGGACGCTGAAATGCCGGCTTCAGAAGGACTGAGATGGGATAACCGCAAGACTGACTTTTTCTCTGGGGGGGAAAAAAGGACTAGTAATGCCACCTTCTGGGGAATGTGGAGAACTGCAGTGAGCCCTGGGTGCGGAGGGTCTGCCGTAGGCAAAATGACTCTTGGGTACCAGTTCCTCACCACGATGGTCCCTGACTAAGGCTGGGCAGATCTCTGGGGAAAGGACACTTACTGACTAGGGTCAGTGTTATTTTTCAGCTCTCATAAAAGTCATATTTAATTTCTTCAACCTATGGGTAACCTTTTTTCTTCTTGGAGTTTTGTGAATCAATCACATATCCACAAGGGGAGCCGGTGACAAAATGTGTGCTGTCATACAACGAAGAACCCATATTTTCTGGGTTTGGACCAGGAGTCAGAGATAGGAGAAATCCCCCAAACGTACAGAAGCCGCTTATACACAAATAAGCATGTGCCATAAGTGTCAAAGGGCTGTAACAATTGTCACCTTGGATGAAGTGGGAGGGAAGATCTCATGGAAAGTATTGTACCTGGAGTGACTTTGAAAAGAGATGCAAGAAAGTCCCTTCCAGCATGGAGACAGGAGATGGTAGGACAAGAAGGAGGGGTAGATAATAGCTTAGGTCAGCTGGAGTGTGGACTGCCTTGAGGAGAATAAGAAACAAGACTGGCAAGGTAGGTTGGAGCCACTGTCTAGAGGACCGTGAATGAAAAAATTAAGAACTTAGACCTTAGTGGCAATGGGAAGCCACTGTCAACCTGAAAGTTTGGTTAAAGGAGATAAACAGGCTAGGTGATATACATTTATATCATTTATTCTCTTAAAGTTAGCAGCTACTGTACCAGCCATGTGATAGTCACAGCACCCACTGCAGCTATGCATATGCTGGTATAGGTGTGAATCACAAAAGGTAACAGGCTCTCCTCATGGAGAACAGAACCAAAGCATTTATTCAAATACCAGAAAACCAAGTCCCCAAACCAGAAAGCCAAAGTCATTACAGTAACCATGAAGTTAATACACATAGTCAATGCAGTGAACACCCACATTCCCAAGCCTTCAAAACAAAACAGACTTCCTCAAGCAAGGATCCTCTCCTCCTCACTGATGGTAGCTCCTTAACCTCCACTCCCAGCAGTTCTCATCCTGACAGTTCTGGTTGGCTCTTAGAAGTTCTCCAGCTCCTAGCAGTCCTCAGAAGTTCTCAGGATCCTAGCAGTTTTTTCTCTCTCTCTTTCTATATATGGTATTAGCTCCTCCCTGTTCTGCCCCTTCTGGTTACATCAACAACTTCCTCCCACTGTGGGATTCATAAGTTCTGGATCTTAATACTTGATATAATCATGAACTTCAAACAAGGTGCTAAGTATCTGTTTGACTGCCAATACAAGGGACATGGAAGATCTTCAAATCCCATTACAATTACAGCTATGTGCTGCATGAAGCCAGAACCTAAGTTCTGACTGCCTGATACAAGAATGACAAAGTTATTTGGTTTCTGGACAATCCCAGGATGTCTGTGTCCCTCAGATTTATGGTCTCCATATGTTGACAAGACAATTAACGAAGTAGGGTCAGTTGGAATTTACCATCTCAGGATGTGCGTCCTTCCCCCTCCCCATGGAGTATGCCCTCAAGATAAGAGAAATTCCACTACTCTGAATTTCTAGGTATCCTGACACAAACAAGGAGAATAGCCATGGTCGACCTTATCTGGTCTTTTTAAGTTACAGACACAGGAAGGGGCATTTTTAAAGCAAAGCAAAGCAGTCTGATTGATTAGTTCAATCTTTGGATCTTACTGAGGGCCAAAAAAAGATATTTAAAGATTATCATCACTGAAGGTATTTTTTTTAAGTAGAAGAGTGACGTGACACTAATAATAATTCATTTCTATAGCACTTAGAGGTTTACAATGCACTTTCCTCATAAAAATGTTGTGGGGCAAATAGTGTAAGCATTATTAAACCAGTTTTGCAAATTAAGAAACGGAGGCTCACATAAGCTAAGATGACTTGCCCAGGGTCACAAAGCTAGTAAATAAGGTCTTGTGACTCTCAGGCCAATGTTCATTCCACTCTGACCATGCTACCCGGATCAGAGAGTTACGTTAGGAAATTTACTTGTATAGTCATAGTATAACAGATGGGGCACTCATCTGAACTGGAGAAGATCCAAGTTCAAATTCTGCCTCAGAAACTCAAAAGCTGGTCAAGTCACTTAAGCTCTGTGTGCCTTGAGTCCCTCACCTGTCAAATATGGGGTGGGGCAGTGAACTTTATAGCATCTAAAATCCATTCCTCCTCTAAATCTGTGATCCTATGATCTTACCAAATTTAGCTTAGAGAAGAGCTAGCCTGGACTCGGAAAGACCAGTAAAAGAGCTACTGCTGTTGTTTAGGTGGGAAAAATTGTTTAGGTGGAAAAAGATGAGAACTTGCTTCTGAGTGACCACAGCGGAAATGCAGGAGACTAATTAGAAATATTGTAACCAAATGCTAAATGTCTAGGGAGAAAAATGACTTCCCTCAGTTGCTAGATGGCTTCTTTAAGATCTACCTAAGAAGTTGCCAAAGAAGGTTTCATGAAAGAGCAGTTCTAAAGAATGGGGAAAAACCATAATTGAGTGGGTCATGAGGGAGAGGAGGAATTCCAGGTAGCCAGAACAGTGAATATAATGCACTGGAGGGAAGAAGTGGCAAATCCTATGGGAATATGTTTGCTCAGAGAGCAGGCAGGTAGGTAAGTTAGTAGAGATAGCAAGCACCAGTTAAATCCCACCTTCTATCCCCTTAAGACTAAGTTACAACCTTATCCTGTATGGAGCATGTTTGTACATAGTTGTTTGTATGTTGACTTCTCCATTAGATTGTGAGCTCCTTGTGGGCAGGGTCTGTCTTTTATCTCCTTCTCTATCCTCAGTGCTTTGTACAACCTGGCTTATAGTAGGTGCTCAATAAATGTTAATTGATTGATTGACAAGAGGATCCTAGATCCCAGAGTCAGTTTTGATTCAAAAGGCAATTGGGGGGCAGGGCAGCTAGGTGATACAATAGATAGTGCATTGGCCCTAAAGTCAGCAGGACCTGAGTTCAAATTTGACCTCAGATACCTACTAGTTGTGTGACCCTGGGCAAGTCACTTAACCCCAATTGCCTTCCCCCTCCTCCCCAAGAAAAAAGGCAATTAGGAGTCACTGCATACTTTTAAGACTAACTCCCTTAGGGGTGGCTAGGTGGCACAATTGACTAGAGCACCAGCCCTGGAATCAGGAGGACTTGAATTCAAATTCTGCCTCAGACACTTAACACTAGCCATGTGACCTTGGGCAAGTCATTTAACCCCAATTGCCGTGCCTTCTCCCCTCCAAAAAGAAAAAAAAAAAGGATTGCTGCCTTGATTAAACCCATGTCAGTTAGGAGGGTCATATTTCATTAATAGTAGAAAGTGGGTTTGTTTGTTGCAACTAAATCAATAGAAGGAATTCCTAGTACATAAACTCTTTCACTGGTGCCGGTCAACAATTTATTTGTAACTTAAAGATTACAGACTTGGAAAGTTGACTGGGAGCCACTGGCAGGTTCAGTAATTCACCTATAGCCATCCTACAAAGGCAGGATGTGTCAGAGACAGTCTTTGACCTCAGATTTCCCTGACACCAAGGTCACTTCTCTATCCACCATGCCAAAATGCCTCTAATAGAATATTAAAACCTTGATTAAGTAGAATGCTTAGAGTATGAGGTATTCTGGTTAAATTAAATTTTTATTTAAAGATTAAGCAGAAATGTATTTTCTATAGAATTACAGAATTTGGAAAATGGAAGAGATCTTAGAAATATTTTAGTCCAGCAATTCCTAACTTGGGGTCCATGGATTTTGAAATATATTATTAATTACCATGTCAATATAATTGATGTCTTTCTGTAATCCTCTTAGTTAATGCATTTACAATTTATTATTATATTTACACATCATGTTAATTAATTACTAAAAACTGAAAAAATTTAAAACAACTAGTTTGAAAAGGGGTACCAGACTGTAAAAGGGGTCCATGACAAAAAAATTCAGAATCCCTAATTTAGTTGAATCCCCTCATTTTACATTACTGGGGCCTAAAGAAATTAAGTGAAATGCCCAAGGTTACTGTAGCACCAATGCAATATTTACAGTGCCCATGATCACTATAAATATACCTGTATGGTGCTCAATTGCAAAATATAACAGACTCTCCATATGGAGTACAGAAGCAAAACTTTATTCAGACACCAGAAAACTGAGTCCCAAAACCTGTAAGCCAATTCCACCTTAGTAGCAGAGAAGCTAATAAGCCATAACAGCACAGAGAGTCATATCATCAAAACCAATATTTACTCACAAACCTGTCTGACTCCCTGGGATGTGTTCTCTCTTCCTCCTAGGTTAGCTAGCTCTGACTCCCAGCTTCCTATGGACTCTGCTCCACCCTTCAGCAAACTACTCCCACCACAGGCTCCATGGGATTACATTCAGCCTATTAAGGGAGCAGAGTATATTTTCAAAGCAGGGAAGGTCTTCAAATTCCTTTGTTTACTAAGGGGCAGGGAAGATCTTCAAATTCCCATTCTCATAACAGTTATACAGATAGTTAGAGGTAAAATTTGAACTAGAACCTAGCTTTTCTGACTCACTTTTCTTTGCCATTGAAAAATCTTCAAAAATATATTAGTCTATTTTTTCTCTAGAAAGCATGATGGAATAATTTTGATTATATTGAATTGAAAAGCTTCTGTACAAACAAAGTCAATGCTACCAAGATTAAAAGGGAAGTGGAAAACTGGGAAAGAAGTTTTACAACCAGTGTCTCTTATAAAGGCCTCATTTCTAAAATATACGAGAGCATAATTGGATGAGCATAATTTAATCTACATGATTCTGAGCTGCTTTCCCGCTATTAGCTGGTCAAAAAGCTTTTATTAAGTACCTACTATATTCCAGGCACTGTACAAGACCCTGGTGATACAAAGAAAGGCAAAAGACAGCCTCTGCTTGCAAGGGGCTCATAGTCTAATGGTGAAGACAACATGTAAGTAAGTATATATAAAGATTCTATACACAGGATAAGTCAGGGCTATCCAGAGAGGGAAGGCACTAACATTAAAGGGGAATCAGGAAAGGTTTCTTGTAGAAGCTAGGGTTTTACCTGGGATTTGAAGGAGCAAGAGATGAGGAAGTATGCAATTCTATCATCTTTATGAGAAGAATTTTATAATATGTCTTAGGTAGTACTCTGACCATTATTTTGTAAAATGCAGGTGTATATACATATATGTCTCAGGGAAATACCTACTAAGACCAGGACCTATCTATTAGCAGACCATAGGATTTGTAGTTGGGGGAGCTCTAACCATCTAGCCCAAATCCCTCATACTTACCATTTGGAAAATGTTAATAGAGTTCTCATATGAACTTATTGTCTTTCAATTGCTCCCCAAATTTAGAGAGTAGGGGCAGAGGGAGAGGGGAGGAGAGACAGAGAGAGAGACAAACAGATGAACAGACGGATAGACAAAGGTTAGGGAAGAAAGAGTCAGAGAGAAGGGGTGGGGAGCAGGCCTTCAGATCAGAAGGAGTTGGGTTCTAGTCCCACCTCTGACAAATCCTCATTTGTACAATCACTTAATCACTAAATATTCTAGTGAACTCTAAGATTTTAAGTTGGAAAGGACCTGCATTGGTGGAAGGAGTTTCCTTACCAGGAGTTTCCTATACCAGTGAAATTACAGTCATTCTCTCTCCCTAGTTTTCTAAAAGTAGAAGGCTAAGGGTGGGGTTGCTGGTAAATTGAAGTTTTAATTGACCTCATTAAATGGTCACATACCCATCTGCTTTGCTATAAGTTTCCTTGTCTGTATTTAAGCTCAGTCCTAATGAAAGAGAATAAAATTGTTCCTTTCCTTTCCAAACCTGTTACCAACTTTCCTGAGAATTCCTGAGAATCTCTAACCTCTCTGTCTCTCTCTCTGTCTCTCTCTCTATCTCTCTGTGTCTCTCTGTCTCTCTCTCTCTCTGTCTCTCTCTCTCTCTTTCTCTCTCCATCTCTATCTCCTCTCTCCCTCTCTCTCTCTCTCTGTCTCCTCTCTCCCTCTCTCTATCTCCCTCCCCCCCTTCCCCTCCCTCCTTCCCTTCCTTTCCCTCTCCTCTCTCTTTCTGTTTCTTTACCTGAAAACTTCGGCTAGTTAGTTATAAATATCTCTTTGAGATCTGACCCCACAGTACTCTGAATTTCAGGGAGGTGGGGGGTGGGGGAAGAAAGTTGCTACATTAACCCTAAATGTGATTGTCCCAATGAACAATGACATGTCCCTAATCTGGTTGACACGGGCTGGAGGCAATTTCAGAGTCATTTTTTGGCCTAAGGGGATGTTTTTAGTCAATGAGAACCTGGGGCAGTAAATTTGAAGTAAATCACTAACCATTTTGAGTTGTACTCAGAGATGAACTGGGGTAATTTGCCACTTGGGTAATTCTCTAATTTACTCTGCATCCCAAGAAGAACGAATTTGCTTTCTCAATAATTTACTGGCAGAGAGAACCTTTCACCATCCCCAGGTTGCGGTCGATTCTGTTCCATTAGACACATTTTGGACATTCTTGTTTCAGGTTTGAAAGGGCCTCCACTCAGTGTCAGCTGCTTCAGAGCAAGCAGTTTTTTTCCCTAGTATTTATATAAACACAAAATATCTGAAAATTGCACCATTAGGCAAGCAATGAACATGAATGGAAAATTGGCACTGTCCCCACTCATCTCCAATATCAAATTGCATGAAATTACAGTTATGATGTCAGATATGATAATGGGTTTACAACACGTTTGCTATATCTTATGTACCATGTTGGTATATCAACACCTCCAAGTATAATTAGAGAACCCTTAATGTTGCCTGCTCCAGACAAGATTACCCAAGGACACAGACCTGCTGTGCAGGTGCAGAAATGCATTAGTCAATTCACCAGCAGCAAGGTTGTTCCACAGCAATGGAAGCAGGTGCATTCTGTGGAAAACTTGGGACCCTCATAATTTGATGAAACATTGTTCATCCCTGGATGAACTGAAAAATGTCTTTTCTTCTCATCAGTGCCTCCACCACCTGCAGAAAGCAATGCAGTGTGACTTCACGGAAAGGGGGAGTGAGAAAATCTGGTTTCTAGGCCTACCCCTGTCATTAACTAATTTTGACCTTAAGAAAGTGGCTGAGGTTCAGTTTTCCCCAGATAGAGAAATAAGGGTTGCCAAGATAAAGGGTTATTAACCTAGGATATGCACACCACTAGGGGATGTGAGATTGTCAAGGGGTACAGTCATGTCCAACTCTTCATGACCCTGTTTGGGGTTTTCTTGGCAAAGATACCAGAGTGGTTTGCCATTTTCTTCTCCAGTTCATTTTACCTATGAGGAACTGAGGCAAATATGGATGAATGATTTACCCAAGGTCACAGAGCTAGTAAGTATCTCAGGTTAGATGTGAACTCATGAAGATGAGTCTTCTTGACTTTACGCTGGCACTTTATCCACTATGCCACCTAGCTACCCCAACAGTAAATAATTATGTTATCCTATTGAAATTAAGCTATTTGAAAAAAATTTTAAATTTAAAAATTTAAATTAAAAAATTTTTTAAAAGAAATTGAGCTATTTGATTTATCTGCAACTGCAGAGCAAACTCCAGAACTTATTTCCTTTCATATTGAATTAGGGCTTACAAGAACTCCGAGGAATAGATAATTTCTGAAATCCTTTCCATTTTTAACAAGCTATGATTCTAAGGGTCTTCTCTGCTTCTTAAGCCACTTACTTGTGTCCAATAGGGAAAAATGGAGCAGTAATAGTGAGGAAGAAAAGCTGAAAGCCTGCATCTCTTTCATGGGCTTTGTGTATTTCCTTTAGATTCTCACGCATGATGCTCTCTTTAGGTGCTACTCAGCTTCTAAGCTTTCTGAAGGCAAGGACTGGGGCTGTGAGTCATAAGTGACTATTGCCAAAACTTGGCTATGCAGAACTTGAAATGACGGATAGTGTCAGTTGGACTTGGAGTCAAGAAGCTCTGCCTAAGATTCTTTATTAACTGTATGACCCTGGACAAATCCCTTAACCTTTCTGAGACTCAGTTTCTACGTCTATAAAACAGGTATAATAGTATTTATTCCCTACCTTATAGGACTGTGTTGAGGATCAAAGGAGATGTTTCAATTTGCAATTCTTAAAATTCTATATAAATGTGATATGTTATCATATTATTTACAACAGAGAGCAAAGTTTGGCCTTTTCTTGTTTTAAGTTTAGGCAAGGGAGTGGATAGATTTAAAGTAGGCTGGTTCTTAAGCAGGCA
This sequence comes from Pseudocheirus occidentalis, assembly GCA_028646575.1. Lineage (NCBI taxonomy): Eukaryota > Metazoa > Chordata > Mammalia > Diprotodontia > Pseudocheiridae > Pseudocheirus > Pseudocheirus occidentalis. The sequence continues at coordinate 69,236,297 of CM053600.1, read as the reverse complement.
CAAACAAACTTCCCATATTTTCCCAATGGAGAAACTGAAATAAACAAAACATGCATATCCATACCCATATTTCTAGTACTTTTCATGCAGGTTTTACCCCAAAATCAGGATATTTAAAAACTATAAGACCCCTGAAAATAATGGAATATAAGCTTCTTCAGAGTAAGAAAGATATGATTTTTATGTTTTGTATTGTTGTACTGGGCCCCAAGTCACCTTCCATCTTGTCCTACTGGCCACCATTTTATGTTCCCTTCTTCATGGAAGTGAAGCCCCGAAACCCTTCCCCCCAGGCATATTCCTGGTAAATTGCCCAAGGCACAGTCACCCATCCAGTTCTGGGAAATCAAAACTTAACTATAGTCCACGTTCCATATAAGGCCCTAAACCAGTGGTTCTCAACCTTCCTAAAGCTGCAACCCTTTAATACAGTTTCTCATGTTGTGGTGACCCCAACCATAAAATTATTTTTGTTGCTACTTCATAACTGTAATTTTGCTACTGTTATGAATCTATCTGATATGCAGGATGTTACAAATTTTTACAAAATGAACATAACCCACAGGTTGAGAACCACTGCCCTAAACGGAGTTTTAACCAATTGCATTCCTCTGCTTCTGTAAGTTCCCACTTTCATATAGATCAGACAAATACTTTGTGGTTTTTGCCTTTAAATACTCTGGCTCTACCCCTGCTCTGGGCTGTTTGATTTGAGTCTATACTCCAAACGGTTGTGTGCTTGAATAAATGCACATTAAATTTATGACCAGGTCTCACCTCAAATTTTTCTGCACAACAGTATTCCTAGCAGAAGAAAAGTAGTGGGACAATTTGGATAGATTGACTGTTATTGTTAATTTTTAGATAAAGATTTCTCATCAGTAACCACATTTGTAAAAATAATTACTAATAATGATAGTAGCTGATATCCATAAAGCAGTTTAAGAGTTGCGAACCACTTTAAATAATCTCATTTAATCTTCACAACACCTCTGTGGTCCAACAGTTATTAAGAAAACTAAGTACTATGTGCCCTCAAGAGGTTAAGTGACTTATCCACTGTCAATCAGCTCATAAGAGTCCTTGGAGTTACAAGATGAACCCTAGCAAAGGCCTTAGCCTAAAAGGGCCAGGGTGTCCCATTGCATCCTGGCTCATCTCCAGTCGTCCTGATGAATGGTGGGCCACTGGACCCAGATGGCTCTGGAGGAGAAAGTGAGGCTGATGATCTTGCAGAGCCTCCCTCCCTCACTTGAACAAAGTCAACTGCAAGCCGTGTCATCATTTCCCTGATGCCATGGTCCTCTTCAGAAATGAAGGACAAACACAAATCACTACATCATTTTGCTTTTCCAGTAATACAGATTCCTCTATTTTCAAGGCAGTCAGAAAATTGAGTAAGTAGCAGAATGACAAGCAAGGGCACCCAGAGCATGTTTATTACAACAGAGGCTGAGAAAATCAAGTGTTTTTTAATTGGCTCATTTCCTACAACAGCAAAGGAAAAAGTTGCTCTGGAGTTACCTAAGAGTGACTCTAAATTAATGTTAGCTAATGGTTAGTGCATCAATCAAGCAATCCATCAACATTAAGAAGCACTTACTTTGTGTCAGACTCTTTGCTAAGTGCAAAGGCAAAAAGTCCCTGCCCTCCAGGTGCTTACGATCTAACAGGGAAGACAACATGCACAACAAATATATACAAAGCAAGCTGTATACAGGAGAAACAGGAGAAAATTAAAAGAAAGAGCTCTGGAAAGCTTCCTGCAGAAGGTATTTTAGTTGAGACTTAGATGAAGCCAGGAACATGTATCACGCAGTAATTGAGAGTTACCCTTTTGGTCTTGGAATCAGGAGGACCTGAATTCAAATCCTGCTTTAGACACTTAACACTTACTAGCTGTGTTATCTTGGGCAATTCTCTTAACCCCAATTGCCTTGCCTTCCTCCCTCAAGGGAAAAAAAGAAACAAAACCAAAAGAATCAAAACATAAAAGAAAATGTGAAATATCTCATTGGAAAAACAAGTGACCTAGAAAACAGATCCAGGACAGAAAACTTAAGAATTACTGGACTACCTGAAAGTCATGATCAAAAAAAAGAGCCGAGACATTATCTTTCAAGAAATTATCAAAGAAAACTGCCCTGATATTCTAGAACTAGAGGGTAAAATAGAAATTGAACGAATTCATGGATCGTTTCTGAAAGAGATCCCAAAATGACAACTGCCAGGAACATTAAAGCCAAATTCCAGACTTCCCAGATCAAGGAGAAAATACTGCAAGCAGTCAAAAAGAAACAATTCCAATATCATGGAGCCACAGTCAGGATAATATAAGATTTAGCAGCATCTACATTAAAGAATCAGAGAGCTTGGAATATGATATTCCAGAAGGCAAAAGAGCTAGGATTACAATCAAGAATCACTTACTAGCAAAACTGAGTATAATACTTGAGGGAAAAAAAAGGACATTCAAGGAAACAGAAACCAAGCATTCCTGATGAAAAGACCAGTGCTGAATAGAAAATCTGACTTCTAAATATAAGACTCAAGAGAAACATAAAAAGGTAAACAGGAAAGAAAAATCATAATGTATTTATTAAGGTTAAACTCTTTACATTCCTACATGGGAAAATGATATTTAAAAGCTTTCTCATTATTAGGGCAGTTAGGAGTATACACAGACAGAAAGCAGAGGTATGAGTTGAATGTGATGGCATGGTTATCTAAAAAGAATAAAATTAAGGGATGAGAAAGAGGACTGCACTGGTAGAAGGGAAAAGGAATAGACTGAATGGGATAAATTATCTGACATAAAAGAGGACTAAAACAGATTTTACAGTGGAGGAGAAAGTGGAGCAAATAGGGAGGGGAGCACCTGCACCTTAATCTCATCATAATTGGCTTAAAGAGGGAACAATATACACATCCAGTCAGGTGTAATCTGTCTTACCATACAGGAAGGTAAGAAGGGAAGGGGATAAGAGAAAAGGATGGGGGAGGGGCATTTAGGTGGTATAGTGAATAGAGCACCGGCCCTGGAATCAGAAGGACCTGAGTTCAAATCCGACCTCATACACTTAACATTTACTAGCTGTGTGACCTTGGGCAAGTCATTTAACCCCAATTTCCCTGCCCTCCCCTCTCCAAAAAGCAAAAAAATAAATTGAAAAAGAGAGAGAAAAGGTGGGGGGAGCTGATAGATGTGAGGCAGTTTGGGGGAGATAAAAGTCATCAACAAAACACTTTTGAGAATGGACAGGGTAAAAAGAGAGAGCATATATTAAAAAGAGGAAAATAGGATGGAGAGAAATACATAGTTGGTAATCATTACTGTTAAAAAAATTTTATAATGCTAATAAAGACCATTTCTCAAACATAGAGAAAACTGAATCAACTTTATAGAAATAAGAAACATTCCTCAACTGATAAATGGTCTGTAGTTTTCAGACAACTTAATCAAAACTATGTATAGACATATGGAAAAAATGCTCTAAAAAATATTGATGAGAGAAATGGAAATTGACACAACTCTGAGCCACTACCAAAGATGACAAATGTTGGAGGCAATGTGGGAAAATTAAAAACGCTAATGTTCTATTGGTGAAGTTGTATACTGATTTAACCATTCTGGAGAACAATTTGGAACTATGCCTAAAGGGCTATAAAACCATGCATACCCTTTGACCAAGTAATGCCACTACAAGGTTTGCATCCCAGAGAGAAAAAGCAAAGAGGAAAAGGACATGTGTACAAAATTATTTATAGCAGTTCTTTTAATGGTGGCAAAGAACTGGAAATCAAGGGGACGTCCATCACTTGTTTTACATGACTGGAATTATTGGATATATTATTGGAATTATTGGATTTATATGATGGAATTAGTACTATAGTGCTTTAAAAAAATTATGAGCAGGATGCTTCTCAGGAAAACACTGAAAGATTTACATGAACTGATGCAAAGTGAAATGAACAGAACCAGCAGAATATTGTACACAGTAACACTGATTTTGTATGATGATCTCCTATGAATAGCTTAGCTGTTCTCAGCAATACATTGATCCAAGACAATTTCTATAGGACTTATAATGAAAGGTGCTGTCCATCTCCAGAGAAAGAACTGGCAGAGCCTGAGTGCA